>JAQSUU010000534.1:38920000-40139000 GCA_038087645.1 Saccharum hybrid cultivar R570
TAATTATGCCCTAATTATTTAAATAGTAAATAAATGTTAATTTGAGAACTTTAAGTGTTGTGTGCCCTTTTGATTGAGTGATGTCCTTAGGTCACTACTCTTTGGTGATCTTTGGCACCTTAATTCCATGTTTGAGCTCGTTAGTAACTTACTTAGTAATAAAAAGCTGGTATCGCTAGTTTTGTCGCTACTAGTTAGTAGGTTTTCTGTTTGCGACTGTACCGCGAAGGAAAGTTGTACTCCAGTCGTAACTCGTAGCATGTTATCATCAAGCATCATGTTTATCATCGAGCATCATGTTAAAGCATGTTATGTACTCGTGTAGTTTCCGCTTTCGAGGAAGCCGAAGTCGTCGAGCAAGCTTCCGGAGAAGAGCGATCGTCAGTGGGTTCCGGGCCAGACGTTGGAGTCCTCGAGTCTGAGTCAGTCGTCGTGTCAGAGCAAGGCAAGCCCTGGTGCATTTAAACCCTACCTTGAGTTTTTACAAAAGTTTTATTATTTATATTATGGTATACTGCATTAAGTAATTAGGAGTTGAGTGATAACCTAATTGCTGCATTATCATCCTTGATTATTGCGATATCAACCTTGATACCTGTTTTACGGAAAATGCGTAGTATGCTTCGCTATGCTTAGAAGTTAAGCTTTTAAATGAAATGTTTATATCGCCATGACGGCATATTGAATGAATATTGAAAGATGAGAATGAACTTGAAAGATCGGGCGGGTGGTTTGGCCACTGCTAACATGCATTGAGAAATGAGTCTCAATGTAGTGTTTTCGCCTTGTCAGTTAAGGACCGTTCATTGTAAGCCTGTTGTGTTCGAGACTTTACAACTAGCCTCATGCCTTGGGTAAGCCTAAAATATTGGTGATTCCATTACGAGAACGTCTAACCTCGCACTGGGAGTGGAGAGATGGCGAGAGTAGCGTGTACCCTCGGGGCTAGAATCGGGCCGGGTTCGAGGAGTACTGTACTCTCGGGTGGCGATGGACATGTTCTGGTTTTGGGAGATCTAAATGAGGGTTGATATATGCAGATTCGGTTCTACATATGTCGTGAGGTTAGGGATCCCCAGCTGGGTATAATCGGTTCGAATCGTCGTTGCTCCTCGGTTATGGAGACTTGATCACCTGACTTACATCGTAGTTAAAAACTGGAATTGAAAGAAAGAATGAGAAATGTCTTGATGATAATTACTTTGATCTAGATTAGGATCACCTAGAGTTGGTTAATGAACCATCAATGGTAAAAGTAAAATATTAAAGGTAAGGACTTAATTTAGTAAGCTTTTCTGCAAAAGAAAATTTTGATTCTTGAATACCCGTACCTTGATTCCCTGAAGCTAGCATGCCCTTGGAGTCTTTTTCTTGGTCGGGTAAGTCTTGTTGAGTACTCTCGTACTTAGGGTTTGTTGAACCCCTTGTTGCAGGTGCGGTTCATGAACAAGTCTGCTTCGAGCCTTGTTGCATGACCGTCGTGGTTGAAGAAAGCGACGACGAGTAGACTGTGTGGCCTTTGGGCAAGGCATCTCGCTTGTGTGATGTAATAAAGTTACTACCGATACTTCTCTACTAATGGTTTGTAATAATGTTACATAAGGTTTTGAAGTTTGAAAACTGGTTTGTAACCCTAAGTTATTGTAAGACTTCCGCTACTTTACTCTGTTGAATATTTTGAATAAACTGTTGTAATATTGCAATACTCCTGTGATTGGATCCTGTTCGGAGGAAAGCAGGCCTTTTAAGTTATGGTAAACATAAGTACGACGGTCAGAGGTCATTATGGCAATGACGTGTACTTGTGGGCCATCATAATTAGGAGGTTCTGTGACAGCAACTATTCGTCCCTACTGTTCAGTGTTCACTACTCTTCACAGGATTGCTACTTATCGCCGTCACTGCTCACGGATACTGTTCACGTTCCCTCTCTACACTGTTCAACAGCCTATTCAGGCAGGTGTGGAGATGTTGGCTTAAAACACTACCATAAATCATCTTTAATCTCTTCATCTTGGAAAAGTACGAAATGTCTAGCTAAATCGAAGATAAAAAAAAAGATATTATTCATAGATCAACAACTCACATCATATTTGTTTTATTTATTCAGAAACTTAGCATTAGACAATCAATAGCAGATGTATCCCTCTGTTCTTAATTATAAGATGTTTTGACTTTTTTAATACGTAGATTTTGCTATATACTATGTCTACATACATAGTAAAAGCAATGTATTTAGAAAAGCTAAACCATCTTATAATTTAGAATGGAGTATTTGAGAATAAAGCCTAGAATTGATTGAGAAAGGTTGTTTACTTATATAATTTCTTGTGATTAGTGAGAACTAATGAGATATACAAATGAAGACCATATATACAACAGTGGGGGGGTGGGAGACCCTGCCCGCCCCTTGTTTCCGCACTACAACGACGACAACAACTATCGTGATCGGCAAATTGAGCCCCATTGCCCTGCCGGTTCGGCCCACTATCAGATCAATGTCAGCGCTAATACTCGCGACACCATCAACATGAGCGGTGAACTCGGCATGAGCACGAGAACAAACGCCACGTCAACCGCAATGACAACCATGGCCATTGCAATGATGGCTATGACGATCGTGACAACTATGGCTATTGTGGTTGCGATTGCGACCACCACCATGGTGACTGCGACTACAACCAGCGTTCTCAGAAGCCTACCTCGGGAAGTATGACAAGGACACAAACCCGGGTCACTGGCTTGAGAGCTACCGCCTTGCGTCCAAAGCACAGGTGTCAGTGACCTTTTCGCCATCTAGTATCTGAGATCGACCAGAACTGGTGCCAAACTCGAGACAAACGAGTGGATTTTTTAACCCTAGTCTGAAATTTGCTCCCACGGAGAGTACGACCCAGGACCCGAGGAGTGATATTCAAGCCACATAACCAACTCAGTTAAAGGCTCTTTCGTTGTTATTACTTCATGCACTATTATTCAATATTCACCAATGACATATATCCATAGGCAGTAATGACATGGCATGCTTACAGTAGTACTATTGAAGGCAGTAAACCTCCTGCCTGTATCCTCTAATCATATGTATGTACACATCACGTATCAAGTGCCAACCGATGGAGCAAACACAGCCATTAACTTCCTCTCACTCCTCGGACCAGGTGATGTCCACCATCCCGAGGTTCTGGTCAAGTCCCAGGGCGTCCCACACCGCCGGTGAGGCGTCGACGATGTTGTTATCGCACGGTGGCTCGAAGTTGTGCTCGTCGTCGCAGCCGTGCACGGAGTCGCACTCATCCACCACCTTGGCGTACACGGAGTTGCCGTTGGCGCTGATCTTGATGCGGTGCCCGCAGCGTGCCATGTTGCTGAACCACCCAGTGGAGAGCGCCACCACCTTCTCCTCGTCACTGTGGTACGCGTTGTCGCACTCCGACGGGCCGCCGCCGTCCTTGCCCTTCTCGAAGCTGTTGAGCGTCAGCACGGCCTTGGTGCTCGCCGTCACTGGCGGCGAGCAGAGGTATTGCGGATACATCTTGCCGTCCTCACAGCAGTCCGGGTCGTTGCTCTTTTCGCAGTTGCCGGAGCGGCCAGGGAGGTATCCGCTGGCGCGGCACGTGCCGAGGCCGGCGCCGGGGCGGAGGGAGAACACCACGTGGGAGGCGGAGAGCGCGATTAGGAGGAACATCGCCATGGCGGCTACAGCTCTCGCAGTGGCCATCTTTGCTTGCCTGAACAAGTGCTCAAGCTCTTTCTTAGTTCTCACTCTGTTTTTCCCCCCTTTTTTGTATCTCGTGCTCTGCTTTGATTGATGGTTTGAGGTTAGTCGTGCATAGGATTATATATATAGTAGCATTTCCGCTTGCTACATTAGTATGAATTGCACTGATTGATGCACATGACGTACGTAATGGTTTCGTCGATGTGATTACCGGAGACGGCAATCCGTTCGCCAACTTATGTTTTTCGCGGTGCCGTACGTAAGAAATGGTTTGAACTTGTTCGATGGAAACATATGGGGTGCAGAAGATTTGTTAATACACAGAAACGTGGGGTTCACCTATGTTGAGAACTCGGAAAAATATAGGCTTCGGCCGTACCAATTTTACCCCAAACTTAATCCAAACAACCTGCATTTAATGGCCACAAATTGCTCCTCACCATTGTGGTTTTTTAGGCCAAATTAGCGTGAGGTGGAGGGATATGCTTCTCTTGTTCCTTTTTTTTTCTCCCTTGCATGAGTTGTTTTCGTCGTTGTTGTTGTTGTTTCTTTTACGATTTTACCTGTAGCCATGCACGTTGCTATGGTTATGGCACAAACACACGTAGAGGTGAACGATGAAAAGTGCTCCTATGGCACCTCATCACTATTGGTTCCCTTGTACCAAGAAACAAAACTTAATGTCTATGATCACTCCTTTTCCAACGCTAACGACTTTTAGCGCCCCCATTTTTGTTTTTGTTACATGGAAACAAAACTTAAAATATTAATGATCACAATCATTACACAAAATGTACTTGTGTCGGTAAGGTAATGAAGTTATCAAAGCAGCTTGAAATAGAGTCCTGAACTAGTTGAAACTTGTAAAATATAGAAGATAATCAAATTTGAGTTTACCATATCATATATTAAGTAGATGTAAATAAGTTCTAAATAAAATAAAAAAAAGCAAAATAGAAATAGAAAAATGGAAAGACTAGCTTCCGGACGGTTGCGCGCGTCCAGACGCCCGCGCCTGCTCCGCCCTGGTCTCTCGGATTCGTGCGCCACCCGCGCTAGCTCTGCTTCCTGCGCCCGTGTTCGAACTGCTCTCTTCCACTCCGCTGCCCATGCCGCCTGGATGACTCGGCCCCGTCTCTTCCACAGCGGCGCCTCGCTCATCTCTTCCACACCACTTCTCGCCTGCCTCTTCCATGCCGCTCGGATGACTACCCCGCCTCTTTCACACCGGCGCTGCGTGGCCTGCGCCTCCTTCCCACATTGACGTTGCCATGGCTCCCGCACTAGCTCTCTCTTCCTCAATCAACAACCCTACATCTAGATCTACTTTTGTAACACTCAGCTAAAACACTCAACATACATCTGAAACAAATGAAATATACATTTGCAATATAACCATTGCAACATATGCAACATCCAAATAAAACACCTGCAACATGCGTCTGAAACAGATGAAACATTTTGAACAAACTCTTGCAACATATGTGTATAACATTGCAACATGTGCAACATCCGAAAACTACCATTGCAACATTCATATGAAACATCTGAAACACTTCAAACATGTGTTTTGCAATATAGGGAAGGCTGGGGCCGGTCGATTCTAGGCGTCGGGGTGCGAGCGACGATCGGTGGCGAGCGAGCGCCACCAACACCAACACTAGCAGCGACGCCCGAGCACCACCACCATCAACACCGCTAGCACTAGGCATAGAAAAGGGAATTCCCGTGACCCCTACCCCCGCAGGTAGAAAATGATGCGAAAAAATCCCACCCGTGCATGCAAGGCAAGCGCCAAAACATACGGATTATCAACTGTCGACGAGATATGGTCGGCAGTCTACCGAGGGGTATGCCCAAAGTAGTAGATTGTCGGCAGACATGTGCGCAAGCTACGAACTAGATGGTGACGCAAGACAAACACGAGGATTTATCCAGGTTCGGCCGCCGTGAGGGCGTAATACCTACGTCCTGCGTTAGATTATATTGCTCTGTATGGAGAGATGTAATGAGATGTGTTTTGAGGGGGTCCCCCTGCCCGTCTTATATAGTCCGGGAGGCAGGGTTACAAATCTGGAAACTAATCCTAGCCGGTTACAATTGCTATAGGTGGCCGGATAAGGATTCCTATTCTAACCGACCAGGATCTTGCTTGATCTCTAAGTTTGCTTTCCTTCCTTACACGGGATGCCGAGCAGATCGACTGGGCCGCGCGTCATCCTTGTCATGGGCCGGGCCTACTGATCTGAGCCAGCCCAAGTCTAGCCATAGGGGTATAGGGGTTAATACCCCCACAACTAGTCCCCGAGCACTATGCATTGTGATGCGATATGCCGTCTTGACCTTCTCTGAATAGTAAGGCTTGAGCTCTTGTCGTCTCCGACCAGGCAAAACTCCATCCAAGTAGTTATTGGAAGCCTCCGACCAGCTTGAAATACAATCGACCACCGTTGTCGCCGGAGAAGTAGGTTGTCCGAAGAATGTATGATGCTCTTGAGAAAAAGAAAAAGATTTTCTTCCTGGTGAAGTATGCCCACTTGTATTGCTGTAAAGAAATGTAAGCAGGGTAAACAAAGCGTATGGGTCAAAAAATAAGCATATTCACCGCAAGGTGAAGTGTGCCCACTTAGTCCCCGAGCCTGGAAATAGGTGACGTAGGCACGTGATGCCAAGGTCTTAAAATGGATCGTCTTGGAAACTGGATACCGAGATGCACCGACAGGAGCATCATACCGATGTAGTCCCCGAGCTTGCTGGAAGGCAAAGTATGAGCCTTGTAGCAAGGTCTAAAAAAGCGCTGACCTTTGAACTGTATGCGAGTCAAATTTCACATGTAGCTGAGGAAAACAGACTAGCATCCGGACGTTCGGACAGTTGCGCGCGTCCATACGCCCGCGCCTGCTCCGCCCTAGTCTCCCGGATTCGTGCGCCACCCGCGCCAGCTCCGCTTCCTGCGCCCATGTTCGAACTGCTCTCTTCCGCTCTGCTACCCATGCCACCCGGATGACTCGGCCCCGTCTCTTCTACAGCGGCGCCTCGCCCGTCTCTTCCACACCACTTCTCGCCTGCCTCTTCCACGCCGCTTGGATGACTACCCCACCTCATTCACACCGGCGCTGTGTGGCCTGCTCCTCCTCCCCACATTGATGTTGCCATGGCTCCCGCGCTAGCTCTCTCTTCCTCAATAACAACCCTACATCTAGATCTACTTTTGTAACACTCAGATAAAACACTTAACATACTTCTGAAACAAATGAAACATTTGAAACATACATTTGCAATATAGCCATTGCAACATATGCAACATCCAAATAAAACACTTGCAACATGCGTCTGAAACAGATGAAACATTTTGAACAAACTCTTGCAACATATGTGTATAACATTGCAACATGTGCAACATCCAAAAACTACCATTGCAACATTCATATGAAACATCTAAAACACTTCAAACATGTGTTTTGCAATATAGGGAAGACAAGGCCGGTCGATTCTAGGCGTCGGGGTGCGAGCCGGCGGCGATCGGTGGCGAGCGAGCGCCACCAGCACCAGCAGCGACGCCCGAGCACCACCACCATCAACACAGCTAGCACCAGGTGCAGAAACGGGTATTCCCATGATCCCTACCCCCGCAGGCAAAAAATCATGCGGAAAAAATCCCACCCGTGCATGCAAGGCAAGCGCCAAAACATACGGATTGTCAACGTCTACCCGACAGCACCAAAGTCACCCTACGATCTATGACTACCCAGCGCAGAAAAGGAAATTCCCACGATCCCTACCGCCACAGGCAGAAAATCACATGGAAAAAATCCCACCTGTGCATGCAAGGCAAGCACCGGATCAACGGAAAGGCCACCAATCAAGGTAGGCTTCAAATTCCCTGCACACACTGTTGCTTTCTAAAAAAACAGCGCCCAAAAACACACAACAAGAATCAATCACGGACGCCTTCCTCGCATGTGAGACAAACGTCCCTGGTCGCTGAGCTTAGAGCAACTCCAAGAGAGTTGATAAAAATATATGACTAAATTGATGATTTAGCCCATCTCTAAAATAGAAACCCCCACAAAAAAACAGAAAACTCTAACAGCCTTACGGCAAGACAGATGGCTAGTGAGAACTCTAGGATAAATGGTTTGCTATTTTGGAAAGTCAGATACAATAGTTGTTGGACTCTCTTTTGCCCCCTATAGGATTGCCACGCCTCTACTTCCTCATATCTCAGTTAGTGTCTCCCTCAAGTGCAAGCCGCTGACGCCCGTCTGGTGTCGTCCCCGCCATCGACGCCAAGTCTGGTGCAGTTGCTGTGGCACCTCGATGTTAGTGGTGATCTCCTACTCCAAGCCGCTGTCGCCCCGTGGCCATTTGACTAGATCATTCTCCACCGCTATCCAGCTCGCCGCCGATCCGGGCTAAGTGAAGGCCACCCCACGACATCGCCTCGCTTGGCTCGCCTCGTCTCCCCCCGCGCGAACGCCAAGCGATCCACACGACCACACGGGCGAACCATGATTTGTGAGCCGACAAATGGGCTTAGGCTACACGTTGCAAACGTCACCTTGAATCTCACGCGCTTCTTCGTCTTGCACGCTTGTCATAGGGAAGCAGCGTAATGGTGGGCGGACAAAGCGCAGCGCCGCTACCCTCCATCAATGGCAGCGCCCCGATCCGATAGAGCCGATGCAAATCCAGCAGGTACAGGGGAAATTAGATCTCCAGGGGGTATTTGTGGTCTATCTGTTGGCAGCGACGTCAATGCTACTAGGCATTGTCACTGTCGACCTCATCGTCAAAGTCACATACAGGAGGCACATCATGTATGACGGCCTCGTGGTGCCTTCGGCATCATCCTCGATGCCATGGCTGTTGGGATAAACCACGCCTGTTTGGTCATGGTGTGTGTGGCTGCATGCATGCGCTGGTGTCCCAAGTCATGTGTTTAAATAATAGAAGCCAAGATACAGGTGTTCGTCGCGGCGTTCGTAGCCGGCAAGTCTATGTCTATTGTTCATGATCTCATGATCGTCCGTCGATCCTCGGTTCCAACAATTGGTATCTAGAGCCTAGATTAGGGAGAGGAGAGCAAGCTGAAGATGTCGACGTCGAAGAAGGTCGGAGACTCGAGCCCCAGCAGCCCCGGCGATGGCGCACCACGTACGGTCGTGGTGGAGCGTGTCATTAGCGGCATGACAGAGATCCCTAAGCCAAGGAAGGAGGAGGCATTGTTTGGTGCCGCCGCCGAAGAGCCGCCGCTCCGGTAGAGCGGGACGTGCGGCGATGTCAATAAACCACATCATGTTCGTGCATGGCGTGCGTGTGAATTTGAGTCGTTGATGGCGCGCATGTTCAAGCTCGCGTTGGAGTCCATTGACAGGGTCAAGGTCGAGTTCATTTGTTTGCGACGTGCCAACTTAAGTGTAGAGTCTAGGTAGTGTGTGTGCTCCACCTGGTCTCGTGCATGCATTCTTGTATTGAGTCACTGAAAGCCCAAGTTTGGTTTTGGTAATTAATGACACCAAGTTGCTAATGCCATGTGTTAAGTGTTTTGAGTTAGGCATAAGCAACACATGTGATGAAGGTGTATGTGGCAAGGAGTGGTGGCCACAACATCACAAAAAAATGGTGCATGGACATGAAATGACGATCATGGTGGAGATGCACATAATATGATGGACATGATGATCAAGTGGAAGAGAAGGGTCTAAGAGCGCAAGGCAAAGGTATAACTATAGGGTTTTCCTTTTGCCGGTCTAAGATGAGTAGAGAAGTGATTGACCGGATTTAGGATACATAGCCAAATATCAAGAGGGGCAATCACGGTTAGCTCGAGAATCAAGTGCCACTAGTTCAATGTCTTGAGCATATGCATTAGGATCTAGTTGAGAGCTAACATAACGTCTTGGAAAATGTTTGTGAAATGCTAACACACAAGCACATTGTGGTGTACACTTGGTGGTGTTAGCACATTTGCGAAGGCGGTGGAGTTTAAGCGGTAGAGAGGGGTTTGGGTTCCTCTCTCCCTCCCGCCGAGCAAGCTCGGCGGGATTCGGCGCTTTTTGGGGAAGTAAAACGCCTATTTTCTACTGCGCCGAAAGTTGGAAAAGAAACGGAGGCGAACGGCGGTCACTGTGGTGACCAGACGCTGCACCGGACGCGGTCCCGGTTTGACGAGGATTTCTCTTGTGGTTGATCATTGTGATTGATTCTTCGAGTGCTTTACTTCTCTACATCATTGGTATAAGAATCAAGTCACTTGCTCCTTACTTTCTTGTACTAGTCCTAGTGTAGTTTGCTTAGTGTAGCTCTTATCACATAGGAGTAAGTAGCTTAGTGACTTAGTCTTGTTGGTGTGTATTAGAGATCATAGCCTTGCTTCACTAGAATTGTATAGGTGGCTTGCATAGTGTAGTTAAGCTAGTGCTAGAATTCGCTTAGCCATCTTTTATACTAATGTGGTTGTTTAGTGAAGCTTGTAGATTTTTAAATAGGCTATTCACCCCCCTCTAGTCATTTGGACCTTACAAGTGGTATCGGAGCCGAGGCACCGTTCATTTGAGGCTTAACAACCTACGGTGAAAAAGAAATGGCTCAATTGTGTTTGCACATCAACAACACCAAGAAGGCACCTCACTTTGATGGCACAAATTATGCATATTGGAAGGTTAAGATGACCGCACACCTCAAGTCAATCAATAGAGAAGTGTGAAAGGTCACCGAAACAAAATTTGAGGTTGCTAATCCGGAAGCACCTACACCGGTGGAAGAGAAGAAGCTCCAATGCAATGATATTGCCATTAGTGCTCTTCATGAGGCACTAGATGACAAGACATTTGAGCAAGTGAAGAACATTGAAATTGCTCATGATGCTTGGGCCAAGCTTGAAGAAACATTTGAGGGCACCGAAGGCACAAAGACCGCTAAAGCATATATCTTGCAAGAAAAATTTTCAAGCTTCAAGATGCAAGATGATGAAAGTGTACCAGAAATATTTCATCGGTTGCAAGTCATTGTCAATGAGCTCAAGGCACTTGGTGAGGAGGTCAAGGACAACCAATTCTCTATGAAGTTCTTGAGAAGCTTACCCAAGAGGTTTGATACATTGATCACCGTGCTAGTGAGGACTACATTGAAAGATTCAACTCCTCAACAAGTATTTCAAGAAGTGATGACCGATGACTCATATAGAGAAGATGATGAGAAGGATGAGTTAGTCAAGAAGAAGAAGAAAGAAATTGAGAAGAAAGATGATGAAAAGAAGAAGAGTGTGGCATTCAAAGCCACCACATCCAAGGGCAAGTCCAAGATTGAATCATCAAGTGAAGAAGACTCAAGCTCTTATGGTAGTGATGACATTGATGAGAAGATGGCTCTTTTTGTCAAGCAATTTGGCAAATTCATGAAGAAGGGCTATCGTGCAAGAAGGAGGAAGAACTCATCCAAGAAGAATGAGCATACCATGAGATGCTTTAGATGCCATAGCAAGGACCATCTCATTGCAAAGTGTCCTTATGATAGTGATGATGAAAATGCTATCAAGAAGGAGAGGAAGAAGCAAAAGAAGAAGCAAGAAAAAAAGGAGAGCTCTCATAAGAACAAGAATGATTCTCATGTTGCTACATGGGATAGTGATGATTCCTCAAGTGATGATGAGGATGACAACAAGAGCAAGAAGAAGGGACATGCTAGCATTGCCATCCAAGAGAAGGTCTCCCTCTTCGACACTCCATCGTGCTTCATGGCTAAGGCCGCTAAGGTCAATTACAAAGCTGAAGGAAGGCATTGGGTGCTTGATAGTGGGTGCACTCAACATATAACCGAGGATTCTTGTATGTTTAAATCAATTGATACTAGTCAAAATAGTGGTTTTGATGCTATCACTTTCGGCAACAACAAGAAAGGCAAAGTCAAGGGGCTTGGTAAAATTGCTATCTCAAATGACATGAGCATATCCAATGTGTTGCTAGTTGAGAGCTTGGATTTCAATCTTTTATCGGTGGCACAACTTTGTGATCTTGGCTTCAAGTGCATATTTGGTAGTGATGATGTTGAAGTCATAAGTGTTGATGGATCAAATTTGATATTCAAAGGATTTAGACATGGTAGCTTATACTTGGTTGACTTCATTGATAGTGAGACACAATTGACATCATGCTTGCTTAGCAAATCTAGTATGGGATGGTTATGGCATAGAAGGCTTGGTCATGTTGGAATGAAACAATTGAACAAACTTTTGAGGCATGACTTAGTTAGAGGCTTGAAAGATGTGACTTTTGAAAAGGATAAACCATGCAGTGCTTGTCAAGCCGGCAAACAAGTTGGAAATGCACATCCTAGTAAGAGTGAAATGAGCATATCAAAGGCATTTGAGCTATTGCACATGGACTTGTTTGGGCCAACAACATACACAAGCATTGGTGGCAACAAGTATGGTCTTGTGATAGTGGATGACTACACTAGATACACTTGGGTGTTCTTTCTCTATGACAAGAGTGATGTTTATGATCTATTCAAATCTTTTGTCAAAAGAGTGCAAAATGAGTTTGAAATCACCATCAAGAAGATTAGAAGTGACAATGGTAGTGAGTTCAAGAACACAAGAATTGAGGAATTGTGTGATGATCTTGGTATTGGACATCAATTCTCTCCAACATACACTCCTCAATCCAATGGTGTAGTTGAAAGAAAAAATAGAACTTTGATTGACATGGCTAGATCAATGCTTAGTGAATACAATATGAGTCATTCATTTTAGAGTGAAGCCATCAACACGGCTTGCTATTGTAGCAACCGTCTCTATTGCCATAGAAAGCTTGGGAAGACACCATATGAGCTATTGAATAGAAGAAAGTCCAACATTGCATACTTTAGAGTGTTTGGTTGCAAATGCTATATTCTCAAGAAAGGTACTAGATTGAGCAAGTTTGAAAAGAAATGTGATGAAGGGTTCTTACTTGGTTATTCTACCACAAGCAAAGCATATAGAGTTTGGAATCTCACAAATGGCACCTTGGAAGAAGTTTATGATGTTGAGTTTGATGAAACCCAAGGGTCTCAAAATGAAGCTCAAAACCTTGATGATGTGAGAGGAGATCAATTGTCAAATGCAATGAAGAACATGGACATTGGTGACATAAGGCCGAGGCAAGTTGATGATGATGATGATACTCATGTGATCAACCAAAATGTGCAAATTGATACAAATCAAGCAAGCTCAAGTGGTACTCATGATGAAGCTCAAGATCAAGGTCAAGCAAGTGGAAGTAATCAACTCCCAATACTCCAACCTACTAGCATTGCAAGAGATCATCTGTTGGACCAAATCATTGGTGGAATTCAAAATGGTGTTCAAACTAGATCAAGGCTAGCATCTTTTTGTGAGCACTACTCATTTGTGTCACTTGAAGAACCTAAGAAAATAGAAGATGCATTGAAAGATTCCGATTAGGTAAATGCCATGCATGAAGAGCTAAACAACTTCACTAGAAATCAAGTTTGGGAACTTGTCGAAAGGCCAAAGAACTACAATGTAATTGGCACCAAATGGGTCTTTAGAAACAAGCAAGATAAGATGGCATAGTTGTAAGGAACAAAGCAAGATTAGTAGCACAAGGATACACTCAAGTTGAGGGTCTTGATTTTGGAGAGACATATGCACCGGTTGCAAGATTGGAGGCTATTAGAATCTTATTAGCATATGCTTGTGCACACAACATCAAGCTCTATCAAATGGATGTCAAAAGTGCATTTCTCAATGGCTACATCAATGAAGAAGTTTATATTGAGCACCTCCCGGTTTTAAAGATTATAAGAAGCCCGACCATATTTACAAGCTCAAGAAGGCATTGTATGGTTTGAAGCAAGCACCTAGAGCATGGTATGAGAGATTGAGAGACTTTCTTCTCTCTAAAAGATTCAAGATGGGAAAGGTTGACACCACTCTCTTCACCAAGAAGCTTGGAAATAACTTGTTTGTGTTGCAAATCTATGTGGATGACATTATTTTTGGTTCAACAAATCAAGACTTTTGTGACGAGTTTGGAAAAATGATGGCTAATGAGTTTGAGATGTCTATGATTGGAGAGCTTAGTTACTTCCTTGGACTTCAAATCAAGCAAATGAAGAATGACACTTTTGTAAGTCAAGGCAAGTACATCAAGGACATGATCAAGAAGTTTGAATTGCAAGATGCTAAGCCAATGAGTACACCAATGGGCATTAATGATCAATTGAGTATTGATGCTAGTGGCAACATGGTAGATCAAAAGCAATACCGGTCTATGATTGGAAGTTTGCTCTATGTCACCGCTTCTAGGCCGGATGTGATGTTTAGTGTGTGCAAATGTGTAAGATATCAAGCTTCACCTAGAGAGAGTCACTTGAAAGCAACCAAGAGAATATTGAGATATCTTAAGGGCACTCATGATGTTGGATTATGGTATCCCAAGGGATCTAATTTTGAGTTGATTGGATATTTAGATTCTGATTATGGTGGTTGCAAGATTGATAGAATGAGCACAAGTGGCACTTGTCAATTACTAGGAAGGTCTCTTGTTTCATGGTCATCAAAGAAACAAAATAGTGTTGCACTATCTACCGCCGAGGCCGAATACATTAGTGCCTGTAGTTGTTGTGCACAATTGCTTTGGATGAAGGCCACTTTGAATGACTTTGGAATCAAATTCAAGAATGTGCCATTGTTTTATGACAATGAAAGTGCTATCAAGATGACACAAAATCCGGTTCAACATTCAAGAACGAAGCACATTGACATAAGGCATCACTTCATAAGAGACCATCAACAAAAGGGTGATATTTGCATTGAGAGCATTGGCACCGAAGATCAACTAGCCAACATATTCACAAAGCCACTTGATGAGAAGAGATTTTACAAGTTGAAGAATAAATTGAACATACTTGACTTCTCTAACTTGAAATGAGTGCACCCCCACATTCTTAAAATGACATGCCTCTCCTCCGACATAGCAAGGTAAAGTTGTTTGGCATATCATCCATACTTTGCTAAGGACATGTTTAGAACATATAGACATATTTGCATGTCAAATAGGCTCATTCATGAAAATCAAATGAGTTTAATGTATATATGATACCACTATTGCTTCTATGTTTTGATTGATCTAGTGGTAGCATATGACATGTTTGTGGGCTTGCAAACCTAGTGTTGAATCTAAAAAATGAGCTCATGATGTGTAATTCAACATGGTCAAGATAACCCTTATACTTTATGAGGTGTGAAGAAGCTTGTCCTTGGATCAAACCGAATTACATATTCTAGGCAAGTGATCTAGATTGAACCATAATTTGGACTCCCTCATATTGTTTGACTTAACTCTCACTAAAATTGGCACCTTTTTTGTGATTGTTGACAAAGGGGGAGAGAAAAGTCACAAAGATAGAAAAGTCACAAAAGATAAAAAGTTAAGTTGCAAAGGGGGAGAAAGATTTAGTAAGGGGGAGAGAAAGCAAAAGTTATGACATTGGAAAGGGATCAATTAAATTTGAGCACATGAGTAGGGGGAGCAATCTCATGAATTATTTGTTGCATTTGTATGTGCATTAACATGATGAATTGTTGCATTGCAAAGCTTAAATTCATATTCATGTTTGTATGGTGATTGCTAGAAATAGAACTTGAATGATGATTTGTTGAGAATAGCTTTACAAGTGGTATCTAGACACCTTTGCTTATAATGTTGATCTCACGGGATACTTTAGTGTTTGTGATTTTTACAAGTGATGAATTACAAGTGGTGTCTAGCTACATCGATGCTAAGGATGGTATATAAAGGCAACTCCGATTGGTATCACGCTTCAAAGGTCAATTCTATATACCTTAGCATCAATTTGATAGTAGTAACTCTCCCAAAATTCAAATCCATACATATGTGCACAATTGAACCAAACTCATGGAAGCACATATGTAGGGGGAGCTAATACTATCGAAATTGAAAATTGATTTCATTTCATATCTTTGTGATGGTTGTCATCAATTACCAAAAAGGGGGAGATTGAAAACCCAAGTTTGGTTTTGGTAATTAATGACACCAAGTTGCTAATGCCATGTGTTAAGTGTTTTTGAGTTAGGCATAAGCAACACATGTGATGAAGATGTACATGGCAAGGAGTGGTGGCCACAATATCACAAAGAAATGGTGCATGGACATGAAATGACGATCATGGTGGAGATGCACATAATATGATGGACATGATGATCAAGTGGAAGAGAAGGATCTAAGAGCGCAAGGCAAAGGTATAACCATAGGGTTTTCCTTTTGCCGGTCTAAGATGAGTAGAGAAGTGATTGACCGGATTTAGGATACATAGCCGACTATCAAGAGGGGCAATCACGGTTAGCTCGGGAATCAAGTGCCACTAGTTCAATGTCTTGAGCATATGCATTAGGATCTAGTTGAGAGTTAACATAACGCCTTGGAAAATGTTTGTGAAATGCTAACACACATGCACATTATGGTGTACACTTGGTGGTGTTAGTACATTTGCGAAGGCGGTGGAGTTTAAGCGGTAGAGAGGGGTTTGGGTTCCTCTCTCCCTCTTGCCGAGCTTGCGAGGCAGGATTTGACGCTTTTTGGGGAAGTGAAACGCCTATTTTCTACTGCGCCGAAAGTTGGAAAAGAAACGGAGGCGAACGGCGGTCACTGTGGTGACCGGACGCTGCACCGGACGCGGTCCCGGTTTGACCGGACGCGTCCGGTCAGTTCAACGCAACGCGCTTAGGGTTTGTGACCGGACGCTGGTCTGGCCTGACCAGCGCGTCCGGTCAGTTCACCTGGGCTCAGAAGAAGAGCGCAACCGGCGCGTCCGGTCCCTCACGGAACCGGAGCGTCCGGTCAGGCAGCCAGAGGGACAGAGCCGATCGGACGCGCGGCGCGTCCGGTCACGTGCGATCGGATGCGTCCGGTCGCGGTGGGAGCTTACTGGACTCTGACCGGACGCCAGGTGCAGCGCGTCCGGTCAAACGCTAGAGCGCGTCCGGTCACGGCAACGGTTACTTCTGACACGTACTGTTCATGCTTGTCCTGTAGTGACCGGACGCGTCCGGTCACCCTAACCGGTGCGTCCGGTCAGCACATTTTGAACTGTGTCGTCCGGTAACGGCTAGCTGCATACCTCTTTGCTATAAATAGAAGTTGGCCGGGGTTTGAGGGCAACTCTTGCACATTTTGAGACCTAGAGACATCCTTTGAGCTAGAGAACAACCCCTCCACTCATCTCTTTGCTTGGTTGCACATCTTGAGTGAGATTGAGTGAGATTGAAGTGCATTGCTTGAGAGTTGCATTCTAGAGGCACTTGATCTTCGAGTTGCTGCGGATTTCTTGTTACTCTTCCATGTTTCTCGACATGATAGACGGCTTGGAGCAGCGGAGGTGATTGAGCTCGCAATTGGAGATTGTTGGAGCCCTCACCAGGTGTTGTAAGGGGTTCTTGATCCTTCCCCACGGGAGTTCGCAAATTGGATACTCTAGTGGAGCTCGTGGCTTGGAGGATCCCCATCTTATGTGCGGTTGTGCGGCGTCTGCCGAGGGCTCGACTCTTGATAGTCGATTAGCTCGCGAACCGACAAGTGGGTGCATCGCCACAACGAGGAGTAGCTTGCCGAGAAGCAAGTGAACCTCGGTAAAAATCTTGTGTCGTCTCTTTGCCGAGGATTTCTCTTGTGGTTGATCATTGTGATTGATTCTTCGAGTGCTTTACTTCTCTACATCATTGGTATAAGAATCAAGTCACTTGCTCCTTACTTTCTTGTACTAGTCCTAGTGTAGTTTGCTTAGTGTAGCCTTTATCACATAGGAGTAAGTATCTTAGTGACTTAGTCTTGTTGGTGTGTATTAGAGATCATAGCCTTGCTTCACTAGAATTGTATAGGTGACTTGCATAGTGTAGTTGAGCTAGTGCTAGAATTCACTTAGCCATCTTTTATACTAACGTGGTTGTTTAGTGAAGCTTGTAGATTTTTAAATAGGCTATTCACCCCCCTCTAGCCATTTGGACCTTACAGTCACATTATTTGTTAACGTGTTTAGTCACATCCATGCATGTAGATTAGGCATTGTTTGGCGTTGTCCCCAATAAATCGAGGCTCCTGTACGGCGGGACGTACGGTGATGTCGTGGTTTAGGGGGAGTTTGTTGGGATAAACCATGCCATGTTTGGTCGTGGCGTGTGCGGCTGCATGCATGTGTGCATGCATTGGTGTCCCGAGTCATGTATTTGAATAATAGAAGCTAAGATATAGGCGTTGATCGACATGGCGTTCGTTGCCGGTAAGTCTATGTCTATTGTTCATGTTCTCATGATCGTCCGTCGATCCTCGATTCTAACAATTGGTATCTAGAGCCTAGATTAGGGAGAGGAGAGCAAGCTGAAGATGTCGATGTCGAAGAAGGTCAGAGACTCGAGCCCCAGCAGCCCCGGCGATGGCGCACCACGTACGGTCGTGGTGGAGCGTGTCATTAGCGGCATGACAGAGATCCCTAAGCCAAGGAAGGAGGAGGCGTTGTTTGGTGCCGCCGCCGAAGAGCCGACGCTCCGGTAGAGCGCGACGTGCGGCGATGTCAATAAACCACATCATGTTCGTGCATGGCATGCGTGCGAATTTGAGTCGTTGATGGCGCACATGTTCGAGCTCGCGTTGGAGTCCATTGACAGGGTCAAGGTCGAGTCCGTCGTGTGTGCAACGTGCCGACATAAGCGTAGAGTCCAGGCAGTGTGCGTGCTCCACCTGGTCTCGTGCATGCATTCTTATGTTGAGTCACGTTATTTGTTAACGTGTTTAGTCACATCCATGCATGTAGATTAGGCATTGTTTGGCAATGTCCCCAATAAACCGACGCTCCTGTACGGTGGGACGTATGGTGATGTCATGGTTTAGGGGGAGTTTGTTGGGATAAACCACGCCTTGTTTGGTCGTGACGTGTGCTCTGCATGCATGTGTGCATGCGCCGGTGACCCGAGTCGTGTGTTTGAATAATAGAAGCCAAGATACAGACGTTCGTCTCCGGCAAGTCTATGTCTATTGTTCATGTTCTCATGATCATCCGTCGATCCTCGGTTCCAACAGCGGCCACCTCAATCCTCATGCCGCCTCAGCCGACGACAACGTGCAGTCGACCTCCAAACATCAACGTCAGGTTCACCCTTCCCATGTTACCTTCCATTGTAATGGCTTCACTGTCGGGAGTGTCGTTCCCTGGTGCCTTTTCCTCCATTTACAGGAAGCACGACTTCACTGACATCGACCTCCATTGGTCGCTTTGCACTGACTGCACCGTTGTCTCCTCTTCCATGGATGCATCCTCAAGGTGTGTTCAATTTCTTTCTAGTGTTTGTATGAATTGACATGACAATAAAGAATTAGCATGGCTGAATATTCAGTCACCAGTGTTTGTATGAATTAGTATGATCGAATATTCCAGTGGGTTTGGTTTCTTTCATGTGTGTGCAATGTAGTAGGGGTGCATCCTTTTGTTTCCATCAAATTAGTCTAAGCTGGCCTCTTGAATGATTTTTTCTGCAAATATTCTAAAAGTTTACCTATTTGTTCTGTCATTGTTTGATTCTGAATGGGCTAAACATTCAAACAACACCAGATTGCCTGACTACTTATTTATAAATTCATAGAGCACAAAACTTGATCTACAGAATGAAAAATGAAAAATGCTGGGTACAAGCATCTGGGCACGCTTGACTCGCTCTGTCGCTTGGCTTGAGTTGTTCGCCATCGTGGTCGCAAAACCGGCATCATGTAATCACAACCGCGTGCGAGTTTGGGGGGGGAGGGGAGAGCTGGGGGTTTTGGTAATCTCCTGTTTACCGTAATCCCGCTTCTTTGTAACAAAACTTTCTCTCCTTCTTAATGAAAAACGTGCCGAGGCACGATCCCGAAAAAAATAAAAATGACTAGGGAATTAAGTCCACAGTTGAACAAAAAAAATGATCACTGACGCACACTGATATAATCAAGCTACCTGCCATTCATACTTATATTGAATTGGCTTGCCATTTTCGGAGTAGGAGCATTTTGAACTGGCTTTCCATACTGACATTGCTATGGATTTCACTAGCCATTTACACCTTGCTGGCAGAGAGGCCAACAGCGAAAGAAAGGTCAATCCAACTTTTGAATGTTAATTTTATTTATGTTTGATCTCCTTTGTACCAAAGAAATAACAAAATGACATATTGAGATCTCAACATCATTATCAAGCTCTATTATTTCTACCTATGAGCATACTGCTGTTGTGTTCATATCTGAGTATGCTACTGCTGTTAGCATGCTGTTTTTTTTGTTCTTCTCTGAGATCATGTCATGTTCAATTTTTGTCATCCTCCATAGGAGGTTGCTTCTGTGATCATGTCTCAGAGAACAAGATATTTTTGTGATCTACCTGGTTCCTTGTGAATTTCTACCTATTATGGAGTAAATCTTATGGTTACGTCGTTGGTTGCTACACTTATGTTTTCTGATTCATTGTTTGTACTTTGCAGGATAGAACCTAGGAGGCTAAATTTTGTTGATATTTGTTGAACAAAACCCTTTATTTGATCATGATCTGTGCATATGATTTGCATTGTTTTCTTTTGAGGACAATAGCATGACCATTATATTGTGTGTGCCAGCGCAGTCAGCGCTGCCACCGCTGCGCAAGAACTGGAACATTGGTGCTGCTCAGGTGAATCTTCAGGGCGCTCTTCATCGTCGAGAAGTCCGTCTCCACGGCTGTCATGACGAGGGCGATTGCAGCCTGGATATAGTGCCCCTCAGGCAATTTCCTCCATGGATGGTGTGGCCTCTGCAACTAAACATCCCTTTTTAGAATCCCAATGGTCGTCACATTCATTTATTTTTCTTGCAGATTTGTTCTTCTCCTTCTCCAATTAAGGGCAAAATTGATTTCTAGCTTAGAGCTTTTCATTTTTCCTATGCAGATCGTGGTGCAAACATGGTGTCAGGGAGGAAACAGTTGGAGCGATTCTACCTTCACCGCTGATTGTTGAATTCCTACAGTTTTTTTATTGCTTCAAATTTTAAGATACACATCTCCTAGACTTCAGTCGCCTGAAATCTTGGAGGCATTTCTGGTGTCAAGTTTGGGGAGAGGGTTGCCATTGCCGTTTTTCGTTGCCGGCAACCTTAGAGGAAAGTCGTTGGGTAGCAGGCCGGCCAGGCGAAGGAGGTGGGCACGGGGGAGAAGCGGCGAGATGTCGGCGACGCCACCAACTGCGGGCGGACGAAGATGGCGGTTGGGTCAGATAAGGGCGGGGAGTCGTGGACGGAGGTTGGTCGGTGGTAGGCGGGCACAAGCATAGGCAGTCTATCTGCTAAAATGAAGCGACACTATTGCTGCAGACGGGAGGAAGAAGAAAGGGTGATGACCGACAGAAAACGTCGCCTGAGTTTTGGATGTAGTAACCTATTTCTGATGTACTATGATGACAACAAAATTAGTTTTGATTTCTAGACGACTGAAGTCATTAACAGATTAAACATCAATATGTGTTCTGAGCTCTCCGTGGATAATCAACCATGCCTCATTTGAAGTTATGAGCCCTCCTTAAGAAAGTGGTATTAGTTGATACTTATCTGCAAAAAAAAAATTGATTGGTTCCCCTTTACTCGATGCCTGATTTGTACTCAATGCCTGATTTGATGGAACAACATCCGGCTCAAGCAATCAAACCCATATAATATACTCTTTTGTTTCAGTTTTATCTTGTTGGGACCTGGAGTTGACCACTTGTTTACTACAGCTTTTGTTAGTGCACCATAGCTCGATTAGCCTATGATGATGTAGCCGACAAACACTTGGCAATCATGCGTTGTCAACCGTCTTTTCTTTAGCACTGAGACGGTAACAATACAACACACATTATTATGACATTGTTTTTTTCCTATTGCAACGTACGGGTATTTACCTAGTCAAAAAATAAATTAAGAAATAAAAGTATTCTTCTTTATTCTTTGAAATGATTGCATTTAAATTTGGCTAAAAAGGATTGAGTCAAATATAAATATAGCTAATGACTTTGGATGACTAAGGGCCTGATTGGTTGCCTAAACTAGGAGGCTAGGATGATCCTCATACAGCCTGTTCGCTGGATGTTGGCTGGTGCTGGTGCTGATGCTGATTTGTTGTGAGAGAAAAATATTGCTGAATGACTGGCTGATAAGTTCAAGCGAACAGGGTGATATATAGGTGGCGGGTGATTGCATTTTTGCACGGACAGTTGGGCCAGGCTCATCGGATGCAAACCTCGCACCCCAGCTATGCTTTGCAATTGGGATTGTTGGGCTCCCATTTGCTGGAATAGTCAAGCTCCCCTTCTATTTCTTGTTTGTCCTTGGATTTGCGGCGTTCGCTCAGAACGCCCCTCATTTGTGTAACATACTGAGAAGCGGTGAGCAAGAAAAAATTCATATAATCACAGTGGTTTAGAATGAGAAATCGGTTTTCTTTTACCTTTTTGTCCTCCCACAACAGTATTTACCACTAATTGAGGTGGTGGCCCATTTACCGGGCTTCCCAAATAAGTCAGGTTTAATGCTGGAATCTCATTTGCCAAAACTATTAAGCTTCAGCATAGGACTACCTTTAGAAAATTTGTACTAAACCCTTGTACATCTTTCCCTTTTACAATAGTTCCTTCATTACGGCCGATGAAGTAAGTGAGCACGTAGGCAGGGAAGAGGAAAGTTTTCTTTGCCCCTAAGGGCATGTGCCCTCACGCGCGCGAGCCGTTGGATGTGCGTGGGGATGCGCGCGCGGGCATCCAGTGAGGGCACATGCCCTTAGCGGCAAAATTTCCGCTTTCGGCGGGGAAGACTTCAAAGCATGCCATGCACTCATTGTGAGACAGATCTGGGGTGCATTGCATGTAACTGTAAAATGTGAGGTACCTGGTACGACAATAGTTGAAGATGCTAATCTCTCCTGATGGTTTGATGCAAACTCTGTTGTTCTATTTACCAAGGTGAACAGGACAGAGTTTAAGGATGGTGCAATCGAATTCACTAGAAACAACGTGCGGCGTTGCCGCGCGGCCTCATTGGATGAAACCAGTTGTGTACGAGCATAGATCAATTATTGATTAATTTTTTAGCAGACAGGGTGTCTAGCATTTTGAGGCAGTTTGTTATGCGTTTATGTTGCTACGGCCCCCCTTTTTTTAAATAATGTTTTATAATCTGGAGATTAGTGATTATTTGTAGGCGTAATAGAATACACAGTAGGTGTCATGGAGTATTCATTTTTTATAACAAAGAAGAGGCGGAAAATATTTAGATACGTTTTAGATTTGTTTTAGTGTATTTACGAATTTTCTAGAATTTATTTGTAAAGGAAAATGGTCTACTTTGTATGTTTGTGAAAATGACCGTAGAGTACCAAAAAGGATTTTAATATTTAGTTTTTTTTATGGTAGAATTATCGGAGTCGGAGGTAGGATAGATAAGGTATAGATTTTGTAAATTTATCGGCGAAATGCGAACGGGAAGAATCTAGAATTTTTTTTATGACAGTGAAGAGGCAAAAAAAAAATATTTAGGTACGTTCTAGGTTACTTCTAGTTTATCTATGAGGTTGCTTCTAGTTTATTTACGGTTTTTTTGAAATTTTTTACAAATGAGAAGGAGTTATTTTGATGTTCTGGGTACGTTTCTCGTGTGCGTGTAGCAAAGATGCTTGAATAGTGGCAAACAGTTAGAAACAGTATTTGAACAGTAATAAACAGTGACCACGACAACGATTTTTCACGCAATTCGAGCCGTCCGATCGACGACGGCCCAAGATTTACAGGTGACGTGGCCATCGTCACCTGCGAGCTTGGCTCGCGTTTAGATATATAGAGATGATTGTGTTTGCCGGTTGAATTACCAAGGCAGGTAAAACTCAACGATGGGAATGACTGGCTGGATGACTCTGTTGACATGGCAAAGTAATGATACGCGATTCCTATCTTCCTGTGCTTGCATGATTGAGAAAGTACCTGGATTGCAGAAGAAATACACTTTGAGCAAGAAGATCTGTTAAAACCCATGCAACAGAGTGCTAGGGCGTGAATTTTGTATGACTCTACACCGGCAGTCAAGAAAATATGCCATTCGACATAACCGCTTGCTGCGATTGAATTGAAAGACTTAGGATATTTGTATCAGTTTTGGTTGGAGATATGCAGGGGCGGATCCCTCTCGAGAACAGTCACCCTCTCCCTGCTTGCAAGAGCTGCTCCCTCGCCCTCCGGCTGGTCTCCTCCACCATGCCCGGCTGGTTCTCCCTCGTATCTTTTTACATGATAGAAGTGCACAGCTAATGCTGCTAAAACACCTAAAACCAGGGGGTGGCAGGGGTTAGGGGCCATGCCCCCCCCCCCCCCCCCCCCCTTAACAACACAACATATTTTTACTCGATGTTTATATTAAGAAATATATATAATTTATTCTTAACATATGTATTTATTGGCTAGCTTTGTATTTAATACTCAATAATGGCAAATATATCCATATCCAATAATGATAGGGCATGGATACAGTACACTAGTGAAGGCAATGAGCCCACGACCTGTATCCTCTAATTATACGCGTGCCAAGTGCCAACAAATGAACCAGGCGGAGTCTTCGAAGCCGAGGTGGACGCGGAGGAGTTCGCCGCGGTCGACGGAGCGGAGTCATCAAATGAACCAGGCTTGCGGTAAAAAAAAAAAACAAATGAACCAGGCACAGTCATCAACTGCCTCTCACTCCTGGGACCAGGTAATGTCCACCATCCCGAGGTTCTGATCGAGTCCCAGAGCATCCCACACCGCTGGCGAGGCGTCGACGATGTTGTTGTCGCACTGCGGCTCAAAGTTGTGCTCGTCGTCGCAGCCGTGCACGGAGTCGCACTCGTCCACCACCTTCGCATACACAGAGTTCCCGTTGGCGCTTGATGCGGTGCCCACAGCGCGCCATGTTGTTGAACCACCCCGTGGAGAGCGCCACCACCTTCTCCTCGTCGTTGTTCTGGTGGTACGCGTTGTCGCACTCCGACGGGCCGCCGCCATCCTTGCCCTTCTCGAAGCTGTTGAGTGTCACACGGCCTTGGTGCTCGCCGTCACCGGCGGCGAGCATCGGTACTGTGGGTACATCTTGCCGTCCTCGCAGCAGTCCGGATCGTTGTTGCTCTTCTCGCAGTTGCCAGAGCGGCCCGGGAGGTACCCGCTGGCGCGGCACGTGCCGAGGGCGACGCCGGGGCGAAGGGAGGACACCATTTGGGAGGCGCAGAGCGTGACTAGGAAGAACAGCGCCATGGCGGATACAGCTCCGGCAGCCGCCATCTTTGCTAGCCTGAACAAATATAATGCTCGAGCTCCTTCTCACTCTGTTTTTTCTTTAGTTTCTCGTGCTCTGCTTTGCTTGATGGTTTGAGGTTAATCGTGCATGGGATTATATTTATAGTGGCCTTTCCTGATTGGTACATCACAACATCAGTATGAACTTACACTGATGCACATGGCGTACGGAATGGTTTGATCGATGAGATTACCGGAGACGGCAATCCTTTCACCAACTAGTATTTTTTGCCGCGCCGTATGAAATTGTTTCACTCGTTTGATGTGAACATATGGAGTGACCCCTCAAAAACATATGGAGTGGAGAAGATTTTTGTTATACACAGAAACGTGGGGTTCACATATCTCAATTTCTCATATTGGAAATTGGCCGGAGAACTCGAGACAAATTGCTCCTCACCATGATGTAGACCAATTTCGGATAGGGCCTGATTGGTTCCGCGTACGAGGCATCCTGGCTGGCACTGTGGCATGCTGGTTGATTTGGAGCAGCCTCGCCTGAGCCAAGCTACATAGAAGCACGGGTAGATCCTGTATCATATGAGCCAGGTTTACTTACTATCAGGATAAGTTAGAGATATAATCATCCAAATAAGCGAACTTGCATCACAAGGGCCAGACTGAACAATTAAACACACGAATGCATGAAGATGTTGCACCTTGGGAGCCTTGAACGCATCATGTCCATGATTGAGTAAACTTGCTACCAGCCAGAGGGAAGTCATCCCTCAACCACCCGGTGCAAACTATTTTCACTATGTTTGGCAGCCTACCAAAAGTCATTTTTAAATGTACTCTCTAAATCATCATTTGGAGGGAGTCACTCAAATAAAAATTGCTCATCTTTTCTATATCTCGTGCGCACTCTAGAGAGCTAACTCCGCTCTCCATCTTTTTAGCGAGTGTGAAATGGAGGATGGTAATATTTGAAGATCTCAGAAATTTTTTTTTACCAAAATCTATATTCCTACCAATAAGTATATAAAAAGGCTCCTGAAGTTGCCCTAAGCTGTTGCTATATGTTCGGCCCAATAGCCTATGAAGAGCCTTATTTGATTGGTTTAGATGTATCGTTGGCCTTTTTGTACCAAATTAGAATGGGGTAGACGGATGGGCTTCTCTTGTTCGTTCATGTTGGTCTATTATTTTCATTGAATTATGTATTTTTTTCTTTACTTTTTCTCCTTTAAGTGAGATTTTTTCTTTTACTTACCTTCTATTTGTTACATTTTAATTTTGTTTTATTTATTATTTATTTCTTTAACATATTTTCATGGTTTATTTTTATTATTCCAATAGCGTTCTATATATGGTGTACTTTTATTGTTTCGATAGTACTCATGAGATGTTTTACGGTGTGTTTTGGATTGTTCATTGTTATGCATAATATGTTCCATGGTGTATTTTAGATTGTTCCTATAGTATTCCTAAGATGTCTCATAGTTTTTTTAAGCTCCCATATTACATAAGATGTTCCATGCTGTACATCTCATCAGTTTTATTGTATTGATGCAACCATGGTGTATAATGGTATATTTTAATTGGTTTCATATATTTGGGAGATGTTCTACAGTGTGTTCTTTATATTTTGTGTTTTTTAACTTTGTTTTCCATTTAGTCATTGTTGTGTATTCACTGTCATTTTGTATTTTATCTAATTTCATATCATTTTTATTGTAGCCATGATCTTACAGATTCACTCAAACTATTTCTTCTTTAATATGAAAAGTTCATTTTATAATTCTTATGAGGTGTATTATAAATTATTATCATAGGATTCATGAGACATTACATGATGCATTCTGAATTATTCTCATAGTATTTTGTGATGTTTCATGATGTATTTTGAATCCTCCATTGCTGAAAGTATTTATGTTCCATACACATTGGAATTCACCATGTTCCTATTGTATAGGCATGATATGTTTCATGGTGTATTTAAGTTGTTTACGTAGTATTCATGAGATGTTCAATGGTGTATTTCAGATTGTCCAGTGGAATTGGACTCATCAGCTGACCAGCCCTCTCTGTCTCATGCCCTGTGACTCCATGAGGCGTAGACGATAGCAGCACACCACTTCATACATTGGAGGTTCTCCTACTGAATTAGGAGAGCTGCGACCTGCAAGAGGTAAGACAACCTCCGAGCATTGCTTTAAGAAGATTTTTTTAATACAGATCGAGAAAACCTCTCATCTCCGGCTCCACCCGTACACAACGGCACTATGTCCATATGAGAATGATCATGATTGGAGCCGAGGATTAGACCTGTGCTTTGGTGTAGGATAAATGAGGTGATTTTTTTAACCTCAACCTAAAATTTACTATCACGGAAAGTCCAACCTAAGACCAAAGAAGTGCTATTAGAGCCATCTAATCAACTCAGCTAGAAGCCTGCTCATGATCCTGCTGACCTGCCACCACGAGGAGGGTAGAATCACTTCAGGAGTGTGTCTGATTGGTGAAGCAATAACCACGATGACTAGAAAAGGATCTGTGCTCTTTGTTGATCCCTGTTTGTTGAGAGATTTGGAAGGAACGGAACACACTAATAACTAATTTTTCAACAATGTCATTCCTCGATGGCGTTTTAGTTGCTAAAATCAAAGAGGAGTCTCGTGCTTGGGGGTACCGCCGGCCTAAGTGCTTGAGGGAAATATTTTTTTTTTGACTGTCACCGGGGGGAGTATTCCCCACCTGAATTTTATTTGGCCCTCGTGGCCCGCGGTAATGTTTACAAGATGTTTACATTTTGAGAGAAATGGAGTTTACAGGCCACTCCTGTTCAGCTTGAGGGAAATATACTTCCGTGTATATAGTGTTTTCCTCTCTTTTATCCCCAATCTTTTGCACCTGTTCAGTTTTTGTGGCCTAGGCCAAACCTTCCCCTATTTTAATAATTAATTATAAACGTCAGGTCCTGTCCATTACGTGTGGGAGGAAGGAACCACGACCAAGCAACCTTCTGTGACCACATTTGTTCAATAAAAAGATACCAGTTCGGGTGGGTGCTACAAAAATTCTGCGTACGCGAGCTGCAGCTGAAGGACTCTGGTGATCGGAATTGCTTACCACTTTGGCACGGCTTCCGTTTCCGGTCTGGCTTCAACAACAGTTTTTGCGACGAGTCAGAGAAGCCGTACCAAATGTTTTAGGAGAAACTATTTTCTGATGAACAGTAGAAGAACTGGAGTCGTTTTCGGACAAAGAGTCAGAGCCGCAAAATATGGCTCCTCCTCATGTATTCAAATGAGCACCTGAGAACAAGCCCGGCAAACGGACCTTAATCACACTTTTTAAATGGTGTAGGGACACCGCAGCTGCTGGAAGTAAAGCCTAATCATGTGCCGTTAGTTACCAAAACTATTCACAAAAAAAATGCACACCAAAAACTGAGTATCCTTTCTTATGGGGTTTTTTGTGCAAATGTTCTTTGCAGGTACACTTTAGATACGCTGAGAAAACAAATTAAGCCTCGAGAGTGAAGAATGCATCCCTTTAAACCAAACTTTTGTTATTGAATGTGATTATTGTCGACCAGGACAGTGGACCAGTTAATTATACAGCAATCATAACATGCCGGCGCAGCAATTTGTCCTGACGATCCGCTCGAATTCAACTAAGATTCCGAATCTCCTGCACTAACCCGTCCAAATCAGCGTAGGAGCTCCCGCCTGGTTTCACCGCCCGCGCGGCCTCCGCCGCGAGCTCCTTGGCGCGCGCCCTCACGTCGCGCCCCTTATCCCCGACCGCATCGGCCAGCACGGTCACCAGCTCACCCGGGTCCGGCGCGGCGCGGAAGCCCCCCGCGCACGCGCGCACCGCGACGCGCGCCTCGTCCACGAGCAAGCGCGCGTTCACGAACTGGTCCGCCGTCATCGGCCACGCCAGCATGGGCACCCCCGCCGCGGCGGCCTCGAGCACCGAGTTCCAGCCGCAGTGCGTCATGAACCACCCCACCGCCGGGTGCCGCAGCGTCGCCAGCTGCGGCGCCCACCCGCGCACCACCATCCCGCGGTGCGCCTCCGCCGCGCGCGTCTCGAACGCTTCGGGGACGACGCCGCTGCTCCCGGCGCCGACGACCCAGACGAACGGCACGGCGCTGCGCTCCAGCGCCTCGGCTAGCGCCGCCGCTACGGCCGGGGTCAGCACCGCCTGGCTCCCGAACGACACGTACACGACCGAGCCTTCCGGGAACGCGTCCAGCCACGCGCCGAGGCTGGCGGCCGCGACGGCCGCCTCCCCGCCGCGCGAGCCGGCGGCGTCCGCGTCAGGCGCCACGGGGCCCACCGCCCAGACGCGCCTGAAGCCCAGGTCCTCGAGCGGCTGCTCCAGGTACCTCCCCTCCAGCGCCATGAACGAGTTGAACACGAACCCCCAGCTCTCTTCCACGTTCCAGAGGATGTTCCGCCTCACCGACTCGCGGACCTGCTCGTCTTCTTCCCCGCCTTCCACGTACCACCTGTAAAGCATCGAGAGCTCTCTCCACTGGTACGCCGGCTCACCGGGGATCGCCGGGAACGTGACGCTGGACTCCTCGGCGCCGCCCTCGGCAGCAGCAGGCCGCCTCACCAGGCGGCGGAAGAGCGAGTGAGGGACGGCGGCGCCGATGACGCCGGACGGCGAGAACACGATGCCCGCGGCGCCGAGCTCGCGCGCGAGCGGCTGCGCCCACCCGCAGAAGAAGTCGGCGACGACGGCGACGATGGGGCCGTCGTCGGACGACGGGCGTGACCTGGCCCACGCGCGGACCGGCTCGCGGAGCGCGGTGAGCGCGTGGATGAAGACGGGGAAGTACTCCGGGGGGCAGCCCCTGACGCTCTCGAGACCCGGGGGTATAGACGAGTTGGAAGGGAACGGGAGGGTCAGCGGGCTGACGGCGCCGGGGTGCGCCGCGAGGAGAGGCGAGAGCAGCGGGAGGTTGGCGGGCGAGGTGACGACGGTGAGGCGGAGGCCCCGCGCGGCGAGCACGGCGGCGAAGTCGAGGAGCGGCAGCGTGTGGCCCTGCGCGGGGAAGGGGACCACCAGCACGTGCGGCGCCGTGGTAGGTGCCGCTGCCGTCTCCATGGCTTGATGCTTGGTGGCAGGTTCAGACGGAAGCCGTGAGGGATTGGCGCGCTTTGGTCGCTGGCAAGGCAACAGGTGAGTGGCGGTAGTGCAAAATCGGAAACGAGAAGCAGAGCTTATTTTTATGGAGAAGAAATTCGGGGGTTGGTGGTTCCGTTGGGCTCTGGCGTGGTAGTTGGATCACGCTATTAGTTTTGCCCTCCATCTCCTCCACTCGTCGCCCTGCCCTGCGGGCTGCAGCTGCTCGTCCCTCGACGGCTCGACGGCATGGAGTTGAGCAGAGGCATTGTCTCTGTCCCGCTCCGGCCGGTTTACTCGGGCCACGGCCGCTGCGGTCCTCCCTCCGGAGCGTTCTCACCGCCGCAGTTGTCTTCTACCGTGGTGGGTGTTCTCGTGCCCTTTGCTTTGTCCTCTTGTCTTCCACGGGGTGACGGATTCGGCAATTGGGCCCTTCTCCGTCTTTTGCAGGAAGTGCGCCGGCGCTGCATCAGGAAGGCGCTGCAGCCGCCACAGCAGGAGTGGGTGGAGGGCTGGGTCCGGCGCAACGACACGCTCGTGCGCGGCCTGCCCATCCTCGTCGGCGGCGCCTCCCTCGTCGCTGTGCTCCTCAACCGCGCCGTTTCTGGAATCGCCGCCGTTGCCGACGCCTCCAGGTCTGCCTGTGCCTGCGAACATCCAGAATTGATGCTGTTCGGGTGTACTATGTTTGGGTGTACTACTAATCATCTGTTTTATTTCTCCTGTAAACAGTTCACAGTCGAGGGCCGACATATTGACCCTTGCTCTCTCCGTGACTGACATTCTTGCCGGCCTCGTTTGGTTATCCATCCGTCCCAAATCCATTTCTCCGGTCAGAATTGAGATTTTGAACCACACGTTCTTGCATTACGAATCGCATGTTCTGATGTCTTTGGCTGATTCCACAATTCTAAATATGATCCTAGGTGGTTCCTAGAGGTGTCGAGTGTAAACGAATTGGTCCGGGCGTGTCAAGTTTTGCTCTCCATGAACTACTTTGGTAAGTGATCTACTGACTGCCTGAATAATTGCAATGCCGCATACATCTTTTTAGTGAATGCTAGCTTTTGGGTAGTAAAATCTCACCTGATGTACGACTACGGGTGATAGCTCCATTTGCTAATAATAGTCCACTGCCGTTCGAAGTAGGACTCTGAATAAATGCATACATCTTTCTAGATAAAGCAATGCTTTTTGGTATTTACTCTAAAAATCTCACCTAATGGCCCACTAGCAGCTGACAGTGACAGGTCGTTCAAGGAATAGCCAACTGCGATTTGAGTTTGGACTCTGAATTGCATGCACCTTTTAGTGAAAGCGTTGCTTTAGGGGGGTTGGTGATGGTGTTGTACTCTTCCTAATAAAACAGACTGTCAATTATAATGCTGTACTAATTGAATATATCTGAGTTTACAAAACCTGTGGTGGTAACCATTAACTAGCTTATCATGCCATGACTTGTATGAATCCACGACTTCATATATGCAGTTTTACAAAGGTTTTATGTTGTGAAACTAGCTATTCCTTATTTTTCTTACAAATAGGACATGGGATTCCCTCACTACTGCAACTTGTTGCAAATCACTGGTTATTGTGTATGGACGTAATTGCATTCTTCAAATCGGGGTTGCTGCGGGATCTCCAGAAGATGGCAATGCACTTAATGTGGATGCACAAAAGTTCCTCCAAGGCACTCTTTACAAAAGTGCCATGGAATCCAAGAAGCGTGAGTACATCTTGTTGCTTGGAAGGTGATTCCATTTGTTTTCAGACTCTTCACCATAGTCTTCTGGCAGAATCATATCTGGCAAATCTTGCTCTGTATCCTGGGAGGTCTGAATTGCCGTTCTTGCCTGCTAACACACAGGTGCTGATTCACTTTATTTAGAGATATTGTTGCATTGAAGTATATATTCGAGCAATTGATACTTGTTCTATGTCTCGATAGCTAAATTTTTTTATTATCCTTATGAAGAATAAAAGACAAAGGCACAATCTATTTACTTGTGAATCGAAATGTAGAACAAGTCTTATTTTATGTCCAGATAAGCATGATCCAAAAGCCGGATGGAGGGATTATCTGCAATATTTGGACCAAAGCATTCTAACATAGTTTATATTCTGTAGGCACTGATATTACAGCCAATTGGTGATAAAGGGATTGCAATTGTTGGTGGCGACACTATAAGAGGTTTCACTAATATTGATCAGGTATACCATTTACATAGGTTATGATATCTGCATTTAAGATTTTTGTGTAAAATGAAATACTCTAGTTCATGTTTTTTTCCCCTAAAATACGTTAGAAAATTAATGGTCTGCTTTGTACCGAGAATTATGAACTGTGCTACACTGCTTCTGCTACCCATAGATGATAGATTGTGCACTTTGAAGAACTTCAGTTTGCCACTGCAGAGTGACTTATCGTCCACTTGATCTTCCTTGCTTCCTTGCAGGCTTGGATCGCAATGATCGCAGACAAGCTGGATGCCACATTGTCTAAGTCTTAAAACGCTGGACTGCTTATTTGATGTTGGTTCACCATCTCCTGTCTCCTGCAACTAGTGAGCACATCGTCCTCCTCTTGTGGACGCTGAACCAGAGCCTGCAAATCCACCCTCATAGTCGTGCCCACTGCCAACAGTGGATGTCTGGGTACTGGCGAATTGCTGAAACCAACCTATTATATTGGATTTCGGCCGTTTAGCCATCAGGTCGAGCAGAGTTTGATCACAACACTAGTAACCGATTCTGAAAAGAAGATGGTTATCTGAAGCCTGAATGTCTGACAAGTGACAACACAGCCACAGTACATGGCTTCATTACATGTTCTCTTTTTTTTAGTACGTACAACCAAATATGAAAACGGATTGTGTACTGTTACAGTAAATATGAGTAAATCACGCATAGTGCGTGTGATAACAAGTGTCAATAGCAATGTCCAACTCGAGAAAACAAATTATGAAGCAAAATCCTTACCACAAAATAGCAGTCAAATCTGTTCAAAGAAAATTCCCTGACAATATCCTACTTTCTGAACCACACACTCAACTCCGTCAGTGTAATGGAATAAGCAAATGAACCCAGCAGACAGTAAGTGGAAGATTAGCAATGTAGCAGAAACACGTAGCTTAACCAGAGCAGAGCAGCAACTAAGCATTGGAGATGAGGTAAACTGGCATGCTATCTGGTGAAGGAGCAAGGTTCCCCATGGTCAGAAGACCAGAACAGCCCTTCTTCAAAGGGGTTTCCCAAAGCCATGACCAAACACCTCACAATGACCTCTTCTCAAAGAGTACAGCATCGCCAATCTCTCTGCATTCATTAGTAACAGGAATATCTCAGTATCTCTCACGAAGTTATTCATTCCACCACTGACGCATTTTCCTTGTTTGCGTGCTTTTTACTTCTCTTCTTCTTTTGCCGAACCCCCTCGGCATGATCTTTCTTTGGCTCTGGATCCTTAGTAGGCTCTGGTCTCTTCTTTGGCTCTGGATCCTCAGTATCTCTCACGGAGTTACTTCTCTTCTTTTTTTGCTGAACTCCCTCGGCATGCTCTTTCTTTGGCTCTGGATCCTCAGTAGGCTCTGGTCTCTTCTTTGGAACTTCGAGCTGTTTGGGCCAGGAATCATATACCATCTTCCGAACGTAGAAGCTCACGACATCTCCATTGTCACGCTTCAGCAGTACATGCTTTTGAAGTCTCCCACCTGAGTCCTGCATGTTTAAAGAGAAGGGTAAAGGGCAGAGGGTTAATAATCTATTTATGATATTTTATAAACCAATAAGATGGTAAGCAAAAGCCATTATCAGTAGTGTATTTCCTCATATGTTCTAATATTCAATCGCGAAAATGATTCTGTGGTCCTTATATGTACCTTAGTCTTTTGGCCATCCAGTTCTTCAAATGCCTTCTCTACCTCATCTATGTCATTGAATGAAATACACGTGGAATAAAATTCACCTCGTATTCTCGAATCAATCTGTTGAAAAGGAAAGAAGTGTTATTAAATAATTGCATAAAAACACACATATTTGGTGAACAAATAAAATTTTTAAGGTAACCTTGTCATCAATATTGGGGTTCCCAGAGAAAATTTTGCACAGCTCTTGGCAAGGCAGGTACACTGGAATTCTATGAGCAAGCAACTTCACCACGTCAGATTCAGTTACCTAGGAAGTTATCACAAAGAAGTAAGGTGGCATCATCTATACTAATGGTGAGATTTGAACATCTTTTTTTGCGCTTACACTACTTGCAGCAATTTCAATGGGGTCATTAAACCCATTCTTAAGCTTTGCAAGAACTAGATTCATCGCAGCTTCTGCATCCTTTAAGCAATTATGTGGTTCTCCTTCTTCTCGAACAGAATACCCCAAAATAGCCTAGGAGAACAAAGAATCAACAGATTGAGGCATCATTCATAGTTACATACAATGACATATCATTGAAAAGTAACCCCGCCAAAACAGAAGCAGAAAATACCCTACATATAGTTATATCAAGCACTATTGTGTACAAAACTCAGGGGAGAAATAGGGAAGACAAAGTGGGGTCGCAGTCACTATTCTGAACTAAGTTTGACCTGGCACCATCGATCAAAACTTGTTCATCTCGAAAAACAAAAGCAGATAAGAAGACAGATGATGTGCTGTGACTTTATGCCAATACCTTGCACAGACTGTTTAAGGAAGGTGATGCAGTAGTTGGTAAATTTGCATACTTAAATATGTATGCTGTATCAATAACTTGAGAGTAATCAATCTTTAAGGCTGCAAAAGAGAAAAGAATGAGACCAATTGAATTAAATGGTACTAAAACAAAAAAAGAAGCATGTTCAAGTGTACAAAGTACACATCCGATTGATACATCAGATAGATCAGACACAAAATAAACATGTTCAAGTAAACACAAAGTACACATCCGATTGATACATCAGATTGATCAGACACAAAATAAAAACCACACCTTACCGCATAAATCTCTATGTAAGCTATGGCCAATCAAAATATTTCCTTGGGATAACATTCTCTTCAGCGATTTCTAGAGAAGGAATATATAACTTCCATGAGATAATATTCAGAGAAAATGCTTAGATGTTAATTAAAGACAATATACCTGAACATCAACTAATGATGATGTGACTCCTTCTAAATCCTTCTTAGATACACCAGTGATGTGTGTCCTATAGTCAGCAATAGCTTTCGAGGGGTTTACAAGTATGTCCAACTTAGCCTGGAAAAGAAAAAGGGAGAATTTGGTGAGACCTTAGAACAAAGATGGAAAGCTCTGACATGATTCACTGATTCATAGTCAAGAAATGCCAAGGAAATATGTAATGTGTAAGTTTTGACAGAAACTTTGTTGAATTCATCTAACTTTACAGCAATGTGATAAGACTTTATTCTTATCATTAATTAATGCACCAGATAGTTCCTTGAATCTTAACATACTTGTTCAAATAATCTACTACCTTGAGCTTGTCATCAACAACACATACTCTGACCACAGCCTCTGTGCCATCACTGCAGAGGACCATCTCACAGTCAATTGCCAACATAGCACTTGAGTTCATTAAACTAGAGACTTCTATCCGCAATACTTTCCACCCCTGAAAATATCAGTAATAGCTGGTTATGGATCAGTTTCATTGTTTTTTATCAATTATCAGACAAGCACTAAAATATGGATACAAAATGGGTTCATCCATCATGGAGATGAGAGTATAAATCAGTCATTTCTTTTAGAATTTCGACTAGCAAAAAGCATGCCTTTGTGAAGAGTACAAGACAAGGTGCAACTCTAGACAGAGTATTAGCAATCCTCTAAGATTACTGGACTCCACTGTTTAAGAATTCGTCACAAAATCATGAATAGGCTCTATCAAAGGAAGATCACCAAGGAAAGTATACAATCCAAAAAGGGCTTAATCATCATTCGTGGATTAACAGAAGCACAGTAAAGCTCATACCTCCTGGTATGATGGGAAACAATAGTGTTTTCTGTACTCTGGGTGCTCCACCGTCAGCTGAACAAGTTTCTGCATTTAGCATGTACATCAATACAACTGTTGACCAACTGATGCTTGACACACAGGCATCAACCCTATTCAATGTAACGCAGAAATTCGAAAAAGGCATGATCTAGCATACACATTACCTGCTCGGGAGAAACTTCGTCAGGAAAATCAGTCATATACTGCTGAACAGCACTTCTTTCCTTGTGACGCTTCACCAATTTGCCGAAGTACTGCAACCAGAACGTCGCGAGGTTTAAACTCTCAACACACCAGGGACCAAGCCGCTTATAGACTACAGCAGCTGCCAGTGAATCCAGGCATGCTGAACTGAAGTCTGAAGAAGAAACAAAAGAGTAACCAACCTTCTGGAAATCCTTGGAGAAGGTCTGCAGGAAGGCGAGCAGCACATCCCTGGTGCGCTTCCTGGGGTCGCTCACCGACGCGCCAAACTTCCTGTCGTTCCGGGCCAGGAAATCCTTCCACCCGCCGTCACAGCCTCTCAGGCCGTTCTTCTGCGTGAACCGCACCACCTCGACGAGCACCTGGCGCAGACCAAACGGGTGAGCGAAACGAGGAGGCCTGCCCGGTCGTGGGGCTGCTGGTGCGACGGCGATGCCCCTACCTCTTTCTCGGCGGCGGCGAGCCGCTTGGCCATCGGACGACTGCGCGGAGACGAGAAGCAGCGGGTGCAGCGGGGGACGGAGGCAGTAGTATCCGCGAGTGGTTGCTGCGGACCTGCGGTCGGCGGTCGCGTCGGCGGCGGCGGTGGTCTCGTGGCGGGCGGCTCGGGAAAACGGCCGGAGAAAACCCTTTCCCCACCTAGGAGTTTAGCCGGGCCGAATGAATAACACGGTTGACGGCCGGCCCATCGATGGTCCTTGACTCTTCGGCCCGAAGTTGAAGAAGCCCGCCTGGCTTGAAAACATGGGCTTTCCCTTCTCTTGACATGTGGGTGTTGGATTCGATCCGCAAAGTATTTTCGACCGATTTCTGCACTGGCCCAGCTAAACGAGAGGAGTTTGATTAATATTTTTTTCCAACAATAACAAACTCCGTGTGACTGTGACCATCAGCGGTAAGATTTGAGTTGGCGTTCCTGAATCCAGATTTTTTTGAGCTCGGTTTTCTGTCCCGTGCCGTGTTGATGCTTCACAATTGAGTCAGCAGCGCTAGCGCGTAACGCTCTAGAGATCACGTTCAACGGGGGTAGGCATGCGAGGCAGGCGCTTGAGCTAGCTGGACTCCAACCAAACCCAGCCTCCGATCGATCAGCTCTGATGTCGTCAAATAAACGATGACGTCAAGATCAAAATCAGATCGGAAAGGATGGCGGCACCTCAAACACTAGACGCGTACGTATCCATCGATTGTTTGCTTAAACTCGGGCGCGTGCGTGCTCATCATCATTACCAATTGTTAATGTGATGCTCGATCGAGCCTGGCCAGATAGCGGCGGGAAACAGTCGCCGCCGCCTGAAAGTCAGAGAGACTCCTCAGAGGCATAGCTAATTCCTCTGACACGTACTGCGGCACAACACGAGATGATCCCCTCAACAAGCCGTCGTCCAGCGCGTTCCCTAATCTCTAGCGTGGCTGGCATCCTCAGCGGAACGGTCAGCGCGGGCGCGCCGCAAGTCAGAACTCAGAAGCCAATCCGGGATGCATGCATGCACGTCGTCAACTCGTCATATACTACAACCAAGTGCCAGGCTCTCATCGCGTCCGGTCCGTCCGCGCATGCAACATGCATGCGTGTTACGTTACGCACCTCAAGCTAGCTAGCTCAAAGTAGTGTACGCGAGACGACAGAAAGAGAATGTTATCTCTGACATAAGCTAGGCTTATCTCCTGCGTCGTCACTATGAGCAAGCGTGCTTAGCGCCAACTAAAAATTTTTGCGGCAAAAAGATATTAAAAATGCTCAACCTTAGCCTAGGCACGGCACTCAACAGTCTGGATGGAAAAGAATGACTTGTGCTTGCTGCTCTGTTTACACGGCCACGCCACGCGCGTGCATTTTTGTCGTGATAATAATGCTAGCTGAAGGTGAACAAGGATCGGAGACCATAGCCCGTGCCACGTGTTTAAACCGCCTCCCTAGTCCCTTCTGCTGACGAAAGGGACTGGCTCGCCGTGGCGATGGTGTACGTCCCGTGCCCCTCTTTTTGGCGTGCAAAAGAACGGTTCCCCATCATCAAAACGAAAGCATTTAGCGTGTTTTATTTGGCGATGGCTATTGTGTCATACACACTAAAATGCAAATTTATCTTATGGTGTCACTTAGGTTCTCGAACTCTCAAAATACATTTTTAAATACTTATTAAACTTGTCTCGTGATGTCATCCATCAGGTCCCCAAACTCTCATAATGTATTTCCGGGTACACGAACTTGTCATGGGGTGACATCCAGGTCTAGAACTCGCAAAACTTTATTTTTAGATCCTTGAACTTGTCATATTATATCAATTAGGTACAAACTAGCTCTGACTTGCCCACATGTTTATCTCTAACACTCCATCTAAATGCTCTCTCCCACTTCTAGATCAATCTCCATGCTCTTCCCCTTCCTCTCCGCGTTCCAATAATCTAGTGTGGCATTGTTTCAGGGACTCAAAAGTCTGGCATATGGATCCATGATTTTTATCTTACATTCACCGAAGCCAGGCCCGATGGACATGCTTGATCGATTTGGCTGCACCATTGCACGCCCCTAGCGTATATCGCTTTTCCCACCATACAAGGTCATGTAGGAGAGTCAGGCAATCAATCACGTTTTTCCTCTAGCCTATATATGCACCTGCTGGTGGATGTATCATGGATGCAAACATCCAAACACGCAACGCTATCTGAATCACTAATCCCAGTAGAGACGGGTCTAGTGGTGGGGCTTGGGGGGGAGGCAAGCTCCCCTTGAGCCTGTGGAGCCCCCCTAAGCCCCTCTATGAAGTTTCCACCATTGTTTGCTCTGAAGGAAGGGCTCTGAAGCGCCATCGCGAGGTTGAAGACACCTCAGACGCAACTTTTAACCTTTTCTTCCCTCCTTTTATGCCTTCCCAACCTATTGGCGATCAGGCCCAATCTCCCATCAACCCACACAGACATGCAGTCACGGAAAAAGCTAGCACTCTCGTCCCTTCCTTCTGACTCCCGAGTCACCCCAACCTTTATCCCAGCGGCAACAGCAGCTGGTTGTATTATTAGCCTTGCTCTTAGGGTGTTTTTGTTTGGCGATGGTTGTTGTGTCGTATAGAAAATGCCTAGCAGTCATTAAACTTGTCTTGTGTTGTCACGTTCCTGAACTCTTAAAATGCACTTTTTAAGTACTTCAGCTTGTCTTGTGGTGTCATCTAGGTTCCCAAACCCCCAAAAATGTATTTCGGGGTACACGAACTTGTCTTGGGTGGGTGGCATCCGAGTCTAGAACTCGCAAACCTTCATTTTTTAGGCCCTTGAACTTGTCACACTATATCAATTAGCTACAAACGAGCTCCGACCCCTCCCACATGTTTATCTCTAGTGCACCATATAAATGCTCTCTCCCTCTTCTAGATCCATCTCTAGGCTCTCCCCCTTCCTCTCCGCATTCCAATAATCTAGTGTTGCATTGTATCGTAGTAGTGGTGGTGGCAAGGCGAAAGCTACTGCTCCTTAGGCAGAGGATGTAGGCGAACGATTGTTTTGCCTTTAAGTTCTTGCCCTGGTCAAGAATGAGGTGTGATCCAACCGTTATGGCACATGGCATTGTGATGCGAAGTAGATTGGGTCTAGTTGGATCTAACTAACATACTATGACAAGTTCAAGGACCTAGATTACACACTGAGACAATTCCAGAGCCCTAAGAATAACATTTTGGAAATTTAGGACCTACATGACATAGAAAGACAAGTTTAAGGATCTAAAAATGTATTTGAAGAGTTTAGGGATCCGAATGATACCCAAGACAAGTTCAAGGATTGTCCATATATTTTACTATATATATATATATATATATATATATATATAGGACTGCGCTAAATAGTATCCTGGGTACTAAACAATATTTGGTACCCGACCCCCCACGCCCACGCCCGACGATCCCCCGCGTCCGCACGGAAGGGAGATCTTTTCCCCTTTTTTTTCTCTTTCGTTCACTTTGACGTGGTGGGCTGGGTTTTTTCCTTTTTTTTTTGGTCCAGTTCAGGTTTTTTTTGTCTCGTGGTCCGTTTTGTTTTGGACTAGTAACGTCCAAGTCCATTCTCTTTTTTAACTAAAATGAATCATACAAAACGTATTTGAAACCATAAATCTTTTTTCACCAACATAATTTTTCAGGTAAATGACTCGTGAAAGAAGATAGCAATACACTTTGCAACTTGAATACACATAGTTTTGTGGCTCCATCTTAGTCCACAAAATCACATACAATTTATGGCAGCTAAATAACCTTCGTCGGGATCACAAATACTACGGTTTCAACAACTCATAGGCCAAATTATATTACTTTTTTTTATCTAAAACAATAACATTTGAGGAAAAATAACTAATGCATCCCTCTCCCTTCTCTCGCGCCTCTAGTGGTCGCCAATTGCTTCACCTGTCAAAAGACGTGGAACAAAAGAAAACATTAAAAAATAACATTCATGATTAATATTAGGGTCTGTCTAGACATCTGATGACAGATTTGTGCTGTCAAAATATGTCGGTTTTTTGACCAATCAGATCAATACAAAATCTGATAGATATACGTATCAACAAATCTGTTGAATCCCACAAAACTAGCCAAAGATCAGTTAACGGGTATTGTGTGTACCCTCTCTTTTCAGAAGGATTCAGAGAGGCAGTGACCGATGATTGCTTGAAAAATAGTTCCCTTATTGCATGAACATGACATAACAAAAGGATGAAACCTTGGTAACCAGTTGGTACACACAAACTGAGCAAAGTCTCATGCAAACTTGACAAGCAACACGAAATTAATTCATAAAGAGCAAGATTAAGGCTACAACTATCACAAGGATTAAACAAATCAACTAAGTGCTTGCAAAAATATTCAAGTCCTAACCATTGTAGCAGGAGAAAATTACTTTAGTAACATAAGCCCATGGCCGAACTCTGAATATGCTTACCTGCCACCTGATGCTACTTACCTGCAGAGAACAGCCGAGCTTCTATTGTAGTCGTTGACCTCTCAATAAGCAACTCAGCAAACTGCTAGTGTTTAAACTGTATATCGAACATGGCTGCAGCTACTGAATAGGTAACAAACACCCTGTAATTCGAGCTCTACCTGCATGTTTAACTAAACTACCAAAGTTTGTAGAGAACATGCAGCCTAGTACCCACATGTTGCTCAAGCTGTTACTGCTACAACCTGTCAAAAACATTTTCAATGCAGATAAAAAAAACCATAGCACACAGCAGTGAACTCAAACAAAGAACAACTGTTGCCAAAAGGACCGGAAAGCTGTGGCTGCTGAAAATCACTGCAGCTGGAACCAGGATATTAGATCATCCAATTTTGTCTCGTTCCAGAAAGCTAAGTGCACGAGCTCCGAAACCCAAAAAAAATTCAAATCAACTCCAATTGACATGATATTCGAAACACAGCTTCACCAGATCATGCGCAAACTTCTCAATTACAGACAATTGCTAGTCCACTGCACAATTTGGGACATAGGGTAATTACAACTACGGACACATACTGCAGCCATTTTAAAAAATGACACGGCTTACAATTGATGCAACCAGTTGCATTCTAGTTGCAGCGGGTTGCAGCCAGGTTATATAAATAGTTGCAGGCTTCCCATATAAGCTAGTCAATGAAATCCAGACCCACTAAATTATACGTGCCCACACAGCACACAATTACATAGGAAACTAATTAAAAGATAGTTACAAGAATTTCTGTAGTGCAATTGCAACTTGGAAAAAACAGCTAACAGATAAACACACAAGAGGCCATGACTGGAAGCGCTAAAAAGCCAAAACCTGAATGAAACAACTAAAAAGGATGTTCCTCTTTTTTTTAATAACTTTACCACTCCTTTACAGGATCAAACCTCCAACAAAAGATGAATTTCAAAACAACTAAGAAAAAGGACCAGTCAGAAAGGGACTCACATAGTGCCAAATGTAGCATATGCATTCTGGGATAAAATGAACATTAACAGCTTCATCACTCACATGGAGACCAAGGTTGTGAACCTGACCACCATCAAATTGTCAAAAACTATATGGTGTCTGGTCAACATGCAGTCAGAAATCACTTTTGGAAATCATACATCAGATTATTCTAACAATGGTATAATGTCTAGGAACTTACACTCCAGCTATAATCATACAGGAATTACATCTTTGTTCTATAAGGAAAAACCTGCACAATCAGATTATTGGCACTTCTTAAAGATTCACACAGATATACCAAATCTCAACTTCTCAAGTTTATTGTTCTAAAACAATTAGCTAGCCACGCCAAATCACTTCTAGTTAAACACTAAAATACAAGAAGTACAAACATTCTCACATCAGTATTCAGAAAATACCAGCAGAGATTTTTCTCTTAACCTATCTTGCATTGGGTGAAAAAAAACAGTCGCTTGCATGCCAATGAAAAAAAGAGAAAGGACACACCTTTTCTAATCACATCAAAACAAGGCCAGCATGCATACTCACATACTTTGGCAGAGACCAAATGTTGTGGTGAACATGTGCAAAATAAATGCTAAAGCAAGAAGAACATGATGTTAATGATCACAAAATCATATATACAGTCTGCTCGCTAGTGTTAATGATTAGTGTTAATGATTAGGAAGCTAATTAGTGTAAAAATGATCAAAAAACAAATGTAACTAGTGTTAACTAGTGTTAATGATTAGGAAGCTGTGGCAGCCATAAATTAAATATGTAAAATTGGAAAATTAGCAAGACGGAAAAAGAAGCTAATTTCCAATGGAAACAAATGCAAAATTTATACTCTTGTAAATCTCCAAGCATAACTAGCCACACAGCCACACAAACAAATAAGTAATAGTAGAATATACTACCTATGTGAGTAATCATGGGGAGTAGATGGAGGATGCTTTGATGGTGAGCGCCTGGGATCTGCACAAAAAACAAATGGAGAGAAAAGAGGATAAATATAGCTGATAAAACTATTAGCTCCAGTACATGATGTACACCTCTATTTTATTCTAGGCTGAAAAGAACTTTCACAATTCAAGATTTAATACAGGTATCATGTTTGATTACTGATTAGATTCACAAATTGAAGAAAGATTGCATGAAAAAAATGAAGAGACATATATGTTACTATACACTGAGATGCCATGTAAAACAGGGGAAGAATATTCAAAAAGAACTGCTAGCACACTAGTTGGCAATACCCTGATTTTTCTACATGCATGTATGTACACATCAGGCCAATATATTAATGGATCCAAACCAGATGCAAGCATATGCGAATAGGGATGCAATCTAAGCTATGTTTCCAATCTCATTAATTTACTCTGTTTTTTATCTTACAAGTCTAGGTTTTTTTTAAGTTGCCTGATTAATCAGCCTACAATATGACCATCGCAATATCACTTCAAAAACCCCGCATTACTAATACTGCAAATCGCCTACATAGTTCTACTAGCAGGAAAAAAAATCTAGGCAAGCACTGTGTATCACTTCAAAAACCCCGCATTACTAATATGGCTGTGAATACTCTATAGTAAGCAAGATGGCCAGAGACTACTGCAGCCCCTTCCAAAATATCCACTTCTCACATGGTCAGGTGTATCTGCTAGCTTCAAAATGGTAGAACCTGAGTGGATAACATACACTGCAAGCCTGCTGCTCTCCCAAAATATCCACCACACTTAACATCTCTAGTCACATGATTAAAGGTTCAATTAGGCTACCAACTGCCTGTAGAATGACTATGAAGACACTAGGATAAAGGGGTATATGCAAGAGTGCTTTAGTTGATTAAGGGCACCAGAAAATATATCATCCATTCAAATAACAGAACTTGTGGATAGGGCAGTAGAGGTTTATGAAAGAATAACTGAACATAGAACGGATACTACATATTATGAAAAATTAACACACATAAAGGATGGTAAAAACATTTTGTGCTTAAGGTAGCAGACTTTTATTGTTTAGGAAGTACTTAGCAAAAAGAGTCGTGAAAAGCTGCTGGGGAGCTAAACAGATAAGGGATTGTCACAACCGTTGAATAGGCCAAACAGGCCAAACAAGGGAATGGGTAAAAGAGGAGTCACAGGAGGAGTTGAATGGATGATTGGAGCAGTATGGAAGCCAGTACTGCCACCACCAAATACATGGTGAACCTGCAGAGGTAGACTACAACCACCATGAGAAATGAACTGCCTCTGCAGGCGAGAAAAAAAGGAGTAACCACCCTCTTCTCCCTGTCCCATGACCGAAAAGTTGAGGAAGAAAACTAACATAAAAAGGAAGAAGAAAGGAGGGGCGGTGGAAACAGACAAAAGGGAGGCGTCGAGGCTGTTTTTGGTGGCTTGGGAAATAGCTTATTGAGCATCCACAAGCCCTTGTGACCAAATTTATTTGTAACCACAAAATTTCATTGTTCGAACAACAAATACTGTTTCTTTTCTTGGATGCACATATACTTGTGACCATATGTATTCTTAGACGTAAAAAGTTGATTTTCAGACCACATTGTTTCCTGTGTTCATCCACAAATACTTATACCTAAATTTATTCCATAAAAATTCGTTTGTCAAACCACAAGGAGTACTCTGTTGAGTAGATAAAAGATCATGCATCGTAAAAAGGCAAAACCAGATCGACTACTCAAGAAAATTATATTTAACCAAAAAAACATTAATTTGTAGCATACAGGTAATAAGATGCACAACTAAACTAAAAGATGTTTACTTAACTAAGAAAGATTAGTGAACTAGAACACAGATTAAGACTGTTGTGAGTGTCTACAGCTGTTTATTCTGAAGGCACAAAAAAACAAAAAAAAAAGAACAGGATATGAGATCAGGACCTAGTGTTCCTACTGAAACATATTTCATATTTGTACTGAAATATTCTCAAGTGGGCAATAGCTAGAAGATAAAACAACAACATGATAAAGAAACACCAAACTACTTGCAAACCAGCCCTGAAATTCACAATCTACAAGATAAGCCTGAAATTAGCCTAATCCAAATCCCAAAAAATATAAGAAGGATCGTGCGTGCCTCAACGAGGCACAAAAATGGGATCTTGTTAGGTCAAGGTTGCTGGTGAGGGAAGCACCACTCAGCAGCTCAGTGAGCAAAGAATTACTGAACCTAATTTTTGGACTGGAATAATCAATTTGCTTAACTCAGAAATCCAATGAGCATATAGTTTGATTCACGAGGTGGAGCAGATGGGTAAGTTGAAATTGCCTACAATATCTTCAAAGTGAATATGAAAGTTAAATCCAATTTGGTCAAGAGCAGCCTCTGGGCCAGAATTGGAAGATACAAATTAACTCGATTAGTTTTAGTCACACAAATATCACTGATTGGTGGCTGCAATTTTAGTGGAAGAAAGCAAAGGCAGAAGAAAACTACCTGCAGGCGCTGCATTTGGGTTCTAGCCATGACTATCAGGCACGGCTAGCGTGGGCGGGTTGACGTGGAGCAGGCCAGCATCTAACGATGCCTGGTAGCACCTGTAGACACAGACCACGTCCGGCGACAACAAGGCGGTGCCACCATCATCTTCGTTGAGGAGGATGCGAAGCAGAGCAGAGACAAATAGTGGCGGTGGTCAACCAAAATTTAGCTGGGGCAGAATATGAACACATAACTAATATTATAAAAAAATCACATATAAAATTCTATTGAAAGAATGATGCCAGTTGATTTTAACAGTGCCATTACAAGGCATTTACAGAATCCAAGCTGCAGATAAAAAAGAAATTTAAGGATGGTACTGATGAACTACCTAGCACTATTGTCATAAGTGATTTAAGGGATTAAGAGTTTGTGACTACAGAGATGTAACATGATCCAACAGCAGGAGCACTGTAAAATTCAACTTTTTCATCATAAAATTGTGTTGGACATGATCAAATTAGCAACAGAAGTTATACCTATTGCATATAATCACAAATAATTATGTGTGAAAGTAGCCCCAAAATAGGAGAAAGTAAATAGCAAAAGATCCTAACGTCCCAATACAGAATGGCATCTTCTTTGCAGTTGCAGCTTCACAAACTAGCAGAACAGAGATAATTGTGCCACATTATTACAAAGGTATTTGTCCCCACTTTCAGGCCATGGCATGTAAAATTAAAATTCAGAATAATGAGAGACATACCAACTAACAGTTGGCTATACAAGACGGAATGGCATACTAAAAGTGGATATGGTGATAACTTGCGGATTTGGTTTCTAATCAAGCACTTTAATAGTAGAAGCAATCTGGTACTGTTAAGAGCATCTCCAACAGGACCCCCTACTTCAGATTTAGGTAGCGGAGGCTAAAAAACCAACTCCAACAGGCCCCCTACTAGACCCCCTACATTTGTTGGCCTCCTACTTTTCCCTCTCCACCCTCTACTTCTGTTGGCCCCCTACTCTCCACCGTGCAAAATCTGGATGAGAGAGATGACAAAAGAACCCCACGCGTCATTGACTACTAAAACGAATTTGAGTAGTATGGTTTAGGTAGTATTGCTGGAGTTGGAAGTAAAATATGAGTAGTCTCAAAATAGGTGGCTTCCTAAATAGAGAAGTAGGGGGTGTGTTTTAGGTAGTATTGCTGGAGATGTTCTAAAAAAAACTCATTCTTCAACCAGCTATGTGAGAGAACTCAATAATAGTAACATTCACACAAAGACGGAGCATCCAAGAGACTTGCTATTTACTACCCTATAATCTGATTTGGATAATTCAAGTCTGAAATCAAGTAGTGATGAATGATCAAAGGTATTTTATGAAATTCCTCAATTATACCTGGAATCTCACCTATGGTTGATGCATTCTGTACCATGTTGCCACAAAATCTTCTAGTTCATTGAAGCATGCCTGATTAGAAAAGTGTGTGCACCAAAAAAGATTAATAAGTGCACAAAATCACTAAACAAAATAGAAACCCTAGTGAACATGCTGCAACAGGAATTATAATAAGCTGAAAACTAGAAACTTCTAGTTAATTTGCTTGATAAAAGTGTCCAATAAATTTAGGAAAGATGGCATCATCATAGTTCATGGAGTTTGCATCATGGACTAAAACAACCACACCCTACCGTTAAGAAAAAGAAGGAAAAAACATCAAATAGAGAAGGAAACAATAATTATAATACACGTTTATTGCCACCTTCACTAACATGATGAAATTTGGCTCAAATGTTTGCTAGAGCATGTCCTATTTCATATAGTAAATCTAAAATACATAGTATCCTGCAGGAGACGTAAGCTCATGAATTACATGTATTGAAAGCATAGCTTTATGTTCGTGCATGCATAGAAGTCTTAGCAAGCTGTGATTCCTACCTACAGGCATCCTGTAGTTCTCCGTGGAACCAAATGGGCATTGTTGTTTAGTCTGCAACTACAAAAATTATTACAATCAAAATTTTCATATTGGTTTGGTCGCTTCATTCCATAGTTAAACAAACAAAATAACAGCACTCATAATCTGATGAAACAACCTACATTGTTGTAGGCAGATCATTAATCAACCTACATTGATCTTGCACCAACCCTCCTCATGTCGATCCATCTATAGAGACAGAAATTGCATGCAACACAAAGTATCAGGCATTTCTCTAGAAACGAACAACAAATTATCAATTGGGAGATAAAAAAAATGAGGGCCTGAAGAGCGAGACATTACCTTGGGCTTGATTAACGATCTGCCTCAGTTATTCTCCTCCGGACAAACATGCCTGCGTCCACCTCCGGATCCAGCTGAGGCAGAGGAACTTGCAATCCCTGAGATTTTAGGGCCAAGATTCAACCCATTTGAAGTTCAGATAAGAGGACGGGTTAGCTGCTTACCGTGGTGCAGAGAGAGATACACGCCACGTCCGGAGGAGAGCTACGAGGATGGGGCCGAGTCGTGAAGGTCCGGCCACGCCATCACACATCGCAAGGAGGAATAGATCTGATGCGGGCCGCCTCTGCTCCTCAACAGGGTTAACACACACGGTTCTGTGCCGTGGTCACCATGAGAGCCGCGCGCGAGGGGCCGGGTTGAGGGTTGAGATCTGCTGGCCGCCGTCCTCATCGCCCGTAGTCGCGCTGCCATCCTCGAAGGCTGTTGAGGAGTAGCGCCCCCGATGAGGCCGCCGCCGGGGCTGTAGAGGCAGCAGTCGAAGGCTGCGGAGGCCGCCTCGGAGGCTGCTGAGGCGATGGGGCACGATGAATGAGAACGCCAGGACAGACGACGAGATGTGTTTACGGCCGCACAGCGCTGGGCGGCAGTGCGGAACGCTGGAAGAAGGAAACCGAGCGGACGCCGGATGGGAGGAGGGCGGCGGCGAGGTGAGATCTCGTGCGGCAAAGGCGGCGGCGATCTGGGGCCTGCGGCCTTCGGAGCCGTCGGAGGCCGGGAAACCGCTGGGAGGCTGCGGGGGACGAGCTAGGGTCGTGCGGGGGACGGGGAACGAGCTGGCTAGGTCGATATGGACAAGGTGGGACCGTGGGAGCGGGGGGAACCGACGCTCGGGGAAAGCCGGCGCGGGCAGCGCCCGTGGTTGGCTCTGTCAGGCTCGGTGAATTGGACTCGGGTAGAGATTATAATTCAGTACCCAGGGTAATACATAGAATATATATATATATATTGAGTAGGAAAGTTTTTTTTAAAAAAACAAAACTTGTTTACTGAGGCTGCACGAACGGATATAAAAAAATAAAAATTTAGTTGCCCAGACGACTGAATACAATATACCTAAATTCAAAGTCTGGCATATGGATCCATGATTCTCATCTTACATTCGCCGAAGCCAGGCCCGATGGATACGCTTGATCGATTTGGCTACATCACTGCATGTCCCTAGCGTATATAGCCTTCGAACTATATATACAAGGTCCTGTTCATGTAGGAGAGTCAGGCCATCAATCACGTTTTTCCTCCGGCCTATATGCTCCTGCTGCCCTGCTGGTGCGTGTATCATGGATGCAAACAACCAAACACGCAACGCTATCTAAATCCGAGTCCCCCAGTACACTACGCTGTATTGTACAGTACTACTATGATACCCCTCATGTTTGGGGTGTTCGGTAACAATAGAGTAGATGCTGTGGAACTCATCTGGGGCCTTGTTTAGTTACCAAACTTTGGGGCCAAAATCTGCATAGTAAATGTTCCGTCACACTGTAGCAATTTTGTTTTTATTTGGTAATAATTATCCAAATATTGATTAATTAGGCTCAAAATGTTCGTCTCGCAAAGTACAACAAAACTGTGCAATTAGTTTTTGATTTCATCTACATTTAGTACTCCATATATGTGCCGATATTTTGATATGATGGGGAATCTTCTTTTTATATAGTGAAATTTGAGGGTGAATTTGGGTATCTAAACAAGTTCTCGCTACAAACATTGTTCTCCTTCTCGGTGACGCACTATGCCAACAGTGCAGCTTGAATCCATCTCAACAAAACACCCAATCTTTCGTTCACGGCGGAGATTCATTCAGGGCACGCATTGCAGTTGCAGAGGAGATTCTTTACTCCAGCTGTGGACTGTGGCTGTTCCTCGAGAGTCGAGACAGTCCGATAGATCATCCGGTACAGTGTAACAGGTCCCGTCCAGGGCTCCAGGCACAGCGAACAGGGCCTTCATTCTGGTGGGTTGGAATTCACTGTGGTGTGTCTGTGTGGCTGTGGCCAGCCCAGGAGATCCACGAGGATCTTGGCACTGGTGGGCGCAACGCGACACAAGGCCGACCTCTCTCCCTCGGGAATCGCGCACACAGCTTCCCGGGACCACCGCCACCAACATGCCTCGCCGACGCGGGACGCGGGAATCTCGCCGTGAGTTCTGCCCGCGCGCATCCCACTGCACTGCCAGTAGACTGTGCAGTGCGCGCGCCGGCGGCCGGCCTGCTAGTTTCGCCAAAACGGACGGCCACGGTCACTCTTCCGCTGCACGCCTGCCCCTCATGTGCCATGCACGATGCATGTATAGGCTCTGTCTCCGTACAGAAAGCGCGCCGCGGACCGTCGTGCTCGTGCAGCGCAGCAGCGGCGTGCGCGCGGGCGCCGTCTTGCTGATTTCGCGATGCTGCACTATACTAGCCTACTACTGCTAGGGGACGGAGAGAAAATGCAAGTTAAGGCGCTCTTTAGTTTTCACCTAAAAATTTTTCACCCCGTCATGTTGAATGTTTAGACATATACGTGGGGCATTAAATATAGATAAAAAAGACTAATTGCACAGTTTGCATAGAAACCGCGAAACGAATCTTTTAAGCCTAATTAGTCATAGTTGCTACAGTAACACATGTGCTAATGATGGATTAATTAGGCTTAATAAATTTGTCTTGCGGTTTCTAGGCGAGTTATGTAATTAGTTTTTTTATTAGTATCTGAACACCTCGACATCCCATAAAACATCCGAGGTAACACCTAAAAACTTTTCGCCCACGAACTAATGAAGCCTCAAACTGCATGCACTTCCGGCTGTCCATTGCAAGTGACAACTGCACACGTTTCCGGCTGTCTGATTTCCTAGCTCAGACGTGAGTTGCTGCAGTGTTAAACGGTGGTGCGTAGTGATAGAATAATCAGCGACGAACAGAGATTGACCAACCGTGGTGACTACTATAGCACAGTATTGGCGCAGCTGCAGCTAGCTAAAACTAGTGGGCTGAATTTCACCTATGGAGTACCTCTTTCCTCTGGGATTATTCCCCTTGGAAGAAAATGCTGCCTCTGCTACAGCACGGTCACAAAAGAGACATGCCCGTGAGTTAGAGTTACCATGTCATAACATGGCCATCCAGAAGTTACGGCCAACTTGTCGGCCAATGATCTTTTTGTGCGTTACCAGTAGACAACAGATCAACTGTACACATAGCTTACGCGACAGAACACAATTGACTATCCGCGGACCACCCTGCGCTCGGCCCAACCAAGGCGCATAGGTAGAGTCAGGACTCGCTCAATCGCTCGCGGCCTTCCGGCTGCCGCCGTCTGTTCGTCTCCAATCGTATTCTTACCGTCTTTCGCGTGGTGTGCGGTGCGATCGTGGGGTTCTGGGGCCGGTTGACGGCCGCGACGCAACTGCTGCCGGCGGTGAGCACCATTCGGCCATCGCCCATCGGACTCCGACATCGGCATCTCCACGACGGCAAACGCAAAGCAGCCCACTGCAGGTACTCTGTATCCTAGCGACTCCAACACTGAACTGCTTCGTTAATTAGCCTGCTGGCTGCTGCCCTACCCATATATCCCTATTCTCCTTTAGTCACAGACTCACAGGTACACACTCACGTTTCTTCTTTCCTTTTCAGTTTCTTCAATTTCAATATATGATCGGTTCAGTGATCTGCGATCTGCACAAGCCATAGGGTATGCAAAACTGTTTTTTTTTTGTGCAAAGTGCAACACAGAATTATTTTATTTCAATATATGATTTTTTTGCAGTATTGGATTATTGGTTTGATATATTGAAACATTATATAATTCTCTTGCAGATCGCCTTTTATGATGGGTGATAGCCTTCTGGATGATTGTCTAGTGACTTTTATTGAGTGGGATATCATCAACACTTTCATGGCTTTTAGAAGACGCCTGACAACAAGAAAAAGTAGTGACATATTCTTCAACTATTATAGGTACGTAATATTTCGATTCTATGTTAACAAAGCTATACTCGTCTATTTTATGAACTTTGTATGTTCTTTTTTTTAATTGTGTTTTGTCATTTATATACTTATGTCCTGACATGTTAAATTTATAGCGGTTAAAAAAAATTTAGACAATGGACCACCCTAGCTACAAATCCTGGCTACGCCACTGTTGACTATTGTTATGTCGATGAATTTAAGTACTGTGTGACGGCACTACTTGCCTGTTGCTACTCATCAGGAGTATAAAAACAGATAAAAACTTGTGAACAAGAGTACGTACAAAACCAAGTCGGCCCATGGCATTGAGCAGCTCGTGCTGTATTCCTGTCCTGTCTAAGCTACTGCCAGACAATTCCCAGTGGGCCAAATTGATTTCATTACTAGTATTTGCCGTACGTGTACACTAGCTTATTATTTTTTAATCTAGGAAAAACAAAGGGTTAGTACGCCTGCATGAGAGTCAGTGTCCAGTGCACCCCGCCACCTACAGCAGTCCTCAGAGTATGAATACTTACTCCGTATACTTTCTTCAGTGGCGCCAACTCAGCCTGCACCATTTTAATTTGATGAGATCAGATTAAATAACCGCTCGAATTTGTCATGCCTGCAGAGAGGCGGCTGTTTGTCCTGTCTCTTTTCCTGATCCCAATCAGCTCCGGAGAAGTAGGATCCACTAAGCACGATGGTTACATTACAGCCGCGCGCACGAGTACTTTTTTAGGCTTTAGCTTCTGCTCCTAGCTTCACAAGCGGTATCACCACTAGCCAAAAACTCTGTGTATTTTGGAAACAAAAAAAATTCAAGCTATATATACTTCCAGCACAAACAAATATCTAAACCAACTCACGAACTAATACAAGCTCATATATATGAAAACAATTTTAGTGAAAGTTACTTTTTTTTTGTGAACATGCCTTTGCATGTATTTTACTACTCCCTCCGTTCCAAATTATAATTCGTTTGACTTTTTTGACCCCAAATTTGACCACTCGTCTTATTCAAAAAATTTGTGTAAATATAGTAAAATTTAAGTCATTCTTGAAGAACTTTTGTTAATAAAGCAAGTCACAACAAAAGAAGTGATATTTTACACAAATTTTTTAATAAAATGAGTGGTCAAACTTGGAGTCAAAAAAAAGTCAAACGAACTATAATTTGAAACGGATTTAGTAAAAGAGAAAGTTTCAATATAGAGTCACGGTGTTTGACGAGAGGCCTACATAGATGAACAAACCTCAATGACCGGATAAAACATAAATACGATTATACAGACATGGAATCACGACTAGATGAGCACCTAGCAGCGCGTGGCCTACTCATGAAGTCATCAACCGTGCCCGACATTTGCCAGCGACGACGCCATGGAAGAGAGCCCTCGAAGCCTCATGCTTGGAGGCCCAAAATGGAGACTTGAACACCTACTGGATCGAATTCAGCGAACGACGATGTGTTCGGCTCCACACTTTTCGTGGCAAGTCTCCATTTCTTCAATATCACATTCCGCGCCTGAATTTTTTTGGCTTGGCAGCTCTTTTCTTGCTTTTTGACGCGAGCCCTCGCGTGACGTGCAAGCACGCGCGGTGAGGCGAGCACCGGCTCGTCCAGAGACAATACCAACATCTTGATGAATTTGTAGATCTGGTCCATGCCGGCCAACTCGTAGTGAAAGTTACTTATTAGAGAGGTTAAAAAAAAGCTTAACCACCCCATAATTTTTTTTTGCGAGGGAACAACCCTGTTTAGTTTGGTTGTAATCTCTGGCTCCTGAGTTGCTCAAGGGCTGCTGCCTCTCACCGTACCACTGCTAGTCTGCTAGTGCCTGTGCCCCCTGGCGGAGTGTGGTCCGTCGTCCGTTGCACGACGCTAGGGGGCAGGCCTTGTGCTGCGCGTGGCGGCTCGTTTCCCCGGCGGCACGGCCTCACATGTCAGCCCCACAACCGTGAACTCGCCTCGGCCCACACGTCAGTGTCCACTGTCCAGCCCCGCTCCACGCTCGGACAGCCACAGGAAGTACTCACGTGCGCGCACCCAGGTGAGCCCAGCATTGGCCTGCTAATGGGTTGGGTTCAAATGGGTTTAATGGGTTGGGTTTTTAAATGGGTACACTCTGGATGGGTAGGAATGGGTTGATTTATTTAGCGGGTTGGGTCGGGTTGGGTTTAATAGAAAACTGGGTCGGATGGGTCGGGATTGGGTTCTTTTTTTTTGGGTTTGAATGGGTTGAGCCCATGGGTTGATGTTGAATTTTTAATATATCATAGTATACATATATATTGATTTGTAATTTGTTTAGCTTTTGATGTAGAGCTCACATGCATATTTTGCTATGCTAATTGGCACGGATTAGCCTCATGACATTTTGAATCCAGCTTAATTTATTTTGGTCAATTTCGACAAAATTTTATAATGTGAACATGAGCTTTTATTTCTAGGGTCCGGCTTCGAGGTGGGGCCCACATATTCATTTGGCAGTGCCAACTGGCATGAAATAGCTGCTTGTTACATTAAATCATCTGCAACAAATTTTAGTCAATTTCGACAAAATTTTATAATGTGAACGCGAGCTTTTATTTCTAGGGTCCGACTTCGAGGTGGGGCCCACATATTGATCTGGCAATGCCAACTGGCATAAAGTAGCTGCTTGTTACATTAAATTATCAGCAACAAATTCTAGTCAATTTCGATAAAATTTTATAATGTGAACGGGAGCTTTTATTTCTAGGGTCCGGCTTTGATGTGGGGCCCACATATTGATCTGGTAGTGCCAATTGGCATAAAGTAGCCGCTTGTTACATTAAATCATTTGCAACAAATTTTAGTCAATTTCGACAAAATTTTATAATGTGAACGCAAGCTTTTATTTCTATGGTCCGGCTTTGATGTGGGGCCCATATGTCTTATCAAGCATATATATATACATTTTTATGTAAACCCATGGATTTTTGTAGCAAACCCGTGGGTTTAATTAGTTTATGGGTTGGAATGGGTTGGGTTGAAACTATAAAAATATGGGATGGGTTAGGTGAAAGAAGAGAGTTAATTTGTTATGGGATGGGTTGGGTATGGGGTGGGTTTTCACCCATTAGCAGGCCGGCAAGCAAAGGTCCAAGGCAGCGGGCAGACAATCTTGCCACCCCGAGATTCGAATCTCCAGGGGGCCCGCGACGCAGCCATTTCTCCCCGCTCCTATGCGTCGCTAGTGGCTGGGAGCCTGGGACGTGAGATTCCAAGATGCAGCACGTAGTAGGCTGATGATGCAGACCCCCTTGTCCGTGGCGACCTAGGTACATGATGCCCCTGTCCTGCTCTCAGTTAGAAAAACGCAGTACTCCCTCTTTTCCTTTTATTTGTTATGCGTACCACAAGTTTAACTCAATTTATAAAAAATACGTGCAATATTTGTATCTCCAAATAAATTTATTAAAAAACTAGATTCGAAGACCTTTTCGACGATACTAATTATGTATCATAAATATTAATATTTTTTAATATATATTAGTCAAAGTTGTTTCTTGAAAAACACAAACGACAGATATTTAGGAACAGAGGGAGTACAATTTTAGCTACTGCACTAAACAAATCATCTTTATTTTAACATTAAAAATTATTATACTTATATATATCAAATAGGCGTAGTTTAATTTATCGTAATGTAATTTTATAGTTATATCTATTTGAAGACATAATTGTTGATGATATTTTTAATATTTTTTAAAAAAATTGGCTTTTTACCGGATCTTAATGTGGACAGTATACTTTTTTTAGATGGACGGATCTTATACAAGTTTTACCAGAAGCAGGATAAGCGATATGGTCCCTAGGGCCTGATGTGGGGGTTTTTGTTGATATTCTTCTTCGCTGCCAAGCGCTGGCGATGTGTTTTTGGGTAAAGGCTCAAAACAGATGGTTGATCCTGAATAAAGCCCGGCAGTGTCCAACGTCTTCGATACAGGAGAAAAGGACCGCTGACTGTACCATTGAAAGGGAATTAAGTCAGCCTGACTAATGCTGTTTTAGTGTGAGAGAAAAACACTGTACATGGCTGATAAGCCAGGCTAATAAATTCAAGCGAACGGTGTACCCATTGTTATGACAACATATACTACATCACAAGCATTCGGGACTCCGGAGAGATGCTAGTGCATGCCCTAATTAGCTCATAATATTGGGAGCAACAAGTATATCTGAGCAGAAGATTGGCATGATATATAGCTTTCTAAAGACGTACACAATCATATTGGCATGATAGCTTATAATGTACACTACGGCAACTGTGACAAGGCATCGGTGCATGTCATTGTAAGACAGCATCGGTATCATATGAGAGCGAGAGCAATACGGATTTTTTTTTTCATACATCTGTGCAGCGGAAATAGGATGGATAACCACGTCCCTGTCAAGACTATGATGTTATGCACTTGTGGTAGTAAAGTTAAGATTAGACTAATGTGTTTTAATGCTTGTTTTTTTCAATATATACTATTTTTTTCTAGACACATTATAAAAATATAGATGTTCATACACGTATGTAAACTCATCCTATCAACACATACACACTACTTGAAAAAAATATTTAGCGAGACAATGGCCAGACATTAATAGAGGCGGTCAGGGCATCTGTCTCTGAAAAGCGCGATTAATGTAACGCAGTGACATGTACACACCCCATGTATAATAGTAATTTTGTCTATCACTGAATAGATAATATATTATTTTTTCTGAATAAATCTACAAAAAAACAAAGCCATGTACCACGTTTCTTATACCTTGCATCATATCTTTTCTCCTATAATAAATCAACAAAAAATACAAACATGTATAATATGTCTTCTAAGACTTGAAACCTCGATGACTACATTATACCATATATAAGAAACTTAACTGATTAAAATAGTTGCTGGTTTTCTAATACTCCTATATCATACCCATCTTTTATGTTACCCTTCGCTATATTCCTCAGGTCAGCTAATATAAGCGGAGGTGACTCAAAGGCACCACTACTACTCCGAGATAGAAAGCGCGCCTGTGTCCTTGTCGCCGCTTTTCCTCTTTTTCGGCCTTCTTCAGATCAAAGGCTAAAGTTCAAGGGGTGTTATCAGGTGTCACATGAGAGTGTTCGGATAGTAATAACAAAATAAATTACACAAGTCCTCAGTAACCCGCGAGACGAATTTATTAAGCCTAATTAATCAATCATTAGCACATACGTTACCGTAGCACCACATTATCAAATCATGAATTAATTAAGCTTAAAAAAATTTTCTCATAAATTAGTCACAATCTGTATAATTAATTATTTTTTAGTTTATATTTAATAAACGACGTGACAGGGACCGGAGTCTAGGAGGAAACAGGCCGCCCACACCGGGATGGTGGAGCCAAGCAGGATCTCGAATCCTTGGATGGCAGGATCGGAGCAGCCTATAGCATGACAGATCAGGGGACCCACCTGGCCACCTTTGGTTTCTCCTCGGCTACCGGCCGCTCCCCACAGGCGGCCAGCCGTATGGCCTCTGTTGCTCGCGCTGTACAGTGTGCAGCGCAGCGCTGCCGTGAACGTCACATACTCACGTTTCACATCTGTGTACTGTCTGCCCAGTTCAAAGTACTCCAAAAGTCTCCTGCTAGTCATGGGACTTGCATGTAGTAGCCTCGTTGACCGTTGTCGCGGCAAAAGGGCTTGCAGTAGCTCCACGACGTGTCGGCCTGCCGATCGAGCTCTCAGGATTTCTATAGGACGGTACGTGTGTGTGTGGTTTTATTAGTTAATATAACCGCACCTACAAATTGCATGTGATTTGGCAAGCGTGCCTACATGTTGCCAGCAAAAAGAACAGCTGCAAATAAAGAGTCCGGAACATGCAGCTCAGCAGCCTTGCATTGCACGGCTTCGCTAGCTTTGGTGTCGAATTGTTGATGGAGCGCTCACGACGGGACACATCGATAGGAGAGTAGAAGGTACCAATTACAGTACTAACTCGTGCCGCTGTGCCTAACCTTTGATGTGAATGGCAGGCTATTTTAGGGAGCACTTAACCCTACGCCCAGTAATACAGCTTGCCGATGCAAGTTTGGTTAGGATGACAACGACTTTTGTCCCATAAGTAACTCCCCGTAAATAAACTTTACTTTTGTAGCTATTTTTGTGAGTTACTATACAGTAACCACAGAAGTTGGAATGATTTATAATCAAGGATGGATGGAGCAGTTGCTAAAAAAGGAATAGTTGATTTAGACAGCCCAACTTATAATACAAGTCATAGCATATTAAAGTTCTCTCCATATCCTTCCTAAACGTTATAGGAATAAAAATTTTGGTAAAAAAAATCAATCTCCAACAGCTTTTCTAAATGGTCATCCAAATATAGCCATCTTCTATTCAGATTTTTTCGCTAGCCAAATATAGAAGACGAGAATGACTATCTAGAGTGCGCATGAGATATAGAGAAACTGTTGGAGAGTAAAAAGATATACAAAGCGATTTTTATACAAATGACTCTCTAAATGATGATTTAGAGATTGAGATTTACAAAGGCTCTTGGAGATGCTATTAAGCACCCATTTTATAAAAAGCTATTATTAGCTAGCTTCCTCCGGTTAATATTAGCTGATAAAAAGTTTAGTTGGTCCAGCAGGGTCTTAATCTTCGAGTATACATCTAGAATGATGCTCAATAATATGACCACTAATTGGGTTGGTTTCGAAAGATTCACCTCCTTGTGAATCAAGCATCATGCATGGCGTCATTCCAGGAAATAAGGCGGGCATCATCGTGCACTTCCCTTTTGTTCTTATCTGATATTTTTTTTCCAGAGTTCCCTCTTTTTAATTGTTTCTTTTTATTAGACGATGCATGCTTGCAATTTCCTTTTTGCTAACTGACCTGCTCTGCACTAGAACGGATGCTTATTCGTTGTCACAAAGCACGATACCTTGCTTTAGCTGTGGTTTGTGTGTGTTTCTCGCCTGCAACTTGAAAGGGGAGAAAAGCCTCACATGTTGGGCTAATTCCGATTGGCTGGTGCCTGACGGAATGACCTCCATGCCCCGTGACTTTATTTGTTGGGTCGAAACTCGAAAGGGATGCAAGTGCGTCCGAGATGCTTTTTGTCTGAAATTATCTAGCACCTGAAAATGAGGGGTAAAACGAATCTCCAAGTGATCAGCAATGAATGGACTAAGAAGTTAACTGTAGCTGAAATGGTCGACAGATTATGGATGCTTCAGATCTCCAACTTTTTTTTTGATAAGTGATCTCCAACTTTAGTAATTTGGTACTTCAAGTTTACTCAATTTTTTTAAACTTTGACCAAACTTTATAGAGAAAATAGTAACTTTGGTCCCTCAACTATCATCTAAGGTTTAGACCCTGTTTGGATCCATGTGGCTAAAGTTTAGCCCACCCCTTTTAGTCACTTTTAGCTTTTCATGAATCCAAACAGGAGGGCTAAACGCGATGGCTAAACTTTAGCCCATCCCTTTTCCATTAGCTCCTCCAAAATGGGCTAAAGAGGACTAAAAGTGGTCTTATTAGGCAAAAGACTCATATTACCATTCACGCACCCCGAAGCATGGCTGTGCATAGATAATAAATTAGGGGCAAATGAGTCATTTATAGGATAAAAGGCTAATCTTTAGCCCCTGGATCCAAACAGCCCCATAAGCTAATCTTTTGCCCCTTCATTCTAAGGGCTAATCTTAAGCCATGGGCTAAAGTCTAGCTCAGAGGATCCAAACAGGGCCTTAATTTCATTCCTAAACTTCTAAAATGGTTGTTTCAGTCATCAAATTTTACTTTTGGGTTCAGTTTTGTCCTAGGACTATCAAAGTGATTGCTTCACTACTCAAACTTTGTACTTTGGGCTCAATTTCATCCATGAACTATTAAAGTTTAGGGATTAGATTGAAACTTTGATAGTTCATTAATGAAATTTGACCCAAAATGCAAAGTCCGAGGACCAAAACGATCACTTTGATAGTCTTGGAATGAAACTGAGACCAGAGGGCTGAAACGATCATTTGGAAAGTTCAGGGATAAAAAATAGCCTTAGATGATAGTTGAGGAACCAAAATGACTATTTCAACTTTTATAGAAAAATGCACAGACAATTACTTCATTAAACAAGATTCTTTTTGGTTGCCAATTTTGATTGAAGCTAGGCTAGATTCGCTATAGGTACTCTCAAATATAGTTTCAGAGATCGTTTGTTTGATAGATTATAGATGTTAATATATTTTTCTTATTATGTGGTTATACTAAAATAATTTAAACTTAGAACAACACTAAAACGAAAATACGACCTAAAACCGGGGTGTAATTTGAATATGGAACTAAATACTGTTAGGAAATTGACATTTCACAAGTGTAAGGATCACTAGAAAAAGGAAAAACGCATATAGAGACCTGTCATTTTGGGCTTCTGCAAGCTTTGGATATTTGGGTGCACAAGTTAGTATACAAAGTTTTACTAATAAATATTATTTTCTGAGGCTAGGGTCTATTTTCAGTTTTTCACCCTGTTCGCTTGAACTTATCAGCCATGGTACAGTATTTTTCTCTCGTAACAAAACAACACCAGTCAGCTTATTAGCCATAGAAACCATGCAACGAACAGGGTGTTTGCAAGGCTCTTGTCAAAGAACTCCTTCGGAGTCAGAGCCGAAAGGAGGAGCTACAAAATACAGCTTCGACTTTGTATAAAAAAGGGCTCTAACTTCTCTTGCTTACACCGAAAAATAGCTCATCCTAAAATGTTTGGGTTCTTCGACTCCTCTGCCGAAGTTGCGGTTGGAGCCGGAGTCGAAGATGTGCCAAACAAATCCTTAATTACCATGTCACAAGGTAAAACAACTAATAACTTATAATATTATAATGAGTAACATACCTTTTGATTCAACTATCAATATATATATATATATATATATATATATATATATATATATATATATATATATATATATATATATATATATATATATATATATATATATATATATATATATATATATATATATATATATATATATATATATATAATGCCACATCGATCGTATGTCGTCCTATGTAATATATACCATATAGAGCTTTTTATTTATAACATGATACAGAGAGAGAAGGAGGTCATCATTCACCAAACGTGACAAGGTAAAATATCTATCTGAAGCAACGCATGCACCCGTATTCGATATACATGTTCCATAATACGGCAGTAAATATATACCAGCTCTACCCTGCCTATAAAATTAGATACGTACGTACAGTGCCGTGTTGAAAGAAAACGAATCCAGATTCAGAGAAATGGAATTGACAGCGATCCAAGCGGTGGAATCTGCACGCAATCCGAGGAGATCAGCGCATCACGGGTTCACGACGGGCCGGCCGAGGCACAGATTCCGCTGCCGCACGGCGCATGACCTCGCACTCGCACCGGCGGATTCCAACTTGTCTGGCGGCTTGTGTGGAATCCACGAGCTCGGCTCGGTCACCTCAGAATCGCAAGCGCCCCCTGATAGTCTGCGCCAGCAACTCCGGGTTCCGGTCTGCGCCTGCAGCTACGGCCAGCCAATTGGAGCGGCTCACTCTCAGCATCAGTCAATTTTGAATACGCAGTAATTTTTGTTGACTGTTTATCATAAGATAACTTGACGGCACAAGCGTGTCGTCAACATACTTAAGGCGTTGGGTAAATTCATGCGAAAAGCACAAGCAGTACTAGACCTCAGCCAGTGAGTCCCTTTCCTTGACTTGTTTTGCTCCAGACACGGCCAAGCGTCAATTTTCCTTTTTACAGTACGTTTGAGTCACCACGGCACATGGTTTGAGACAAATGTTAGGTTAGACATTGAGAGACGTACTCCTAGTTACAGTATCTTATCTTAGAATAAAGAAGAGTAGGAGTATCTCAGAATAAATATTGTTCTGCGATCATATTATGCTTAAAATATAATCTTCTATATAAGCCATTGCAGAAATCTTGAATGCCGTTAACTCAGTTTACTTGTCTTATCAAGTTATTATATAGTACCCATTTATTATCGATAAAAGATCACATTCCAGGCGGCCGCTCCCGGACTCGAGATTCCCAAAACTGAGCTGAATTCCACCCCCTGGCGTCCGGCAGGCCAGAGGAGCACAGGGCACAGGCACAGCACAGAACGCCCTCCCCTCGGCCCCTATAAATACCCCACCCTCCCACCCCGCATTCTCCATCCTCACACATCCTCCAGGGCACCGAGCGATCGAGATCCCTCGAGAAGCAAGCAGAGGCCCAGCCATCTGCAAGTACACGTAACCCGCCCCTGCACGACTACGGACATGGCGCGCTGGGCCATTGCCATCCACGGCGGCGCGGGCGTGGACCCGAACCTGCCGGAGCACCGGCAGGAGGAGGCGAAGCGCGTGCTGGCGCGGTGCCTGCAGGTGGGGGTGGACCTGCTGCGCGCGGGCGCGCAGGCGCTGGACGTCGTGGAGGCCGTGGTCCGCGAGCTCGAGAGCGACCCGTTCTTCAACTCGGGCCGCGGCTCCGCGCTCACCCGCGCCGGCACCGTCGAGATGGAGGCCAGCATCATGGACGGCCGCGGCCGTCGCTGCGGCGCCGTCTCCGGCGTCTCCACCGTCAAGAACCCCGTCTCCCTCGCGCGCCGCGTCATGGACAAGTCGCCACACTCGTACCTCGCCTTCGACGGCGCCGAGGAGTTCGCCCGTGAGCAGGTGATGACCGCCGCCGCCGCCCAACTAATCCCCTCCTGATTAATCTCCCGTTCCCGTGACTGTTTTTCTTTCTTCCTGCATGAATCGTGCATGGCTTCCCTAATGCAAATTAAACCCCCCACAAACACAGATTAAAAAAATAAGATGTTTATGACCGGGTATAGCGGCTGGACGTGAGAGAATGCCGGATTAGTAAACGAAAAACGGAGTTTTAGTGAAAGGGTAAGAAAAACTGCTTCCAAAACCGTGTGCGTGACGTGGGTGCAGGACAACCGTCTGCAGGCACGTACCAAGGACAGCTGCCGTAACAGAACAGCTGCCGGACCCGTGTCTTGAAAGGTGAATCTTCGCTGGCCATGCAATTCCAGCAAGATTCTGCTAGTAGTTCAACAGGGAAACTGTATGGCCCTACTGTCTGCGTAAGATTAGGCGAAATTGGCCGACTCACTTTATTTGGATTTTCCTCTGGCTGCATCTTATTTCCTTTCGTAAGCATAATTAATCAGGTTAACATGACACACTCGATGCTTATCTAGCTCTGTTTACGTCCTGAGATTTGTTTCTGTCAACAAGGCACGCAACTTTGCCATGTTTGCATGTGTAGGCAGCCTCGTAGTAGTACTCATAGCATATTGTTACATCTAGAAATTAGTACACATTATTACTACTCTGCTTTTTGCAAACTTTTTGGCATTTATGCGGTGCAATATTTTTTAGTCTGCTTTTTTTTTGTTTGTGCACGTGCCTGGCCCACTTTCGTTTCGTCCCCTGGTCTTCGGAGGAAGCTGTGGACCATATGCTAGTTGTTGTTCACATCAGCTGAAAGCAACCGCTGTGTGATTTGTTCGGCATTGTTCAGGAATCCGCCAAATTCATTAGCTGGCCTTTTCTTAATAATAATTAATTATGCTTGGCACAAGCACGATTTTATTCTGTTTTTTTTCAATATGTTGTACTATAACAGGATTTGATATATTCCCCCCTACTCTGCACGGCCTGAATTTTGTATACAAGTTTTTTTTTTATTCGGCAACAAGAGGGAAACATAGGAAGAGAAACCAGCAAAGGGTCTTGGAAAAAGATGAGAAAAATGACCAAAAAGTGCCTTTCCCCTACTCTACACAATAATACTTCCACAGATTTGTAGGAAGCTTTGCTACGTAGTAGTACTCCAACTTACGTTTTTCCACCAAAGCACTGCCCTGCACCCACCAAGACGACGTGCATAGGCTGCTAAGATGAATCCTGCCTTGTCCCATGCAGAAAAGGAAAACAAACTATACTCACATTCTTTCCACTTAGTACTGATAAACAAGTGTGCTCTGCTGACCTGCTGTGGAACAGCTGTGGCGGCTTGTCAGTTCATGAACCTAGGACGGGTCCGTTTGAGTTTCCCCAAGCTGGCTAGCTCACCATGGAGGTGTAGCACAGCTAGCACTCCACTACAGAATTGCGCTCGGAAACCATGCGCGTGGCCGGCGTTGTGCCGTTGTTCGTGTGGGCCGGGCCCGGGCAGCCGCCTAGCCGCACCACGGAATCCAGGCGCCCCGCGGCCGAGCAGGGACCAGCGGCCTCCACTTGCCCGTGTGGCCGTGTCCGTCTCGCACCGGAATCTGTCGCCTCGCCTCGCCGTGGTCCACCGGAGACGTACCGTGCCCAACAACAAGATTCGATGCGCGCGCACCGAATCCTCCAGATCTTGCGCTCCTGCACCGAGCGCGGCCCTACTAAAACCTTTTCAGAGATTACTGTAGTTGGGAATTTGACTGGTTTTACTATATTTTTCAAGGTTTTTCACCCGTGTTCTGATGTCGACTCGATGTGTTTTCTGCAGGGCCTGGAGACCGTGGACAATAGCTACTTCATCACGGAGGACAACGTCGGCATGCTCAAGCTCGCCAAGGAGGCCGGCACCATCCTGGTTCGTTCTTGTTCACCCGTCTCAAGCATCACTCGCTCCTATTGTTTCTTACTCATCTAAGTTCTGTTTATTTAACTTAAAATAAAAAGAATCAATTCAGCAGTGAACTGACCATGGTTGATTTTTTCTTTCCTCGCGCGCGCTTGCGCAGTTTGACTACCGGATCCCGCTGACGGGAGCGGACACGTGCAGCGCGCTGGCGGGCGCCGCGGACAGCAGCAACCACCACAAGGCGGGCATGGTGATGAACGGGCTGCCCATCAGCGTGTACGCGCCGGAGACGGTGGGGTGCGCGGTGGTGGACGCGTCGGGCGCCTGCGCGGCGGCCACGTCCACGGGCGGGCTCATGAACAAGATGACGGGCCGCATCGGGGACTCGCCGCTGATCGGGTCGGGCACCTACGCGTGCGGCGCGTGCGCCGTGTCGTGCACGGGCGAGGGCGAGGCCATCATCCGCTGCACGCTCGCGCGCGACGTGGCCGCCGTCATGGAGTACAAGGGCCTGCCCCTGCAGCAGGCCGTCGACTACTGCGTCAAGGAGCGCCTCGACGAGGGGTTCGCGGGGCTCATCGCCGTGTCCAGCGACGGCGAGGTGGCCTATGGCTTTAACTGCACCGGCATGTTCCGGGGCTGTGCCACCGAGGATGGATTCATGGAGGTCGGCATCTGGGAGTGAGCAGCGAGCCCTCGGAGTTGGAGAGTGTGCGCGTGCTGCATGTGGCAATCCTGCGATTGCCATGTGCTTAATCTCTGGTCCTTGGTAGTACTGTATTGCGCTATTGGGTTATCAGTAGTAGTGGTCACAAGTGTTGTCCACTGGCCACTAGTAGTAGCGATTGGAGATTGGAGCTGAGGTTAATAAGGATGGTGATTGTGATGGATTAATAATTAGTGTGAAAAGTTAATTATATAGCTCGTGTGACTATGCTGTTCGGTCGTTTTTTTTTGTGTGTGTGCCTTGTCTTCGTTTTTTTTCTTCATTCGATTCAACATGGCCTCATGGGATTATGGAAATATGGGCTGAGATCTACTTATCGGTTTGGCCCAACCCAACTTTCGCTACCCAAAATGATTCCTAGAGTTGGAGGCCCAAACACTAACTTCTCCAAAACCGTTTTGTTGCTGTTCACTATTTTTTGGATGCCACCCAAAATGCATCACACTTTGGCATGTTGGAAGTATCAGTTGTGTGTGTGTTCTTTTTATTTCAAATTGTGTTCTTTTTCCGTTCAGTGGGCTTCTTTAGTTTGGACCAATATGAAAAACTAACTCATCCTGCCTTTTGAAATTCTTTTCCATTCGATGGGCTTCTGTCAAATAAGTTTGACTAAATTTATATAAAAAACTACTAACATTTATATCTCTAAATAAATTTAGTATGAAAATATATTACATAATTAATCTAATGATACGTATTTTGTAATATAAATGCTAATATTATTTTGTATAAATTTGGTTAAAATTGAAATTGTTTGACTCCTCAAGAAGCAAGAGTTGCATTCTTTTTGGGACGGAGGGTGCGAACACAAGGTTGACAAGTACCCTTGTATGTTCGTTTTGTGATGAGTGATTGCCAATGTGATCCACGAAGTAGGTTGATTGGTGACTAACCCTACCTTGGCGAAAGTCTTGTGTGCGACATGTCTCTTGGCTTGTGTTGTGCAGGTGTAGAGCATGGAGGCGGTAGCCGACGGCGAGGTGAAGGTCAAGGAGGACGTGCTGTGCCGATGGATCGGAGGGGTGAAGGACGGACGTGAGGCTTGGACCGAGGGACCCGGAGGCCGGGTGGCTAGCCGCGGTGGCTGACACTTGGGACATCGACAAGCGCGAGAAGACATGGGAGTGACCATGTTGACCGTGGAGGTGACACGCGTCGGATGGCGGGGGACGCGTATGGAGTACGCTACTCGCAGAGCGATTTGATGGTTTGAGCCTCAAAACCATCGGAGGCAGGTTTACGGGTTTGGGCCTCAAAACCCGGGCGGAGGTTCCGAGGAGAAACGGACGGCACGTGGCGGCATCGGGGAGTTCGCGTCGAGGCGAAGCTACCGGTGAGGAGACGCGGTGGCCGTCGGATCAACATGAAGACCGGGTTGGACCTCTACGCCCTTGGGCTTATTGGTTTAGCTCTTATGTATTCAGGGACATTTAGGGAAATATAAAATAGCCCTGTTAAATAGAGGATGGCAGCCCCTTGCCTCCTCACCTCTCTCCCATTTTCATTTTGTCTTTCTCTAGTTTCTCCTCCCCAGTGTTCTAGCTGTTGAGAGAGGTCCCCAACATAGTTCATAGTTGTGTAAAACTGAGTCTTTTGAGTTGGGAATGGAGCCATTAACCTCCAGGTGCCCTCTGGGCGTTGAACTGTGAGCTGCGTTTGTGTTCGTGGTTTTTGTTCTTGCTCGGTCTCGTTCCTCTTTCTGTGTTTTTGTGAATTTCTTTGGTTTGAGTTGATTTCGAGCGATTTTGGTTGATCCATGACGAGCAAGGATGTGTGCTGATCAAATCCCCCAAGTGACTTGAACTAATTTGGCACGAGCTCAGGGATCAATCCGGTTTTCGTTTTTCTGGGAAAACCCCGTTCTTGCCCCATTCTCTTGATTTTCCCTGAGTTTGGGTTAATCTCAGGCGATGATTCTTTGGGGATAGGTTCGTGCTTAGCTGAATTTCATCTGTGCAATTTTTTAGAACGTTTCATGGAGTTTTTGTTTGATTTCGCTCGATTTTTGGATCGTTTTTCTCCCTGTTCGTGTCCAGCGGAGGCGCTGCCTGTTGTGTTCGTTCTGTGGATGTATCGTGTGGGATTCTCCAGGTGGAGCCAGTAGTAGTGCTACCAACGTCAAGCACTTAGGTGCTGTAAGCACTCGATTTGAGCAGTGCTTGCTCCTTGGCCCTGCAGTCCAGTCCGTCAGTAGCTTGTTCCGTTTTTTTTTTTCTTTCTCTGTTCTCAGTTTGCAAGCTCCAGGTCGTGAGCAGCCAAGCGGAGCAGACCACGCTGGTGCTCCTGGCCGTTCGGCTAGCTGTGGTTTGGACGTGGCCTTGATCGATGTGCTCCAGGAACTCTGAGCAGATGCTCATCTTGGTTGACCGGTGCTTTTTGTGATTTATCTGTTGCAGGTTGCAGGAGCCATTTTCCAGGCTAGGAGAGCCTTTGCTCTGTACGCTCGCCCAGCAAGAAGTCGTGTTCATTTGTTTCTGTTGCAGGTCGTCAGCTTCAGGCAATTCCTGTTCAGCATCTGGAGTTTGCCTGATCGTGTTTTTTTGTGTTACTTCTCCATTTCTTGTGTTGTCACTTTCATCTACAGGAAGCAGTCACTACATGATTATTTAGTTAGTTTCAGTCATGTGCAAGTGATCATGTGTGCTTCCAACATTGTTAGCTTGTTACTAATTTCAGTTCCATATCTGTTGGAAAGCAGCCCCTCCGTAGCTGTGTGTTTGCTCTGCTTGCTTCTCTGAACATTCCGGTTGCAAGCTTGAGCATTTTCGGCAGCTTGCTTTTTCTTCCTTCATTTGCATGTTTGAGCTCTGAATCTGTTTCCGTCAGTTGCGTTGGCCTTCTATCCTTGTGAGGAATTTTTATCAAAGTGCTCTCATCATTAGTTGCGTTGGTATTTTTGTTTGGGCACTCGTTTGTGTTGGGCGGTGATTTTGGGACAACGACTAAATATTTCGAAAAAAATTTAAGACTTCCATTCATCCCCCTCTGGTCGTCTTTTTCGGTCCTTCAGAGGGGGCAGTAATGAGCTAATGATTCTGATTAGCATATGCGTCCACTCTCGTAAAAATGCCCATGTGCTGCGTAGCAGTGTTTTTACGATCCTGGATTACTATTTTCTTTCTCGTCTCAGCTTAACATGTCTTTAAAAACAGTAGTTTAACATGAATAATTTTTCTGTAGTCTCGAGGCGTTCTGAAAATATACAGCGGGACCTGCGCGCCCGTGACCACCTCATTCCTCTCCTCATGTGCCTCCTTTCTGGAGCAGAATACTACTCTGCAGTTGGGGCCCTCGTGGTCGTGGAGGAAGAGAAGTCCCCCTCCCGTTCCACCTAGGCGCTGCTCTATATAGACGCACAGCACAGCTGCGTCCAGACCAGCCGCACTGCTTGACACACGTCGACACCTTCTGAGCCTTTCGGGTTTAACCACGTACGTCCAGCGAGCGCATTTTTCATCTAGTGCCCTTCGTCCTCAACAAGCGTGCTTAGCAAGATGCTGGTTCTTGCAAGCCGTATGGCTAGCCCGGTGACCGCCGCCCGCGAGATCCGCCGGCGGGCGCGTCCGTGCTCGCCATCGGGACGGCGAACCCACCGAACTGCATCCAACAGGACGCCTACGCCGACTACTACTTCGGCGTCAGCGTCACCAAGAGGAGCCACCTAACAAACCTGAAGGAAAGGATGAAAAGAATCTGTATGTGACAGCGTCGTAACCATCCGTTTGGCAGTGCTTAGGCCTTGTATTTCTGAATAGGATATGCTGCTTTTCGTGCAGGCGAAAGGTCAGCGATCGACAAGCGGTTTTTCTACCGCACCGACAATGCTTCAAGAAAACCCGGAGATAGTCAACCTGGGAGTGCCAGCCATCTCTCGATACGCGGATGGATATCGTTTCCACCGCCGTCCCCGAGGTCGCCGCGGTGGCCGCGGCGGAGGCTATTGCCGAGTGGGGGCGTCCCGCCGCCAGGGAGATCACAGATGTCGTCGTCAGTACATACTCTGGCGCCCACATGCCAGGATTGGATTTCCGCCTGGCATCGATCCTGGGACTGCGGCCATCTCTCTCTACCTGAGCGGTTGTTCGAGCGGCGCTGCTGCGCTCCGCGCCGAGCAACCGCGGCGCGCGAGTCCTCGTTGTGTGTGCGGAGCTCACTCTGATGCTGTTCCGCTCACCCGACGAGGCAAACATCCACACGTTAATCATGCAGGCCTTATTTGGCGATGGCGCAGGCGCCGTCGTCGTTGGAGCGGATCCAGTGTCTGTCGAGCAAGCGGACTTTGAGTTAGTATTGGCTTCACAGAGCAAGATACCCGAGAGCAAGCACCAACGCCGCCGTCGGCCGGCTCCACGAGGACGGCCTGTTGTTCCATCCCTCCAGGGAGATCCCAGGGCTGGTACGTACGCGAGAACATCCACCAGTGCGTCGCTGATGCGCTTGCACCGCTTGGAATTAGCTAGCGACCCTTGGAACAAGCTGTTCTGGGCCTGTGCACCCCCGGTGTCTTGGACAGCGTCGAGGCGGGGCTCCAGTTGGAGCCTGCAAAGCTCATGGCAAGCCGACGCGTGCTCAGGGAGTACGGAAACATGTCCGGTCCCTCCATCTTCTTCGTTCTTCATGAACTACGCCGCCACCTTGAGGAGAATCAGGTGGGTGGGCGTCATGCTGGGCCTCGATCGGGCCAGGTGTTTCTTTGGAGATCATGGTGCTGCGCGCCACGGGGAGCGAGAAGGACAAGTAGTCTCGCTCGGCACCAACCAATAAATCACTGGCAGGCAGCGGCAGTTTCCTCCATTGCCTGGCCGGGGCATCGCATCGACTCAAGCGTGTGCTTTAGCGTCAACAGCATGACATTAGTACATTGACCTCCCTGTTCTCTCTTGCTTGTATATATGATTTTATCTCTTTTCGTCCGTATACCATGCCCCCTGTCGGTTTTTTCTTTCCTTTGGTGTATCTCAGCACGGTTCCTTTATCTATAACTGAATTGGTCAACTGAAAGACTGATGAATCACCCGTACCTGGATGATCAACCAAAGAGAATAACCGACGCAGCTTCCGCACAGGAACAGCGTGCCAGCAACCATGTTGTGGTGAGCGCCGGTGGGGCTCGCCGGGGCATGAGCATGGGAGCCTTGAAGCAGCAGCAGGCCGGTTGGCAAAACGTGCAGTATGCGGCCTTTCAGCAGGCTCACCAGCAGAGTCCCCCTCACGCGGAGCAATGCACCGAAGAATTTCATCCTTCCAGACCATTTTGCCAGTGCCAGTGACTCGGACCTTGAGAAGTTGAGATCACACAAACTAAAGTCATGCATATATATATTTCAAGTTGCCTAGGCCTGCATGCGCAACAGTTCAACAGTGCATGGTTTCATAAGGGGATGGAATCTACCTTAGCAGAACGGCGATGATGAAGGTCACAATCGGAACCAGGTTGAGGAAAATTGCAGAGTAAAGCTGCATTGGTTGTCCGGAGACCATAGTAGTACAGGCCCATGGCCAGGCCAACTCTGCAAGACGTGACAGAATTTCACGTTTTGAATCAGACACGAGGTAGTAAAACGGGTCACAAGAAAATAGGAGAAAGGGACTTCTTCTCACACTATGATTGTTGATTGTCAATAATTTACGCATGAAACTTAGGCACTGCATGTGAAATCATCAATCAGCTAGTTGTTTTTTTTATAAAATAGTTGTTGTAACGCCCCGACCCGGAAAGACGGCTAAGGCCTACTCTACACGTTGAATAAACCACGCCTGCTAATTAACTCTTTTGCGCTTTTGTCCTCGCTTCGCGCAAAAGGATCGATCCGGAGTTAACAGCCTCCCAGGTCCAGGCTTTTAACAGCTTGTTCGCTTGGGCTGAAAATAAGCGGCTGAAAGTACGGTTGGCTGATTTATGTGAGAGAAAAATATCGTTGGCTGACTGAAAATAAGCGGCACGAACAGGCTGTAACTTGGTTCAGCTCTCCCTCAGCTTCCCATGTGTAGCAGTGCTTTCTGCAGCTACAGTAACTTGGTGCTACAGTACATGAATTCAGCCTGGCCCAATGGGCTAGGTCTCACATCCACCCACCCTCAAAGGGTTCGACGTCCTCGTCGAACTATCGAACCAGCTTACCCAAACGAGACAAATGTTCAGGATCGACTCTCTTTTGGCTACGTCCGTATTCCCAGCTCCACGACCCAAGTGCCATGCTCTTGCAGAGCCATGCGCAACCTGTCTGAGCTCCCGAGTCATACGTCCATGAAACCGCAAGTTGGCTTTGATTACCATTTATAACGCCCTGACCCAGAAAGACGACTAAGACCCACTCAACACGTTGAATGAACCGCACCTACTAATTAACTCTCTTATGCTTTTATCCTTGATTCGCACAAAAAAATCAATCCGAAGTTAATAGCCTCCCAGATCCAGGCTTTTAACTTGTTTCAGCTCTCTCTGAGCTCCGACGTGAAACTAAATTTCATGGCTACAATATCCCGCGCTGCTACAGTACCCCGAGGCTACAGTGTCGCAAACTTGGTCCAGCCCAACTGGCCCAATGGGCTGGGTCTCACAGTTGTGAACCGAAAGTGGAGTGTTTTAAATAAAGGTTTAAAATATACTATAGATGTGCGTGTCCCAGTTTAACTTTTGTCTTGCAAAAAAAAATTTGTGTGCCTTTCTTGTTTAATTCAAAGATGCAAAAGTTATCCACATGCTCTTATTTCCATCCCCACGCCAACATTCACTAAAGAAAGACGATTAACTAGTAAAATCTGATGAAAACTCACCCGAATGCAGATGAGCTTGTAGCTCAGTGGTAGGACATCTAGCGGTGCCACCCACCCAGGGCTCGAGTTCTGGGCGCTGCGTAATAAAAATCCTCCTCGTTGGTGCAGCCTCGGGGGCTTTTTTCTCTTAATGAAAAACGGGTGGGGGCATATCGCCAGCCTTGTTTTTTTTTTTTGTTGAAAACTCACCCGAATGTAGCATTGGTACTTATCCAGGCCAACACAATCCATTTCACCTTTTTCGACAATTCCCTGTAACATAAGATGGAGAGGAAGTTTTATGAATCAGATCTGACGAATTAACAATCAATAATGAATTGGTGTCTGCACTTGTGATTCGGACTTGAAACTGAAACTTCAGCTCCTATATACATGATGCAAGGCTTGCGAAGGCTTCATATTATGTGACATGTCGAGCCTCGCCTGTGGTGTTTTTTTTTTGTAATTAAAACTTCAATCTCCTGGTTTCTTTGTGTTCATGATGCCATTGTGAATCTAAAATCTTTCAAAGCGAGCCGTAAAGAAACGTAGCGAGAGTGCTGCAGTAAAATTATGGTTTGTTTTCTGAAGGAACCAAGCTGTAAATGGATGAACATGAAAATTGTAAAGTGGACTATGCATTCGTTTTTTATCATATATACGTGTGTGTGTGCATTCCTATGCAGTCCTCTAGCTAACTAGCTTGTTGCTTCACAGATAGTAACTTTTTAATTCCGACGGAAAAGCAGGGAGAACGAAGAAAACTGGGAAGACGCCGTACCTCTCCAACAACAGTCCAAGCGGCGCCACAACCACCGCGGCAGCAACATTGCGGTGTCAGCACCAAAGGGGGCCATACCTTCGTTGAGAGCATGCCCACCATGATTGCCTGCACGGCGATCATGCTGAGGGGGAGCATCGCCGCCTCCCGAGCCATCGGCCTTGCCTTCTCCCCCAATAGAGGCGGAACCAGCAATTTAGATTAAGGGGGGCCGAACAAATATAATGACACTTCTAAGTACGATAAATATATACATATGTGTATATTTTAGCTGTTTTTTTAATACTTTTATATATGTAGTTAGTATTTTCTATTGAAAATTGTAATACTATGATATAAACTAGATGAATTGATGCCTTAATATACTACAAATTGCAATATTTACAGGTTTATTAAAAGAAATTTTACTGTATTGGGGGGGGGGGGGGGTGCACTGCCCCTAGTTCCGCCGCTGCTCCCCAGCCCCTCTCTCCGTGGAAACAATGCTGTAGTGGATCGAGTTCTTCGAGGTAAGGAGGAGACGAGGAGTGGAAGAGGATGAGTTCCTATTTATTTATAATAGGAAATGGTTGTTTCTTTTTCTTAGGAAAGGAAATGGATATTTCTTTTTATATGCAAATATACCATATTATATAACTCCAAGAATACAATTGGATGGAATATATAGTGCGTAACAAGAATTCATGTATACTCTATCGTTTTCGTTGATTTTGCATTACTGTAATCTTTTATGTAAAATTTGGATTGGAGTCCGTGTTTCCATCTTATTACAGTAGTTAATGTATTCGTCTCGATTTGTTCCTTGTACTGTAAATCTATCTGTCTATCTATATCTATCTATCTATCTATCTATACTATAAAAGAGTGAAGGAATTAAAAATAGCATATTACCTGAAAATTCCTACCCACCCTATGTTTTAGACCTTAGATCATCGATCCAATGCATCTAATCCCCCGTCCTAACCTTCCTAACCTGACAAATGGGCCCGGCCGGAAAACTTTTAATTCTTTACGCATGTTTATACGTGTGGTTCCTCGGATCGCTATTTTTTTCTCACAAAAAAAATTACCCAACCCACCTATACCCCCAGGAACGTCGGTCTCCTCAAAACCCATATGCATATACCCAGACGCCGGCCTCTTTGACTGTCCCCATCCCATCCATATACGAGGCGGCGGCGGCGGCGGCGATAGACCTCCTACGGCATGAACGAGTTTGAGCTCCAGCTTGCCGAGGGAGTGCTTTGCCGCGGGCTCCTACTCCGACGAGATCGTCTCCACCACGGTCAGGCCGACGACTCCTTCCATGACAGGTACCGGCGGCACAGGCTCCTCTAGAGGAACAAGTCCGCGAGGATGACGAACACGAGGCGCCCCGACACGTCCCAGCTCGCGAGCTTGCCGTACCTATCGACGAACGCCCCTGCAGAACCGAAGCGCCCGTGGATTGGATCACGATCGAGCTAGATTGATGAATTGACGAAAGAAACGAGACGACACTCATGGAAGAGAAGCAGCAGCTAGGCGATCATGGTGCCGCGCGGGGCTGTCCTTCGCGCGCGCCGCCTGTGTGACGGTAACAACGGACGAAGAGGACGCGGGTTGTGCTTTTCCGGGACACGGACGCGGAAGTGCAAGCACAAGTTGCAGAATCTAGAAGACGAACTACTTTACTAGGTAATCTCGTGCAGATAACATAAAGAACAAACCCCTGATAGCCTGATCCTGCATGCTATCAGAAGTCCATGCTCATGCATCTAGAAGAAGCAATGATAGGAACCCCCAGAAACACTCTGCAACAACCTGAACTGATGCGTCTAGAGTTCAGTTCTTAGAAAAAAAATCCAGTTACTGCCACTACATTGAACTAAATCTTTTCAAATTGGGTCCCTAATTAAGCTCAATGAGCCTGCAGAAATCCTTATAGGAGCTCCTATGTAAGAAGAATGGTGATACAGTATTGTGGTCATATCCCTTCGCTATTATTACATCCATGCTAATTTAGATGTTTGATCTTCAAGCTGGTTCGTTTGTGAAACTTCTCATCATTTATTAATATGTAGATCTGTCACTTTTTAATTTCGTTTGTTATTGCATTGGCTATCGTGCTATATTTTTATGTAAAGTTCTCTTAAATTAGACATAAATCACATTATACCATAACCTTACAAGAATAATTTTGTAACGTAATCCTTCTCTACTTTGTTTCTTGACAATAAGTGCTAGGAACCTAGGCTAGCTCAGGACTATATGATATGATTTGGAGTCTTTGCAGGGTACAACCTACCCCACTCATTTATCATGTTGTGTGTGTGGCTACAACAATTTGCTGCTGATGGTGACAATTTTATATTGTATTTTGTTTAAAAGTAACATTTTTAAATGGTTGTAATCTCCTTAAGTTTTAGTTAAATAATTTGTTTATTTCTTTGCACTATCTCAGAGTATGGTTGCAGTTACTTGGCTATAGATCAAATACAATTTTTTAAATAATATGTGCACTGAAGATGGATGTGTTTTGTAATAAACCTGGTGACTTGATTTCCACTCTGCTAGTTTTTTTACATTATGTAATGGGGAGGACAATGGTGATGAAGAGTTGTACAAAATGACATTATTGTTGATGTTTATGAATTTTTTAATAGACACGTGCGTGTTGCACATGCATGTGATTCAAATATAGAAAAATAAAAAATAAAAATATATATAGAACAAAACTTACTGATAGAATTATCAAAAAATATTAGATTAAAAAAAACGTGGAAATACCAGGATAAGAATGTAACGACAATTAAGCTAGAAAATGGCAACTAAAAACGACATATATCTTCTACGCACGTGCGTGCCGCACGTGACTGATAGAATTATCAAAAAGTATTAGATTCAAAAAAACATGGAAATACTAGGATAAGAATGTAACGACAATTAAGCTAGAAAATGGCAACTAAAAACGATATATATCTTCTACGCACGTGCGTGCCGCACGTGCATGTTACCTAGTATAAACAAATTGGCCTTAAGGCAAACATCTTTATAATTATAGTACTATTAATCGCTGAAAACAAAAAGAAATCAAAAGAGGAAACTGGCAGCATCACTTGCACCGTTCGACGTCTGTCCATCAACGGACAAAATCAGAAAGCGTGTTCAGTAGCTTGATTTAGGTTTGGGTATATGGGTGGTTTTGTCTGCTTGGATGGTTCATGTGGGCAATGGGCAGGCAGCCAATGCAGGCAATAATGTTGCTGTGGTGTGGTCCTGCAGGTCAACATCAACACTTCTTTGGCTTTGCGTGCGAGCCAGAGACCCGGATATTTTTACCGTAACATAATGAACTTGTTTTAGGCAAAATTTAAAGATGTAATTGATATGGTAATTATATATTAGGCAGTTCAAAAAAAAAAATATGGTAGTTACAGAACAGATAGGCAAAAATGTAATTGGTTTCATCAGATGTCCCACATCTATTATACTATAAAGGATGAAAGAATTGAAAACCTTTCCCACCAAAATTAGGCCCACTTCTCTCCTCACAGAGAACCCACTTGTCAGGGCTAAGGGAGTACCAAAGTTTGGAGAAAGCCTCAAAACCACACTTTAGAAAATGAATCTGCCCAAAAAGCCAAACTTTTTTTTCACCTATATAAACTCACCCTGTCGGTCCCACCGCAACCCCTCCACCTGGGGAAAAAAATTTCATGGAGTCGGGCTGCAAACGGAGTTCCCTGCATACCGGCTTCCGATGGTTGACGTGTGGACACCGTACATATCTGACGGAAGGTTTCGCAGGCTCGTAGCGGGCCGGCTCGGCTCCCGGGCGCCTCTGGAGTTTCCTTCGGCAGCAGTCGCGGCTCGGCTTCCAGCTCGTTGGCTCCGTCGGCTACGTCGTCCTCCGAACATCGCAGACGTGTCTTCGCCATCGCATCGCGGCTCGTCGTGGGTGCGGCCACGGTGACTCTCCTCGGACGCCGCCACCGCCATGGCAGGAGAAGGATCCAAGAAGGATGATCCTGCCGCCGGGTACGACGTAGTTGCCATGGGAGAAGCCGGTGGATCCCAAGAGGGCATCACAACCGCCAAGCTTATGGTGCCCTCGTCTCATGCATCTGACGTCGTCTTCGTCTGCCCTAGCACATGAGGATGATGCGGTCGCTGGAGGTCGCCGAGCCCGAGGAGAGGAGAGAACGCAGGTACAATCATGGCTATATTTGTAGAAGGAAAATACTTTTTTTATTCTTAATATATTATTATTATTTAACCTTCCACACAGTACTCGAATACATTTAGGAAATGTATTGATCGGCCAATCAATCACGCTGATTGATTCAACTCCATTTGGAACGGTATTGGCCGGCCAATAAATCTTCATAATTGATTCAACTCGATTAGGAAGGTATTGGCGGGCTATGTTTGGGGATTAATTAATTTTTATAATCTTGGTCCCATCCAATTAGGAAATATATTGACCGGCCAATAAGCTATTCATATGAGGGCCAATAATGTATGCGGCTCCCTGTGTAGATATATATCTTCTACAATCGAATTTCCATTCAATAAGAAAATATGGTGTGTCTAGACATCTAATGACAGATTTGTCAACCAAAAATCTGTCAATTTTTTAACAAATCAGAAGATAACACGTCAACAAGGAAAAAATGACAGATGAGACAACAAAAAATCTGTCACATTTTTATAACAGAGGTCAATACTGAAAAAGATCCAAAACCCGTTAGCAAAGCAGTAGAGTTTGAAGACGCGCACACACAGACCATTTAACAATTAACAAAGCAACAAAACACACACACGCACGCGCACTCACACACATCAAAGGTAGTAGCAGCGCCTGCACACACACACACATGCCGGCCGTGCAGCAATGGCATGTCAGCCGCGCTGCTACTGGCCACCGTGCTCTGCTGCTGTTGCATGGCCAAGTGGCGCCCTCGGCGGCAAGCCGGCGGCCAGCCCAAGCTTCTGGACCTTGAGGAAGTACTTCTGGGCATGGCTCCGTATCTGCAACACACATTATGTTCAGAGTTGAGTTTCAGTTGTTGGACAAAAACAAGTAAGCACACATACACACATAAATGTACTCCTTTTCATTGGATCAACAACCAGCATTCGGGAAAATAAAGTCCCTCGTTGAAGGTGACAAATGACTAGGAAGAGTATATATTTGTACCAGTATCACCTTCATTTTACCTGCAATCCTCCTCCCTGTTGTAGTAATAGTAAAAGTAGTAAGCTAGTAACATGGCCCTCCATCAGGCAAGGTCCATTCATCTGTCATACCAGACCAAACCATACAGCTCAATATACCAACCTCTCATTAGGCGCCAAGGCCACCATTGCCAATCAATCAACCAACTTGTCACAAAAACCTTCACAAAGGTACTATCTAATATCACTAAAAAATATAATATGCCACGAGCAGTCATCCACCACAAGCAAAAACAGCAGGCAAAAACTAGCAAAACATGAGCACATCCAGAGCTACCAAAAATCTCTACTCTTACACATTCAGAGTTAATGACGTTCAATTGCCATAACAACAATTTTCTCAAAAACAACCTAGGCAAGAATATTGAAAATAGCAAAACTAAAAAAAACGATACCTGCAACATGATTGATCTCCACACATCAAAAAGACAATGAGGTGGAATGTCATCCCAGCATATCTGCAGATAATAAGTTCAAAGCAGAGTTGAGTGACTAAGCAAAAACAAAGTAACAACATTCACAAAGTAAACAAATGAAATCTCAAAAGACATACTCCCTCCGTCCCAGAATGCTAGTCGTTGTAGCGGTGGAAGAGATTACCAAGGTAGTGATCAAAAGACCCTGCTTACCCCTATACTGCAGTCAAGTACGTGACCAAAAGCTGCTGCCGATTGGATCTTTGGAGTGGCCAGGTGAAGAGCGGAGGAGAGGGCAAAGCTGCTGCGTCTGACACTAGCTAGCTGCTGCACCTGCACTGGGCAGGCTGCTGCCGCTGCAATAGCTAGAACATCAAGCTTTTTGGTACATAATTTGAATCCTAGAACGTCTTCGATTATGGGACAGAGGGAGTAGATTGCTCAGCAAAAGCAACAACAGCACCAGACAATCACAAAAAAGATTATAAAGAACTCTGAAAATAATAGCTCCAGATAACAACTTCAGAAGCAGCCAGTGGCGGAGCTAGGAATAAAATGAAGGGGGGGGCAAATTGTGATAATATATGAACAGAATAAGCAAACATCACAATAGAGTACTATAGGAAGTGCTTATCCCCGGGTAATAAAGGTGGACTTGTGCCACAATCAGGAGGGCTGCGACCAGCTTTCCGTGGGATGAGTGAGTGCGGCCACAAGCCAGCAAGCATGTGACCTCAGCTCGTGCACCGGTGATGACTAATGCATGCACTCTACTATGCACAGAGACTACAAAAAAGCAAGGCGATGCACTGGTGATGGCAGAGAGCAAGGCGGGGCAACCGCCCAGGTTCGCCGCCACGTAGCTCCGCCAGTGGAAGCAGCATAGAAGCATATAGTTTACCTGGAAAAAGATTGCAGCTAGCAACCACATCAAAGCTAGCAAACAACTCTTAAAAAAACAGCTAAAACTACACATTCTATTGCTCCCTCAAACATCAATAATCACCACATGTATAACTGAACAAGTCAACTCTAAACATGACACATATAAATAAGAAACATTAGTGTATATCCTAGAAAAAATACACAACATCAATTTGATTTGGGGCCCTCAAAAGGCAAAAAAAAGAAGCTCCAGCAGCTTAATCAATAGCAGCAGCAGCAAGCAACAACAACTGCAACAACAACAGTAGCAGCTCAACTAGCAGGCTTTGGGGCACTCAAAAGACAAAAGAATACTCATAGCCACCTTCACAAAAAAACAAAGGGGCCATCATCGCTAGCTTGCTCCCCTCCCACGACGCTCCTCAGTAGTCCTCACATTCTCTAGCAGCCGCTAGATCACCACATGTCCACATCCACAACCGCCACCAGGCATCAGCCCCTCCTCTCTTCCCCTTCCACATAGCCTAAGGCACCTCCAGCCAGATCAAGGTCCGGCCATTCCCTATGTCACCCCACCAGCAACTTGTGCTCGCTGCAGCGTCTGCGCTCGCAGACAACTACAACAACAAGCACACACACATACATAAAGCCACGCACAGACAAACACACACACACACCACAAAAAAAAACAAAATAAGCAACTAAACTAAATTCACCAAAAAAAAGCAATGTTCAAAGCTGCTGCAGCAGGAACTCTAAAAGCAGACCCACACACACAAACACATAAAATAGAAAAGCACAAACAAAGACAAAAAAAGTACAAAATTACACTAAAAAATTAGGCACAACCAAAGAAAAAAACAAACAGCAACGAAAATGCAAAACACACAACCACAAAAAACCTCACACCGACACAGAAACACACACACACACAAAGACACATGCAGAAAGAGAGAGAAACACAAAAACATCCACACCAACACACACTCGCACTTACACTCACACTCACACTCGCTTTCCACTAGCAGCAGCAGGCCAGCAGCTACTGGAAAGACCCAAAAACACACAAACAGAGAGAGAGATAAAAAAAAGAAAAAGAAAAAGAAATACACAAACAAACACACCAAAAGCACCAAAAATAGAAAAGCACCAATAGAGACAAAAAAAACAAAAATACACTAAAAAAATTAGGCACAACCAAAGAAAAAAAACCAAACAACAAACACAACCACATGAAAACTTAAACACCGACACACAGACACACACGGACACACCTAGACCTACAAACACACAAAAAAACACCAACACACATGTCTGTGGTATGGATTTTCTTTAACCTGTTAAAAACATAAACACGTTTGACATGACACATTTTCAATAGATAATCATACCATCATCGTAAGTTGTCCGTGTTCTTAATAATGCCATACCACAGTGTTCCGGCTTTCCTCATCCATTAAAGCTGCACCAGCTAGCATTTCCTTGATATCAAATACCCTGAAAACAACCCCTTAGGAGTTAATTTGAAAGCGTGTGAATGAAATCAACATACATGAAAAATGGGAAAGCACTGGCCTGCAATGCAGCTGGAAGTAAACCCACAGTTGACATTTCTGAAGTCCTACCACCAACCCAGTCAAACATGGGAAACCGAGCTAACCATCCCTCTATTCTGGCAGTGTTATCCAATAGAGAATTTTCTTGAGTAATTGCAACACCCTACAAAGCAGACCATGCTCTCAGATAACGAATTGCTCAGTCATATATTAAGCATGTGGAAACAGTGCATGAACCAAGTAACAGAAACCGATCGCACATGAACCAGTTATGACAGAATTATACAAAACAAACAAGAACCGGAGGTCAAAACCTGTTTCGAGAATTGCAGCCCCGCATCTCTGAAGGCTTTCTGTACTTCCAGTACCCATTGCGGGTTTTAGGTGTGCCTCCACTCTATGCAAAATTGAACAATAAGTTCGTGGTGCAGCTGGGAGAATATCGACAAAATAAGCAAGTTTGGGATCCCTGTGTACCTTAGAAATGACAATGACAAGAGTAGTTGCCAGTTCAGGTCCTAGTTGAGTAATTTGATGATCAATACCAGTAAGATCGGTGTTGTCAATAAGTCTTATCTAGAAATCAAGCATAATAAGAGTTTAGGGTTATATCTTGCAACTGAAAAGACATCTTAAATACAAAAGATAGACAAATGCATTTTTTATGCATTGCTTGGATTTTGACTTAAAAGGCATACCTTCAGTGGAGGGTTATCAGGTGCAAGTGCCTCAGCAACAAATTGAGGGCCCAAAAGCTGACCCTCCGATTCTTATAGAGAGGATTGAAGTGAAACGACCAGATGGGGATTGAATCTGCATTTACACAAAATACCGTGTTATAAGACATCAGCACAAAAAGAAATGTACCAAAAGACTCAATAGGACACATAGCAACTATCTGTTGCACAAATGCACTTATCATGCCTGTTAGAGTGGTTGCCCCTAAATGATGTACTCCTATATAAAGAGGCCATAAGGCGCAAGCAATACAATACATTAACAACATTGGACTGATTCTAGTTTCGTACAATTCCAAATCTTCAGTATAATGTTCGAAGATTATACATAGACACAGGTCTGCTCTAAGCTCTCTCGTGACGGCAAACCATTCAGCGGCCGCCTCGACGAGTTGGCGCCGCACCATCGCCACCCATCTACACCCCACCCCCCACACTCAGAGGTCCTCGCCAGCTAACGAAAAACCAACACAAACTAGAACAACTCGAGCCAGCTGCGCATGCACCGACGACTGTGACCATCAGCGCGCACAGAAAAGCAGTAGCACCTCGAACAAAAGCAAAAATCGACGAGCAACCATACGAAAAACAAAATACACTTACACAAACAAATCGACCGCACAAAGACACTCCTCTGCGACCGTCGGCACGGGGGAGCGGCGCGCGAGGATCCCGCTCCGAACACCACTCGCAGCGGTACAGTAGGGAGCGACGCGGGAAGACAGTGCCTCACCACAGCTCGCACATAGCTCGGCGAAACAACCGCCGAAATCCGACCACCACTCGCCAGGCGCACGGCGAAGCACAGCTCAGCGCAGCAGCCGCGGGGGCTCCACTGCGGCCGCCGGCACGGGAGAAAAGCAGCGCCCGAGGATCCCCGCTCCAACCACCGCCCACCACGGCACAGCTCACCCCGGACTGCCGCCGAAAAAAGCACCGCCCCACCCACCGCCTGCGCGCGACACCACGGCAGCGCCAGACCTCAAAGCAACTGCCGCCGACAACCTCTTCCCCCCCCCCCCACTGCCCTACGCGCGGCGCAAAAGCGAAGCGGCGGCGAGGACCTGAGCCACCGCGCGTGGAGGATGTGCGGATACGATTTGGGGAAAGAAACGCTCGGTGGTGGGAGATGAACAGAAAATGGGCTTGCAGGTTTTGGATGCTATAGCTCGCGTACCCGTTAGCGCTGGTGAACACCCAAAAGGCTGCACGGATCTTGAAACAAAATCAACGGACCAGATTTTGACAGATAAAAAGCCACAAAAACTGTTGACAGAAATATAGCAAAAATCAATATATAAATAAGTTAATTTTTTAGTAGTTGTTGATGTAATCAAATTATTTTCAGATAATCTTTTTCAAACACGTGCCAGCATCTCCACTAGTAAGAGGTAACAGGTGATAAATGACTGTCACGTACTAGGTATCGATGCATCCATACATGTTATTTGGTCGCTTTATTAGATGATAAAATGGGAAGATCAAACTGATTAGAATGTAAGGTTACTTCCCTAGAAACATGGTATCATTGGCATGGTTACTTACGGCCAAATTACCAGTTGATTGAGGGTTTCTCAAAAAAAAAAGTTGATTGAGGGTTGAGGCTTTCCAGGGTCATATAAGCCCTACACAGCTCATACAAGACTACGATCAATCCAATGACAATTAGGAGTATTATACACATTATAAGTATTAATTAATATTTTTTTATATATATTTAGTTAATTAAAGTTTAAAAAGTTTTGATTCCTAAAAAGAGAGAAATAAGATATGCAACTATTTTAGGGCGGAGTTAGTGTGCTGCCATACTTGCTTATCTGAGATCAGCTGCAAACAATATGGGCCCATTCGGCAGTGGCAACCGGTGAGTTAAAGAGTGTGCCGTGGCAGTTTTTGTGGAACTCCTCTGCCTCATGCTTGTGCTCTGAAGCGGACAGCGCCGCCGCTCGCGAACCAACTCCGGATCCTCCTCCTTCCGCTCCCTCGCCGTTGTCGGCACGCCTGTTGGATCATCGTAGGAACAGCTTTGGATTGGAAGCCATCACGCACGCGGGTAGTAGTAGTCCACTGTGAAGCCCGCAACAAGGTAGTTGAAGCCTTGCACTTGGCAAGGCAGAACCCAATTACCCAACAAAGACAGCTCGACGCGAAGATTCCACCATTATTCGTAATCTAGGGCCACTTGACGGTATATCGCGCCGTCTGGCCGCATGTGCTCTCGCAAGTCGCAAGTCGCAACCAGAAGAACCAGGATGGTCACGGGGGCGCCGTCATTGCCAATTCAAAAATCCTCCGAACCTTGGGTGTGTCAGTTCGCGAAAATTTTTGGCTTTGATTACTGTAGTATTTTCGTTTGTATTTATCAATTAGTGTCTAATTATGGACTAATTAGGCTTAAAAGATTCGTCTCGTGGTTTTCTACCAAACTGTGTAGTTAATTTTTTTTATCTACATTTAATGTTCTGTGTATATGCATTCGATGTGACGGGAAATTTTGAAAATATTTTGGCCCACCGTGCGTTAGCCACTGACCGACCCCGTGTCGTGTCGCGAGTGTGACCCCGTGTGCAGACTCCAGAGTCCCGACTCCCGAGCGCACACAGACACAGACGCACAGCTCCACGAGTGACCAGCCGCTAGATCCCCGTTGTTCCAACGGCTCGTGCCGCTTCCGACTTTCCAAGCGCCGCCACGAACTGGTGGAGCCCTTGACCGCGGTGCGCGAGATCCAATCGATGGGCGGCCCCCTTGCCGTTGCCAACTTGCCTGGGAGTCTGCCGGTCCGGGACCGGGGGGAGCCAGAGTCCCCGCTTCGGCTGGCGCGGTGCCATCACTGCCGTCAGTCCAGCCACCAACCCACGCTGACACAACCGTGCTTAGCCTGCACGTCCTTTGGCCGCTGCCGTGCCGCGGCCACCGTTTCCGTTCCTCTCCCGCTACGCCCACGGCCACGGGCACAGTCGCACAGACGGCTTGTGGCCAGGCCGCCAGGCACCAGGAGGACCACCAACGTGCCTGCCGTCGCTTTTTATTTTGCTTTGCCATTCGCCCCCGCGGAGCCGCCACCAACCGCACTTTCTACTCCGTTCGTTTCGACAGACGTGCGTGCAGGATTCCTTGGACGGGGCCCTCTTATCAGCCAGCCACGCTCATGGGTTAGGAGGGACTAGGGTCGCACCTTACTACAGTACAGGCTAAGCAAAATGCAATTCGTTCACCGGTGCCGGTGCACGTTACATGAACCAGAGGTAACGTTGCAGGACCGCTATAACATGCATGATCGGCACAACAGCTGGATGCGAGCCGTTTGGCGGATTTTCTTCTACCACCTACCGCGACAACGCAATCCCCTGACAATGAGTACTCCTGCTCGTGTAGCATGTACCACTCTCGTAGCGTACCTGGTTGGATTTGCCATTTTGCCCAAGGTTTCCAGTGACCAAACCAAATCGGGCTCGTCAAGGTAGGTGTAGGTGGGGGCGCTCGTGTGGTGTGCGCACGGCTCACTCGCCTCACCTCGCTACTATAAGTGAAAGCGCCGCACCGCGAACCCACCCAAACACACCACACCACACCAGACGCCACTGACCGAAACCCAAACCCCACAAACCCCTCGAACCCGACCCGCCTCCAACTCCAAGCCGCCATGGCGGCGCCGTCCCCGACCACCGCCGCCACGACCCACCACCGCGCGCTCCTCCCGTCCCCGCGCCCCCGCGGCACCGCCGCGCCCTCCGCCGTCCGCCTCCCGCTCCGCCCGCAGCCCCACGCCCAGCGCGCGCGCCTCGCCGCCCCGGTCGCCGCCACGGCCCCGGCGGCGTCGACGGCCTCCCCCGAGTCCCCCGCCGCGGGCGCCGTCGCGGGGAAGCCGACGGTGCTCGTGGCCGAGAAGCTCGGCGCCGCGGGGCTCGCGCTGCTGCGGGAGTTCGCCAACGTCGACTGCTCCTACGGCCTCTCCCCCGAGGACCTCCGCGCCAAGATCTCGCTCTGCGACGCGCTCATCGTCAGGTCTGGCACCAAGGTCGGCCGCGACGTCTTCGAGGCGTCGGGGGGAAGGCTCCGCGTCGTCGGGCGCGCCGGCGTCGGGATCGACAACGTTGACCTCGCCGCCGCCACCGAGCATGGGTGCCTCGTCGTCAACGCGCCCACCGCTAATACCGTCGCCGCCGCCGAGCATGGCATCGCGCTGCTCACCGCCATGGCCAGGAACATCGCGCAGGCGGACGCGTCACTCAAGGCTGGTCAGTTTCCATCAGCGCACCCTTCAGTCTGGAAATGATGCCTGATTTGACATGATGCTTCCATTGTCTTTCGAATCTGTGACCCAAAGCGTTAAAAAACTGTGTTTCGCATGGACCCACCCTACATTCTTTGACAATCTAGTATCGTGCTCGTGCAGGCATTCGGTATAATAGCTGTTCAACTGTCCTCTTATCTTTCAGACATGTTCAGTATTTTACAAATTGGAAATAAGGCTTTTAGAGGAATTACCAAGTATTTAGTTACTTATTTTCAAGTAGACGCATAAAAGATGTTCTTCCATTATCTAAAAAAAGACGCATAATTTCGCAAAAAAAAAAAAAGACGCATAAAAAATGTTCTACTATCAATCTAGTATGAAGCCTTGATTTTCACTTTCAATTATAGGCAGTCATGCGCATATTATGAAATAGAAGCAGCAGTACTACTAGGTAGTAATGTTCTGCTGACATCTTTGAGAGATAGAAAACAGATGCTGTAGTCGTATTTATCACTTTTTGGCTTTAGAAAGAATAGATGTCTATTTTATCTGTTTTTGTGAATTGGTTATTAAAGTACAGTATTTTGCATGGATGCTAGGCTCCTAACCAGCTAGTATCTTTTAGGCATGTTAAGTATAGAGCTGTTCAGCTATCCGCTATCGCTCAGGCATGTTTAGAGTATAGTTGTCTCTTATCGGATAGAGTGGAGACGATGCTTTTAGAATAACTATAAATCCGACTATTTTGTTTCATGGAAAAGGTTAACAACCATGGCAATGAATCAATGATTAGATGATACCCAGTCCTTCTGTTTCAATTATATGTTCCTATTAAGAAATAGAAGCAAGAGTACCAGTACAAGATAGTATGATGCACCTTTGAAAGATAGGAAACACATAGCTGAACTTGAAATTGTTATTTATCGCTTCAAAAAAAGACCTTTTTTTTGTGAATTGCTTTGGAGAGTACACTATCAAAGTAGTGCCAGTTGTTAATCCATCAATGGTTCAATGCTGTTCTGTGAAGCTTACTTGTTGAATTGTATCTTGCACAGGTCAATGGCAGCGCAACAAGTATGTTGGTGTATCTCTTGTGGGAAAAACTCTCGCTATTCTTGGATTTGGAAAGGTCGGATCAGAAGTTGCTCGTCGTGCTAAAGGCTTGGGAATGCATGTGATTGCACATGATCCATATGCTTCTGCTGACCGGGCTCGTGCAATCGGAGTTGAGCTAATTAGCATGGAGGAGGCCATGACAACTGCTGACTTTATCTCGTTACACATGCCTCATACGCCTGCAACAAACAAGATGCTCAATGATGAGGCCTTCGCTAAGATGAAGAAGGGTGTTCGCATTATAAATGTTGCACGTGGTGGTGTAATTGATGAAGAAGCTCTAGTCAGGGCACTTGATTCAGGAATAGTAGCCCAGGTTTGTTTGATTATCTTAACTCACCTCCTTGTGTTTCATGCTCTAATGAAATTCAGTGACGCGTCATTGAAATGTTTTCCCTGGAATCATGCTTATATTTTTCAATTTTTCTGTATATTAGGCTGCTCTTGATGTGTTCACTAAAGAACCCCCAGCACCTGACAACAAGTTGGTACTGCACGAGAATGTTACTGTCACACCTCACCTTGGTGCCAGCACAGTGGAGGCACAGGTATGCTGAATTAGCTCAGAAATGACCCATCCAGGTTCTCTATTGTAGCTATCAGTTTGCTTAACATGACAAGTTTCACAGGAAGGAGTGGCTATTGAGATAGCTGAAGCTGTCATTGGAGCTCTGAAAGGGGAGCTTGCAGCTTCTGCAGTCAACGCGCCAATGGTTCCTGCCGAGGTATGAATCTTTTGTTATCTGCTTACCCCAAATCATATACCTCCTCATATTTAATATGCTACATCTATTCGGTTCATGCAGGTGCTGTCAGAGCTTGCACCTTTTGTTGTGCTTGCAGAAAAGCTTGGGCGCTTGGCTGTGCAACTAGTTGCTGGTGGTGGTGGTATCAAGTCTGTGAAAGTGACCTATGCATCTGCACGGGCCCCTGATGATCTTGACACGAGACTTCTCCGTGCAATGGTCACCAAGGGATTGATTGAACCAATCTCCAGTGTTTTTGTCAATCTGGTAAATGCTGACTTCACCGCAAAGCAGAGGGGAGTTCGCATCACCGAGGAGAGGATACTGTTGGACGGCTCACCTGAGACACCTATTGATTATATTCAAGTTCAGATTGCCAATGTTGAGTCCAAATTTCCCAGTGCGATATCTGAGACTGGAGAGATCACTGTGGAGGGGAGAGTGAAGGATGGTGTTCCTCATCTAACAAAGGTTGGAGCATTCCAGGTAGATGTGAGCTTGGAAGGAAGCCTGATCCTTTGCAGGCAGGTTGATCAACCAGGTATGATTGGGTCAGTGGGAAGTGTCTTGGGTGAAGAGAACGTCAATGTCAGTTTCATGAGTGTCGGAAGAATTGCTCCTCGCAAGCACGCTGTCATGGCAATTGGTGTTGATGAGGAACCAAGCAAGGGCACACTGACAAAGATCGGGGAGATTCCAGCGATTGAAGAATTTGTTTTCCTCAAGCTCTAGGCGCAAATCGCAAATGTATGTTTGAAGTTGCAAGCGTGGTGTGCAATTTTGATGTAGCTAGCAATCTAGAGGACGGATGGTTCTCCTTGAAATAAGCTTTTAGGAGTATTTTTGTAGTGGTGCTCTTGAACGGGGTGTTTATTAATAAAGACAGGGAGTTTGAAAGTGAGGATTGTAATTTGTACCTGGCGTGTTCTTCAGTTAGTGTTCCCAGGTCATAAAAAATAATTTTACACATACTAAAATGTTTATCCGGTATATCGTATATGTCAGTTTGGGTTTGAATTCAAACATGCTGCCCTTTAATGCTGGAGTTGCAATGCTGCCCGGCCCTATGCTCCTGCAGTCCTGCGGATGCGTCACTTATCTGAATCACTAATATTCAGCCTTAGCTAAAAAAGGGTTGAACCCATAGATTCGGCAGTGTCAACATTTTTACCGAATTCAAATCGGAAACAATAGTAAATGCACACGACACATGATTCTAGTTTAGATGATCGAGGTCGGGTCGGCAGCCTCGTGCATACAGTGGTAATCTACAGAACCTTTTAGTTTGGATTTCTGCATCAACAGCTGCAGTCACAGCTAGGTAAGTGCAGCCAATTACAGCAATGAATTTCACCAAAAGCAGCACGATTCACATGAAGGCTCAGTAGAATTCCAGCACCCGGGACGAGGCCGAATTTTTTCATGGCCATCCTCTCCTAAATTGGGCTACAGAACTGAAAACTTTACGGCAAGGATCACTAGAAAAAGGAAATAAGCCTGTCCTGCTACACGGAAAGACTTGGGTACTTCACACACGACTGATTCGTACGAACCATGTCACTGGCAAACGATATTTAAGAATTCGAGGAAAAACACGAGAAAAAAAAGGTCATTGCGAATCTGAAATGATGCATGATCACCACTGCACGCATCACTACTTATAAGCTTGCAGACTTCCTAGGGGAGCCTGTACCTTCTAGCTCAAGTGGATCAGCGTTGTTCAAGTACTTTATGTAAAGCGACCGTGATATGTTCAGAGAGTCTCCTGTAGGTGTGGTTGAAAACACCTTCCTATCGCTCTGCCATTTGTTGGTGAGACTGATCCATTCCCTCCTCCATTCCTTGAGTGCAAAAGGTGCATTCTTCTCCATGCTTAATAACAAGTGCTTGAAGTAGATGGCGGCCCTTGGCCCATAGTAATCTCGCAGCAGGCCGCTCCAGTACTTGTTTGCTGCAACAAATTTTGTTACAAAGAAGTCCAAGAAAACAATAATAAATCAGTATGTGGCCAACAGGACAAGTGGCATGCGTCTTACCATAGTCGCGCAGTAAACTTGCTTTTGTTTCCGTGTTGTCAAACCACATTGTAATTTGTGTTCTAGCATTCCATTCATACTGCAAGGGTTTCAACAAAATGTATCTCAGAAATTTGATGAACATGACTACTTGTCATCAATGCTAGCACAAGATCATGACCATAGTGCATATATGAAATCTTAGATTGGCTCAATGTGAATAGTTGCACAAGTTTGAGCCTAATGCTCATAAACAGCCTAACAGGAGGAAGAATCAAACAGGTCGATAAGAATGGAATTATCCCTACTTTCACAACTATAAGAATTTGGAATTTTTGATAAATATGGTATGATGCCATATCATTAGACATAAGTCAGTTTCAAAGAATGGCAAAAGAAAAGGATTACCTGTATTTCTTGCTCACTGTTTCGTGCAAGGCCCTTGGCACTTTCCAACCAAGGCCCAAGCAGAAAACCCTCATGAGAAGATAGTAGCGTGTCAAGGTCATTTACAAGGTTGAGAAAGTGCTGGCACAGGATGGTGACTTGATTCATGTTGTTTGATTTGTAGCTCTCAATGATCTTTAGAAAAATGTCATTGGCATATTTAGCCAGAACTTGACGAGTCAAATCCACAAGGTCATACCTGTTAATATGATGCAACATTTATGAACCTTTCCTCATTTACAAAAACAATAGTGCAATGGACTGTGCCTCAGTATCCTGTTCATATAATGTTTTAGTGTTTATTCATGTTTGGTTAATTGAAAAGCCGAAAGTAAGATCATGATCATCACAATATGAACGGATTACTTTGAACTGTAAAGTAAGAATTAAGGTAAATGGGAATTCTAAAGCAATAGAAAGAAATGTATTGCATCAAAGCTTTGTGGATTGGCAGAAAATAACGAGGCAAAACTAAATTTATTCTATTGACTAAAATCGTAGAATCAGACCCTCTAATTCTGATCGTAAAGTTGTAAAATCAGATGACAGAATCGATATTTTGACAATCATGAGTATTACTGTATTCATTCACACAGTCCATTGAAGACGAGCACTTTTTTAGCTTGTAAATTTTTAACACTGAAAGAATAATTATTTTACAGTACGGATTAAGCAATTGGAACACCTGCGTTCTCACCTGAAGGTGTTGCTGTCGGATACTTCATCTCCATGTTCAAGAAAAAGTTCCAGGGCATGGATAACGGCATTAGTATCGTACCATAGATGAGGATGATCATATGCATCACTAGAGGCGTCCTTTCCTATGTAATTCTTCGATGGCATTGTAGAATACATTTGTCTAGTATTCACATACAACCCTGGTGTCTCAATAACAAAAGGTTCAACATCTGGGAAGGCCACTATCACGTCCCGGTTTTTGTCCTGCCAGAATAAAATTTATGATAAGAGTTACTGTAGCAAATCAGTCGTTTCAAAACTACCTAGGGGGTAATTTGACCGGTTTTGAAAAGTTCAGGGGGTAGAATAGACCGTTTCATAGTTGAGGGGGTTAAGTAGTCTAGCCCCCATAGTTGAGGGGGTGAAGTAGACTTTTTCCTAACAGATAAGAACCCAACTGAATCTTCAAAAAGTAGGAATATATTGATGTTTTACTTCTATTCACATTGGACATGTGGCAACAATTGCCAAAAAGAAAAAGATAACGAGACATGTATTCTCACAGAATAATTTTGTCTAGCAAAGATCTTTATAATATAGAGTAAGATTTAAGTGTAAAATAAATATAAAAACTCCAGGTGTAGCATAGCGTATCGGATATTTGTGATTTTGCAACTTGCTCACAACCTACTATCCCTTTTACATGCTTAAGTAATGTTGGAAGAACAATGGACACATGGCGATTTTTATATTAAAAAAAATCTTACATTTTTACCATCTGTGCAGTTATATAAAGTTTGATACAAAATCCACCAAGCATCTTGCAGTCCCTTCACTGGTTTTCCATATCTTCTTGTTGGATATGTCTCGACCCAAACCTGGAAATAATACAAAACTGATCAGGCCAAACATTGCTTGCATTCATTAGCTAATGCAATTGTGCAAAGGGAAACTTCCATAGAAACATAAATAAGAGATGCACAATAAGTAGATATGATGAATAAAAAGAAGAACACATCTATTGTGCAAAAAGCTCTTCCAGAAAATGATTTTTTAATTTCACCTGAAGATCAACTTGTCTGTGATGGAAGGCCATTTCTGACATAAGGTCATAAACAATAGGATTTTGCTCAATACCTTCCATAGACATACCAACTCCAACCTGAAATATAATTTGTTAATAGGTAAAACATCACCATCTGTATTTATGTAAGCTAGCTCAGTAGCATAAGCAACTGATTAAGCTCGACAATGTATACCATTGTGGAGTTATCACTTCATCGAGCATCAATAGGCCCAGAAGCCAAAGCATCCAAAACACCATACATTTCAAAATCTGCAGCGAAATTGTGGAGCATGCACCTGAAAAAGGGTCACACGAGTTTTTTATGAATGAAAATAAAAGGAGGGTAATAGTGCATGGAGTTGGCAGAAAGAGAAAATAGAACTTTCCAGATGTAGGGAACACCATAGAACTGATCGGAATTTATCCACACTGGTTTAACTTCAGCGTAAAGATCAAGAACAATCATTTTGCCAACAGGAACAGAATGCAGTAGTGCCTAAAAACAACAGAAATTGAGTTTAATCAGATAAGTAAAAAATTGGTTATGTCAAAGCTGAATCCTCAAACACAACAACAACAACAACAACAATAACCAAGGTGCATGCTCAAAACAGAAACAAAAAAAACCCTGATGTTTTAGATAGTAGCCACCTTAAGTTCACAAGGCTTATTCAAGTTTTCAGCAGAAAAGGTGAAGAAACTGAGTGCAGAACTAACTATTAGATTATTAGAAATACAGTGGTTGTCAATCATTTGGCAATGTGACATCAATTTTTTCCTCCAAGTATAACCTGAAAATACTGTGCTATCAACATAAATAAATCACTACAGGCAGGGATTTTTTAGTTTTTACTGTATCAGCCAAATAAAAATAACGGATAACACCACTGCAAATTGTACCTCCTTGGTGTTACTTCAAAAATCATAATATGTTACTGGAAAACACAAGGCTTACCCTGACTAAATGAATCTGATCAACTCACACCATTGGAACATTAATTGCAGTCATATCATATCCAACATACTCTCTCCATTTTTAAATATATGAAATTTAGGACAAGCAGTAAATTAAAAAATGAAGGTCATGAATTTTAATCCTCACTACTCCAATAATGTTTTCGAAGAAAAAAGAAGCCAAAATGAAAAGAGCCAATAAAATTATCAGCAGTCATATCTTATCAAACCATGAAATAAAGTTTCACCTTCATTTGTGGAGGTTCCCAGAAAGGATCATAGGTAAACAACCAACCCTGCAGAGTAATAAATGTTACAGATCCTTGCATATCCATATATCCAAGAATGTGACAAAAGAGCAAGAAATTTCTCTCAACTGGAGAAGAGAATCACGCATCTGAAAGTAGTTCCAGAAGTAAAAAAGTAAAGTCCAACAACCAAGACATCCATGGTCTATATTCATATCTCTAATAACTGCTTTTACAGATAAATCCAATAATAAGCAAAATACTAACACACAGAGAACATACTTGCATCAACCAAATAGCCTCGTTGTCACCGCTTTGCATACCCCTGAACGTTGCAGCACCCAACGAAGATATATAATTTGGGTCACTTAGTGGAGGAGTGTTCTCATCAAAAGTATCACTATACAGGTAAAAATGATTATAAATGAGAAAAATTCATTGATTGGGAACTTCCAGTGAGAAGGATGGTTAATAATCATACCAGTTGTAGATGTGACTTGTCCTACCATATTCTGCGCAAAAGTACAAGAAAACTCCCATGCATCAAGGTTTGTTTTCTTCTGATGAAAACGTGTAAAAAGTACTCTTACAAAAAAGGGAAACTAATAAGGTAAAAGCTAGCCATCATTCGTTCCAAAAGAATGGCTAGCCATCACTCTTACAGTAGGAAACAATACAAGATTACAGGTCTGACAATAAAATATCTTGCACATGACATGATGTTAGATATAAACTTGAACAAAATAACAGATCCTACCTCTGATTTGTTCTTCTATAAACAACTTCCCAATTTCTATGAATAAAGGATCAGACGCATCAAGAAGATATGTGCAGCACCACCTTGGATTGCTGTCAACTGTAAACCTTAATATCACAGAGACAGAGTATAGTCAAATAAGCACACATGTGACTTAACACTGATGAAAAAGGGATGTCAGCAAGAAAAGAAGTGTTAGTGTACAGTGGGCTCAAATCAGGATATTAGTATTTAACTTCATTCATGAATAATATGATGAAGTATTTAAGGTGAAATGAACATTAAGAATACAAATGAGCATAAGCTTGTTATGAATGTGTAGCGTGACTGTCCCAGTTTGATCAGTGGTAGCAGCTCAAACTGCTAAGATGTGAGATGCATGCAAAAATTGCAATCGAAGTTACATAACGGAAATACAACAAAGGTGGAGGCGCAAAACTGCATGAAATTCAGCAGCAAAACAGGAGCTGCAACCAATATTTCATATTTTATATTTAAGCATTGATCACGGAAAATCATATATCCCAATGTTATTTAGAAGATAGAAAATCGTCGTTACCAGTTTCCAAGGTGAGTGACTTTAGCTGAAGGGAATTTTGACTTTAATGCAGCTGGGATGTTGCCAGAAAAGGCTGGAAGAACTGCAACAGATGTAGATTTTAGTCTATTAGACACGTAACAAAAAGTGAGGGGGTCTTGATGTACTAAAAAACAAAGACTGAGAAATTAAATATTTAGATTGGTTATATTAGGCAGAACAGGAGTTCTGAAAACGCACAGAAGTGCAAACCAATAAAGATATATTTATATCACATACTGTAACGTTAACATAGAAAAGTTGATCATGTAACTGCACAAAATCCAAAAAATCTACAACGGTAGAAGTGTCACCTGGGAACATGCCAAAAGCGTACATCCTAGATAGGATTTTCTTTTGAAGAGCTAGTTGGTCATCAAGCCAAGTCTGAGGGAGAGGTCCACCCCATCTGATAAATCAGTAAGTGTCATCAAAGGGTAATTACTTAAAAAGACGATGACAGAAAAACATCTAACATGCGAAGCCAGTATCTTCGCTTTTAGATACAAGGGCTGAAAATAAGTAATATATGGCATATGTTCGAAATAAAGAGTTCGAAAAAATCTGTATCCAAGATAAAACTAAATAATATGGGTGTAACTATCTATTCCTTACAAGTACTAAAGATGATACCAAAGTCTTGTAGGCAGCTAAAACAGTCAGTCATAACATGCTTGAAAAAAAAAATCAGCACATAGGAATCAGGAAAAGGGAATCAAAGCTCAAAACAAAAATTCTTGAGCTTTCGTAGTCACGTCTTATTTTCCTGACATTCCACATATAAACAGTTCTACTTGGATGTCTTAATCTGACATGTCTAGATGTGAGCATCCCAATTTGCAGCTATATACTCCCTCCGTTCCAAATTATAAGTCGTTCTGGCTTTATCTATGCACCTAGATATATACTATGTCAAAGACAGAATAATTTATAATTTGGAATGGAGGGATTATTTTATAGCAAGGTAATTCACAATGACAATCTATCTTGTGCTGCAGAGTTGAGGAATAAATGAAAATAATTTTAGAAGACACAGCATGTCAAATTATTACTGCAAAAGAATATTGGAATCAATAGAGTCATATAAAATTAAAAGTTTAGATGTGAGAGACCAATTGCAAATCAGATGTGTAACTTACCCATGCATATTAGCCATTCGAGACCATGCAAGAAAGGCTGGCCCACCAAAGAAATCATCCAGATCTGATTTGCTAATGTTGTACCTCTTCAAGAATTTAATGAAATGAAACAAAGTTATTCACAAACCATTTGCAGCAAAACAGGATGAGTACATTTAAAGAAATAACCTGAGCTTTTTTTGATACGGTGCAATAACCTGAATTGGTTTTTATCTTAGACAAAAGAGTGCTAATATTCTCATAAAATATAATAATAAATAGTGCCAACAGGAAGAACCGGTGAGGTTACATCTACTCTAGAAGGGATCCATTCATTCCACCACAAAATGTCAATTTTAAGAACTGTGCCAAAATCATTTTGGCAATAAAAAACATTAAAACATGATACTACATGTCGAAATTTGGTGATGTGCATCTTTGCCTGCTTATCCATACTGCCTTCCTACTGCACCACATTTACTGTTATGCATCAATCCATCTGCTTCAATGCCTTCCTAACATTATAGGTTGCTTTTGTGCATTATTTCACGCTAATGTCACAAAAAACATAGAGGTAATTTATCCACTGTGCAGAATGCTTAAAAAAGAATAAAGATACATACCTGAAAAACCCTCTGCCATATAGACTCTTGCCCAGTGAAAGCAAGAGGCAAAATGATTCCTTGAAGAGCCATCCAGTCAATTTCCTTCTCCCAACGGTACCAATCCCACCAAGCAAAAGAATCTAAAGGGTGGACAAAATAATTTTAAACAGAGAAATATGTTTTAGGTTCAGTTTACATGAGAAAAATTTGATGTCATCAATTCTGGAACCAACAGCCAAACATAAGTAAGCTATCAGCTTACAGCTGGATGTAACTGCATTCTGGTAATAGCTCCAGTCAATGGGTCTTTGAATCAATACACCACCATCAGGAACACGAGGTAGTGACCCAGGATGCGGAATGGATGATAGTTGTGCACCACCGGTTTTATACCAAGATATATGTGCTGCACAATAGTGTTTCAAGTACCAATGAAAGCCAGCAGAAATTTCGACCCCACTTACTCCAAGTATCCTGACCACAAGTAATGACAAATGTGAAGTTGTTAGGTTCTTTCCAATTTCAGCATGTAAAGCAACCCATGCACGCATGCGTTGCTGAGTAGCATAACTTTTTTTTTGCGACGTCAGTAGCATAACTCATGACATGAAATGCAAAACTTTCTAATACTATAGCAGATGGCAAGTTACATCTGCACAGCAGAGCAGTCCTACTGAAAGCATAAACCAATTGCACAAGCAAACAGGATTGGCAAATGATTCTAGCAGGATCTGCTGAGACACCAACATTGTGTTATAAGCTGCTTTTTGGATTGGTTATAACAAACAAAATTAAAAGAGTCCTGATTTAGAAGCACAAGACAACGTACTGCAAGATATGGTGGTTCACTAACTCATTGTTTGGTGCATGTCACACCTTTTAATGATCTAATGGGTCACATTTACTTATGAGTAAATGTAATCAACTCGTTGCGAACATACTCAAAAACATAATTACAACAGTGGTTCACCTAACACCAAACTTCAGAAAACAACAGAGAATAAATAAAGCCAACACATCTGGATTGTCCTCTTGCGTGAAACGAAACAGTAAGGTGCTAATGGCTACTGTTTGCAACTGGGAAAGAAATGTAAATGAACAAGCTGAAGCTATAGTTTGCAACGCGTGACCAAATATAAAGGGAAAACATACAATATTTCCGGAGTCCCTTCTCCATCAAACAACGGGTGGTTGTTGATGACGAAGCATGCCTTCCCACCACATTGCTCCTATCAATGAATTGGAGTACAACGTAAATCCTTGTCAGTTAGTAACAGGTAGTCAGAAAATGAACCACCCGTTATGAACTTAAATAGCAAAAATAACAAATCATGGGGCAGGTACAAACTCAGTTTCGACGGCTAAGATTATAAAGATTATCTGAATACTGAATTCACATATAAACAAACAATTTCCTACTAAGATTGCCTACTCTACGATGTCCTCAACTCCTCATGACGCGCTTCCTTGGCCTCTGATTCTAGTCGAAATTCTCACTGCACTCTTATGTCTTATTTCTCGGCAACTCTACTTATGCAACGCCGATTGGGTACGTCTCAGTACGTTGCCTAATATGCTTATGCAACACCGAAGCAACACCTGACGTCTGATGCGTTCAACATGACAACATCACATACAGACCCTACGATCCCCAAGCAGCAAAACACGCGTACCGTGGAGATGACCCTGAACTCGAAGCTGGTGGAGTGTGACGGTAGGAGGCGCGCGAGAAGACCCCGCGCGGCGGCCTCCTGCTCGGCCGATGACGAGCCCTCCCGGCGGTGGAGCTCGCGGACGCGGTCGAGGTGCGGGAACCGCCGGTCAAAGCATCTCACCCCCCGGAACGGTGCAGGCGATCACGACGACCAGCAATAGCTGGGGGAATCGGGAAGCGGGGGTGGAGGAGGGCCGCGTCAGCATCGCGGCGGCCGTGGGTGGGGACTGGGGAGTGGGAGGAGGAAGGTCGAGGGGAGGATTGGAGTGGCCAGTGGGCCTCGGCGGACGGCATGACGACGGGTTTAACTAAGCGGGAGCGAGGTGGCCGTTGGCGATTGGGAAATGGAAAGGCGACAGCGAAAGGGTGAGAGCTTGGGGACGGCGACGGGCAGACGGCGAACGGAAGAGGCGAAGACGACAAGAGCGGCAGGCCGCGCGGCGAAGTGGAAACGGTGGTAGCGTGGGGCCGTGACGTCAGTCAAAACTGTTTGCTCTCTCCTTTTGTGTTTTTTTTGGGTTTAGAAACCTTTTTTAATTTAATTGAAATGGAGACATAATTCTGATTATTTTAATATTATACTTCATCTGATTCAGAATATGAGGCGCTTAGGGCACGTACAACAGTGAGACAGCTGTTGTCTGTAGTTCTTGGAATTTACAACACAGACGGCTAAACAGACAGCTCGTATAATCCACAGACAGCTGCTGTCTGTTTGGCTGTCTACAAATCATTTAATGCTTGCATGTAGCCATGATCAATTATGCATATCATTTCTATAGTACCATTGTGTTGCTAATTGATCCAAAACAAATCCGACAAAGTAAATCATATTTTATATATAATATATTTCATAAATCAAATATAACATATGATCTTCCCCATAAATCAAATACGATTAAAACATTTATGTCTAATTTTCTTTGTTTCCATGGCGTTGCCATATGTGCTCAACAAGATCATCCCTAAGTTGTCTATGTGTTGGCCGTGCTTGATAGCAGAATTCCTTCTAAGTACATCCGCGAAGCTTGAATTGGGGCTATCACTTGTATGCACTTCAGGCGGGAGCACTATCGTGGAACTTGCATTCTCATTCAAATCCAAGAAAACTCTAACCAATTCCTTCTCATCCTCCACTATCATATTGTGAAGGATAACACAAGCTTGCATTATGTTGATAACGTCCCCCTGCTTCCATAACCTTGATGGGCGACGAACAATATCGAAGCGGGATTGCAATACGCCAAATGCGCATTCAACATCCTTTCTCGCTCATTCTTGCTTCAATGCAAACAATTTGTCCTCATCCGTCTGAGGGGCTGATATTGTCTTCACGAAGACCGCCCATTCTGGATATATTTTATCAGCGAGATAGTAGCCCATATCATATTGTGTTCCATTTACGGTGTATTGTACCCTTGGAGCTTCCCCTTTCAGGACATTGATAAACAGTGGTGACTTGTTTAGGACATTAATGTCGTTCTAAGACCCGGCGGTACAAAAAAAAAGCATGCCATATACGAAGATCATGAGATGCCACTACTTCAAGGATCATAGTAGGAACACCTTTGTCACCACATGTGAACATGCCTGCCCAACCTTTCGGACAATTCTTCCATGCCCAATGCATACAATCGATGCTTCTCAACATTCCTTTTGCATACAATAGTAGGAACACCTTTTGCAGCAAGAGCGGCCTTTTTGGCAGCCTTCTGTCCAATAGGTCGCTCTGGCATTTCTTCAATATCATCATCTTCCTCCACTTCTACTTCAATGTGATATGACTTCCTTTTACGCGCATTCTTTAGGTCTTCATTGTATGTCTTCCACTTTGGCACCTCTCGGCATATTTTCCAAACATTCTTTAGCACAAAGGGACCTAGCTTTGCCTTTTTGTTGTCTACCAAATAGAACTTGTCTGCTACATCAATCCACATCTGATCAGAATAGCCACTTGTGAATAGTCTGCAAGCCTTTAGATATGCACATTCATATAGGTCAGTCCACCTATTAATCTTGTGTCATCGATCCTTGGCCTTGGTGCCTTGAAAGGTGCATAATGAGATGGAGCACCAACAAAATGAGAATTCTGTGATAATTGGGGCTGGTTGTTGAATAAACCTATAAATCCACCAGGGGGATGTGTGCTGTTGTCCTTGCAAGAGTTTATACATGAACTCAATAATACTCATAGGAAACTAATAAACAATATATATTTCTTATCAAATTTCTTACTAAACTATAAGCAGTATATCTCATATAGGCTATCACGTATGATACAAGAGCTAGCTTTTTTAGTGATCACTACCGGGACATGGAAAATGTCATTCTACCACTGAAAGACCAAAAACATTCAGTGATCAGCTCTATTGACTGAACATTCAGTTACCACTGATAGCAAAAATACTACACCAAAGACACAAATAGAAATAATACTACCTCCTGATTGACTAAACACATTCAGTTATCAATTCAGTGATCATGACTAAACACATTCAACATCAAATCTGTTAAACTAAAACCATTCAGAGCTAGAAAAAAATTCAGTGATTAGTGATTGTACACATTCAGTTATCAATTCTAAGGAACTGAACACATAGATCTTGCAGTTGCTATCCCAAAATATATTAGCACTCTGAAAAATAGTATCACAGTGCATACCTAATTACATACTTTCAACAAAAAAAAACTAGCAGCAACACATGTAAACATATGAATTGGAAAAGCAAATATTTTGAATTACCATGCAGGATCCCAACTAGATTGATGCCCAAACGGAGGGGAACTTGGACTGATGGAGCCACCACATCTGCCAAGTGAAGAGCCAACTGTGCCAAATCTGGCTGGGTAGCCTCGTCTGCCATGGATAGGTGAAGAATCGAAGCCGTCTGCCATGGATTGAGGATGAATCGAACCTGCAGAGGGGTTGGGTGCTGGGGACGAGCTGCTTCCGCGACCGACGAATGCCGCTGTCACGCCGTTGCTAAGACCGGCGAGGTTGGGTGCTGGGGCTGAGTCGCTTCTGTGAGGAAGTCTGCTCGCAGCCGCACCCGTCGCCACCGCAACAGCCCCCGTCACCGCTGCCACCGCTGCCGCTGCCGTCGCCTTGTTCTTCGAAGGAACCACGCCCTTCCTCTTCGAAACTGATGGCATCTTGCTAGACATCGCTGGAGAGGGAAGGGGCGGCTCCCAGCGAAGGCGCGCAAGGGCGGCGGAGACTGTCGAGGTGGGAAAAATGGCAAAGAAGAAACATATATGGCGGGAGATTTGGCGCGCAATCTTCACCGAGCGCGCGCGCAGCTGGATCCCTACAGCGTCGACTGGAGACGGCGGCTTCGTACAACGCGCGGCCAGCCGTCTTCTTCGCCTGGGAGCACGAGCCCGCGCTGTCGTCTCACCACGCGATGGCTCCGCTCTCTCTCCTGCGAACGAGGGTGGATTTTGCAAAATGACCATCCGGAGGCGACGGCCAGCACGGCCGTTGTACGTGCCCTTACGTTTTGTTCTACGGTAGTCCAGCGCATGTTCCGACGCTCGCGCCTACACTTCGCCGCCGCGCTAGCGTGACGAGGTGTCTGCGCCCAAAGCCTGACGCCACGCGGCATCTACGCCCCCGATCGACCCCACATGGCGTCTACGCCCGCCAGAACCCTCGTGCCCCTCTAGCCGTTGCAACAAGCGGATGACGTTGCAACATGTACAAATACCCGATCTACTTTTAAAACATCTAGATGCAACAGTTGCAACATACATCTTAAGACATTTAAAACACCTAAAAAACTGAAAAACGCTTGAAAACCATTGCAAACATACGCTACATCTAGATAAAATGCTTACAACATATGTGTGAAACATATACAACATCCAGATAAACACACTTGCAACATACGTCTGAAAACATAGATGAAACATTAGAAACAGACACTTGCAACATACGTATACAACCATTGCAATATATGCAACATCACCGATCTACTTTTGCAACATTCATATGAAACACTTGCAACATACCTCTAAAACATTTGAAACACTTGCAATATACCTTTAAAAACATTTGAAACACTCAAAACATATATTTTTAGCACAACATCTCCTTCCTACTTGGGAAAATGGAGGCTTGACAGCGCTTGTAGGCAGCGGGCCGGCGACGGCGGGCCAGCAGCGGCAGCTCCACAACGTGGCGAAGAGGCAGCAGCTACACGACTGGGAGAGGGTAGTCGCGCACCACACCGTCCTGTAGTAGCGTCTCGGTGGTGCGGAGCTCGCTCGCTCTGGTGGAGAAGGCCGCGACAGGTACAGTGGAGAAGGCCATTAACAGGTCGCTCCAGTGGAGAAGGCAGACGGGAGGCACGGTAGAGAGAGAGGCACGATGGAGAGGAAGGAGAGTGAGAGCACGCAGTGGAGAGGGAGGCGCAGTGGAAAGAGGCACGGTGGAGATGACGGACGGGATGTGCGGCGGAGCGCGGTTGCAGGCTCCCGACGCTGCAGTGAGTTTTTTCTTTTTCTTTTTTTTTAGAAAACTACAGTGGTTGAAGGTGAATGGATAGGAAAAGGTAGGAGAGCCTCTGAGCCTCACAGCCCACAAACAGGGCCGTTCGGGGCGGACCGACGCCTAATACAAGCATTACCGCTTGTTTTAAGTTAGACTTTTTGTAATTTTTGTTAACTTTGGACAAAAATATATTGACGTCTACTATCCCAGACAAATAAACTATGAATGAATACATATTTAATGAAACTAGTTCAATGCTGTAAATATTAGTAGTACATTCTTCTATAAACTTGACCAAAGTTGGAAAAAAAGCTGGAACAACACTAAGACCGTCTATATTTTAAAACGGATGGGGTTTATGCTTAGTGGAACGTGCGTTCTTTTTTATAAGCAACAGTCTGAAAACAGGAGTGTGGGTACGGCCTTTGTGCGGCAGTTTGCATTGATTTGCATAGTGGATTCTCTGTCACTTGACACCGAGCTTTAATTTACAGATTCAGTGCCGGCTGAGCTTAGTTATCATAAGAAGATACCAGCTTTGTGATGTTAACATCTTTGTTGCTATCTAGAAGCACATATGTTCAAATGTCTACTCAATCTGAAAACACAGAGCGTCAAGCCAGCTAGTGAGCCGCCTTCTGCCGTCTGAATATTTATTTTCAGCCGTCTGAACAAAATTTGTTTTTGTTTACTCCAAACAGAATGTGTTTCATCCAAATGTTTATTTTCATTGCTCCACGTAGTTTTTTTGGTCGAGGAAATTACTCCACGTAGCTACAGTAGAGAGCGAAAAAGGGAGCGACTCCGCGTTTGCGTGCTTCCGCCGGCGAGAGCGCAGCTCCCCTCTGCCTCCGATGGCCCTGTGGCCTTCGGATGTGTGGGGGGACCTGTGCTTCTTGGCCTGGCGTCATAGATTAGTTAGGTTTAGGTGTCCTGGTGGCGTTCGTTTGGTGGATGCGGCATCGTCACTATGTAATAAGGTACTCCTGGCTTTCTTCCACTTCGTCGTCGCTACCTCTGGTGCCGACGGTAAGCCTGGGGAGTGGGGTTTGGTCTGATCTGGAGACCTTGTGTGAGCTCCAGATCTCCCCGCTTTGTTCTTCCTCACCGGATCTGACGGTTCTTTTGAAGCTCCAGATCTTGTCGGTGAGTTCTTTTGTCCCTCCCTTGTTTTCTTCGAGGCTGGTATCGACGACGATACCCTCTCCGGCGAAGCTGTAGGGAGGTTTGCGTACCAATTGCTGCTCCGTCGTCTCCGGGAGGCGGTGGTGTCGGCGGCGTGCTTTTGCTTCCTCCTGGTCTGTGTTGGAGGTGGGAGGCTGGTGGTTGTTGAAGAGATTGTGGTGCTCGGTGATGGTGTATCATGCGAAGGATTCTATACCAACGATGCTTTCTTTGATGTTGTTTCATGCGTTGGTATTCGAGTCCTTTGTGGGCTTCCTTGTACCAGTTGTGCCCATGATGTCAGCGGCATTGCCAACCTTATTACTAACGACATGGCCGCTGGAGGTAAGAGGACTATTTTGTACCAACTTGCTAAGAAATCGGGTTGGTTTTCTTCTTCCACCGCTTCTGGTGGTTTATTTCTCCTTCTGGGTGACTCGTCGTCCGGCGCGCCGGGGTTGTTGGTGATTGAGGCGCCAGATCCCTTGCTCTCCGACGATGTGTTGGTCGTTGGCCATCTTGCATGGCTTGTTCGTTCAACGATCATATGGCATGTTGGTGTTCCCAATGTGCTGCTCATGGTGCCACTAAAAAGTTCTGATGTCCTTCGTCGGGAAGGTGGTCGGCTTCAAGGGCGGCAGCTTCGACCGTCGGCGACGGGGACGACCGGGAGAAACTTGCAAGGACTTGGTTGTAATTTGTTTTACTTTCAGGGTTGTCTTTGTAACTTATGGGATGTAAACTATCAGAAGCTTTTATGAAATATAATCCCGGTTTCTCAAAAAAAAAACGTAGCTAGTCGCCGGCACATGATTCATGTTGGCCCAGAGCCAGAGGCCCAGATCTTGTACCAAAAAGGCCTAAACTATAAGTTTTGGGCTTGATGGGAAAGGGGTGTGGCGGCTCTGCTCAAGGTTCTTGCTTAGGGCCTGTTCGGTTAGCATGGATTCCTCCAGGAATCGACAAGTTGATGAAAGGTTATATAAATTAGATAACCAATCCAGCTAGGAGTTGTTCCAAGGAGTGGTTCCCTGACAACCCAACGAGCCTTAAGGAATGAGTGACCAAGTGTTTTCTTCTGAAAATTCTGAACTCGCAATGCGTACGTTGATCAGATTCAGATCAAATTCAGGACCCAAACAAGGCATGATGGGATCCAAGACCAGTCTTATCCTTCGTTTTATTCGTGTACAAGGTAGTACTACAACCGTTCGAAGCAGACTACACCATCATAGAAGGAACACTAACTCTGCTGACCACAAACGCACTGATCACTCCATCACGACACTACCAAACCTGACACAGACCATTTAGTTGGTCTTCCGGCAGTTCACCCTGACCTGGCCTCCGGACCCAGTGACGACGCCGATGGCGCCCATCTTCACCATGGCGTCACGGAAGTCGTCGAAGAAGCCGGCCATGTCGGACGCGTAGGAGGTGGTCTGCGCATCCGCGGAGCCGCCGCTGAAGAGCTGCTGGTCCGAGTGGAGCAGGCCCTTGTTCCGCAGCAGGTTCCTGTAGTAGAAGTTGTCGAAGACGTAGGACGTGGACGGGTCCAGCGGCGACGTGTTGTCGTCACCGCTGCCGTCCGCGCTCGGGCACCGCGGCTTCAGCGACGACGCCAGCGACGCGTCCAGGCTGGTGGTCTCGTTGTAGAGGCGGCCGCGGAAGTTGACGCACCGCGCCTGCCCGATCGTGTGCCCGCCCGACAGCGCGATCATGTCGTTCGCGCTCAGGCCCTTCTTGGAGAAGGCCTTGATCAGGTCGCCGAGGTCCAGGGTCGGCGCCGGGAGGTCGTTGTTCGCGTCGTCCAGGCTCGCCGTCGTCCCGTCCCGCCGGCCGAGCTCCACGTCCCACGTAGGCCCGCCGAGCTGCAGAGGAGACGGTCGTCAATTAATTAGCTTGTAACTGTAACCATGCATGGGAATGGAATGCAAGAAACAACTAGTCTTGGTGTTCGTGCTTACGGCGACGACGGAGTCGCGGGCGGCGACGGCGAGGATGTCGGCGCAGGAGACCGTCTGGTTGCAGGCGTCCTCGAGCTTCGCCTTGATGTCGTCAACCACGTCGAACCCGCGGAGCGAGTTCTTGTTCGGCTTCGCCGTCTTCTCGCCGGTGAACCCCGGGGTGTCGTCGAGCAGCACTGACCCGTCACAGCCCTGTAAAGTTAGTTTGCAATTGCAGTCAACGATTAGTCCACGAAAAGACACTCCATCATTGTACTCAGAAGCAAACCCGTCTGCTAGAAATGACAGAGACAATTTGGTTTGAAAAATCGAAGCACGCCGCAGAGTGCGCTCCACTTTTTAACTGACTTGTAGAGCACCGGACATAACGCTAACAGTACCGAAAACTGTCTACTGAATGTCTGAACCAACATGCTCTGTTATGCTACCGAAGCCTAAGCAAAATCCCCCAAAACAGTAGAAGATGAGAAGACTAACTGGAGTTCGTTAATTCAGTTCAGACTCATATATGGAAGTTCAGATAATTAGATATATTGCTCCAGTTTCAGAGAAAAACAAAAGTGGAGTGGAAGGCTGAAGAAAATCTGGAGGCGGCTTATGAATGGCACTTGCATTGACAAAGCAGTCGTGGAAATGGAGGCGGAGCAGGGAGGCCCCCATGCGGGACTCCTTGGAGACGGCAGCTCTCACGGCGGACTCGATGATGTCCAGCGCGTTGGGGCATGTCTCGTCGTAGAAGTCGGTGGAGAGCTGCGCCGAGACAGCAGCCGCAGCGAAGAGCAACGCCATGGTGTAGCAGGCGAAGGTCTGCCTAGACGCCATTGCTGGTAGCTAGAGCTGGCTAAGCCGCCGCTAAGCACAGAGGGTTCTTCTGTGACTGGAGTTGTCAGTGCGTGGTGTGCAAGGATAGCTCCACGCGCCACGGTATTTATAGGCATCGCGGTATCATCAGCATGCTAGACGATAGCTGCGCAGTGTCTACTACCTAAATGTTGCTGTTGTTATCTGTCATGTACAGTTTGGACATTGGCGGTACAATCCTCTTTGTTCTTCTATCTTCCATTTTTTTTAACTTAGTGCTGTACAGCCCGAAAGCAAGAGATGAGGGGACACATGTTACATGTAGGGAAAGCTTTGTCTGCATGCAGAAGAATGCTGCTGCTGTGCTCTGTAACGTACTTCTACCTACAAGATTAATTACTGCCTGCATGATCTTGGACATGGAGACAGTGGCCTGCTGAGTGTGTATGTCATGCCATGCATATCTATAATTTGGTCACACTAAAACACAATGAATTGAAACGAGATCATGTATATAAGTTTGTTACACAAAAGTTTTATAATTTATTAGTTTTTTTCCCAATTAGCAGGGCTTCTTTACAAACGGGCTTCACTTCTCTATTATAGAAAAACGGCTTATTCCCTGTGCACCATCTCTCGTAGAACTGTTTTATGAGCTATGTTTGGCATTTCATCTGAAAAGCTAGAGAAGGTCAGAGCTGAAAGCCCTGCTAAAAAGGGCCACGTACTCTTCGAGTGCTCCCCGCTTGGTATCTTGGAACCAGGATCAAGCCAGATCCAGCCAGTTGCAATTTTGTACTCCAGGTCGGGACATGAATGTCAAAGCCACTGCCAAAATGTGGGACAGTCTCGCTAACCTAGTGGAGCTTCAGTGCACAGCATACGACTTTGCAACCACCAATCGAGCAATAAACATTACCCAAATCCGCGTTTAATCTTAAGCTCAGGTGTGAATAGCGGCCACGGCTGGTCGCAGGTAGTATGACCAGGGTCAGCAAATTAGGCGCGCAGCATGTTTGCTGTAAGCGGAGTGCGCAGCAGCAGCAGCATTAAACATAAACTCCAAGCAAAGAAACAAATTAAGCGTGCTCATATAGGATCGAGTACCTTTTTGCAACCCGTGCAAGATGATTGCGGATCTCCCAAACCTGGTGTGACCTCGTGCCAGAGTTTCGTCCCTCTGTCTTTTTTTTAGAAAGGGTTTCTCCCTTTGTTTTCACTTCTTCACTAAACTATATGATTCTGGAGATAGCCTTGGGCCCTGTTTACTTAGCATGCAAACCCAAAATATTTCCTCTTCCACCCGTTACATCGAATCTTTAAACGCATGCATGAAGCATTAAATATAGGTAAAAAAACTAACTAATTGCATAGTTTGTCTGTAAAGTTTGAGACGAATCTTTTGAGTCTAATTAATCCATGGTTGGACAAATTTTACCAAATAACAACGAAAAGTGCTACAGTAACTTTTCACCCCATTTTTCTCAACTAAACACACAGCCTTGTTCTCAATATTTGAGAAGTGAATGACAGTTCAAACTTGTCTTACTTGCATAGTTGCATTTACAGCGCTGACAGCTATCCGACGTGGTATAACTAGCTAGTAGGTTACCACTTTTGGAGGTTAGTTAGGCTACCTTTCAATTTCAACGAATTTCAGTTTCTCTTAGAAAGACAGGCAGCTCTAGCATTCGTTTGAGAGAGAAACAGATGAGGCAGTCACTTAGATTCAGTTCGATGGAGAAGACGACATCAACTACTCCTATGTATTATTCCCTCCATTCCAAATTATAAGTTGTTCTAGTTTTTATAGATACACATCTAGATTCGTAAAAAAAATATATATCTAAAAAACCGGAATGACTTATAATTTAGATCGGAGAGATAAAGTCTTGACCTACCTAGCATCCACATGGTTATCTTCCCAAGTTCCCATTTGTGGGGTACATTATTATCCATGGAATAATCACATCATAGCCCTCAAAAACCGAATCAAATCACGCATGTGAAAGTATATATTCATCTTCTGTCACACAAAAAAAATGGATTAGGCGGCTGAAAAGTCGTGACGAAGAAACATCGGTCGAAGCACCGATCACGGCGGTGTCTGGCACATGGACCTGCCAAACTTGAGTAAACACTGAACATCGAGACGCAACCTGCATGCGCCGCTGCAAGGCAAGGTCCGTCAACGCGCGCGCATGCCAGTTGCCAGTGGCGCACGACCACGACATGCTTGCTCCGACCGACAGTGGCGAGTGATTGTTGATTCTGAAGAGAGAGAGGCAGGCAGTAGGTCCTCGGCTAGTCGGCTTTCTAAGACTCTGTTCAGCTGGTCATAGCAAATAAAACTCCGCAGGATAGGGATAAGAATGGGATCAGGGCGCCGATGCTTAACTAAACTATAAGCTGCCGTGAAGCCCTGCGCTAGCCGCGCGCTCGTGTGAGTGATTGAGCCGAGCGGCAGCAATAGCAGGCTACGCCCGCCATCCCACCACATGTCATCTGGTTACCCAAGGACGGTATAAACTACTAATTTCCCTACCAATCAGGCTGAACCTTATCAGGTAGACCTAAGCGGCAGATAACACCGCATTAATTTGTGCGCTAGTAATCTGGATAACACAACACGAGTTTAGCCAGAAGCAAATGCCAACGCTATGGTGCAGTAAAGAAAAAGCTTAGCAAGACAGATACCGTTACACCGGTCGCCTGGGCAGAGAGCAGTCAGAGCACTGAGCTGAGCTCTCAGTAATTGGGTTGGTGTGCTCTGCTTTGCTCTACAGTGGACAACGATGAAGCCAATTTCCACGCAGCTTTTTTGACGTCTGTCGACAAGAGGCGAGAGGCCAGGCCAGTCCACCACTCCAACTCCATGTCTCCACTCTCCAACAGAGCAAGTCGCCAAGGCCGGCGGCCGGCCGAGTGCATCGTGCCATCGTGGACGAGAATGGAGTGGTCGTCAGTGCGTCAAACCACCAGTGCAAGTTGAAGAAAGACTTTATTCTCACCGTGCGTGTGCGTCCCAAGTGGCGCGTGCGAGTATGCACGCATCACTCACTCGCGCCCACGGCTCACCGCGTCAGCGAGTGCAACGCTAACTACTTGCGTTGCTCGGGCGAACAGACCGGCTATGCGTCCACCGTGAACCAAGCCCAGTGAACCGGAGTCCATCGGGCCAACTCTGGCCAGCCACAATGAGACACGTGACAGGGTATAGCTCAAGCCTGATCCGCGGACCTAACCCAGGCCCAATCTGGGCCCATCCAAGCCCAGTTCGACCCAATCGGCCAACCGTTGCCCAGTCAACGTTGATTGACCTACGTGACCCACCTGTCAGTCACCTTAAGCCGGGAGCCTTGTGTTACCATCTGGTGCCGACACATGGCACACCCTGCTGCTTCCATGTCATCCCTTTTTTTTCCTGTTTTTTTTCTAAAAATACTAAAACCTGTTTCCAATCTTCAAAAATTCATTACTAATTTATCTTAGCTCAGAAAAATGTGAAACCAGTTTCTCAATTTTTCTAAAATCATAAGCTATCTTCTCTTAACATATATACGTATGAGCATTGCTATGGTACTCCCATTACTTTGCTGTGGTAAATGGGGCCTAACTCTGAGCCCTTCAATTTACAAAAGATAACACAATTACTTAAAGGTAAAATAAATAAAAACAACCAACCAAATTAGTAGTTTTAGATGGAAAATTGTGTCACCATTATTGGTCATGCACCTGCTAATTACGGGAATGTAGTATGATTGGACATGCCGGGCAAGTAATAATGTACCTTTACGTAATTTGAGTATTGGAGAAATTATATTGCCATGACTGACCACGCATGACATTTATACATCCCAAAATTACCACCTAAATTTTCTCAACTAATTTTATTTGCTCAATCTTTTTTTTCTCCATATAAATTGTTATCTGCACTAGTTTATGTTCAGGCTGCCGATTTGATCGCAAATTAAGGTTTATCTACAAGAATGTCTTGTTTCTTGTTTTCATAATTAAGATCTAATCTAGTTAACATGCATGTTTGTGTATTTGCACTCCAAAATATAACATACCTAGTTCAAATATCAATTCCTCAAATATATATGATGGCTGACCTTCAACCCTATACAAATCACGGTCTTCTCTGTATCATCACTCTTAGGCAACAATGGGTGATCTTCTTTCGATCAGAAACATAAAGAAAATAATAGATATTGGCATTGCAATTAAAGAGGCCTTTGAAACAGCTAGGAGGAATGAGGAGTCTAGGAGCATCGAAAGAGTAGTGGGCAAAGCATGTGGTTTAGTCCGCAGGCTCAGTGTGAGCCAGGCACCGATGCTTCAACACCCTATGAAGATTTCAAGGGTACAGAAACTATACGTAGTGCGGTGGAGAGGAGAGGGGGGGGGGGCTCAAGGCCCCCTATCGTCGCTGATCCCATGGAGTCCCCCTAGAGCCTCTCTAAGAATTTTTGCCATGGCTGCTTGGGGGAGGAGATGCTGGAGGTTCCATCCTAGATCCGTCACTGCCTTGGCCATTGTACCCACTACTGTCTGTTCTTCTGCAGTATGTCATTATGTACTCTAGCGAGTTTCTTGGTGGTGGACTTCGCCGTGATGACCTGAAGAACAACGTTCCTCTTCCCACAGCGACTGACGAGTTCTAGAGCATCCTTCAGGCTATCCAACACAGAACCGAGCATTCCTACAACCACTCGGTTGTGAAACCCTAACTTCAACGAGTGCTTAATTATTAATTTATAATTGTCACTTCAATTGAGTCGTGTACTTTCGAGTTTTTGCTTGCATTCTTCGTTTTGCAAGCAAGGATTAGCCTTCTTGGCAAGATTATATGGTTCAGATATTTTAATCTAGAGTCAGACCAGTGTGTCGCGTTCCCCCAAAACAAGAGTTATCTCCACCTGACGCAATATCGGGAATCCCGTCCCCATCAGGGTAAGACTGTCATTGCAGCAGAGACACACAACATATTAAAACAATATAATGAATAATGAGAAAAAAATTAGAAGTTAAGGACCCTTTTGAATTTGAGAAAGCAGAGAAGAGGATTTAAAATAGTGAGTGAAAATTATAAAGGTCGGAATACGCCCACGTACTTTTGCTAATCTGTGTCCGCAAGACCGACGAAAAGATAGGATACATCGTCCTACTGCTTTTGATCGAACGATATATCTATGCAAGTATGCATAACAAAGTTTGTTTTTAAACGATATATGTAGGCAAATATTTAAAGCTTAATTAATTAATTACTGGTCTGCCAATGATGTTGACCACCATTACATGAGCACGGCGCACACACCCTCGTGCACGCCCTTCCCCACGCCCACTGCCACGCTAGCCCCACCACGGCGGCCTTACGTAAAGCACGACACCAACAGTACGCTAGTGTATATATGTAGAAGATTCTTGATTAGCTTTGCGTAGGCTCTAGTACATTTAACTAGAAACCACGGGCGGCGTTGTGGCGCGCTTGCCTGTATTGGGCCGCTGCCATGCGTGAGTCTATATGGAGACCAATCAGTTTTTTTCCTAGCCCAATGCAATCTCACGCTTCAACAGGTGTAAGTGTATTAGAGATCGGAGAAACCAAACACGTAAGTACGTAACACCTGTATGGTTAGAATTCCAAAGCGTCCCTTTACCTTTCTAACCCCTCGATTCAACGCAATTAGTGATTCAGAGGACGGCGATCCAGCACTTTTTTCAGAACTATAATAGGCAAATGTCACGTTGGTGGAAGGTCACGGACTCACGGTCTTGGACGGTGGCTCGATAGGACTGTAGGAGGGGTGACCCGGACTTTTCTTTGCTATATACGGGGCTGATCGTTGGATGGTGTCAAGGGATTTTCCACGACGTATAGTACTGCGATTGAATGGACCAACCAACCCCCGCCAGTTAGCCAACGACCGACCGCTCCAGCACTCCCTCTACGCTGGATTAAGAAAACAAGGATAAAATTGCAAAGTTGAAAAATGAGAGTAAAATCACAATATAGGCCTTTAAAACAGGAAAACTGGCATTCAGCACAAAAAATAGAATATTTTCTTTGGAGAAATTATCAGAGAAGATTAGAAGGCGATGTGATCACTAGCTGTCTAACAAATTAAACAATGCGCCTATAAAATTCTAAGCATTAGCATTAAGCTCTATATTGATTTATAGGTTTCAAGAACTCAACGCATTCAAGTAGGATATCGTAACAGTGCAAACAAATATGAAAAAAATGAGACTGGGTCGTTCTGTTTTGCTTTGCTTGTGCCATATGAACATCTTCAAACAGGATACTAGATTTACATAACAAAATGAATACCATACACCGACCAGGTAGACTGTAACCAAATTCACTTATTTACTGGTACTATAACATATTAGTTCTACACCAACCTTGATATTATGGAGGTGTGTAAGGCTATATCTCTAAGTTTCTAATTTAGACCCAATTTGCAAAATGACACTCAAAATTACTAAATAAGATGTGAACCCACAAAAGCGAAAATCATCTTGGAATTTCAGATGACTGTATGAACTCTTTCTCCAAGCTATATAGTCTAGTTCCTTCATTGCCTTTGCTTTGGTCCAGTGACTGGTCTTTAAGAGCACTTTGACTTGTCCTTGAAACTCGACAACCGGAGTGGACATTTGAACCTAGCACATCTTCAAGTGTTGTCTCATTGTAGGCCTTTCTTCACCTTTTAAGTTTAAACATGCTTCGGCAAGCCTTGCAATAACCTCAACATCTTTAGACCCTCCATCTTCAACAATTTGTGGATCTAGAATATCTGACAAGCGATAGTCTTTTATCATTGTCACAAAGTGTGATGCCAGGCCTTTCCCTTCTGAGGTATGAGAGGAGAAAACAGGTTTAACCCTTGTTAATAGTTCTGCCAAGATGACGCCAAAGCTGTAAACATCACTCTTCTCAGTGAGTCGACTAGTGTAGTAGTACTCAGGATCAAGGTAACCGTGAGTTCCTTGGATTGCTATAAGTATTCCTGTCTCATCCATTGAAATTGACCTTGAAGCTCCAAAATCAGATACTTTTGCTGTTAAAGTATCAGTAAGCAATATATTTGCACATTTGATATCCCTATGGAACACAGATATTGAAGCAGCACCGTGTAGATATGCAATGGCCCTTGCAGTTTCTAGTGCAATCCTTAGTCTGTCATTCCATGGCAAAGGGTTTTCATATTGTCCATGAAGATGGAAGGATAGGGTTCTATTTGATATGAACTCATAAACTAGTAAAGGAACTTCAGCCTCAAGACAACAACCAAAGAGCTTTACCACATTTCTATGGTTAGTTTGCGAAAGTATAACAACCTCATTTATGAACTGGTCAATTTCCCTTTGGACCACAATTTTAGACTTCTTGATGGCAACTACACGTTGGTCAGATAAGATACCTTTGTAGACTGTGCCATGACCTCCACCACCAATGATGCGATTCTGGTCAAACTTGTTGGTTGCTTGTTCTAGTTCTTCAGAGCTAAAAATCTTCATCCTTTCAGCTATATCTTTATTTGAAGATATCAACTGTTGTAGAAGCAATCCATGGTTTCTCTTGAAGAACTCTTGTCTTCGAAGTTTTGCCCTTCTTTGCTTTAGTTTATTGATGATGTTGGCAACACCCAGAATTGAAAATAGAAGGCCAAAACCAGAACTTATTGCTATTATAGCAATTAAGCCTGCAGAAAATAAACTCAAGGAGTCAAGGATTAATTACAGTAAGCTAGATGCAGGATGACATCCATTTCAAAATTTTCTAGTCACTTAAATGTGTTGAAAAAAATGTTTCTTGGAATGTTTCTTAGAGACGTATTACTAGTCACTTGATTTACTTCTAAAGCATGTTACATTCTTGTAAAAAATAGACTTTTCTTTTTTGCACTTAAATTGAGTTGTATCACATGTTTAAACATCACAATAACATGAGAGAAAACTAATTTGGAAAGTGAACAAATATAGAAGTGGTGGTATTTAGAGATGAACTCCTCAAAACACTGAAGGAGAACTTTTATTCAAAGCGAGCAGTATTATGTACCAGGATGGCTCCGGATGCTTTTCTTTGATGAGCATCGGTATGTCCCAGGCATATTGATGCAGGTTCCATGACATGGGTAAATATCTGGCAGCTGGCACTCGTCAATATCTGGAGAAGGGAGAAAAGAACAGAACCATAAAGATGAAGTATTTCACATAATTTTGCTTCAGCAGCCTGAAAACATATAGAAAATAAATAACTAAACTAATTTTAGCTAGATAAGCACCTCGGTCATTCGTATAACTTGGACTTGCAAAGTTAAAGGCCGAAGTGATTGCAAAAAAAAAAAAAGCCGAAAGAAAGAGATGACTGTAGTATAAGACAGAAGTGGTATACCTACCTTGACATCCATTATCAATATAGGGATTGCCCTCGTATCCGTGAGAACAGTTGCACCGTCTTCGGTCGTAATTTCCATCGATAGTATAGGAGAAACTGTTTGAGCTTATGCATCTGAAGTCAGAAGATTGGGGTCCTATAGGCGACAGCACGAACAAGCCTGCGTCGCGTATCAGATCCAACGACCAATCCAGCACCACCGGAACACTATCCACCATCACCGGAACAGCACCGATTGGAAAAAACAGGTTGCTGAAGTTTCTCGCCATCTCGGCCTCGACTCTGCCGAACCACTCTTGATCAACTATGAAAGCTGCTCTACGGTAGTTGCCGGTTTCCCCTTCCAGATGCTTAACCTTTTTTTCGCGAACGTGCACTGTAGCACGTGTTTCATTAAGAGAAAATAGATAACAACCGAACAAACACCGAAAGCGTCGACAAAGGGTAACCAAAGGTTGCCCCGACGAGCCGCAAGAACGGAAAAGGTAAAAAAAACAAGGAAAAAACCGAAACCAAACAACACAACAACAGAGAGACTACAAAAGAGCGAAGAGCAACAACAGTCTCGAGTAACCGGCCCGCAACCAAAGGGCAGCCACCTGCAGGAACGTCAAGCAAAACTCGCGAGCAACCGAGGCTTCACTTCTGAACGTCTAGGCATTGCGCTCCTTCCACAACAGGCAGCAGGCCACTGACGTTCCAGACAAAGATGTTGTCGTTCAACGTGAGAAACAGGCGGTCGACGAGGAAGCACAGGTTGCCTAGACCTCCAGCTCCACCCCCTCGACAAGCTGGATGCCGTCGATCGCACAGCCTGCCGGGAACGGCGTCCTAATTGCTTCCCGCTTGGACTCCGAGAGGGGCTCACCGAACAGGGTCAGGTACTCATCAAACGCTCCGTCCACACCCGTCAGGGCAGTCGGCTGCTACGGACGTACACCCAACTTGGCCATCAGCACATTTTGCGCTTGCACCGTTGGGTTGGAGGCCCTGGACCTGCTTTTGGCCGCAAGTCTGCCGCTACGACACGGCGGCGAGAGCACGGTGTCGTCCGCACGACGTCTCCTGGGGGCACGAAGGCGCGGAGGCTCAGCCAGGATAGGCTCCGTGATGGCAGAGCATAGCTGCGACCGTAAAAAGCCGGAGAGGTCACCTATTGACGACGGAACCGCGGTCCCCTCAGTCGCCTCCGTCGCCTGAGGCCCAGGCACCGGAGAGGAAGCCGACCGAAGTTGCGTGTCCGCGCGGGCCGGCCTAGAAGGCGTTGCAACGCGGTCCGAGCCGCCGTCAGCCAAGGGGCCGTCAGAGTTGGCCGGCCGTGAAGGGCTAATGAACTCCGCCTGGACCAGGTCGGCCCACCAGTCGGAAACCGAGGTGGCTGCTGGGCCAGCGGCCAAGCCAAGCGATCCACAGAGTTGTGCCGGAAGGAGCGACCCTCCTGCTGGGACCCCCACACCTGAAGGCTTCTCCATGACCAACCCCTCGGAGCGCATGGGATCCTATCGCTCATGGCCCGGCACGGCCCGCATCTCGGAAACGATGGGGTCGAAGAAGTCGTCGACGGAAACCTGAGGCAGGGAGGAGTGCACGGTAACCTCGCCTGCAGCAGGAATCACGGATGGGGCGTGGGGCGTCGACGAATCAGCGGGCCACCCAGAGGTGACCTCGACGTTGACGCAGCCGAAGCGAAGCGAGCCAGTCCACGACCATGCTCTTCCACCCAGCGCACATACACCCATCAACGGCGAGGCGGAGTGGCATATGGAGGCGGCAGCGACAAAGTTGGACCTCGGTCGCTTGCAATCACGCGCTATATGCCGAAACCCGCGGCAGCGCAGGCAGCGGCGTGGGAGCCGGCAGGTGGCCACCCGGTGAGTCCGGGATAGGCAATTGAAGCACCTACCCCGAAAATTGGCGGGGATGGTCCGGGGTCTTACCCCCGTGCGAGCGCCATGCTGAGGCCTGGCCTCACCGCCGTCCCGGCACAGGTGCTGGCTGCTCATGGGACGAATCGGAGAACGAGGCAGGGCAGATATCCCGCTCTGCGGCCCAAGCTGCAGTCGAACTGGGATCCGCGGAGCCTCGGGAGGCCGGGCCGTACCGCCCCCGTTGTGGCAGTGGCAACCCTCCGCCGGCGGCGTCGGTGACGCAGTGGCAGCCCTTCGCCGACAGTGTCGGTGACGGCGTCGACGCTGCCTGCGGCGCCGTGGCACCTGGATGGCAGCCGCAGCAGCAGGGGGGGGTCGCCGTGGAGGGAGCAGCGCCCGGGCGAGTCATACGCACGGCCTGCAGCGACGGGGAAGGAGAGCGCTCGAGGTCGTAGTCGTCGGAGAGAGAGCCATCCTCCCAACGCATACGCTTGGGCCTGCCGGCGGAGATGCGGCCGGGGAAGAACGGGACGGCGTCGGGGGAGAGAGTGGGGCGACTGCGACGCCAACGGCTCGGAGCTCGTGGCCGTGGATCCACCCAGCCCGGCTCCACCCTTCCCGGGCGGCGGCGACGACAGGCAAGGATGCGCAGCGGCGAGCACGCCGACAGCCACGAAATCCCCATCGGCAGCTGCGGCAGTCGCAGGTCCGTCCACACCAGGCGAACGCTCGGCCGGCAGAAACTGTTGCCCGCCCGCCGGAGGGGAGGCACCACCACAACTGCAGCCATGACCGGAGGCCAGAGACCCACCAGTCGATAGATCAGTACAAGGAGGGAGCGGATCCGAAGCTAGAGGAATGATTTGGGCGGGATTGAGGGAAGATTGTGGTGGATTTTGAGGATTTTTTTGAGGGGGCGGGCGAGCACCCGAGGGGAGCGGGTGGGGCTCTAACGGCTCCATCTCCCCGCCGCCCGTAGGTAGTAGTACTCTCTGCAGCTTCAGACTGAGTCGTTAGCCCAAGGCAAGCAGCCAGATGCTTAACCTGGATGCCGTACGACGGGAGGTCCGCGCCGAGCGACGCGATGGACGTGCGGCAGCAGCCAGTGCCGGAGCACGAGGAGGCATCGGGTGTGTTGACGCAGACGGCGGCGCAGACGCTGGTGTAGGTGACCATGGCGTTGTAGGGGATGAGCTTCGCCAGCACGTTGCACCCGAAGGCCACGAAGGAGTTGCGCGCGCTCGACACCATCAGGGGCCCGTCGTCCGGCGTCGGAACGGACCATGAGCCGTTGAACTCGGCGGCATACTGCACCCACGAGATTTTCCTCTGGATGCGTACCGTGCAGTCCGGCAGGGAGATGTCGAGCACCTGGTCCGCGCCGTCCCCTTCCCCTAGCAGCAGGTTCGCCGGGTGCTGCGCCTCGTCGCAGGTGAGGTTGAAGCCTTGGTGGAAGCAGCCCCGGCCGATCCCGAACGGGTACGGCACTTGTACGCCGCCGCAGCTCTCCGGGCAACCAGGCAGGGCTATCGGGCCCGCCAGCGCTGTCGCCACGAGCTGAAGCGTGAGGGCTCCGATCGCGCCGATCGTCGTCGTCGGTCGGCGGGACGAGACGGCGATCGTCATCTCTCGGCTCTCTCGTTTTACTACCGACTTTCGTTCCGTTTGTGGAATGGACTAATTGAAAATTGAGATGGTGGTAGGATATTTATTGGTCCAATGTGTGTGATCAGGCAATTCGCAATTTCAAATCTAGCCAACTACTTTCACGTAGTCAGTGTTGACTGCCTCCCCTCACCCTGATTTTCACCTGTTATTCATGGTGGCATCAGCAGTGGGCAGTGGCGGCACCTCTTCCAGTGGCCTTGCCCGGCTGCCCGGTTGTTAGGGAAAATACCTTGCAATCGAAGGGCTAACCGACAAAATTAACCCTAAAAAAGACCTCTCTTGTGGTGAATGCAGATGATATATTCACTCGGCCAAACGGCCGACAGGAGTCTTCGCACCAAGAACGGCGGCGAGGAGGCCTTTGCACCGCGAGTGACGGCAAAGGTCCGCGAAATAGCCGACAGAAGTCTTCGCACCAAGAACGGCGGCAAAGAGGCCTTTGCACCGCGAGTGACAGCAAAGGTCCGCGAAACGGCCGACAGGAGTCTTCGCACCAAGAACGGCGGCAAAGAGGCCTTTGCACCGCGAGTGGCGCCAAGGTCCGCGAAACAGCCGACAAAAGTCTTCGCACCAAGAACGGCGGCAAAGCGGCCTTCGCGCCACGAGTGGCGCCAGCATCGGCGAAACGGCCAACAGGAGCCTCTGCACCAAGAATGGCGACGACGGCCTTTGCACCACAGATGGTGCCATCGTCGGCAAAACAGCTGACAAAAGCCTTCGCACCAAGACGTTAAAGATCGTGCGAAGGGTGACGATCAGTGAAGATCGTGCAAAGACTATTGGCTTGACTTCTCCATGGGCCGAAACATCAGTATCAACAAGGGCCCATTAGCAAGAAGGGGTACAAAGGTAAAAGACTTAGGTGCCCTCAAGAGGATGTATAAGAGAGCAGAATATTCTGGCATATGCCGTAGTTGTCGCAGGGGCATTTTTGTACCACCAAAAATTTGTAACCGTACTCTATAAAAGAGGAGCTCGTCCCCAATGAGTGGGGAGAGGAATTTGAATGGCTTGAAACCCTAATGGTCACTCTGATAATCACATGAGTCGTGCTTCGATTTCTGCACCATCGTCAATCGGGGGCCTTCGCCCTTAAGCGGGGTCTTCTCCACCCGGGTGCGGAACAGCAGCGAGTTGCCCCCCACCTCTGCGTATTAACTCTGTCGGGAACTCGGGATATCCCAATCCCAACACCGGTCGGAGACGTGCGGCAACATAACTGTCCCCTACCCCTACCATGGGCACCCACCACGGCTGTTTCCGCGAGAGATTCAGCCTCACATCACATGCGACGAGAGACGAGACGCCGGGGCAGCCAGTACCCATTAGCCACCGAGGCTCCTCGTGGGCGGTGGGCGACGGCGCCGTGCAAGTCTTCGGCATCTGTCAAAGTCAAATGATGTGTGACAGCACTGCAATTTCCCTGCTCACTACGACACTTGCCTAGTGGAGTGGTCAATTTTTATTTCTCTTAGGCCTTGTTTAGTTACTAAACTTTGGAACCAAAATCTGCATAGTAAATGTCCCGTCACACTGTAGTAATTTTGTTTTTATTTGGTAATAATTATCCAAATATTGATTAATTAGGCTCAAAATGTTCGTCTCGCAAAGTACAACAAAACTGTGCAATTAGTTTTTGATTTTATCTACATTTAGTACTCCATATATGTGCCGACATTTTGATGTGATGGGGAATCTTCTTTTTGCATAGTAAAATTTGAGGGTAAATTTGGGTATCTAAACAAGGCCTTCCCTACTGACTTCCCAGCTAACTACGATACCATAGACCAGCTGGCAGGAGTGGCAGAGCTGGTGCTGGCGGGGGATGGTGCTTGCAACCTGAACGGCTGAACGCTCACCGGCCGGCTGCGGCTGATCGATCCGCTGATGCCGTTGCCCAGAGCAAACGGAACGGGGACCGTTCCTGGTCAGCTGCTATGAACATCGCTGTGAAACCCAAAGAACATACGACCCAAACTCTAGTCTCTAGTCTAGTGTGTGAATTTCCACCATGTGGTCTACTTGCCTCGACGTCGTTGCTGTCGTGATCTATCTAGAAAGAAAATGGGGAGAGAGAGACTGAGAGAGCAGACGCGAGATGGAACGTAGGAAGGAACTAAGGGTGTATTTAGTTCACGAAAATTTTTGGCTTTGGCTACTGTAGCATTTTTGTTCGTATTTATCAATTAGTGTCCAATCATAAAATAATTAGGCTCAAAAGATTCGTTTCGTGGTTTTCTACCAAATTGTGTAATTAGTTTTTTTCGTCTATATTTAATGCTCCATGCATGTGTCCGAACATTGGTTGTGACAGAGAATCTTGAAAATTTTTGGAAACTAAACATGCCTAAGAATCGGGCCGGGAAAGAGTCGAAGAGATAAGCTGTTGTGGGGTCCATTGATAAATCCATGTGCCTAATCTGGAATTGGCAAATTGGCGATCGCATTGGACCAATAAATACCCTACCAAGTACCAACCATCTCAGTCCATTCGAGACACTGGAATCGGTAGTAAAGCAAGAGCTGAGAGATGGTGATCGCCGTCTCGTCGTCCCGCCGACCGACGACGATCGGCGTGATCGGAGCCCTCACGCTTCAGCTCGTTGCGACAGCAGTGGCAGGCCCGAGCCCGATAGCCCTGCCTGGCTGCCCGGAGAGCTGTGGCGGCGTACAAGTGCCGTATCCGTTCGGGATCGGCCGGGGCTGCTTCCACGAAGGCTTCAACCTCACCTGCGATGAGACGCAGCACCCGGCGAAGCTGCTGCTGGGGGACGGCGTGGAGGTGCTCGACATCTCCTTGCTGGACTGCACGGTACGCATCCAGTCATCCAGAGGAAAGTGTCGTGGGTAGAGTATGCTGCCGAGTTCAACGGCTCATGGTCCGTTCCGGCGCCTGACGGGCCTTTGATGGTGTCGAGCGCGCGCAACTCCTTCGTGGCCTTCGGGTGCAACGTGCTGGCAAAGCTCATCCCCTACGGCACCGTGCTTACCTACACCAGCGTCTGCGCTGCCGTCTGCGTGAGTACGCCCGATGCCTCCTCATGCTCCGGCGTTGGCTGCTGCCGAACTTTTTTTTTTAAGGAACAGGAGGGGGCCAGAGCTCCTACTGAAATTTATTAAAAAGAAAGTTTAAAAAAGTACAGCACAAAGATTACAACAGGAAGCCTAACTGAAGCCTAAACAGCAGTTTAAGAAACAAAGAAGGAGGTATAGAAAACTGAAAACAGCACTGAGAGAAACCAGGCTATACAAGATTTGCTATCCATTGGTTAAACCTGGGAGAATAACTCTTCTTGGCTCTCAGCAGCAAAAGCTGAAGCTCCACTTTGAAATCAATCTTCAGGTTTTGCAGAGTTGGGGCTATTTGACGAAAGATGGCATCATTTCTAGCCTTCCAGATTGCCCAGCATATCAAGATGATGACTTCCATGAAGAAAGGAGCCTGCATCTGGTTTCTAAAACTCTGCAAATTCTGAAAATGATCAAGATTCGAATCCGGCTGCAGGTTTATCTAGGTCCAGCACTGGTAGGCAAAAGGACACTCCAAGAAAAGATGAGTGGAAGATTCATCTAATGTACCATTGCACAAAGGGCAACTATAATCCTGCAAGAGCATGTTTTTCCTTCCCAGAAGTTCCCTAGTGCTTAATCTGTCCTAGTGCTTAATCTGTCCTTAATGAGCAACAAAAAAAAATACTTTGTGCCTTTTCTGATAAGAGCCGCTCCACAACCATTTGTAAGCTGGGTGCAAATTTAGGTGCCCACTCAGATGTCTGTATGCTTTCTTGACTGAGTAAAGATGAGAATTCCAAATAAAAAACCACTTGTCTGGCAAATCATCCAAATGTGTCTCTTGTATCTCTGCTTGTAGTTGTAGCATCTGAATATGTGCTTGCTGTGAAAGGGGCAGATGGAACAATCTATGAAAAGGAGTTACAATTGCACCTTCAGCAAAGGAAATGTGTAGTTTCTTTACAAATGAATGCAGCTCTGGAAATTTGTGAATGACAGGTTCAGTCCCCCAAAGATCCTCCCACAACATGCAAGATTTTCCATTGTTGACCTCAACCCTTGCCATTCCTTTGAATTTGTCCAAAAGTTTTAAAACATCCCTCCACCAGAAAGAACCCTTCTTGGAAGTTCCAGGCAATTTCCCAGAATCATAGTAAGTTTCCCAGATTAGAGAAACCCATGGAGTGTCTTCTCTGTTAAAAAACTTGCTTAGGTGCTTAATCAAAAGTGCTTCATTTTGGGTTTTCAAGTTCAATACCCCCAAGCCTCCCTCATCCTTAGCCTTGCAGACAACAGGCCAAGCAACTTTTGGCCTTTGCTTAGCATTAACAGCAGCCCCTCTTCAAAGACATAGCTTTCTAAATTTATCAATTTGATCTATCACTGTCTGATGGAGGAGAAAAGTACTCATGCAAAAAGTTGGAAGAGCAGAAAAAATTGAGTTTGTTACTTCAAGTTTGCCTGCCTGATTCAAAAAGACTGATGTTGCTGCTAGCCTTCTTTCACATCTATTCACTAAAGGTGAGAAGTCAATCACTCTTGGCTTTCTAAGACTTAGTGGCAAGCCCAAATAAGTGAAAGGTAAACTGCCAACCTCACAGTTGAAAGTCCTAGCTAAGTGTTGCAGCTTTTGATCACTTGTGTTGATAGGCACTGTCATTGATTTTGAATAATTCACCCTTAGCCCAGTTGATTCCCCAAAAGTATGTAGCAGAGCCTTTAGAGTCCATAATTGCCTACTGCATGCCTCTATTATAATCAAAGTGTTGTCTGCATATTGTATCACAGGAAAGTCTGTGGTGTGTCTCAGAGGAATTGGCAGACTAAGTAAGCCTTGCTCCCTGGCCTTGTTTAGCACTGACTACAAAAGGTCAGTAACCAACACAAATAAGAGGGGGATAAGGGATCTCCTTGCCTGACCCCCCTCTTACAGTGGATGACCTTCCCAGGCACTCCATTCAAAAGAACTGAAGATATTCCTGATCCAAGAATTGCCTGTACCCAACTGATCCATTTTTGTCCAAACCCTTTTGCTCTCAAAATCTCTAGGATTGCCTCATGTTCAATCTTGTCAAAGGCCTTCTCAAAATCAAGCTTCAAGATGATCAATTCCTTCTTTGATTTGTGACAAATATGAATATATTCTATGGCCCAAGCTAGACAGTCTTGAATGGTCCTAGTTTTGATGAAGCCATATTGGTTCTTGTGTATGAGACCCTGGACTTGACTTTGTAGCCTGTTGGCTAACAGCTTGGTAAGGAGCTTTAAAGAAGTGTTAAGCAATGAAATGGGCCTATAATATGAGACTCCTTGGGGGCCATCTTTTTTAGGAATCAGTGTAATATAAGAGCTATTTATACTCCTCAGACAAATTTCCCCATCATAAAAAGCATCACATAATTTGTAAAAGTCAGGAGCTATTAGGGACCAACATCCTTTTATAAATTCATCACTGTACCATCTGGCCCTGGTGATTTGTCATTTGGGAGCCTAGCCACAATTCCATCAATTTCCTCCCTTGTGAAAGTAGTCTCCAACTGTTGCAAACCTTCAGTTCTTTGCAGCAACACATTCAGATCAAAGATCATGTGATTGAACTCAGATGTTCCCAGCCTTTCTTTGAAGAAATCCCAAAGTAATGTTGGCTTCTCCTCATGATTCTGACAGATGTTTCCCAAGTTGTCCTAGAGTGTTGAGATGGTATTCCTTCTATGATTAATTGTAGCATGTGCATGGAAAAATTTTATCCCAGCATCCCCTACTCTGACCCATCTTATTTCCCCCCTTTATTTCCAATAAGTCCTTTGTTGCTTTAGGAGAAAAATCAATTTCTCAGTTATAATGTTCCTGAAATTTCATTCAGGTAGAGAGAGGTCTCTGAAAAGCCCAATTGTTTCCATAAAGTGTGACACTAGCTTGATGTTGTTGATAGCCACAGCCAGCTTTGGGAGCTGCTGTTTCCAAGTTTTTAGCACCCTTCTTAAATTCTTGAACTTTGCAGTGAGCAACTTAGCTGGGTCTACAATATTTTCTGGAGCTGACCACCCTTCTATTGCTACTAAGACAAAATCATCCTGATTGAGCCAATGGTTTTCAAAACGAAAGACTTTGCTTTGGAGGATTTTTGTACCAATTTCCACAACACATGGCCAATGATTAGAGGTTTCCATCACAAGAGTTCTGACTAGGGAATTGGGATACTTTAAAGTCTAGGAATTTGATAAGAAAAACCAGTCAAGCCTCTCAAGTAAGGGTGGAAATTGCTTATTAGTCCAGGTGAAGTGTCTACCATGGAGGGGGAGCTCGACAAGGCCCAATTTACTTATGGCTTCATTAAAAAGAAGAATTTCATTGACATCAGCTCCTTCCCTGTTTCTATCCTCAGGCCTTCTCAATAGATTGAAATCTCCTACAATAAGCCAATCAACCTCATATGGCATTTGGATCTCTCAAAACCAGTTAAAAAAAATCCCTTTTACCATTTGGTGTGCAGGGAGCATAGATGGTGGTGAGCAGCTAGCTTTCATTATTGAATTTAGAGGTAAACTCTACAGAAATAGCATATTCATTATTGAACACCAGATTTCCTAGAAAAGAACTACTCATCCATATCACTAATATTCCCCCTGAGGCACCTATTGAAGGTAGATAGTCAAAAGAATCATAAGCTGGGGGGCAAAATTTTCTGATGAAACTGATGTCAAAGGTCTCCCTTTTAGTTTCTTGCAAGCAAATGATTTCACTTCTACTCTCAATGATTTTGTCCCTAATTGAATTCCATTTCTTGCCAGAATTCAATCCCCTAACATTCCAGTTTAGTACTTTCCAGCTTTTGTTTTGAGCCATAAAAAAACTTCACTAAAAGCTTCAATCATCTTCATAGGAGCTGCAAGGGCTTCCAAACTAGCGCTGCTTGCTGTTTCCCATTGCATCTCTCGGCTCAGACCTCCCTTCGTACGGTATCCAGGTTAAATATCTAGAAGGGGAAACGGGTAACTACCATAGAGCAGCTTTCATAGTTGATCAGGACTGGTTCAGCAAAGTTGAGGCCGGGATGGCGAGAAACTTCAGCAACCAGTTTTTTCCAGTAGTGCCGAGCAACTTCAGCAAGCGTTACCCTTTTCCAAAAGGTTTTTTTTGAGCAGGCAGTGATGGTGGATAGTGTTCCAGTGGTGCTGGAGTGGTCGTTGGATCTCATACGCGACGCAAGCTTGTTTGTGTTGTCGCCTATATGACCCCAATCTTCTGACTTCAGATGCCTAAGCTCAAACAGTTTCTCCTATACTATCACTGGAAATTACGACCGAAGACGGTGCAACTGTTCTCACGGATACGAGGGCAATCCCTATATTGGCGATGGATGTCAAGGTACCGCTTCTGTCTTATACTACTAATCATCTCTTTCTTTCGTCCTTTTGCAAGGCCAAGTTATACGAATGACCGAGGTGCTTATCAAGCTAGAATTAGTTTAGTTATTTATTTCTATGTTTTCAGGCTGCAGCTCTACCACCCAAGAAGCAAAATTATGTGAAATCAATGCTTCATCTTTATGGTTCTGTTCCTTTGTTTTCCTCATTCTCCAGATATTGACGAGTGCCAGCTGCCAGATATTTACCCATGTCATGGAACCTGCATCAATATGCCTAGGACGTACCGATGCTCATCAAAGAAAAGCATCAGAAGCCTTCCAGGTACAAAATACAACCAGCTTGAAATAATGGATTTCCTTCAGGGTTTGTTTAGATGCACATGTATTTATCCTAATTTAAAGTAAATTCCATCCTAACCTACTCTAACATACATAGGTTAAGATGGATACATGTGCATCCAAACAAGACCTCAATGTTTTGAGAATGACCCGTCATGTGCATCAATACAAGAGTAGTTGATCTCTATATGCCACTACTAATATTTTTTCACTTTCCAAATTAACTTTTTCTGATGTTACCGTGAAGTTTAAACATGTGATACAACTCGGGTTAAGTGTAAAAGAAGTCCATTTTTCTACAAGAGTGTAATATGCTTTAGAAGTAAATCATGTGACCACGAACAAAATAAATCTAAGATGACGGCTTTAAGAAACATATTTTTCTACACATTTAATTAAGTGATTAGAAAATTTTGAAATGGATGTCACATGCTGCACCTAGCTTACTGTAATCCTTGACTCCTTGAGTTTATTTTCCGCAGGCTTAATTGCTATAATAGCAATAAGTGCTGGTTTTGGCCTACTATTTTCAATTCTGGGTGTTGCCAACATCATCAATAAACTCAAGCAAAGAAGTGCAAAACTTCTAAGACAAAAGTTTTTCAAGAGAAACCATGCATTGCTTCTACAACAGTTAATTTCTTCAAATAAAGATATAGCTGAAAGGATGAAGATTTTTAGCTCTAAAGAACTAGAGCAAGCAACCAACAAGTTTGACCAGAATCGCATCCTTGGTGGTGGGGGCCATGGCACAGTCTACAAAGGCATCTTATCTGATCAACGTGTCGTTGCCATCAAGAAGTCTAAAATTGTGGTTCAAAGGGAAATCGATCAGTTCATAAATGAGGTTGTTATACTTTCGCAGACTAACCATAGAAATGTGGTGAAGCTCTTTGGTTGTTGTCTTGAGACTGAAGTTCCTTTGCTAGTTTATGAGTTCATATCAAATGGAACCCTATCCTACCATCTTCATGGACAATATGAAAACCCACTAGCATGGAACGATAGACTAAGGATTGCACTGGAAACTGGAAGGGCAATTGCATATCTACATTGTGCAGCTTCCATATCAGTGTTCCATAGAGATCAAATTTGCAAACATATTGCTTACCGATAATTTAACAACAAAAGTGTCATATTTTGGAGCTTCAAGGTCAATTTCAATAGATGAAACAGGAATACAGACTGCCATCCAAGGAACTCATGGTTACCTTGATCCTGAATATTATTACACTAGTCGACTCACCGAGAAGAGTGATGTCTACAGCTTTAGTGTAATCTTAGCAGAGCTACTAACAAGGGTTAAACCGGTATTCTCTACGCATTCATCAGAAGGCAAAAGCTTAGCATCACACTTCGTGTCTGTGATAAAAGACTGTCGCTTGTTAGATATTCTAGATCCACAAATTGTTGAAGAGGGAGGGTCTGAAGATGCTGAGGTTGTGGCAAGGCTCGCAGAAGCATGCTTAAGCTTAAAAGGTGAAGAAAGGCCTACAATGAGGCAAGTCGAGACAACTCTTGAAGATGTGCTAGGATCAAAGGTCCACTCCAGTTCTCGAGTTTCAAGGACAATTCAAATTGTTCGAAAAGATCAGTCACACAACCGAAGCAAAGACAATGAAGGAACTAGAATATATAGCTTGGAAAAAGAGTTCATACATTCATCTGAAATTCCAAGATGATATTTTGCTTTTGTGGGTTCATATCTTATTTAGTAATTTTGAGTACCAATTTTCAAACTTGGTGTCAATTATAAACTTAGAGATATATAGCCTTGTGCACCTCCACAATATTATGGTTGATGTAGAACTAATAAGTTTACCAGTAAATAAGTGGATTGGATTATAGTCTGCTTAGCTAGTGTATGGTGTTCAATTTGTTGTGTACCCAGTATCCTGTCTTGTAAATGTGCAAATGGCACAAGCAAAGCAAGACGGAACGAACCACGTCATATTTTTCCATCTTTCTTTGCACTGTTACTCTATTCTACTTGAATGTGTTGAGTTCTTGATACCTGTAAATTGAATGATTGATGCAGGGCTTAATGCTGTAATAGAATCAAAGTAAATCTTGGCCTCTTGCCCAGGAGATTCCCATTCAGAGATAAATCACAGCAGCGCATCCTATCTTATACGGTTTTGCAAAAAAGAAAAAAAATGCATCACTCAAAATCAAAATGATAAAAAAAATAACTAGAGGCAGGACCGGCCATGTGTTGAAATGCACCAGAAAAAAACAGGGGAAGGGGCCTCCCTGTTCTTCTCACCCAGAAGAAGAAAGAGAAAAAAAATCTTCAGAAAATGGTTTGGCCTCAAAACTCCAACTGAAACCGTGAAACGAAAGAGACTCCACGCAACCAGGCTGACCAGCTATGGTCAGATCCCTACAAACACTAAATCAACAGTGCCACGTCAGCTATCAGGTATCAAATCATAGCCTCCCACCCCTCAAATCATAGCCTCCCACCCCTCAAATAAAGGGGAGACCTCTCCTCCTCTAATTCACTATTTTTCTCATTGGGGATTGAATTTTCTCGTTCTACTGGAGAGAAGACTTTTAAAATCTCAAAACACATTTTGTATCTCCCGATAACTAGTTTTTAGGGTTAGAGTTTTCTCCTACCGGCTCTGTCCACAACGTTGCAAAAAGTCGATACTGAAACTCTCTCTCCTGTTTCAGCGTCGAGTCATACCATTGTTGGTGACGCTGAGTTGAAAAAAAGCTGGCACCGAGGCATGTTCTTGCTTCGATGCTGAGAGTAAAGAAGTATTTCTTAGCCGGCGTTAATGCTTTCTCATGTACCAGATGCTTTCTCATGCACCAGAAACGAAGATAGTGGATCTGACACGAGTCTATCTGGGTGCATGCACGTCGATGCACAACGTTGTGGTGTTTGGGCATTTTCTCAGCATCGATCTAGTTGGCATGGGCATTAATTTTTCAGCACCGGACACATTGCGGGCAGTGGACTAAACTACTTTAATCACCTTTGGCTTTTAGTCACCATATTTGGTATTTTAAGAATTAAAAATGGCTAAAAGGTGGTGACTAAATTTTAATCACCCCAAACCAAACATGTATTTTAGGACTTGAGGATCTATATAATACTCCCTCCGTATCGGATTTAGAAGTCGTTTTGAACAAGGTTTGGGTCAAACATTAGGAATATAAATCATCAATAACTTTTAAGTTGTTGAGTTTGCAAATGTAAAAATTATATAAATAGATTTGTCTTGAAAAATACTTTCATAAAAATATACATACATATCACTTTTTCATAAATATTTTTTATAAAAACAAGAGGTCAAAGTTGTGTTTTGGAGACCGTGTTGCTATCCTAAACGACATCTAAATCCGATACGGAGGGAGTACCTGCAAACAATTCTACGGACCGAATTTCAAGATAACAAACTATGTTTCGGCACAATTCTAACACGACACTAGAGCTGCCCTAACAGCTTAACTGGTCAAGCTGTTGGAAGTGGACCAGTCCGAGCCGGTCATGTGGTGGTCCACGCGGAAAGCCTCCTCTTCCCCGAGAAATACGCTATCCACCTTCCAACCATCCAGGTGTAACATTTTCGCTGAAGCCAATTACTATCATCTGTCACCTTAAGCATAGGGGGTGTTTAGATGCAAAAGAATTTGGAATTTTGTTACTGTAGCACTCTCGTTTGTGTTTGGCAATTAGTGTCCAATTATGGACTAATTAGACTCAAAAGATTCGTCTCGTGATTTACAACCAAACTATGTAATTAGTTATTTCTTTTATCTACATTAAATGCTCCATACATGTGTCTAAAGATTGATGTGATGGAGAGGGAGTGTAAAAATTTGGAATTTGGAAGCGAAGTAAACAAGGCCATAGTCCAGTCGTCCCTTAGATTATTGAGTGGACTTCAAAGTCAACCAGTATCGCCGAACCTAGACAAAAGGGCCTTCCAACTGCATCCATCTCCACGGGCATGGAATGGAAAAGAAAAAACTGCCTTCGTCACATCCCTCAAGTATAGGTAGACAGCCTCTGCAAATCGAAATTTCATACTAGGAAGACGAAGATATGCGCGCAGAAATGGCATTTGCCATCTGTGTCGGACGAGTGACGATGATTGGAGCACTCAGGTTTCTGCTCCTGACGACAGCGCTGGCAGCGCCGATAGCCCGGCCGCCTGGTTGCCCGGAAAGGTGTGGCGAGATAAGCGTGCCGTACCCATTCGGCATCGGCGACGGCTGTTTCTACAAGGGCTTCAACCTCACCTGCGACGACAGCGAGAAGCTGTTCTTGGGCGACGGCGTGGAGGTCCTTGACATCTCCTTGCCGCGCGGCACGGTAACGGTCCGCAGCAAAATTTTGCTTTCAGATTCTCTGCACTTGAACGGCTCGTGGTCGGGCCTAGCGGCCACGGGACCGTTCATGGTGTCGAGCAGGGGAAACTGGTTCGTGGCCTTCGGTTGCAACATCGTGGCGGAGCTCATCCCCTACGGTTCGGCCGGCTACAGCAGCGCCTGCACCGCCAGGTGCGTGGACGTCCAGCAGAACAGCACGGGTCCCTCGTGCTCCGCCATCGGCAGCTGCCAGACAACCATCGGGTGGGGGACTCATTCCTACGACATCCAAGTTACGCAGGTGACGACTGCCCCAAAATCCACTGGCACCAGGCCACACAAAGCCGTGTTCGTAGTCGATAACGACTGGTACAGCAGAAAACAATACGAAATGCTCATCAACTTCTCGTACCCATATCCTAAGGAGCGGGTCATGGTCGAGAGCGTCCCTGCAGTGCTGGAGTGGTGGTTGGATCTAATCCGCGACGAGGACATGCTGCCCTTGTTCCCAGTAGGCGACGGGTCCTCTCAGTTTAGATGCCTAAGCAACAACAGTTTCACGTATTACTTCGACCAAAATTATGACCAAAGACGGTGCAACTGTTCCCAAGGATACGAAGGCAATCCATACATCAGAGATGGATGCCGAGGTAATATATGTAAATCTACTTCCTTGGATTCTTGCCATCTAACCATGGCGCTCAGCCGCTCATTACTGTGGGTGACAATGACATTTCTAATGTGTGTGGACACTACTTGTCTTGGATAAGAGAAAACGATTATTCCTCACTTTATTTATTTATTTATTTATTTTTGCACTCATATTCGAGAGAAAATCAACTATATATGACTTTCTGAAATTCCTCTGTTTCTTTTTTCCCCGTTTCAGACATCGACGAGTGTTTACGGCCGGATGCTTATCCATGCCATGGATCCTGCGTTAATGTGCCAGGGACATACCAGTGCTCACCAAAGAAAAGCATCAGGAGCCTTCCAGGTAACAAATACATCTTGCTTGGAATAAAATTTTCCTTCAACCGTACGGCGTATCTCGTGTTCCTACAGTGAACTAACAAACCACCTGACAAGGATAATCCATCATGTACATGAAATGAAGGTCACACAATAAAATGTTTTTTTTGAACTGTCAATAAAATGATTTTTGACTAAAAAATTGCAATATGTCTCTGCAGTAAACCATGTGGCTCGGAAAAAATGAACCCAAGTGACTTCCCAAAACAAATGTTCCCTCTATTTTTAAAGATAGACACTTAGGACAAGCTAATTAGTTCAAAGACTAATTATCTTGTCATAAACATCATATATTTAAGAAGGCAAGGAGTATTAACAATTCTATGGTACAATTTAGTAATTTTAAAAGTTCCTCATATATGTATTGTAAACCTTTAATTTGGGGTTATCTTCTACAGGTTTAATAACTGTAATAGCAATCAGTGGTGGTTTTGGACTACTACTTTCACTTCTTGGTGTTACCAAAATCTCAAAAAAACTTAAGCAGCGAAGTGCCAGAAAGTTGAAGCAAAAGTTTTTCAAGAGAAACCATGGATTGCTTCTCCAACAATTGATCTCATCAAACAAAGATATAGCCGAAAGGACGAAGATTTTCAGCTTAGAAGAGCTAGAGCAAGCTACCAATAAATTTGATCATAATCGAATCCTTGGTGGTGGAGGCCATGGCACAGTATATAAAGGCATCTTAGCTGATCAACGTGTTGTGGCTATAAAAAAGTCTAAAATCGTGGTTCAAAGGGAAATTGATCAGTTCATAAATGAGGTTGTTATACTTTCACAAACTAACCACAGAAATGTGGTGAAGCTCTTTGGTTGTTGCCTTGAGACTGAAGTTCCCTTACTAGTTTATGAGTTCATATCAAATGGGACCTTATCATATCATCTTCATGGACAAAGCGAAAGCCCTTTGCCATGGAAAGATAGATTGAGGATTGCACTAGAAACTGCAAGGGCAATCGCATATCTACACTGTGCAGCTTCCATATCGGTGTTCCATAGAGATATCAAATCTGCAAATATACTGCTTACCGATACTTTAATAGCAAAAGTGTCAGATTTTGGAGCTTCAAGATCAATTTCAATAGATGAAACAGGAATACATACAGCCATCCAGGGAACTCATGGTTACCTTGATCCTGAATATTATTACACTAGTAGACTCACCGAGAAGAGTGATGTTTACAGCTTTGGTGTAATCTTAGCTGAGCTACTAACAAGTGTTAAACCAGTATTCTCTACTCATTCATCAGAGGGTAAAAGCCTAGCATCACACTTCGTGTCTATGATAAAAGACTATCATTTGTTAGATATTCTAGATCCACAAATTGTTGAAGAGGGAGGGACTAAAGATGCTGAGGTTGTTGCAAGGCTTGCGGAAGCATGCTTAAGCTTAAAAGGTGAAGAAAGGCCTACAATGAGGCAAGTTGAGACAACACTTGAAGATGTGCTAGGTCCAAATGTCCACTCCAGTTGTCGAGTTTCAAGGACAAGTCAAAGTGCTCTTAAAGATCGGTCACGGAAGCGAAATAAAGGCAATGAAGGAACTAGAGTATATAGCTTGGAGAAAGAGTTCATACAGTCATCTGAAATTCCAAGATGATATATGCTTTTGTGGGTTCATATCTTATTTAGTAATTTTGAGTGCCATTTTGTAAACTTGGTGTCAATTATAAACTTAGAGATATAGCCTTGTGCACCTCCACAATATTATGGTTGATGTAGAACTAATATCTATACCAGTAAATAAGTGAACTTTGTTATAGTCTGCTTAGCTGGTGTATGGTGTTCATTTTGTCATGTATCGAGTATGTCTTGTAGATGTGTAAACGGCACAAGCAAAGCGAGGCAGAACGACCCACGTCGTATTTTTCTATCTTTCTTTGCACTGTTACGCTATCCTGCTTGAATGTGTTGAGTTCTTGATACCTGTAAATTGATGCAGGCTTAAGGCTGTAATAGCATTGAAGCAAATACTGGCCTCTTGCCCAGGAGATTCCCATTCAGAGATAAATCACAGCAGCGCATCCTATCTTATACGGTTTTGCAAAAAAGAAAAAAAAATGCATCACTCAAAATCAAAATGATAAAAAAAATAACTAGAGGCAGGACCGGCCATGTGTTGAAATGCACCAGAAAAAAACAGGGGAAGGGGCCTCCCTGTTCTTCTCACCCAGAAGAAGAAAGCAGAGAAAAAAATCTTCAGAAAATGGTGTGGCCTCAAAACTCCAACTGAAACCGTGAAATGAAAGAGACTCCACGCAACCAGGCTGACCAGCTATCTTGGGTTTCAGAGCGGCGCTCATCGTTGATTAGGATTCAGAAGGGACTCGGCAGGACGTTTGCTATGATAAAAAAAAATGGCAACTATTCGAAACCGGCAGCTGCCGTTTTGATTTTCTTTAGAATTTAAGCCAAAGCCATTTTGAATTTAAGCAGTAGTATAAGAGTATTATATACGGCGAAGTTCACCAAATATAATAGAGAACTGCTCCAGTGCTTCTCTTTCTTAAAAACAGCACGAATCTTAAAGCAGACAATCTAAATGATTATTTTTCTTAATTGTTTTTCCTACGACCCGCATGGGCCTGGCCCGTTCAAACTCAACCCGTGTCCATCACTGACCACCATGATCCAAAAGCTAAACGCATGTTACAGATCCACTTTCTTCGGTGGCCACTCATTTTGTTTCCTCGTGGACGAACGGGTGCGCCGTCGCGGCTTCGCCGCATATCATCGCCGGCAGGAGAGCAACTCGGGGTGCTCGTGCACTAATTAAGCCGGATTTTTCCAAGTTGTCTTCCAGCGCGGGTGCTTGTGTGCCAAGGTGCCTTCTTCCCGGAGGGAGGAGCCGTTGAGCACGTCTACGGGGGCCTGGCTAGCCGCTAGCAGACCGCCTCACCGCCCCATCGCATTCCCTGGACCCTGGAGGCCTGGACCTAGAGTCCACGAAGCTGCATGTCGTCATCAGTTCCATCTGACCATCTCCATCGTTGAGCACAGGTCCGCTGCTTGTCGCCGCACGACGGCACGAGGAAAAGAAACTGGCCGGCAGAACCCAAACGAACAGGCTAGGAGGGGGAGGGGATAGAGGTGACATGTCGTCTGCTTGTTCCGGCCATCGCCAGGAATTATCGACGTCGCCTCCTTTCAATGACCGAGTAAATGGAGTGGGCGCTGGACACGAGCTGGGTTAGACGGACCGGCCCAATCGGGACCCAAGAGAAAAATAATTAAAAAAAATAAATTAATTAACTACATAGATTGCTTTGAGATCGGTGCTATTTTTAGAAAGAGGAGTACCGGAGCAGTTCACAATATAATATGGCAGCCTGGGTGAGGTAAGCGCACACAATGTCGTGGCGTTACTGCAGCAAGTCAGCTGCTTCAGAGTTCTATACGCTGCACGCGTTTTGTTGAATAGCTAGTCATCACATCACCTTGTAATGTCCTCTGATAGATAGATAATTTCTCCAAAGAAAATCTTCTTTGGTAGCGCGGACCGCGGATGATACCGCGAACGCGACGAACTTTCAGCTTCCCGCCTTTCCCGTTCCATACGGCAAGGCGGGTGTTCTGAACTTCTGATCCAACAAGAAGCGGGTCTTCAGCCGTGGTGTTTTCCTCATACCAAGGACTGGAGCAGCATTCGCAACAAGATGGAGCTGCTCTCCTCTAGCCGTTCCACGGAAGCAAAAAAGATCGTCGCGCTAGCGTTCCACCTGTTATTCGTAGTGGCAACAGCGGCGGCGGCAGCTCCAGTGGCGTTACCCGGCTGCCCGGAGACGTGCGGCAACATAACCGTCCCCTACCCTTTCGGCACCCGCCAAGGCTGCTTCCGTGTGGGATTCAACCTCACATGCGACGAGACGCCAGGCCGGCCGCCGAGGCTCCTCGTGGGGGACAGCGTGGAGGTCGTCGACATCTCTCTCGCCGATGGCACGGTGCGGATCCACACCAGGATACTGGGCGTCTCGCTCCTGGTCCCGGGGAACTCGACCTCCACCTCCAACTCCACCTCCACGCAGGTCAACGGCTCGTGGTCCGCGGGCGTGACGGACACCGGCGGGCGCCTGGCTGTGTCGACCATGCGCAACCGGTTCGTGGCCATGGGGTGCAACCTGTTGCCAGCCTCGTCGTCCATGACGCCATCGACAGGGATGACTATGCCAGTGCCTGCGCAACACTCTGCGCGGATAGGTCGGCGACACTTCCTGCTCCGGCGTCGGCTGCTGCCAGACACCCGTACCCGCCGGCCACTCGTCGTACGGGATCCAGCTCAGCGATTTGTCCTTCCAGTTCCAGACTCCCGCCAGCTCGACGACAACCTCGAGGCTGGCGGTGCTGTTCATCGCTGACCAGGAGTGGTTCGTTAGAAACACGATCGTTCTGCAGCTGGACTACTCCGGCGAGCCACACAGAACCATTGATACGTGGGTGGTTCCGACGGTGCTGGAGTGGTCGCTGGATAGGAGCCGTGATTCGGACATGTTCTTGGAATGGGAGGACCCCGGTAGCATTGGCAGATGCATAAGCCTGAATAGCACCATAGTTCCTGGAAGCAATGTTGGGCGGGCACGGTGCAACTGCTCCAATGGATTCGAGGGCAATCCTTACATCGCTAATGGATGCCAAGGTACTGCTTGCTGCTGAGTTCACTCTTTTTCCTTTCCACTGAAACAGTAGCTATAACAAGTTCAGCCCATCGCCTACGGAGCCCTGTTGGTCCCGGTGATCTCAAGAACGACGCGGTCTTCCGATCTATGTGTAGTTGTAGGTCTAGTTGTGCACGCGTGGCGTGAGTGTGGTGTGTGTGTAGCGTGAGCATACGTTCGTGCATGTACAAGATACTACAACTGTATCCAGACGAGAGGCTTAAAAAAAATAACCAGAATGTCCACCAACAATGACATTGTCCCGTGTTTCAACAAGTTTGAGACGTTAGCGTTTTGGGCTTGATAGGCCTCCTGAAGATGGGCCTATAGCGGGGAAAGGCAGGCTGTGGCCTTAGGGATGAGCCCGTTTTAGCCTTTTCAATTTTCCGGTTAACTAGGTTGGGCATTTAACTTTTCAGAATGCCCCTTAGATTGACCACAAAATTCAATTTTCTCCTGTAAAATAGGAGGATTCAGTTCTCCATAGTCGGCTGAATTTTTAGTTAGTCATGAGATATTACACCCATTTCCCCCCCTTTATTCTTTAGAACTATCCTTTAGAAACTTGCGATACTCAGCTCAAATTGTCCCAATTCAATTGAAATGTGTCCATTGACCTTATTGATTTTAAGGGGATGTGTCACATGCCCCCACTATAATACATATACCAGAAGAAAAGTATGATTAAGTTTGGACAATATCTACTAAACCCTCTCAACTATTGACATTCATCTATTTTCACCCTCTCAACTATTGGCATTCCTCTATTTTTACCTCTTAAAAACATAAAAATCATTTAAATAACTCCTTGTGATGCATATTCCATGGACGATGACATGGTTGTGAGACAACAAACAATAGGACACATCACTCTATATAACTCCCTAGCATATTGATGGTTGATCACATAACCCCCCTCAATTATAAGATTTAGTATTGTGCCACTTAAAATATCTAATATATTTCAAATAAACCCCGAGATGGTTTTCTAGGCTATTTTGCCATGGTACTTTGACAAACTAGCATGATGACATATGCTTGCATGTAGACCTATTTGGTAAGTAGGTACATTATTTGTATTTTTACCATGCATCCTCATTTCTCCCCACTGCCTCCCTCTCCCTTCTCTCTCCATCCTACCTCACCCCCCACGAGTAGCCCGCGACCCTCCACTACCAACTTTACCTCCTGATGCTCCTTGACTGCATGGAGCTTATGCACCATGTCTGTGCTAACACAATCACCCTCCCTATTGCTTTCTCCTATGATGGCTACCTCACCAATAAGTCCCTTCCCTCCTGCCTCCTGGTCCACACCCATCTTAGCAAGCTGTTAGGTTCGCCCATCTTACATGTGGACCTGTACTCCAACATGGGTAGTTTATTAGGCCAGTATGGTAGGGCACGGTGGAAATACAACCCTACAAAATCATCATAGGGTCGTTCGGACAATGAGTCTTATAGTCCAGGTGTAATTCTTGCCTCAGTGATGAATGCCAAGGTATAAGCCACTTTTATATCCATCTATCTCTCTTTTGTTCGGGGTAATAGTGACCTTGGTTCTTAGCAACAAATAACTAAGTCACACTAGTCAACGTGTTTTAATATTTTAGCTTATAATATTCATGTGAAGGAAAAAGTCCAAATACTATTCTCAAGTATGTCCTATGTCCAGATAACACCATAAGCTAATGTTTGGCTTGTTTTACCCCTCAATTATTTCAGTTGGTCCAATTTACCCATCAACAAAATTTGTCCTTTTTTGTTTCTCCACATCCAAGTTGATTTTTAGTTTCAATTTTTTAAGGGGATAGCTAGAACCTCAATTTTATGATTAAAAAAATATTTTTTTAAAAAAATTGTATCATTATTTTGATAGGTTATGACATATAATAATAAATTAACACCAGAAATACATAATTGTTCTAAACATAATGATATGAAATTCATATTGTTTTTTTAAATAGTTTATGGTGTCCACTATCGCCTCACAAATTTAGAAATTAAAATTCAGCTTGTATGTAGGGAAATAAAAAAGACAAATCTTGTTAAGGGGTAGATTGGATTGACTAAAATAGTTAAGGGGACTAAACCAAACCAAACATTAGTTTTGGGGTCTATCTGGACATAAACGCTACTTGGAGGTAGTAATTTGGACTTTTTCCTATTCATAAATGCCAAGGTATGAAACTGCATTTCTGAAATACCTTTCTTTTGATCCTAGCAACCATTAATCTTTTAATTTTTTTTTCAGATATCGACGAGTGCCAACAACCAAATATTTACCCATGTCATGGAATCTGCATCAATTTGCCAGGGACATACTGATGTTCATCAAAGAAATGGATCACTAGCCTTCCAGGTACAAATACGACTTCCGCTGGCTTGAAAAGAGGTTTTCCTTACTGTTACGTGGATAATCCATCATGTAGTACATTTCTCCGGTTTCAAAATAACTATTCCTGATGCTATTGCAAAGTATTGGCATCTAGATCAAATTAAGGGTCAAAAGGAAAAGAAACAAAAGATATTGTACAATAATGCAGTGTATTTCAACAATTGACCTTGTCCAACGAAAACCTGTTTTCATGGTCCAATCACTCTTTTGAAAATATTGTATGCCACTTGTATTCTATTGTAAATCCTTGGGTTGATTTCTACAGGTTTAATTACTATTATAGCAATTAGTGCTGGTTTTGGCCTATTGTTTTCACTTCTTGGTGTTGCAAAAATCACTAAGAAACTCAAACAACAAAAGGCCAAGAAGCGAAGAGAAAAGTTTTTCAAGAGAAACCATGGATTGCTTCTCCAACAGTTAATCACCTCAAATAAAGATATAGCCAAAAGGTTGAAGATTTTCAGCTTGGAAGAATTAGAACAAGCAACGAATAATTTTGACCAGAATCGCATTCTAGGAGGCGGAGGCCATGGCACAGTCTACAAAGGGATCTTATCTGATCAACGTGTTGTGGCTATCAAGAAGTCCAAAATTACAGTTCAAAAGGAAATTGATCAGTTCATAAATGAGGTCGTCATACTTTCGCAAACTATCCATAGGAATGTGGTGAAGCTATTCGGTTGTTGCCTTGAAACAAAAGTTCCTTTGTTGGTATATGAGTTCATATCCAATGGAACTCTATCGTATCATCCTCATGGCCAAAGTGAAAATCCTTTGTCTTGGAAAGATATATTGAGGATAGCACTAGAAACTGCAAGAGCAATCGTATATTTTGACATCAAATCTGCAAGGAACTCCGCCGCTTCTATATCAGTTTTCCATAGAGACATCAAATCTGCAAATACACTACTTACCAATATTTTGACAGCAAAGTTATCAAATTTTGGAGCTTCAAGATCAATTTCAATAGATGAGACAGGAGTACTTACAGCTATCCAAGGAACTCATGGTTACCTTGACCCTGAATACTACTATACTAGCCGACTCACAGAGAAGAGTGATGTTTATAGCTTTGGTGTCATCTTGGCAGAACTACTAACAAGGGTTAAACCAGTTTTCTCTTCTCATTCATCGGAGGGTGCAAGTCTAGCATCACACTTTGTGTCGCTGATAAGAGACAATCGCTTGTCAGATATTCTAGATTCACAAATTGTTGAAGAGGGAGGGACCGAAGATGCCAAGGAGGTTGCGAGGCTTGCAATGGCATGCTTAAGCTTAAAAGGTGAAGAAAGACCTACAATGAGGCAAGTAGAGACAACACTGGAGGATGTGCAAAGCTCAAAGGTCCATCACAATTTTCAGGTCCCAAGAGTGAGTCAAAATGTCCCAAAAGTTGAGTCATACAACAGAAATAAAGGAGGTGAAGGTACTACACTCTTCAGTTTGGAGAAAGAGTTCAGACAATCATCTGTAATTCCAAGACGACTTTGATTTCATGCATCGTGTAAGTTATCTAGTACTCTCGAGTCTCGAGTGCCATATTGCAAAGCGGGGTGTCAATTAGGTATTCTGATATATATCTACTTGACTACTTGTGCACCACCTCCAATCTCCAAAGTACCAATGGTCGATGTAGAACCAAGAACTTTGAAGTAAATAGAGAATTCAAATGTAGTCTCTACTCTTATAACACCTAATATGTATCGCTGTAGAAGAAAATTTCTGTAAGATCTACTATTGTACTGTCATATTTTTTTTCATGTACACAAATTTCTGTATGTATGATTGATGCATACTCCCTCTGTCCAATAAATTCAGTCATTTGGGAGAGAGGTGCTTCTACCAAGGAGAATAGTAATATATCTGCATACTCGTGCTATCCCATGATTACATCAGGTAAAGATGTACTAGTACAGTGCTACTAATACAAGCAGCAGCAGAAGAGTGACGCTTTTTTTAATTTCTGGCCGCGCTCTATTGGACGGCAGGAGCCCAGGGATAAAGGTGGACGTTGCCCGAGTGAATAGTGGACACGGACAGCTACTACCTGCTGGTACGGTGCCTATGTGTAGGACGTTCAACGATACTTTTTTAAGACAAAATTTGAATTCTAGAATGACTTTTTTTTTTGGTACATATGCACAGGTAATGCAAGCTGAAGTTTGATGATTATTTTAATTAACTTGCATGCTTCAGATCGTACGCCTCTAGTTATTGGTTGGTTGACCCTGGACCTGGAATCATATGGTGGCATGTCGCCACGTGACGACGCAGTGACGCTCCGTGTGAGACAGACGGACCACCACCTTGGTTTAGGATCTTCAGGTGTGGCCGCGTGCGTTGTCTGGGAGACGTGGAGCCGCTCGCTGTCACGCGGCGGACAGTCGGTCGCTGGTAGGCTTGGCAAGTCGATTATGACCTTGTTTAGTTCGTGAAAATTTTTGAAAAATGGTATTGTAGCACTTTTGTTGTTATTTGGTAATTAGTGTCCAATCATAATTTAATTAGGCTTAAAAGATTCGTTTTGTGAATTTTGTCTAAACTGTGTAATTAGTTTTATTTTTATCTATATTTAATGCTTCATGCATGCGTCCGAAGATTCGATGTGACGGGAAATCTTGAAAAATTTTGCATTTGTCTGCAAGCTAATAAGCCTGCATTTGTCTGCACTGCAATGATTTGGATCATACACACACAGGTACTACGTAGGAGTGAGTAGTCGTTATCTCTTCTGCATGCATGCGATTCCGATCATATCGATCGATTCATCTGTTTCGGCAGCAATGAGAACTGAATTGAAGAAGCAGATTTCAAGTCGTCTCTGTGCTGGCAATGGCATGGCATGCTGGGGTGGGGGCAGCCTTGAAATTTCTGACTTGTAAAAGGTTCCATCATGCATGTGCAGGTGCAGAGGAGAGGACGGACGACGACTACGAGAGACGACCACGACTTGCCAAGCCTACCGCCACCGACCGACCCAGCAGACGCGGAGCACCGCCTTGGATAGGGTCTTCAGGTGTGGTCGAGTGCCTGCAGATCTTGACGAAAATCTAGCGAGTCGGAGCTCGCTGCGAGACGCGGAGTCGTGCTACAGACGTTGTGGACTTGTGGTCGCTGCTTGAGTCCACGCATCATGATTGTGCCATGGAGAGTCGCCTCGGGAGTCGGGACATCAGTCTCGCCGTCGGTTTGCAAAGGACGCCGTCGCAAACTTCTTGCGAACGTGGTTATTAATGAAGAAATCCTCGTCTGAAACACTTGGATCTATGCGCAAAGGTCCCTCCATGACACGTCAACTGTCGGAATTATTTGCTCGTCGCGGTGACGGCGCTCCGCTTCCCATCCGCTCGCTCGCGCCGAGATGAGGGAGCTGAGGAGACGCCCTCGGCCACGTCGCGTCGACTCAGACTTCGTCTCGTCCCCGCCTCCCCTGCCGACGAGGAAGCGAGTGCGGAAGCCGGTTGATACCGAGGGAGCCAGGCGCGCCGCCGCGGTGGGCATGGATGCAATGCCCTCGTAAGCCGTTTTTTAAGTCAATCAACAATGTTTTTCCTCTCATAATAAATCAACGAACAGTACTTTTAGTCATAACTTTTCAGCTAAGCGAACAGGACTGCGTGCTTCGCAGAGGGAATTGGCTCCTGCTAACTTAGATTTTCTCGAATTCGTGATTGCATGTGCAAGTCGATTGAAGCTGAGATTATCCGAATTTCGTTCGTCGCATTTCGGTTTGCATGTGGCTTGCATTTTTTTAATTCCATCTTTATGTATCCAGACTTTTGTTAATTTCATGTTAGTCTACACATTAGTTATGGAACCAATTTTTTTATGCGAACAAAAAAATTAATACTGTAACTGTTTTTAGCTCTTATTGAGTGAAGCAACCAGGTCATTTTACATCCAGAATAGATAATTTATGAACAATACTCTCTCCGGTCCAGTTTAACTGGCGTACGTGCCTTCATTCCAGATACTAAGACATGGTAGTAATCTCCGCATGATATCCATCCCAGCATTAATTGGCCCTCTTTTCTCTCGTTGCTACCCCATGATGCAGTGTTATTCCAATCCTAGTGGCTGACGCTCCGTTGGTAGCCATGCATGCAACGTTTTCTATTTACTCGAAGTAATTAATCGGCTCTTGAAACCCCTGTCCGCCACTTATTTCGGCCGAATGGAAAAACTAGTGTACGCCACTTAAACTGGACTGGAGGGACTGAATAGATTAAAATTGATTCTCAGATAAGCATTTCCAAACAAGGCCTTATTCAAATAGCAGAATCTCCGGATCATGATTACAAGGGAGACTCACAAAAGACAGGGCCCAGAGGCGTGCGGCGACCTAACCGTCCACTACCCTGCCCTTTCGCTTTCGGCACCCGCCACAGCTGCTTCAACCTCACACGCCGACGAGACGCCGGGCCATCCTCCCAGCCAGTAGCCACCGCTCCGCGTGGGTGGTGGGCGACGACCGGAAGTCTTCGGCATCTGTCTAATCACGTGTGACGGCAGTCACGACACTGCAATTTCCCTGCTCACTACGCACTTTAGGCTGGTCTAGGCCACGTTTAGTTCTCAAAAATTTTCAAGATTCTCTGTTACATCGAATGTTTGGACATGAAGTATTAAATGTAGACGAAAATAAAACTAATTAAACAGTTTGGTAGAAAACCACGACATAAATCTGTTGAGCCTAATTAGTCTATGATTGGACACTAATTGACAAACACAAACGAAAGATCCACGTGTTACTGTAGCACATGGGGGTACTGTAGCACTTAAGGCTATTTATGGACTAATTAGGCTTAAAAGATTCGTCTCGCGATTTTCCACTAAACTGTGCAATTAGTTTTTTTCGTCTGCATTTTGTATTCTATGTATGTGTTCAAATGCTCGATGTTACTGCCAAAAAAAAAAAAAATTGGAAACTCAACGAGGCTTTAGTCTAGTGCTGATTTTCCTCTGCCCACCAACCCAGCTCGTCAAGCACTCAGTCCCCCGCAGAAACAAGACAAGAAGAGGTTCATCGTTCACAGAGGCTGAGCGACGATGGTTCCCGTCTTCCGACGAGCCACGATCGGATGGATGTCGCTTCAGCTCCTGGTAGCGGCAGCAGTAGCAGGGCCGCCGCCGCCAGTAGCCCTGCCTGGCTGCCGGGAGAGCTGCGGCGAAGTAAGTGTGCCGTACCCCTTCGGCATCGGCGTCGGCTGCTTCCACGAGGGTTTCGGCCTCACCTGCAACGACACGCAGCAGCCGCCGAAGCTGCTGCTCTTGGGCGACGGTGTGGAGGTGGAGGTGCTCGACATCTCCTTGCTGGACGGCACGGTACGCATCAACAGCAACGTTTCGTTTTCAGCCTCTGACTCTGATTCTCCAGAGTTCAATGGCACATGGTCTCTCCCACATGCCTCTGGGCCCTTCGTGGTGTCCATCACGTACAACTGGTTCGTGGCCGTCGGTTGCAACATCTTCGCGCAGCTCATCCCTGTCGGCTCAGAGACAAACACCAGCATCTGCGGCGCCATGTGCGTCGACAATATGTTCGATGATGCCATCTCAGCTTGTTCGGGTATTGGCCTCTGCCGCACACCCATCAAAGGGTTGGCCCCCTTCGTACTCTATAAAAGTTCTGTCCGTGCAAAGATCGACGCCTACATCTGGGCCGCGGGACACAACACATGCAGCTGCGTTCATAGTTGACAAGGCATGGTACAGAATTTACGGACACAACATGCCCATCAATTTGACTTCCTTGTATTGGCCGCAGAGCGTTCCGGCAGTGCTGGAGTGGTGGTTCGATTTGAGCCGTGCTCAGGACCTGTACTTGTTCTCGGGATTGGAGGACCCCCGTGGCAACAGATGCATAAGCAGCAACAGCTTCGCCTACTACATAGACGACGCAAACCATAAGCGACTACGGTGCAACTGTTCCCAAGGATATGAAGGGAATCCATACATCAAAGATGGAGATGGATGCCAAGGTACTGCTTTCATGTATATTCTTGCGATCATGCATCGTAGCGTACGTGGAAACTTAGTTTAGCTAAAATGACAATTCCTCGGCTTCTGTGTATACACATTGTCGGAAGTTCCTCTGCTTTTTTCACCTATATAAACTTTTCCCGTTTCAGACATCGATGAGTGTTCACAGCCGGATGTTTATCCATGCCGTGGAACCTGCGTCAATGTGCCCGGAACATACAAATGCTCACCAAAGAAAGGCATCAGGAGCCTTCCAGGTACCAAATACATCTTGCTTCAAATAAAATTTTCCTTCAACGCACTAATGATGAACAGCTGCATATCTCACGTTCTTTCAGTAATACTAGAGAACCAGCTGTACATGTCTACATGAAGAGCACAAATGAGAGACTAGAAGATTGTAATACTCCAATGTCTCGGAAGTAAACCATGTGTCTGTATCAAAATAAACATAAGTGACTCCCTAACAAATACTCCCTCCTTTTTTTTAATATATATAAAGTTTTGGACAAATATTTTGATCATCTTTAAACTAATTAACTTGTCCTAAACATCATGTATTTAAAAAACACAGGGAGTTGCCCAGCTGCCCAATGAGTTTAGTTGCTATCGATGATATTTTCTTTTTCCTGTAGGTAACCTCTCAGGGTTACCTGCTTGCATTTTCTGTTAACACAAACATTATCAGTAACGGTTCGTTAAAAAAACACACAGGGACTATTAACAGTTGCAATCGTACAATTTAGTAATTTGAAAAGTAGGTCTCGTATATGTAGTTTAAAACTTTGGGTCACCTTCTGCAGGTTTAATTACTATAATAGCAATTAGTGGTGGTTTTGGACTACTGTTTTCATTTCTTGGTGTTACCAAAATCTCCAAAAAACTTAAGCAACGAAGGGCTAGGAAATTGAAAGAAAAGTTTTTCAAGAGAAACCATGGATTGCTTCTCCAACAGTTGATTTCTTCGAATGAAGATATAGCCGAAAGGGCAAAGATTTTTAGCTTAGAAGATCTAGAGCAAGCAACCAATAAATTTGATCAGAATCGGATCCTTGGTGGTGGAGGCCATGGCATAGTATACAAAGGCATCTTAGCTGATCAACGGGTTGTGGCCATCAAAAGGTCCAAAATTGTGGTTCAAAGGGAAATTGATGAGTTCATAAATGAGGTTGTCATACTTTCACAAACCAACCATAGAAATGTGGTGAAACTCTTAGGGTGTTGCCTCGAGACGGAAGTTCCTCTACTAGTTTATGAGTTCATATCAAATGGGACCCTATCATATCATCTTCATGGACAAAGCGAAAGCCCTTTGCCATGGAAAGACAGATTGAGGATAGCACTAGAAACTGCAAGGGCAATTGCGTATCTGCATTGCGCAGCATCCGTATCAGTGTTTCATAGAGATATCAAATCTACAAATATACTACTTACTGATACTTTAAGAGCAAAAGTGTCAGATTTTGAAGCTTCAAGGCCAATTTCAATAGATGAAACATGAATACACACTGCCATTCAAGGAACTCATGGTTACCTTGACCCTGAATATTATTACACTAGTCGACTCACTGAGAAGAGTGATGTTTATAGCTTTGGTGTAATCTTAGCAGAGCTACTAACAAGGGTTAAACCGGTATTCTCTACTCATTCGTCAGAAGTCAAAAGCCTAGCATCACACTTCGTGTCTGTGATAAAAGATAATCGTTTGTTAGATATTCTAGACCCACAAATTGTTGAAGAGGGAGGGGCTGAAGATGCTGAGGTTGTTGCAAGGCTTGCAGAAGCATGCTTAAGCTTAAAAAGTGAAGAAAGGCCTACAATGAGGCAAGTGGAGATAACTCTTGAAGGTGTGCCAGGATCAAAGGTCCACTCCAGTTCTCGAGTTTCAAGGACAATTCAAATTGTTCGAAAAGATCAGTCACACAACCGAAACAAAGGCAATGAAGGAACTAGAGTATACAGTTTGGAGAAAGAGTTCATACAATCATATGAAATTCCAAGATGATATTTGCTTTTGTGGGTTCATATTTTTTTTAGTAATTTTGAATGCCATTTTGTAAACTTGGCGTCAATTATAAACTTAGAGATATAGCCTTGTGCACCTCCACAATATTATGGTTGATGTAGAACTAATAAGTTATACCAGTAAATAAGTGAACTTTGTTCATTTTGTTATGTATCCAGTATCCTGTCCTGTAGATGCGCAAATGGCACAAGCAAAGCAAGACGGAACGACCCACGTCGTATTTTTCCATCTTTCTTTGCATTGTTACGCTATCCTACTTGAAGGTGTTGAGTTCTTGATACCTTAAATTGAATGATTGATGCAGGGGCAGGGCTTAATGCTGTAATAGAATCGAAGTAAATCTTGGCCTCTTGCCCAGGAGATGGCCATTCAGAGATAAATCATAGCAGCGCATCCTATCTTATACGGTTTTGCAAAAAAGAAAAAAATGCATCACTCAAAATCAAAATGATAAAAAATAACTAGCGGCAGGACCGGCTGGCTATGTGTTGAAATGCACCAGAAAAAAATAGGGGAAGGGCCTCCCTGTTCTTCTCACCCAGAAGAAGAAAGCAGAGAAAAAAAATCTTCAGAAAATGGTGTGGCCTCAAAACTCCAACTGATACCGTGAAATGAAAGAGACTCCACGTAACCAGGCTAACCAGCTATCTTGGGTTTCAGAGTGGCGCTCATCGCTGATCAAGATTCAGAAGGGACTCAGCAGGACGTTTGCAATGATAGAAAAAGGCAACTATTCGAAACCGGCGGCTGCCATTTTGATTTTCTTTAGAATTTAAGCCAAAGCCATTTTGAATTTAAGCAGTAGAAGTATTATATACGGCGAAGTTCACCAAATATAATATGGCTGCCTGGGTGAGGCAAGCGCACACAATGTTGTGGCGTTACTGTAGCAAGCCAGTTGCTTCGGAGTTTTATATGCTGCACGCGTTTTGTTGAATAGCTAGTCATCACATCACCTTCTAATCTTCTATGATAGATAAATAATTTCTCCAAAGAAAATCCTGTTTGGTAGCACGGATCGCGGACGATACGCGAACGCGACGAAGTTTCAGCTTCCCCGTTCCATACGGCATGGCAAGTGTTCTGAACTTCTGATCCAACAAGAAGCGGGTCTTCAGGCGTGGTGTTTTGCTCATACCAAGGACTGGAGCAGCATTCGCAACAAGATGGAGCTGCTCTCCTCTAGCCATTCCACTTCCACGGAAGCAAAAAAAAGATCGTCGCGCCAGCGTTCCACCTGCTGTTCATAGTGGCAGCAGCAGCGGCGGCAGCTCCAGCGGCGTTGCCCGGCTGCCCGGAGACCTGCGGCAACATAACCGTCCCCTACCCTTTCGGCACCCACCGAGGCTGCTTCCGCGAGGAATTCAACCTCACATGCGACGAGACGCCGTGTTGAAGGATAGCATTGTAATAGTGTAGACTAAGGTAGTTAGTCATATCTTGACCGTGGTGACCACGAACGGCGCCCACGATCTCTGCCCGTGCGCGCCCAGCGCCGGTCCTCTGTAGTTGTATATGTAACACCCAGAGAATAATACGAGATCTTGTTGGCTCCTATTCTTCTACATGGTATCAGCTTGCGCGGGTTGATCCTCCTGCTCCTTCGCAACCACTGCTCCTTGCCGATCGGCTCTCCCTCCGCGCTTGCCGCGCCGCGCCCCCCTGGTGCTCGCCGCGGCCGTTTTCCTTCTTTCCATTTTTCCCTCCATGCTCACCGCGCCGCGCCTCCTTCCCATGCCGCGATCCAATCTCATGGACTCTAATCCCCTCTTCGACGCTGACGTTTCCGATGTCGACTCCAACTCCTCCTCCTCCACCGACAGCGGCAAGTCCTATACTGCTGCCCCCTCGACCCTCCCCACCAACGTCCTCCAATCTATCAACATCAAGTCCCACATCCCTGTTGAGCTCGACATCAATGACTCCAATTACACCGAGTGGCGGTGTTTCATCGATGCTTTCATTGGAAAGTTCGGCATCGGCTCTCATCTCTCTTGTCCTCCCACCACAGCCAACCGTCGCGAACCAGAGTGGGTGATGGTCGACCAGTGCATTGTTAGTTGGCTCTACAACACCATCTCCAAGGATGTGCGCGCCATCATTCGCGCTCCCAAAGCCACGACATTCACCATCTGGAACGCGATCCACGATCAGTTTCGTGATCATGAGCTTCACCGCGCCGTCTACCTGGAGGCCTAATACGAGATCTTGTTGGCTTCTATTCTTCTGTACGCCGGGCCGGCCGCCGAGGCTCCTCGTGGGGGACGGCGTGGAGGTCGTCGGCATCTGTCTCGCCGATGGCACAGTGCGGATCCACACCAAGATGCTGGGCGTCTCACTCCCGGGGAACTCGAGCTCCATACGGTTCAACGGCTCGTGGTCCGCTGGCGTGATGGACACGGGGCGCCTCTTCGTGTCGACCACGCACAACCGGTTCGTGGCCATGGGGTGCAACTTCCTCGCCACCCTCGTCGTCCATGGCGACGACGACCCCGTCTCGGGCAAGGGCAACTACGTTAGTGTCTGCGCGGCGCGGTGCGCAGACGGATCCGAACTGGGCAACACCTCGTGCTCCGGCGTTGGCTGCTGCCAGACGCCCATTGCAGCATCCACCATGGAGCTGTCGTACGGAGTCCGGCTCAGTGAACTGGCCGTCCAGACTTCCGCCAGCTCGGCCTCGAGCTTAGGAGCGCTGTTCATCACCGATCAGGAGTGGTTCGTCAGGAACGCGACCGTTCTGCAGCTGGACTACGCCGGCGAGCCACAGAGAACCATCGACCAGTGGTCGCTGGAGAGAGGTGATTGGGACATGTTCGTGGAATCGGATATCCCCGGTAGCATTGGCATGCAGATGCATAAGCCTGAATAGCACCATAGATAAAGAAGGCGTTGCTGGAAGCAATTTTGGGCGGGCACGGTGCAGCTGCTCCAAAGGATTTGAGGGCAATCCTTACATGGCTAATGGATGCCAAGGTACTGCTTGCTGCTGAGTGCTGAGTTTACTCTTTTTTCTTTCGACTCATGAGCGGAACTGCAAATGGAACGAATAGAACGGAGCGGCCACGTTGTACGTCCCGTGTTTCGCAAGTTTGGGACGTTAGCGTTTTGGAAGAAAATCTGGTGGAGATAGTATGCACGTGGTAGTCTTGCATGCATATGTTGGATGGCTGCCGCGTGGACGTGGTATGAATTTAATGGCAAGCGTAGCGGACAGGGGGAGCCTGGGCGACGACGGGAGAAGCACCTGACCGCGTGGGACCAGCGGCAAAGCAAGGGTGGGCAGCAGATGAGGCACAGTCGTAGATTCCTCTAGATGGATACGCGACACCAGCGTGTATGCACGGGAGTCTGGCGTATGCACCCAATTTTTTTTTTCCAGCGTTTTGGCAATTTGGCCTGATAGGGCTCGAGAAGATGGGCCTATAGCGGGGCAAGGCGGCTGTGGCCTTAGGGATGAGCCCATTTTTTTTACGGAGGTAAACCCTATTTTTATAAAGCAAACAAGGAACAGATATAAAGTAGCTGGGGATACTTGCTTACAAAGAAGGATTTAAAATAGGCCTGCCGTGCACACCATCAGCCAAACTGAGAAACGATAACACCCGTGAACGTAACAGACCCCCCAGACTTGAGCAAAACAGCAAACGACCTTATCATGCTAACTTGCCTTGCCAAGTTTGTTTTTGAATGATTCCTAGAGAATGTAGGCTTTGTCTTGATGTCTGAATCTTGGTGTGTCGTTTGTGCTATCTAGCTATCCGAGCAAGCTCTGCTTTAAAGTTAGCATTTGCATGGAAGAAGTTGGTCCCTACGTCTCCAAACTTTATCTAGTTAATTGTTCCTCTTTGCCTCAGATAAGTTCTTTACTGTTGCAATAAAGAAATTAGCTTTTCTATTAGAATCTTCCTAAAGTTCCATTCAGGCACACTAAGGTCCCTATGTTCCTCCACTGTCCCTAGTAAAGTGATGGTGAACTTTACATAGAGATGTTTGTATTGAGGCTCCAAAGTTGAGACTACCACACTTTGAGTATCATTCGGAGATTTTTGAACTTGGCACTAATGACTTTTGCTTTGTGTGTCCGACTGGTGGGCAGAGACCAATCATGTTGTGTACTTGTGTTATGGACACGGAGTTTTCATGCTCACACCAATAGTTTTCAAATCTAAAGGTTTTCCCCTTCGGGATGTCAGTGGAGATATCAATGATACAAGGACAGTGATATCAAGTTTCGTTTACAAGGCTTATGACAGAGGCTTCAGGGTATGAAAGGGTCCAAGAGTTAGAGGTGAAGAATCAATCCAGCCTTTCGAGGAGAGGTAGAGCATGTTTATTTGACCAAGTAAATTTCCTTCCAAGTAAGGGCAGCTCAACTAGCCCAAGGGCACTCGTAGCTTCATTAAAGAGTAGCATCTCATTGATAACTCCTCCCAGTTTGTTTCTGTCCTCGAGTTTCCTGATTAGGTTCAAATCTCCAAGGATTAGTCAATCCATTTCTTCGGGCATTTCAGTGCTTTTGAACCATTGTAAGAATTCTCTTTTCCCTTTGCTAACACATGGGCCACAAACGTTTTGTTAGTAACCAGCTTGCTTGTTGTGTAAGTAGGTGAATTGAGTGGAAAGACTGTAGGAATTTTGGAAGGCTAGTTTGCCTTTGAAAAATTTGCTTTTCCATCCAACACCTAAATTGACGTGACAATGGTTGAATCTGAGATTCTATATATAAAGTTGACCTTCTTAATGTAACACCCCTGGTGTTAAGCTAGCATTGCATTACATTCATGAGCATAAGCATGTCCATATGGCATTCATTCATAATCATTAAGTGAACCATGTGGAAACATGCTCATGAAACAAGTGAAACATGCATTTATAACTAATGCAACATGGTGTTTTCTTTATGCCCTGCCTAGATTTTTGTGTGCAATAATGCAAATGTGCCCCTAGGGCTATAACAATATTTGATTCTTGCTTAGGACATAAAATGAAGCTAAGTTTGTGTTGGTGGTTTCATCAACTTCAAATTTTAAATTTTATTAACCTTGTTTGACTTTTAAATGGATTGCTTTGACTTGCTTTAAATATTAGTATAAAATCTTTGTTTACAAATGGCACCTAAACCAAAGTTGTAGAGAATTTTATGAGGAACAAATTTTGTTTTGGGGCCATGTCTTGAAAATGTTTTGAAATTGCTCAAAAATGCGTTTTGGTGCTGTTTATTAAAAAAAGAAATGAAAATGGGCAGCGCGCCCCAGTTCTCGGCCCAGTGGGCTGGCGGCCCACTCCCGTGTCGCGCCCCGACCGCGCGCCCGCCCTGTTCCGCTTGCCGCGCACCGCGTGGCTGCTGGTCACCGGCGGCCGTGGGCGGTGGCCGCGCCCTGGCAGCGCCATCAAGGCCGCGGTCCGAGCCGCGTCTGTCCACGCCCGCCTCACTCCGCTTTGCCTCGCTCCTCTCTCTCCCTCGCCAGCAGCAGCCGCGAGTGCCGCCACGCCATTGCCGGCCGCGGAGCTTCCGCGCCTCCGCCGTTCGCTCATGTCCGCGCCTCCGCCATCAACCGCTTGACCTCGCCGTGCCACCCGCCGCCGTTATCGGCAAGGTGAGAGGGCCGATTTGGCCGCACTCCTCCCCCGTCCGCCATGGCGGAGCTCGCCGGAGCTTGGCTCCGTGCGGGCGACCCTACTCCGCTCCCTCTTTCTCCCTCTGTTCGCGCGCTTCGGCACCACCTCGACGCCGCGTAGCTAGTCCTCCACTTCCCGCGCCTCGCCGTGGCCGGAGTCGGCAGTTTCCCGTGGAGCAGTGCCACCGCTCGCCGGCGTCACTCGCCGTCGTCGCTAGTGCCCGCCTCCGCCCTTGTTTTCGCACCGCTGGATCCGCCTCGCCGTGAGGAAGCCTTTGGTGTCGGCCTTGCCGCCGGGGACCTCGCCCCCGGCGAGATCCCGGCCGGTCAACGGCCTCCCCTGCCCTGGTTGATTGACCGGTGGGGCCAGTTTGACTCGGGGCCCAGCTGCCAGTGCCTCGGGTGCACTGGATCTGGGTGCGCGTAGCATTTTAGGGTTTTGTTTTTAAAAGAAATGATTTTCCAGAAATTGTGAAAAAGCTTGTAAAAATCATATCTTGAGATCTAGGGTTCCAATTTGAGTGAAACAAATTTTGTTGTGCTTCTCTTGAGTAGATCTACCTGTTAAAAATATGAGATGCCATTTTTGTGATACTTTTATATAGAGCTTTATTTAATTGTTAATATCTTGATAATATTGTAAAATGCATATCGAATTCTAGTAATGTCAGAAAAATGTGATTCTTGTTTTGTTGGTCTTGTAATGTCATGAAGATGCTATGAAAAATATATCCTCTGGTATGACTGTGGAAGAAATTGGATCTATGAATTAAGTGGAATAAATGCTTGTTTCTTGTGAAATTTGTAGTAAATAAAATATGTATGATATATGCTTGCAATTTTTCTACACTGCTCTTGTGCTAAGAAGTAAGTAAGAAAAATATGAAATCTGTTGTTTGATACTTTTCATAGTACAAAGTATTTTTATGTGCAATTATGCCCTGTTGTTTGTCATTTTTGTGTAGGATGATATGCTTATCATTTTGACTTGAAATTTTTATGGTAGACTCCAGTAAGCATGTCCAAGCTTCAGTAATTTTCTCATAATTTTCTGGGCACTAAAAATATATGTCTCTATTATGTCCTTTTAATAATAGATGCTAAATAAAGCTTAATTCAATTAATGTTGGTCATCCATGGTACTTTTATAGGCTTTTAGAATATTTGTGACCTGATGGTGTGATTGGTTAAGCTTAGTTTAAAGTTTACATGTGCAGCAAGTATATTTGATCGATTCACTTGTGTGTGTATGCATGTCTTGTTTGTTGTGTGAATAGTAACTAAAGAGGAGATTTGCACCCACTCGGTAAAATAAAAGTAAAAGTGTTCATTCATATGCAAGCACTCATGTTCATCATATGTCATTTCCATACCATGTGCATTCCTCGTATTTACCTACGCATATGCATCATACATGATCGCAGGAGGGAACACCCGTGGTGGAACTCGAGGATCTAGAAGGGGAATCCCGTAGGAGGTGCCCGCACCGGAGGTGCCCGGGGACGAGGAGCAGGACGTGGAGTTACCGGAGTGCACCGATCACCAGCCTATCTCGTTCGAGAAAGGCAAGCCCCGGAGCATTTTCCTCCCTACGGTTTGCAATTAATTAAATTGCGTCCTTTTATGTTTAATGCATTAAGTTATAGGAATTATCTTGAAACCGTTGTTGCATACCCATATATTCCTTGTCTACCTCGTGCGTGTATATATATACACACACACACACCTTTTCACCCTGCTAAGTCTAGGATCGAGTTAAATGCTTAGCCATGTTTAGACCGGTAGAAGTCGGGTGATTCCTGTCACCTGCGAGATATAGGTGGTTACTGGTCACTTTTGGCTATGTGTTGTTATCACGGAAATAACCAAGTGTTGATGGATAAATGGAGACCGGACATAATTTTATAGGGTTTTGAACTATAGTAATTCCATCTGTGTCGATTAAGGACCGTACCGTTGTATGTCCCTCATGTCATTTAGCTGGCCGGATAAGTCGTTCCGACCGCAAAGCTAGTGACTCTATTCGGGCCGGGAATTGACCCACTGATCGCACCGTATTGGATCTGGATGGGGGACGATATGGGTGCGAAGAGTGAGCCCAAGGGCAGGGTTAGCTTGATTCCTGGCAGTCAGATGGCCCCTGGGTACGGTGGTTCCTGTTGGTCCCGCGACTTTACTGGAATAGTGCCATTGGTGACCTGTAGCTCACTTTAGCGAGCGAGTGTGGTTTGGATGGGGAATAATACACCAGCTGGTTAGTAATCGATTTGAATCGCCATCACTCCTGGATAGTGAGCACTTGACTTGATCTACGTCATCGTAGTAATATTTATGGAAAACAAGGATGGTTATGTGGATGATGTTGGAAATGCTAAACCTGATATGGTTACTATTGATGTTAATAATTAATCAAGTGTTTGCTTTAGTACAGATGCTCACCTAGTATACTCATGTTATAATAATAAGCTGTTGTTAAAATACTTAAAGTGGTTCATAGATGATAACTTATGCTTTTCCGCAAAAATGGGTCAAGCTAGCCCACTGAGATAAAGCCTTGCATGCTCCTTGATGTCAATTTATTTTAGTTTAAGACAGGTAAGTCTAGCTGAGTATCTTCTCGTACTCAGGGCTTTGTTTCCATTTATTGTTGCAGATGGTCAGATGTACTACGGCTATTGCATCAACTGTCTCTACCCTACTGTGGGAGAAAACTAGACCATAGGCATGGTCATTCCATATGTCTTATCCACCTGCTTTTATTGGACCGGATCATGAACTGGCACTGTATTCGAACTTAAGTGTGTGTGGGCATATATTTGAACTATTTGCTTCTGCTACTTAATTGTGAACTTAGTATTGTAATAACTCAATGTTTAAACTCCGATGTATTCAGACTATGTGCGAATTTATACATGTGAACTGTGGATGCTGAACTATGTACGATCTTGGCTGAGTTGTTGAAAAGTTTGAAATCCTTCGTGATTTCACGGACTACCGAGTTTATATGGGTTCAAGTATGCTAATTCAACTGCTTTGGCAGGTGTTTTTCGTACTTGTGCTCTTATAAATTGGTCGGTTTTGTTACACTTAGGAAGATGCTTATCCTGACAATCTCTATACTATGAACCTTATTTCTACAGTTTAGCATTTGGTTGTTTTTTTTTCAAATAAAAGAACATGATAAAGTAAGTTATATTTTGAGGTCATGCAAACGTTAAAAGTGGTATGCAAATAATATATTTCCTTGTCCTTTAAATAAAGATTATAGGCAAGCATTCAAACAAAAAAAAGAACAATAAATACTTTTCGTTTTTCTATGATACCTTCGGAAAGCCTTGTACAACTAACAATTTCATCTTCGAACCGAGCTCGGAATGGGGGGCTCCAAACCATTGGAAGCTCACGATCCCAACTCCAAACCAGCTTCAGAACTAAGGGCTTCGGATCAAAGCTCAGAAATTCAGAATAGGCTCCAAAGTCGAAACCATGATCTAATGCCTACTTTAATCGGTGGGTTCTTGCACTACAACAAACCTCTCAAATCACGACGGATTTAGAGGACATCACTAACAACACAATATCCATGGCGATCGCATATTTTTCGTCATAGATTTGGACCAGTGGATCGGATCAAAGCTCAGAAAGTCAGAATAGGCTCCAAATTCCAAACCATGATCTAATAACTACTTTAATCGGTGGGTTCTTGCACTACAACAAACCTCTCAAATCATGACGGAATTAGAGAACATCACTAACAACACAATATCCATGACGATCGCATATTTTTCGTCATAGATTTGGACCAGTGGATACCCGGTCCAATAACTCATGATGTTTTATCCAGACTGTCATAGATTGTATGAATTTAAATTCGTCATACTCGAGTCAACCCAAAAAAAATAGGCCACTTATACTTGGTGCAAATAGGAAATTTTTTTGAGCCATATAGGAATTGAATCGAACCCAGAGCTCATAAGAAATATAAACATCCATGCGGAGGGAAAAAAAACTTGTTTAAAAATGAGCTATGTAAGAATCAAACCTAAGAGCTGATAAGAAGATTAAAAACTAATTAATTTTTGTTCCTTTGGTATTTGTACTAGATGAAAGAGAACTCGGGCGTGACAAATATTGAAATCTTGAAAAGAAAATATGTGGATGCTTATTTGAACGTTTGATAGATATAAATTTTGTGGGAGTGGAATCGAAGAGAGAGAGTGCAATCGGAAAGGGCTATTAATTAAAGGAGAGAAATTGGAAGAGGAGCAGCACCATAAAGAAAGCACAGATGTTTAATCATTTATATATACAAATTGTACAACATATTTTCTTTTCTTTGAGCGCACAAATCTTGTAAAGTTAGACATTACAAATCTCTTATTCTGATCGGCAGCGTAGACAATTTTATGCATGCGATAATCCATATAGGTCTCCATATACATAATTACCTTTTACATGGCCGGAACTTTGTTCCCTTATTAAAAAAAATTACCTTTTACATTCGTGAGTGGTCTACTTTTCTAAAACAAAAATAATCATATGACAATAAAGTACTGCATATGAATTAGCATAATGCAAAAATCAAGAAGCTGTGGGACCCACCGGTCACTCCATCTCACCATCTGAGCATCCTTATCCTCCCAATCGTATAAAAATATAAAAGAAAAAATTTCACTCTCACGGTCAAAGACACAGCATGAGGCTGAGCAGCCTGCACGGGGAGGCAGCGCGGGGGGGATGTTGCCGGGCCGGCGGGGAGGGCGTCGGCGACGGCCTGCAGGAGCGCGCGACGGCCTGTGTGGAGAGGCAACAGGCGGACTGCGGACACCAGTTGGAGAAGCAAGCGCGTCCGAATCCGAGCGTTGCGCCTCCGTTGTGGCATCTCCAAGCACGACGCGAGGCCGCGCCCGGATGCTACATGGCTGGGCGAGCGCGGAGCGCAGCGCCGCGAACACAGATGCGGTTGGGCAAGTTCCGCCATGTTCGCGTGGGCCGTGACTGCCCGGCGGGCTTCGCCGAGGCCGCGCTAGCAGCGACCTCCGCACTGGCACCAACACCGGCAGCCGCGCGCGCGGGGTGCGAGGAACCGAGCGCAAATTCGGAGGAGGACGTCGGCGCGAGGCCGGAGGCGAGAAGCGAGCAGAGGTAGAGTCGCGAGAATGCATGGGGAGGGTTGGAGAGAGGACGATCCATTTTATTGGGGAATGTTGGTGCTTGAAATCAGGACGTGTGATTGCTAGTGGAGGGAGCCCAGGAGGCATGCATGCGCACGATCGCTGGAAAACGCAAGCGCGCGCAGCGGTGATGGTGTGCGACGGTTCTGTTAGCGTGAGTTGATGTTGACGTGGCTTAACGAGGAGCTAGGAAAATATGCTAATGGGGTTTTTCTATTTAGGTATAGGATTAAGGAGATAACGTCCAGAGGCAAAACTCAAAAAAAAATAAATATGTGGTGCAAAGGCAAAAGCGTGAGTTGGTGTTGACATGGCTTAATGAGGAGCTAGAAAAATATGCTAATTTAGGTACAGGAGATAGGAGATAGGTGCAGAAGCAAAAACCAAAAAAATAAATATGTGGTGCAGAGGCAAAAGCGACAAATAAGAAAATGAATGCCCCAGCCAGGAATTGAACCCAACACCATTGCAGCTATGACCAACTTGCCTTACCACTGCAGTACATATTTATTGAGTTGTGTTATGGTGTGGTTATTTTTTTTTTCTTTTGTTCCGTTATCCACGCGTAGTGTCAGGTCTCCGGAAAAAAAAAAGATGCAGTGATGAGGGATGGGCTGAAAAATGGGTTAAAAGCAGATTGGAGATGGGCTAAAAACAGATTTAAGATGGGCTGAAAATAGATTGAAAATGGGCTGAAAAATGGTCCATCTTTGATTTTGGCCCGTTAATAAATGGGATGGGATGGTGATGTAAGCATCCACACATCATCATCCACACAAGCATCCATATCATCATCCACATAAGCATCCGTGATGGTATAGCAATTCATCCATGACGGTTACTATCTGTCACAGACACTAGGCTTTGGTTGGGCTAACTAAGCCTTGCACTGTTCTAGATTGTGTTAATCGGTGATGGTTTTCGGTAAACCGCCACACATGTTAGTCAGTTCACTGTCGCAGACGCTGCTTTGTGATAGTTTTTTCGTGATTCATGACAGAATTTTTTTCATCATAGATTAAGAGGATTCTAATAGTGCAATAATGTAACTCCACCATTGTATATGAATTTTTTTAATAAACACGTGCGTATCGCCCGAGTATGTCTATTAGTATAGAGAAATTGGCGCACATTTTTTTCTTCATCTGTACCTAAATATGTGTTGTTTCAGAATAGGTGCCCTCTAACTTCTTAGCTATGACCATAGTATTGGCCTATTGGGTACATTAATGGTTTTGCTAAATTTATCATAAACACGAAACGTTCTACAACTCGTACCCTTTGTGCTAAATATGCTTTGGCTTTTAACGCGTGCCAACGATTATATAAAGGTTGTATGATGGCCGGCCATGGAAAAGCAAAAGCATAAACCCCCACCAAATAACGATTTTCTGTGCGGTCATATGATCCTGTTTGGCACAGCTCAGCTTCACTAATGAGATTGTTTTTTTCTCATTTCAGCTTTCTGAGCAGCTTTTCAATGAAGATAAAGCTGTTTTTAAAACTCATTTGGCAAAACAGTTTCACATATTAGATCTAAGGATTAAAATGACCATAATGCCCTTCATCCTTATCTCTCATCTTCCCCAAATTTCCACCCGGTGGCATCCGACCGAATCTGCACCGGTCCACTCGAGCTCGGTTGCGCTCCCGCATCGCGTCTGCACATGCTCCGATGTCCGAGCCCGCCCACCCTGCACCGCACGAGCCCTGATGGCTGCGCCGCTCGTGCCCCGGCGACCGCGGTGGTCGCGCCTCGGTGGCCGCACCGCTCGCGCCCCGGTGGCCTCCCTTTCCGCCGCGCTCCGCAGCATGGACACCACGGTCTCTGCGGCGCCGCTGGCCCGAGCCAGCGCGTTCTTGTCGAACTCGGCCACGTCGTTGTCAAAAGAGGAAAGCCACGAGCTTTCGGAGGGCAGGGGTTCGCGCCGGGTTCAGCGACCCGGTGGAGGAGCTCGACCGCTGTGGTTGCACCCCGACGGCCGAGCCTGCATGCGCCTAGGCCCCCGAGAGCTTCGGTGGCTGCGCGCCGGGGTGACGACGTGCCTATCCCCCGGCGGCACCTTTCTCCCCCGCGACCTCTTTACCCGAGACCGAGAGGGGCATGTGCATAAGTCTATGTGTATTGGGGCCCACGTATGGGAGATAAAGGTGGGATAAGCTACTATTTTCAGCTTTATCACAACTCATGTCTCTGTGAGAGGAGAAAAACAGCTTTAGCCATGAAGCTATTTTGTAAATGAGTGTTTGGCAAAAAAAAAAAAAAAACAGCTCATGAAGCTGCTGTCAGGTGTGCCAAACAGGCCCATACACTGCGCTAAAGCTTTCAGAAGCAGCACTGCAAAATGTATACGATGCGATATATAATTTATGAATAGCATCTGAAAAAAAATCAGTAAACCACAAATAAAAACCCATTATAATATTGCATCTTAATTTTCAATACATCATGCCCAGTCCCAAGTGATTCATCAGGAATGAGACCAGGGTGATGAGCTCGCCGCCACGGCTGAGCTGCTGCACGTGCGAGATCCCGCGGCCTCTGCACGCCACGAAGGTGAGCATCTCCCCCCACACCCCCATCACCACCTCCCACATGGTCTTCTCTTCCAGTTTCTTTAGTTCCGTCGCCAGCGCGCACGCGTCAAGCAGCACAGACCTGCTCGCATCGCTGTTCTCCTCCTCCTGCTGCTCCGCCTTGGCCTTAGCCACCCGATCCGTCGTCGCTGCGGCGGCTTGTATCAGAAGCGTGCTGCATGCCATGTCATGCAGGCGGTCTGCGCTCGAGCGCCTCATCAAGCCCAAGGAGCTGAAGAGCTTTCCGGCCTCGGTGCACGTGTCCCGATACCGGATCAGCCCGATCCCGGCCACCGCGGACAGCATGTCCGACTGCTTGATGAGGAGGTAGAGCATGTAGTCGGACAAGCACTTGCTGATTTCCCTCATCTCGGCGAACTTCTCATCCCCTCCCACCGCGCCGGCCAAGCACAAGTCCGTGGCGACGTGCCACAGCAGCAAGGACTCGTCCAAGTCCTTGGTGACGCTGTCCCGGATGGTCATGCTGCCTTGCTCTCCGAGCTTCTGGTCAATGGCTCCCATGCCTCGAAGTTGGCACGCCTTCTTGATCTCCTCGTAGTTCTGGGCTGTGGAGGCCACCTCCTTGAGCCTGCCAAAAATGAACTCGAAGATGTGCCTCTGCTCTCCCTCTGCCGTGCTGAGGGGTGCCTGCCGGACGAAGAAGAAATCTTCAAATGTCGCCCCTAACCCCAGCAGTTCCGCAGCATGCCAGAGGAAGCGGCCGCCGCTGTCGGGCCTGCCGAGGCTGCGGCTGATAATGTTCATCTGCGATGTAGTCTCCGACCAGCGTCGTCGTGGCTGCCGCCGCCGCCACCGCTTGATCCTCTTGATGAAACCCGCAAGCCACTTCAACCGGCGGGAGCGCTCGAGGAAGACCGTCGTCCAGTCTGATAGGAGCAGGATGGCAAGCGCAGCCACGTCAAGCGCCACGGCACCACCGAGCAGCGCGTAGGTGATGCCGACATCGACGGGCAGGATGCTACCACCCTTGTCGGCGTGAACAAAGAGGGCGAGGGAGGCCACGAGGCAGCAGGAGCAAACGGAGCGGAGCACGTAGCCGGTCCTGGTGTGAATCACCGGCGCCTTGGTGTACTTCACGTCGTACAGGAAGTTGAGCTCCGCCTCTACGACCGCAAACGACTCGCTGCTGTCGCTGCGCGCCATGAAGAAGTCATGGCTCATCCTCCGCTCGCTGACGAAGCTGAGGATGAGATTGACGTAGAGGAAGCGGAAGACGCGGAAGAACTCGTACCCTTGTGCCTCGACGCTCAGGTTCTCGAGGTCCTCGGCACCACCGTGCCGCCGGCGGGTGCCCTGGTGACCGCCGAAGATGTCGATCTTCCGGTTGGCGTACTCCGGGCCCGGGTCTGGCTCGACCCGGGCAAAGTAGAGCGAGTATGTCCGCTCGCCGTACTTGATGATCCCGACGACGAACATGAGGACGGTAGCAGGGATCATGGGATTATAACTGCCCTGTGTTATGGAGCAGAAGAAGACGACCGCCGCCGCAGTTAGCTCAAACAGGAGGCCGAAGAGGTGGCGGAGCCAGAGCTCGTTGTCCGCGAGGGAATAGGCGCTGATGCTGTCCGGTCCGCCCAGGTGGAGAAGCAGGAATGGCGCCCAGAAGGCGAAGATGATGGGGCTGCTGGAGCCGCAACCAGCTGTCGCCGAGGAGCTCCCGCCGCCGATATTGCCCAAGTTGTTGAGCAGAAGGCCAAGGGCGAGGTCGGCCACCCAGTCGGCGAGGAGGTAGCAGGACCAGACGATGAACTGGGGAGCCAAAGACGAGGAACGCTTGCGGACAGGGGCGACGAAGATGAGGAGCACCTGGAGCATAAGGCTAAACAGAACGGCGGCACGGATCTCCCAGTCGCTGTACTGCTCCGGTACCGGCGGATTGAACCCCATTTCTGCATGCGGAGACGAAGGTCACCATCTCCATCTGTGTAACATATAAGGTGCTGCTTGGTTCAGCAGAAGGTATGTACGGGAACGACAATGGAATTGATTCTTCCCTGCTCCGTCAGCTACGGCTTGACTTTGAAGCCCTGTCTACACGGGACATAGAACCTGTGGTGACCACTAGGCCTGCACCAGCGATTCAGGCTCCAGCATTGAGTCTACCCGGGACCCCCAATGCCTGCGCTGCAGCCGCGCGAGCTACAGGATGTGAATGCTGACCCAATGTTGCAGGATGCGCCACTCATCCAGCAGTCAATCGCTGTGCTACCCTACCCAAGGACAGAGGCAAAGGAATCCTTCCTGTTCGCTTAGCTTATAAGCCATAGTTGAAAGTACTATTGGCTGATTTAATATGAGAGAAAAATACTGTACCATGGCTGATAAGTTCACATGAACAGGCAGAAGGCTCACCAGCTCCGGGTGTTGCTACCCTAGCCTAGATCCAAATAAGCCCACCCACCGATATCCAAACAGAGCAGCTCATAAGAGCAAGTATTATGGCAGGCGGTAAAGCAGGTTGATATCTACGTGGAGGAGAGAGAAACCAAGAGAGAGAACGGGACGGCGCCCGCCTGAAGCTGGCGAATACACGCTACCGCCGCTGCTATTGGCTTAGCTTGCTGCTGTGCATTAAAAACTAGCGGGGTCCGCCACCACCGTGCGATGATCTGGCAATCGTTGCAGCCGGCAGCGGGCGAAATCATTATACTTGCTCTAAACCCTCAAGTCAACCAACCCCCTCCTCAGCCTCCTTTTAATTAGCTCATATTGTCCCAACAGCCATCAGCAGCACCTTTTGAGGCTCAGCACAGCTTGCTTCAGCATACTTTGTCCCAACAGTCACCGGCGCCATATGAGCCTCAGCACCAACAAGCTCTTCTTACAGAGCTCCACCATGGATCTGCACCACCCCCTGCCACACTCCCTGAGCTCCCTCAAAATCCTCTCATGGCTCCACCTCCCGCTCCACCTCATAACCCACCCCCACCCAGCATCAATAGTCCACCCCGCCCGATTCCTCCTCCTCGCTATACTCCTCACCGTCAGCCCACCCCAAGGCCGCCTCGCCATGGCGGACGCTCACGCCAGCAATCCCCACCGGCCTCTCCAGCGCAGTCCTACATAGCCTCTTCTGACTCACGTCGCAGCGCACCGCTGGATCCAGCAGTCGGTCTGTCCCCGAGACCCAGAACCACACGCCGTCGCCTTGTTTATCGACGCCAACCAGCTGCCTCAGCCCCGCATCAGCCTCTGGGTCAAGATCCGAACTAAGCTCAGAATCGTCGCCGACGTCGACCGCCGTCTCAGGGACCTGCGGATTCAGATGCCACATCTGCTTTCAGAGATCCAGATGCCAGACCTCACCATAGGCGTCGTCACTGGGATGATGTTGGGCCTTCAGTCGGTCTTGGAGATGTCCAACTTGGCCCTTAATGGCTGGATGCAAGTCATCGTCAACCCACTGGCGCGGGACTTCCTCAAACGCCTGGTGCTGATGTTAGCATCTATTTCCTGTGCCTTTCGGCTGGTGACCCTTTGGGAGACATGTTTCGCTAGGCTCCTGATGCATCCTGGTCTGCATCAGGAGCAGTTTCCTGGCCCAGACAACTACGCCTTCGCGCCGTACATTGTCGTCGGCCCAATAGTCTGAGGCTACATGGATGGACAAGATGGAGGCCAAGCTCGTTGGGGGGGGGGGTCATGCTCCTCCTCTATCCCCTGCTGTCGGGGACCTAGCTCTCCCTGCCCATCCTCAAGCTCTGCAATAGCAACCCACAGACGGGAATCCGACTGAGGCACAGGATCCCCGTGGTGTTCCTGGTGAACTGCTTCAGCGCAATCTTAAACAGGCATCGGCGCCAGCCGTCAAGGCGCCACGGGCGCCATGATGTTCCTGGCGTGGAACTGTCGGGGTATGGGCAGCAGCCTCGGCAGCCCTAAGATGATGCATCTCGGCCACCTGATCGTGTCTACCAAAGTGCAGGTAATCTTTCTTTCAGAAACTAGAAACTCAAGAATCACTAACGTTGCTATCATAAATCATTTCAATGTTGACGATGCTTGTATTGTTCCAGCTCAAGGCCTTTCCGGTGGGCTTTGCCTGCTCTGGAAGCAAGACGTAGGAATAGATGTAGTAACCACTAGCCAAAATTTCATCTTTGCTTTGTGTGTACATAAGCAGTCCACTAAGAAATTTGGCTTAGTTTTCATGTATGGTGATCCTCATCACTAGAACACCCTAGTATCTGGTCTCAGGTGCAAGCTTTTGTTGTAAATAATCCTGGCTTGCCTATGTTCTGCATGGGGGACTTGAATAATATTATGAATGCTAATGAAAACTTGGGGCCTAGACCAGCTCATGCTAGACGTATATCTGAATTCTGTTGCATGATTAAAAACTGTGGTTTGTTTGATCTGGGATACAATAGGCCTGCATACACTTGGAGTAATAAATGTTTCAACTCTAATCCCACTTATGAGCGTTTGGATCATTGTTTAGGCAATGCAGAATGGTGCACAATGTTTCCTACCACCACAGTCTATCATCTCCCCATGGTGCGAAGTGATCATGCGCTGATTCTTGTAGTACTTGACACCAATCGTAACAAAACTAAAAAAAAATTCAGATTTGAAAACTGGTGGCTTTTGGAACAGGATTTTCAGCAGGTTGCCAAGGAGAGCTGGCAGAAATCCCATAGTCGCACCTTCCACCAAAAAACCAAATTCATGGCCACTAATCTCAAGATCTGGAGAAAAACCAAACCCAAGCTTACTGATCAGTTAGAGACCATTGAACAGCAAAGCCTCCTCAACTTCAGAACCACAACCTACAGAGTGATCTCACTCACCAACACCACATCATTCTAGCCAAGCAAGAAATGTTCCATAGACAGCAATACAAAAAAAACATGGGCCATCAAGGGAGATAGGAACACCTCCTTCCACCAATCCATCCTCAAGAGAGCAAGACGTAACCACATTACCCATCTCCAAAACCCAAATGGAAGTGACTCCACAACACCTGAGCAGCTGGCGGATACTTTAATCTCTTATTTCAATGAACTCTTCACATCTAACACTATGCAGGGTGCACAGGACAACATGGACAACAATCACCATGGAGCCACTTCTAACCAAGTTTTTGTCAATGATGATTATACTTTGTCTATTCTAGACTTGCAGGAGATCCACAACATTGTCAAGCACATGAGAAGCAATGTAGCACCGGGTCCGGATGGTCTTAATGTTGCCTTTTACAAGGCCGCATGGAATTGGGTTGGCCAAGATGTGCAACAGTTAGTTGCTTCATTCTACCATTCTGCTCATCTCGCAAATGCCATCAACAGTACTTTCATTGCCCTCATTCCTAAGAAAAATATTCGTGTCACCCCTAGAGATTTTCGTCCCATTAGCCTCTGCAATGTCAGCTACAAAATCATTGCCAGATCCTTGGCTGACCGCCTCAAACATCACCTCCCCCACATCATTCATCCAACTCAGGCTGCTTTCGTTCAGGGATGCCATATTGCTTCTAATATCATTATTGCCCAAGAGATGGTCCACTCTTTCAACCTCAAGACTTGGAACCATAAAGCTTTCCTGCTTAAACTCGATCTTGCCAAAGCCTTTGATCGCATTGAATGGCATTTCATTGTTTCTGCACTTCGCAGACAAGGATTTCAGGAGATCATCAGTTATATGCTAAGTTCAGTAAGTGTGAGTTTTGGCTGAAAACTGTTCCTTTTCTCGGTCACGTGTTATCTGAGAATGGAATATCAGTGGATCCTAGCAAAGTACAAGAGGTTATGGATTGGAAGGCACCAACCACAGTTCATGAGGTTCGGAGTTTTCTTGGATTAGCTGGATACTATCGTCGCTTCATACCAGATTTCTCGAAGATTGCCAAGCCAATGACAAGTCTGCTACAGAAAGACCATAAGTTCGCCTGGACAGAGGAGTGCGAGACAGCTTTCCATACCTTGCGGGAATTGCTAACCACTGCCCCTGTTCTGGCATAGCCGGACATAGAGAAGCCATTTGATGTGTTTTGCGATGCGTCTAAGAATGGTTTAGGATGTGTTCTGATGCAAGATGAAAGGGTCATTGCTTATGCCTCACGTCAATTGAGGAAGCATGAAGTTAATTATCCTACGCATGATCTAGAGCTCGCTGCTATTGCGCATGCTCTAAAGATTTGGAGACATTACTTGCTTGGGAATGTGTGCAATATTTTCACAGATCATAAGAGTCTCAAGTACATCTTTACTCAGTCCGAGTTGAATATGCGACAACGAAGATGGTTGGAGTTGATTAAGGATTATAACCTGAATGTGCACTATCATCCAGGGAAGGCTAATGTAGTAGCAGATGCCCTAAGTAGGAAGTCACATTCTCTTACAGTGCAACCTTTGTTCGAAGATAGGTTCAATCTGTTGCATCCCGCGGTATTGCACAATATTCAGATCAGTTGTACTTTGGAGAGTAAGATCATTGAAGGTCAGAAAACAGACAAGAGAATCTTCCATATCAAGGAGAAAATGAAGAAAGAACCAACTAAGCACTTTAGAGTGGATGAACAAGGAGTGTTATGGTTCAAGGACCGCTTGATTGTACCCAAGGATCGAGAGCTCAAGAACCAATTGATGGATGAAGCTCATCATTCTAAGCTATCTATCCACCCTGGAAGCAGCAAAATGTATCAAGAACTGAGACCTCATTATTGGTGGACGAAGATGAAGAAGGAGATTGTGGCGTATGTTGCTCGATGTGACACCTGTTGTAGAGTGAAAGCTCTTCACATGAGACCCGCAGGTTTGTTGCAACCTTTGGCCGTACCTAATTGGAAATGGGATGATATAAGTATGGATTTCATCACCAATCTTCCCACCACCTCGAAGGGAAATTATTCGATTTGGGTGATTGTAGATCGCCTTACCAAATCGGCTCACTTCTTACCAATCAAGACGACATTTCGACCACCTCAGTATGCCGAGAAGTACATTGCAGAAATCGTTAGATTGCATGGTATACCAAAGACAATTGTGTCTGATCGAGGGTCACAGTTTACCGCTCACTTTTGGGAGCATCTTCATAAAGGTTTGGGTACTAGTTTGGTTCGCAGTACAGCTTACCACCCACAAACGGATGGGCAAACGGAACGAGTTAATGCTGTTCTTGAAGATATGCTTAGAGCTTGTGTGTTATCGTCCAGAGGTTCATGGGAGTCATGGGTACCTTTGGCCGAGTTTGCTTACAACAACAGTTATCAAGAGAGTATCAAGGTAGCTCCGTTTGAAGCCTTGTATGGCAGAAAATGTAGGACACCGTTAAATTGGGTCGAACCTGGTGAGAGAAGATTTTATGGGATCGATTTTGTTGACGAGGCTGAGAAAAAGGTCCATATTATCCAACAAAACATGAAAGCTGCACAATCCCATCAGAAGAGTTATGCAGATAAGAGAAGAAGACCGCTAGAATTTCAAGTTGGTGACTATGTTTACTTGAAAGTTACCCCAATGAAAAAGAAACGGTTTGGGATTAAGAAGAAGCTCGCCGCTAGATTCGTAGGGCCATATAGAATAATAGAGAAGAAGGGTCTCGTGGCTTACAAGTTGCAGCTACCAGAAGCAATGGGTTCGATCTTTCCAGTCTTCCATGTATCACAGTTGAAGAAGTGTTTGTGTGTTCCGAAAGAAAGAATAGAACCTCAGGGCATTCGGATCAAGTCAGATTTGGAATACCATGAGCAACCATTTCGGGTTTTGGATACTAAGGATCGAGTCACTCGAAATAAAGTGGTGAGAACATATAAGATACAGTGGAGTCATCATGATGATGGCGATGCGACATGGAAAACGGGAGAATATCTGCAAAATGCTTATAAAGACTTTTATAACAAATGGTTCGTAACTCAAAATCTCGGGACGAGATTCTTATAAGGCACGAGGGCTGTAACACCTTGGGTGTTAAGCATCGCATTAGCATCTCAAATCATGAGCATTAGCATCAAATGCATTTCATAATCACATGCAATGTAAGTTTAAAACAGAATTGGAAACATGTGAAGCGTCATTTTGAAACATGCATGTTGCATATGCTTGTTAGTTGTACTTTTGCCCTAATTATGCTTGCTAGGTGAGTAAAACATGTTTGGCTATAATTTTAAATCATCTAGAATTATTTAGCATGATTTTTGGAGCAACTTTTGTATTCAAAATCTCCCCAAATTTTGCTTTTAAAAATATTCTAGAAAATGGGTTTTTATTTGAAAAATGGACTTTGAATCCTTAATTCAAAATCTGTTTGGAATTTCAAAATGTGCCCTAAAGCAAAGTTGTAGAGAATTAAATTTTGAGCAACTTCTATTTTGGGGTCAAGTCTTGAAAATGTCATTTTCAACTTCAAAATTTTGAATTTGTGACTGTTAGCAAAAATTTGAATTTGAAATGGAAAAAGAAAAGCATTTTCAGTCTTACTGGGCCGCCGCCCCGTTTCCGGCCCAGCTCGGCAAGCCGGCCCAGCCCGCGCTCGCGCCCCGCACGCTCGCCTTCGCCAGCGCCCGCGCCACGCCCGCGCGCGTCGTCTGGCCACGACAGGCCGCGCACGCCGCGTGGCGGCCATGCGCCGGCGAGCTCGCCGCGCGGCGCCTCCGGCCTGCCTTCACCCCCACCTGGTCGCGCACTGCCTCCGCCTCCATCTCCTTTGTCCCTGCTTACCTCCTCGCCCGCGCACTCCTCCTCTCCCTCGCTCAGCCGCAGTTCCGCCACCGCGCGCCATCACCGGCGCCTCACACCTCCGCGCCGCCATTCCCGCTCAACGGCAGCGCCTCCCTCTGATTCATCTCTCCACCCTCTCCACCACCTATTCCTCTATGCTGGACGCGCACCAGCGCCTCGGTTCGAGCCAAGGTGAGGCCCTATTGGGCGTTTCCTCCTCCACTGCCCGCCATGGCCGCCGTTGGCCGGCGCGCGTGGCCGGAGTTCCCTCCACTCTCTCTCCCTCTTCTGTCTCGGGCACCAGCATTGCCTTCACCTCGCGGTGCTCGTGCGCGCTTCCTTGGCCGCCACCAGGGCCTGCGCCGGCCGGCCACCGTGCGCCAGCGCCGCCACCCCGCCATGCACGCCGGCGAGCTCAGTGCCGAGCTTGTCTGGCCACGTTCTAGGCACCCATGGCTTCGCCTCGGTGCGGGGAGCACGGTGGTGCCCTCCCCGTCACCGGAGGTCTCACCGGCGGCGAGCTTGCCGCCGGTCAGCGGCCGCCCCTGCCCGGCTCACTGACGGGTGGGGCCGGTCAGCGCCTTGGGCCCGTATGTCAGTCGCAGTAGGCAGTCTTGGGTGCACGGCCTCGGGTGTGCGTAGCATTTAGGGCCAAGTAGATTTTCGGATTTATTGAAAATGATTTCCAGAAATTATGAAAAAGCTTCCAAAAATCATATCTTAAGATTTATAGCTCCAAAAATTGTGAAACAAATTTTGGTAGACTTCTTAAGACCAGATCTATGATATAAAAATATTGCATGTCAAGTTTGAAATACTTTTCTGTAGAGTTTTTATTTAATCCTTATAATTGCTGTTTTCTTAAGAAATGCATAGTAAATCATAGAAAGATCAGAAAAATATGGTTCCACTTGCATTAGTTTTCTTTTGTGATGTAGTTTCTGGGAAAAATATATTCTAGGCATGTTATATGTGAAATTATTGATGTCCAGTTCAAGTGCTATTTATTGCCTAGATTTGTTATTTTTGATAGAGGGAAAAATATGAATAAAACATGCCTATGATAATTTTTGTGTAGTGATTATTTACTGTGTAGATTGTTGAAAAGTGCTTAAATCTATTGTTTGATACTTTTCATAGTACAAAGTATTTTCATGCTCAATATCATTTTAGAGCTTGTCATTTTTGTGTAGGCTGTAGTACTTATCCAAATCTCATGAAATTTTTATGGTGTGCTATTTGGAGTAACGCTAGGCTACTATAATTTTTGTAGATTTTTCTAGGTGCCAGAAATGCTTGTCGCTGTTGTAACCCTAGTTTAAATAGGAAATAAAATGTCATTCTTTATGAATAATTAGAGTATTAAGGAGTGTTTGGTGTATCTTTGAAGCACCCCAACCACCTTGCTGGTGTTGCTTGATAAGTTAATGTAGTGGTGTTGATAAAGTGTAGTAGCACTCTTGTTAGGGTTATATGCTAGCTATATTATAAAGAAGATGACATGCTTTATTAATGATTAGTCTTGGATCATATTGACTACCTTGTAGAAAGTTTGTCTTTCGTCTATACTATAAGTTTCAATGTGCTCATCTGCATATCATGATCATGGCATACCACCGCATCCGATACACCGCTTGCATGTTTACTTATGCAATTGCATCATACAAGATCGCATGAGGAGTCGCAAGTAGCAGTGCCGGAAGAGCAGACCGGGACAGATCCGCAAGAACTCCAAGCACAGGAGGTGCCCGAGGAAGAGGAGCAAGGAGAGGACTTGTCCGAGTGCGTAGATCACCAGCCTAGTTCGTTTGAAAGAGGCAAGCCCCGGAGCATTCTAAAATCCCTACTTTATTCAAGCAATTCTTTATATATGAGTTATATATTGTTGCATTAGGTTATAGGAGTTGAGTGAAACCATTGATGCATTTATTACTATCCTTGCCCACCCGGTTACCTGTTACCCTGTTAGGTCAGGATTGAATAATTGCTTAGCCTTGCTTAGACCGGTAGCGATCGGTGATTTCTGGTCACCTACATTGATAGGTGGTTACTGAAAGAATTTAGCCATGAAAAGCATGATATCCTGGAATTAACCATGTGTTGATGGATAATTGGAGACCGGACGGAAAAGTTGGAAGCAACCAGACAGGGTTCTGGTGTGCGGTTAGTTTTCCGTCTGTGTCGATTAAGGACCGATCGTTGCTCGTCCCTCTTGTCATGTTGAACGCATGCCTCATATTTAGCTGGCCGAATAAAGTACCTTTCGACCGCGAAGCTAGTGACATGATTCGGGCCGGGACCTACATGGGTGCCCGTACTGGTGCTGAAGGGAATAGGACGGGGACGCGAAGAGTGAGCCCAAGGTGCGTCCTGGCAGTCGGGCGGTCCCTGGGTACTGCGGCCCTAGTTTATCCCGCGACGTTTACCGGGATCTTGTCATTGGTGATCTATAGTTCACTTGATCGGTAAGTGTGGTTTGTGTGAGGAATAAATCACCAACTGGTTAGGAATCGATTCGAATCGCCATCGCTCCTGGATAGTGAGCACTTGACTCGAGTTACGGCATCATAGCATTTGTGATGGAACACTGATGGTTATTGGATGGTATTGGAAATGCTAAATCTAAATTGGTAACTAGATGTATTGGTTAATCAAGTGATTGCTATAGTCTAGGTGCTTACCTAGTTGAATAGGTCCTAATAAAGATGATGCAAAGTACTTAAATTAGTTTCTCCATTGTAGCTTATGCCTTTCGCAAATGAGTCAGCTAGTCCACTAAAAGAAAGTCTTGCATAATCCTTGGTGTCACTTTATTTTGGTTTAAGACGGGTAAGTCTAGCTGAGTACCTTCTCGTACTCAGGGCGTTGTTCCCATTGTTGTTGCAGATGGTCAAATGTACTACGGCTATTGCATTAACTGCCTGTATCCGGCGATGGGCGACAACTAGGACCAAGGGTAATGGTCACTCCGTATCTCTCATCTGATGCTTTTGTTGAGGATAGCTACCTACTAGCACTGTATCTGAACTAAATGTGTGTGTGTGTCTTATGAAACTATTTGCTTCCACTACTTTAATTTGAACTTGGTTTGTAATAACTTTCTGTTCTACACTCCGATGTATTCAACTGTCATTGCGAACTTTATGTAATATGTGATTGTGGCTGCTAAACTTGTATAATCTTGGTTTGTATGTTCGTTGGTTTGAAATCCTTCGTGGTTTCACGGACTACCGGGTTATACGGGCTTAAGTTTGTTAAATTGTCTGCTTCGGTGGGTGATTTTCTTACTTAATTTCGTATAATTGGTTGGTTCTGTTACAGATGAGATCCCAAGTCTCTGGTGAATGTGAAGTAGAGTTGAAGTGCTTGAGATCATTCGTAGGCCTCTGAAGAACCTCTCCCAAGATGGGGCACCTAGCCTTCCCTTTTATGGACCAAGGGAAGGAACTGGGGTACACGAGAGACAGAGAGAGAAGTGGAAAAGAGGAAAAGAAGAAAGAGAAAAATCGAGATGAAGGGAGCTCTGGGGCTACGTCGCCCTTCTCCTCCGTAGGCGGGTCCTACAGGTCTTGTAGACGACAATGGAGGCAAGTGCATGTCGCGACCCTATCTGTTACTGGTGCTACAGGCAGGCGCCACCGCTTAGACATGGAGCAGCGTCCTGTCCTGGCATGCCGTATGGTCAACAGACCCCCTTGACTGGAGTCGCACGGAGATCCGAGCCACACAGTTGTTGGCGGTTCTTAACATACATTTATACCACCAACATTTGAATATAATAAAGGAAATATGACTACCAAAACTTAGGAATAGGGGCTTTATGGCTAATATTTCCACGAGTTTTGGTATGTACATGTTTTGTAGGCACAAAAGCAGAAATCCACCAAAACGCGCTTTCCAGGAGGCGTATTTGAGCAAAACAAATGCAAAAGCCCACTCAAACGCAGAAGTGGACCGAAGCACCGGTGGGGGAGGCACCTAGGCCTAGCCAGGAGCCCACAGGCCAAAGGTGGTGGCCAGGCACGTAGCCCAGGGTGCGGTCGCACCCTGGGTGCGGGCGCACCGCCCCCTGCTTGGCCCGGGCCCATGTTTTGCAGTCGGTGCATTTATTGCATAGGGAGGCGGTTGCATGTGGTGCTTACCAAAAATACCATGCAAACTGACCTCCTCCAAGCTATATAAAGAGCACCCCTCCTCACATCATCATACACACATTGGAGAAGAAGAACTATCTTCATTAGCTTCTAGCTAGATTAGAGTAGGGAGTGAGAGAGGGAAAGAGTTAGAGAAAAGAGCGTAGTAGCGGTAGCTTCTACCTCGAGTGCTCGGCGAGCCTTGTACCTCAGGTGGACGGAGTGTCGGACTTGTCAGCTCCCTCTACACTTGTACCTCTATGATCGACTTACTAATTGGAGTAAGAAGTTCGCATTCATCTTTCGGTTACGATTCCATAAGTTAAGTTACCATTGTTGCTACTTACTTCCGAGTTCGTCGTCTGTCCTCATGGTAGATGTTCTAGTAGAGGACTCCTGATAAAGACGAAAGTTCCTGGCCAATGCTAGAGTAGTAGTGGTTAGCGTAGACGTGGTGTCTAAGCTACATGTTACCTTCGTTTGCCTCGTATCCCACGGTTGAGGGGTAGGCGGCAGGTGGTGATAGCCCTATCCGCCCTTCGTAATCCCCCATGTTTAGGTACGGCATAGAGCTACATGCCGGTATCGCTTGGCAGACCAAGCAAAAGCCGGTGCCCGAAGTGAGTTTGTAGTACCAAAGGTATCTTCGCTTAAGGTTTCTGCCCCTAGACGAACCTCACTACCCAAGTTACCTTTCATCCTTTTCTCTAGGCAAACTAGCTAAGAGATTACTTACAATATCGTTCCTTTGGGAAATATGATACCCTAAATACTTCCGAGTGAAGAGCTACAACGGTACTTCTATGCGCTTGCGGACTTTTCTGCTTTTGCTAAGAAGTGCCAACAAGCATTTCTAGCGCCGTTGCCAGGGAACGGTTGTCGTTTTAGTCTTCAAACCTAGTTTGCCCATGTATCCTTTGTTTTTACTTTTCTTTTCTTTTTAGTTTTTTTTCCAATGGAGCAGCCTACCATTCAAAACCTTTCTACTCCCAAGGGTGAGTTCGTTGAACCTCCACAATCCTCGAAGCCAATCATAGCTTCAAGTTACGAACTCCGCCCAGGCTTTATAGCCATGGGTCGGGAACAAGCCTTTTCGGGGTTAGATTATGAAAACCCTTATCATCACCTATGGGAGTTTGAGCAGCTCTGTGCTTGCCTGACCATTTCAAGCATGTCACAAGAAACACTTCGGTGGAAGTTGTTTCTGTTCTCACCTGATGAGAGGGCGAAACAATGGTATGCCCACAACATAGGGAAGGTAGCTGGTGATTGGGAAGAACTTAGGAACATATTCTGTCTAGCGTTCTTCCCTATGTCCTGAATCGTTGCCCTGCATCAAGAGATACTCAACTTTCAACAAAAAGAGAAGGAATCCATAGGTGCAGCTTGGGACAGATTCTCAATTTTAACGAGGTCTAGCCCAGACTTGTCTATACCCAATCACGTGCTCTTACAGCATTTCTGGTTAGGGCTTAGCAAGGAGTCTGCCCTACAGTTTGATATAGCTACCGGAGGTTCGTTTACTCATAAAACCACAGCAGAAGGAGAAGCTCTCCTAGACCGCATTCTAGAGAACACTCCCCCGCTAGAACCCCTCTGAGTAGAGCCCGAGCTAAGCCATAGGAAGTCTCTTCGGCCATGGCTGAACCTGTACCATCCATAGAGAGGCCCTCACCCGAACTAGAAGACCTAGAGGAAGGTATCCAACCTTCGGATCTTCCGTATTTCGAGGATGAGTTTTTTGAATATTTCAAAAATACCTCAAATTACGAATGTCAAAAGAAGCCACCAGTTCTTATCACTCCTTCGGACCCATTAGATGAACCTTTCCTTAAAGAGTCTATCAAGGAGTTGATAGCGGTCATGAGCAGTGAATGGGTGGAAGAGAGAGAGCACTCTTTTGAAGAAATTCAGATTCATGCCCCTCCATCAACCATCTGTTGCAAAATCTCGAAACAATGGTGGATGTACTTTTCTCGCCCACTATCGGAGCAAATTTGATGTCTGCATCTTTTGTGTCTACCTATTTTGGCAATGAACCCCTTGCTCCAACAAACAGATTCTTTAGGAATAAGCCACGGTCGATCCTGAAAGGACATGGAATCTTGCACAATACTACAATTCATCATGATAATACCAAGATAGTCCTCGATTTCCATGTCTTCGATATTCAGGACTTCGACATCTTGATAGGGTATCCCCTAGAAAAACTCCTCGTTGACCCACAAAAAATAGGGGATCTGGACGTAAAGCTGGGGAGCGAGACTTTTACCATTCCTATTACTCAAGTCAAAAAGTCGGTGGTAGATTCTCTCCCCTATCCTAACCTGCCCAAGGAAGTCATGTCGGTTGTACCCTTTGATTCCCCCGAGTCGTCCTTAGAAAAGGATGCAAAAAACTTCATAGAAGAAGAGGATGACTTTGGAGAAACCATAGATCTTCCCTCCAAGGAAGTACCAACACCACCTCCGGTTGAGCTAAAACCTTTGCCCGCAGGTCTACGCTATGCTTTTCTAAATGGTGACAAGAACACCCCTGTAATCATTAGCAATAAGCTTTCTGATGAGGAGACGTCCAAACTCATCGCTATTTTAGAGAAGCATAGGTCGATCTTCGAGTATTCTTTGCAAGATCTCAAGGGGATTAGCCCAGCACTCTATACCCATCGTATTCCAATTGACCCTGCGAGCACACCATCACGTGAACCACAACGCAGGCTCAATAATGCGATGCGGGAAGTCGTGAAGAAGGAAGTCCTCAAACTTCTTCACGCCGGGATCATTTATCCCGTACCACGTAGTGACTGGGTTAGTCCCGTCCAAGTGGTTCCCAAGAAAGGAGAAATGACGGTAGTTGAAAACAATAAAAATGAGCTAATTCCACAACGCACCGTCACAGGGTGGAGAATGTGCATTGATTACCGGAAGTGCAACGCGGCAACAAAGAAAGACCACTTCTCACTGCCTTTCATTTATGAAATGTTAGAGCGGCTGGCGAAGCATTCTTTTTTTCTGTTTCCTCGATGGGTATTTGGGATATCATCAAATTTTTATCCACCCCGATGATCAGAGCAAGACAACGTTTACACGCTCGTATGGAATGTATGCCTATCGTCGAATGTCATTCGGGTTGTGCAGTGCACCCGCTTCGTTCGAACGATGCATGATGTCTATTTTCTCAGACATGATTGAAGAAATCATGGAGGTGTTCATGGATGATTTTTTAGTCTATGGCAAAACCTTTGACCACTATCTGGAGAATTTAGACAAGGTCTTACAGAGATGCCAAGAGAAGGACCTGGTACTTAGTTGGGAAAGTGCCATTTCATGGTCCGTGAAGGCATCATTCTTGGGCACCTTGTGTCCGAGAGGGGGATAGAGGTAGATAAGGCCAAGATTGAGGTCATTGAGCAACTACCACCCTCGTGAACGTAAAAGGAATCCATAGCTTTCTAGGTATGCAGGGTTCTATAGGCGGTTTATCAAGGATTTTTCACAAATCGCTAGACCCCTCACGAACCTATTAGCTAAGGATGCACCTTTTGAGTTCACAGATGAGTGCTTAGCTACTTTTCACATGCTTAAAAAAGCAGTCATCTCAGCACCAATCATCCAACCATCTGATTGGTCGCTGCCTTTCGAGATCATGTGTGATGCTAGTGACTATGTTGTTGGTGCGGTCCTTGGCCAAACCAAAGATAAGAAGCATCACGCGATTGCGTACGCTAGCAAAACACTAATGGGAGCACAGCTCAACTACGCTACCACAGAAAAAGAGCTCCTAGCAGTCGTTTTTGCTATTGACAAGTTTAGGTCTTACTTAGTGGGTGCAAAAGTTATCATTTACACTGATTATGCTACATTAAAATATCTGCTCACTAAGAAAGACGCTAAACCTCATTTAATAAGGTGGATTATCTTACTCCAAGAATTTGACCTTGAAATTAAAGATAAAAAGGGAGTAGAGAATACTGTCGCCGATCATCTTTCGCGTATGCAAGTCACTAACATACAGGAACTTCCAATAAATGACTTTTACGTGATGACATGCTGCTCAAGGTGACGGACTCCAACCCGTGGTATGCAAACATTGTGAACGACATGGTTTCAGGCTATGTACCACCAGGCGAAAATAGGAGAAAGCTACAATTCAAAAGCCGACATCACCATTGGGATGATCCGTCTCTGTGCCGGGTCTGTTCAAATGGCTTGCTGAGGAGATGTGTGCCAATAGCCGAGGGTCTGCAAATCATTGAAAGATGCCATGCAACATCGTACGGAGGCCACTATGGAGGATTTCGCACACAAGCCAAAATCTGGCAATGCAGGTTCTTCTGGCCGATGATGTACGAGGACACCAAGGAGTTCATCCAAAGGTGTCGAAAGTGCTAATTCCAAGGAAGCATCAACTCTCGCAATGCGATGCCCCTACACTACAACCTACAAATAGAAATATTTGATGTGTGGGGCATTGACTTCATGGGGCCATTTCAAAAGTACCAAGATTGCGAGTACATCCTCGTCGCTGTTGACTATGTGTCAAAATGGGTGGAAGCACTACCGTGCCGAGCTGCTGATGTCAGGCATGCAAGGAAGATGTTTCATGAAGTGATCTTCCCTCGCTTTGGAACACGAAGAATGTGATAAGCGATGGGGATCTCACTTCATAGACAAGACATTCAGAGCATTTCTAAGAGAGTTAGGAGCCAAGCACAATATTGCCACTCCATACCATCCCCAAACCAGTGGCCAAGTTGAGACCTCGAATAAACAAATCAAAAACATCTTATAGAAAATGGTCAATGAGATGGGAAAAGGATGGAAGAATAAGCTTCCTGATGCACTCTGGGCATACAGGACAGCTTACAAAACTCCCATCGGCATATGACCATACCAGCTAGTATAGGGAAAGAGTTGCCATTTGCCTATTGAGCTTGAACACCGAGCTCATTGGGCAATCAAAAGCTAGAATATGGATGTAAAGCTAGCCGACAAAAACAGACAAAAACAAATTGCCGAGCTAGAAGAATGGTGAGAGAAGGTGTACCACAGTGCCAAGCTATATAAGGAAAGAACAAAAAGATGGCACGATCACCGAATTAAGCTCAAAGAATTCAAGCAAGGCGACAAGGTCTTGCTCTTCAATTCAAAGGTCAAGCTATTCAGTAAAGGAAAATTACGAAGTAAATGGCAAGGACCGTACACCGTCATCAATACTTCGCCACATGGCGCGATCACCATCCAGGACGATGACGGTAACATTTTTAAAGTTAACGGTCAACGTTTAAAAATTTTCCTTGAGCCTTCTCATAACTTTAACTTTGACCAAGAAATAGATAGAATAGATTTAGTAGCTTTTGATAAATTTATTCAAAACTTATGAAAATATAAAAATTTGATCATACTAACATATTCTTTCATTTACTTGAAAATATAAAAAAATATAAATATTTGTTTTCTTTTAAGCAAGTCATCATGGTAAAATGACCAATATACCCTCACTAGACATACCATGATCTTTGCCTATCTTTGCTTGATTCTTGCTAGACACATGTTTATTCACTCATTAAATTCAAGATCATGAAATTTGAATTTGAAATGTGAATATTCCTTTGATTCACCATGATCACACACATATCTTACTCTACCACTTGTTGATCATGTTGAATCACAAGCCGACACCAGCATCACTAGGATCCCTTGGCACATAAATGAACGTGGACGAAAATTCGTACCGAGGGGAGGAACTAGGGGTGCGGGCACACCCTAGGTGCGGCCACACCCCACTTGGCTCCGCTGGCCCTCTATCTTCTCCTGTATCTTCCTAATCCTATGTGTATCACGTCCATGGCGGTGTCCGGTTCATTTCCATCTTGGTAGAGGCCTGAGCAGCTATAAAACTACCCCTAGCCTCTCCTCTCCTCACACCAAGCTTCAAGCTTTCTATTCTCCTCATACAAGCAGCTCTCAAGTGCTTAGTGCAGTAATAGCCAGCTACGCACTCTCGCTTTACAAGGCTTCAAGCTCCATCTATGCTTAGATGTAGCTCCTTTGTCGGTTGACTACACTCCCAAGAGCTCCTATGTACGGGAGGAGGCAAGGCTCATCACAGAGACACCGCTCACCATCGTGCCACCTCCAAGCTACATGAGTGGTGGCTCAAGCATCAAGTCGACAGCACGTTCAAACGTGCCCAAAGGTGGCGCCAAGGAGAAGAAGAAGGCACCCGCATGACCTACCACCGGCACCATCGGCCTCAAGCGGAAGACACCCAATAGTAGCGATCCTAGCAAACACTCTCTTGTAATGCCTTCAGGCACTCGCGCTAGTTCGTCTATACCATCCGCTAGGCCTAGCCCTTCCTATACCGTAGTTAGCATATGCAAACCCGATGGCGGGTATGGGAAGGCACTCATGCGCAAGCCAGCTAAAAAGCCGGTAAATGAGCCGACTCCCTCCGGGAAGGGGTTGGAATCCTCAGGTGCGCCCCTTAGGATCAAGAGGATGATTAAGCCTCAAATTAGAGGGTGGCCTGCTGGATTTCTCAATGAAAGTGAGGACAAGCAGCCGTCCAAGGGCCCTACACTCGCCTCACTTAGTACTAGCAACAGAAGCATGCGTGCAAGTATTAGGAAGGCCAATGATCATACCACCAAGAGTGTTCTAAATATCAAAGAACTCGGCGATGAGATCAATGAGCTTCGCCGCGGTTTCGGAGAGAAAGTTGCTAGGGTGGCCAAGGCAGCGGGAGTTGAGCATGCTCTCAACCAACCACTTTAGACCACTCCCGCTGTGCAAATAAATTAGGCACATCATTTCCCTTTAAGTTTTTTCCTATCATTTTGAATTTCATCTTGTAATGCGCCTACAATTTATCATTGAATAAAGTTTTATTGTTAGAAATATATTGTTGCACTTGTTTTCTTTTGTGTCAAATAAAGAACAGGTAAGAAAACAAGTGTGGGGGAGGAACCACACTCACCTCCAACTCAATTGCACAAGGATAAATTCAAAATTCGGTTTGTGCAACTATCCTCTCTCGCTCCATACTTTAATAAAGAAGCTTTAAAATAGAATAAACGATTTAAAAAGAAACATGCTCCATCTCCATGTCTTCCTATGATTAAAAAGTTTGCATACTTTTTATTCCTTGCTAATACTCCTAATAACTTGTGAACACTATTTAGTAGGGAACCCAAGTTATCTAAGTCATTGACGAATGAGATATAGTAGGATGACATGACTGTTGCTCTTTCATTGCAAAGTACTTGGGATTTATTTTATAAAATTAAAAATTCAAACAGCATGTTCCTTGAATGAAATTCAAATACCTACCAAGGCTATATATGATTGTTCATGACAAAACCTTCCACATATGCCTCTTACTCTTGTGTTGAGTCTTGTCAAGTTTTGTGACCCCTGTCGGGAGTCGCTTCATGCTCCCAAGATCAAAACTCACGTACACGTCACAAATAATCAGCTATTCCTACACTGGGAATACGCTACAACATGCATTTCTATCCACAAAATAAATACTCCATGTTTTACAAATACAATCTCTCTAGCATATTTCAGAAAGAGACATCACATCTATGCAAAAAGAAAAAGAATGGGACACGTGAAGGTCCCAAAGTATAGAAAAAAAGAGGGACACAATGAAGGTCCCAAGAGTATTCAAAAAAATGATGAGCACATGAAGGCTCATGAAAATAATAAGATAGCCATGTCTCAAATTCAAAAGCTAGAAAAAGAGATCCTATCCAACAAAGGAGTATGAATTCCACCAAAAATATTCCACACACTTGCACTATTTTGATCTAAGAGTACGACGCTTCCCTCCGGTGCGGTTCGAGATTTGATTTGACAATATATGGAAGGTAAGAGTGTTCCACAAAAAATTCATCCCTACCCAAAAACTCCAGATAAACTTTTTAGAGGTAGGATGATCGAAAGAAGGCAAAATTCTCAAATATGCCTTGGTAAGGAACCACTTACAAATTTCTGAGTGACCCAAGATAATCATTCAAGGAACAAATGCTATCCTTGTTTTCAAAACAATCAAAACCCAAGTTTCTGAGCATGATTGTAGTGAGAAGATTTGAATCCAAGCTATTCCATTTTTCAATTACCCAAGATACTTTGGCAGACACATGAAAGTTCACAAGTTGAGGTGAAGCTTGGAATAACCTGTATGCAGATCTTTTCAAATCAAGGAGATGAACCCGCTTAGTCCTTGGAACTTTATTCGAGGACGAGCAAAGGACTAAGTGTGGGGGAGCTTGTTGGCGGTTCTTAATGTACATTTATATCGCCAACATTTGAATATAATAACGGAAACATGACTACCAAAACTTAGGAATAGGGGCTTTCTGGCTAACATTTCCATGAGTTTTGGGATGTACATGTTTTGTAGGCACAAAAGCAGAAATCCATCAAAATGCGCTTTTCAGGAGGCGTATTTGAGCAAAACAAATGCAAAAGCCCTCCCAAATGCAGAATTGGACTGAAGCATCGGTAGGGGAGGCACCTAGGCCTAGCTAGGAGCCCACAGGCCAAAGGCGGTGGCCAGGCGCGTAGCCCAGGGTGCGGCCGCACCCTGGGTGCTGGTGTACCAACCCCAACTTGGCTCGGGCCCATGTTTTGCAGTCGGTGCATTTATTGCATAGGGAGGCGGTTGCGTGTGGTGCTTACCAAAAATACCATGCAAACCGACCTCCTCCAAGCTACATAAAGAGCACCCCTCCTCACATCATCATACACTCATTGGAGAAGAAGAAGGGCTACACTATCTTCATTAGCTTCTAGCTAGATTAGAGTAGGGAGTGAGAGAGGGAAAGAGTTAGAGAAAAGAGCGAAGTAGAGGTAGCTTCTACCTTGAGTGCTCGGCGAGCCTTGTACCTCAGGTGGACGGAGTGTCGGACTTGTCGGCTCCCTCTACACTTGTACCTCTATGATCGACTTACTAATTGGAGTAAGAAGTTCGTGTTCATCTTTCGGTTATGATTCCATAAGTTAAGTTACCATTGTTGCTACTTACTTGCGGGTTTGTCATCCGTCCTCGTGGCGAATGCTCTAGTAGAGGACTCCTGATAAAGACAGAAGTTCCTGGCCAACGCTAGAGTAGTAGCGGTTAGCATAGACGTGGTGTCTAAGCTACATGTTACCTTTGTTTGCCTCGTATCCCACGGTTGAGGAGTAGGCGGCAGGTGGTGATAGCCCTGTCCACCCTTTGTAATCCCCCATGTTTGGGTACGACATAGAGCTACATGCCAGTATCGCTTGGAAGACCAAGGGTAAGCCGGTGCCCGAAGTGAGTTTGTAGTACTAAAGGTATCTTCGTTTAAGGTTTCTGCCCCTAGACGAACCTCACTACCCAAGTTACCCTTTATCCTTTTCTCTAGGCAAACTAGATAAGAGACTACTTACAATACCATTCCTTTGGAAAAATACGATACCCTGAATACTTCCGGGTAAAGTGCTACAACTGTACTTCCGTGCGCTTGCGGACTTTTCTGCTTTCGCTAAGAAGCACCAACAACAATGCAGGTCCGCCCGTTGCTGTTAGAGACGTGAGTCCCTAGGTATAGCCTGTCGTAGCCACTGGTCATGTCGAGGCACATCCGTCTCCTCCCTAACGTTAGGGGCATGGTCCCAGGCGGCGCTGTCGGAGACATGAGTGCCCAAGCATGGCCTGCCGTGGCCGCCGGCCATGTCGAGGTGCGTCCGCCCCCTACCTAGCGTTAGGGGCATGGTCCCAGGCCCACATTTCGTGTCCGTGGTGGTTGGGGGCAGTGTGAGCCCTTGCGGGGGCCCGAGCACTCGCTCGAGGCCAAGTCCGCACTCCCCGGGTCGGGCGAGACGGAGTCCTCTCCTAGGGGTTGGGTGAGTCGGAGCCCGCGTCTCGGGGTTGAGTGAGTTGGAGCCCCCGCCCCCGGGTCAGATGAGGCAGAGCTCGTGCTCCCAGGGTCGGTCGAGAAGGAGCCCGAGCTCTGGGGGTTGGGTGAAGCCACGGTCATGCCCCTTAATCGTCCGAGTGAATTGAGCATCGATGACCATCAGTTTCCCTTCTTTGGGTACCCTAACATCAGTACCTAACATATCTAGACATAAGAGATACTTGGAGGTAGTAATATAGACTTTTTCCTATTCATAAATGCCAAGATGTGAAGCTACATTTCTGAAATACCTTTCTTTTGATCCTAGCAACCATTATCCTTTTAACATATATTTTTAGATACCAACGAGTGCCAACAACCAGATCTTTACCCATGCCATGGAATCTGCATCAATTTGCCAGGGACATACCGATGTTCGTCAAAGAAAAGGATCAGTAGCCTTCCAGGTACAAAATACGACTTCCTCTTGATTGAAATGAGGTTTTCCTTTTTGCTACGAGGATAATCTATCATGTAGTATATATTTGTTCGGTTTCAAAATAACTATTCCTTGATGCTATTGCAAAGTATGGGCATCTAGATCAAATTAAGGGACAAAAGGAAAAGAAACAAAAGATATTGTGCAATAATGCAGTGTATTCAGCAGTTGACCTTGTGTCTCGAAATTAAATAGATCCAACGAAAACTTGTTTTCATGGTCCAGTCACTCTTTTGAAAATATTGTGTGCCACTTGTATTGTACTGTAAATCCTTCAGTTGAATTCTGTAGGTTTAGTTACTATAATAGCAATCAGTGCTGGTTTTGGCCTATTGTTTTCACTTCTTGGTGTTGCAAAGATCACTAAGAGACTCAAACAACAAAAGGCCAAGAAGCCGAGAGAAAAGTTCTTCAAGAGAAACCATGGATTGCTTCTCCGATAGTTAATCACTTCAAATAAAGATATAGCCGAAAGGTTGAAGATTTTTAGCTTAGAAGAATTAGAACAAGCAACAAATAATTTTGACCAGAATCGCATCCTAGGAGGCGGAGGCCATGGCACAGTCTACAAAGGGATCTTATCTGATCAACGCGTTGTGGCGATCAAGAACTCTAGAATTATAATTCAAAAGGAAATCGACCAATTCATAAATGAGGTCATCATACTTTCACAAACTAACCATAGGAATGTGGTGAAGCTATTTGGTTGTTGCCTTGAAACAAAAGTTCCTTTGTTGGTATATGAGTTCATATCCAATGGAACTCTATCGTACCATCTTCACGGCAAAAGTGAAAATCCTTTGTCTTGGAAAGATAGATTAAGGATAGCACTAGAAACTGCAAGAGCAATCGCATATCTACACTCCGCCACTTCTGTATCAGTTTTCCATAGGGACATCAAATCTGCAAATATACTACTTACCGATATTTTGACAGCAAATATGTATCCATGCAGAAGAAAATTTCTGTAAGATCTACTATTGTACTATCATATTTTTTCATGTACACAAATTTCTGCATGTATGATTGATGCATACACTAGTGCAGGACTGGATAACAATCCCGGTTAGGAAACCCCCTTTAGTCTCGGTTGCTCAACCGGGATTGCGAATCCGGGACTAAAGGCCCCTCCTTTAGTCCCGGTTCCTAGAACGGGGACTGAAACTGGACTTTTAATCCTGGTTTCTACTACCAACCAGGACTAAATGTGCCCCCAAGTATTGCACCGAGGCTGGCACGTTTAGTCCCGATTGGTATTTCCAACCGGTACTAAAGGTTTTTTTTCCATTTCTTTCGTTTTCATTTTATGGTTTCTTTTCAATTCAATTATTTTTTTTGTTTCGATTAGCTTTTCATATATGAATTCTATGTATGCTACTAATATACGTACGTACGTATAAGGTTCTGTTCGAGCATTATACATAAATAACTTACAAAAATGTATGAAACTAAATATATATAAATATTACAAAGAGGTTGTGCATGCATATGGAACATGTACATAATAAGTCACAAAAACCTTGAACTACTCATGTCCTTAGAATTTCTTGCGCAACCCTAATAATCTTCCATCATCATTTGGCTACTAGGTATTAATGCTTTAGGGTTATAGTAGTACGTGCCCTTGGAATCTATGACCTGGTGCAAAAGAAATCCTGACAATGCCTCTTGAATTGCTTTGATTTGTTCACCTCGCTGGACCTTGCGCTTCTTCCAATCAATCTTCAATTCCAATGAAAGGACAAGTATGAATATATATATGATTATATATAACAACATAATGGTAACAAATAAATTGTGTATATTTTTTTACGTACTTCGAGGATCTCTTCTAGAGTTCTCCTTGAGTACTCCATGAGGAACTCGTAGATGTAGTATCTATATAAGTTGTTCCTCGATCCTTGCTGCAGACACCACTTTATAAGAAAAAGATTCATCATGAAGCTATGAAGCATGGTAATAATGAATTGAACTAAATAAAGATACAGTGACCTAGCTAGGTAGTACTTACTGGGTATTGGGCTATATGTAGAGGCACTTGCCAATTACCATAATGGTGTTTCTCGGTGAACATTTTCCAAGCACTGCTCAACAAAAAAAATAAAATAAATGGAGTTATACCATTAAAGTGGCATAAGAGAGTATATAGTGTGTGCGAGACCAAAATTACCACCAGAGTATATCGAGGATTTCTTGGTACTCTTCTCGAGGTTTTATCGCTGGGTCAAAGATTTTTACAGTACTCCTGGTCATATCGATGACCAGCAGTATCCAGTGAAAGCTACATTTATACGTAGGCATAACTCATTAACTAAAGTCAACATGGAGTAAGCAAAATAAAATGGGCACAAGACATTCACACTTACTTGTAGTTGTAAGAAAAGAGTAGCAGTGTCTTGTTAGCGTTCTTATCTAAGAACCTCAACAGATTGTCCTGCGTTTGAGGTCGCCATTTATTATATGGCATAACCCTCACAGGCACCTTGAATACGCGATTTGGATCAACGAAACCAACATCTGTCAACCCTTTCTTCTTAAGGTTCAGCATCTCATATCTGCATATATATAGTGTGAGGATATAACTATATATGAACAACAAACTAACATAGGAGTTACTTCAATTCAATTATTGTAGAAAGAATCACTTACAGACACCAGCAGCTGAGGAGAGATTTGTCTAGAGCTTCCCGATTTAAGAGTTGGTGTAATTCTTTGAACTCAACATATAGCATGTCATAGCCCAGGTAATGCTCTGGTCTCATTCTGCCAATAACCCATGCTGCTTCATCATTTTTTGTCACTTCTAAGTACCACTTGTTTAACAAGAACATTTGCGTACCCAATTGTGAGTAGTTGTCAGGGTTGACAAGACTCTGGCCATACACATAGGTCTGGTATTTATCATAGCCGCTTGTTGGTATCGGTGCTCCCTCCGCGAGTTGTTCACGTGTGAGACCTATGAAATCACCCTCAACAATTAGCGGGTCGATAGATTGCTTAGATTGTTGCTCGAGCTGTGCAACATCTTTCCCTGCTCTCCTCGCTTTCACCGACGCCTTATGTGACTTGCTAAGAGAGCGTTCATAGTCCGATAATGGTGGGGGCTTAGCTGCATCACGATGCTTTTGCTTTGTGTCGGTGTTTTAGAACGGGGGTGTCAAGAGACAGGACAAGTGAATGAAGCTGCGCGTCGGAGCCTCCGATGGTGTGCAAGGCGAACACAAGATGTATACTGGTTTGGGCTGAACGTTTCTACTTCCAGTGCTCGCTGATGCTCGTGTTGCTTTGCACCGAAGTGCTTGTAGTAGGGGGATACAAGCTGGTTGAGAGAGGGATAGCTCCCAGGTCTCTGTGTGTGGGTGTGTTCAAATGCTTGAGTGTGTGCTTAGTACATTGCCATTGCGTGGTGTCGTCTCGCCCCCTTTTAGTCGAGGGTCCCTTCCTCCCCTTTTATAGTATGCAAAGGGAGGGGTCGGGTTACAATATTTGGATGTATGAAAATGGAAAGAGGATGCCCTAAGGTGCTCCCTATTCCTAGCTTTTCTCTCAGTTCGTGCATTTGCACAGTCGTCGTCGCAGTGGTGGCATGCCGTGGTTGTAGATGACGCGGCGAGGCCATACCCTGACACGGTGTCATGATGAAGAAGATTTCATGGCCCTGAAGCTGCACCGGCAAAAAGGTGGGGGTCTGTAAGGCCGTTGCTCCCCGTCCCGTTGAGGTGGATGTGGTAGGGTGTGGCGTAGCGTAGCTTCCTCCTATTACTGCGTGGGGGGTGAGAAAGAACCATGGAAGCCTTGACTGGATTATGAATCAGGTGTTACAAGTTCCCAGGCAGTCCTGCACGACGCGGCGAGCTCTTATTCCTTAGCAGGAACAGGTAGGGGCCCGTGCGTACCCATGGCAGTGTGTTACAGTGGGGGTCGAGTGAAGCAGTAGCTGTGCAGAGGGATCGAGCGCCTTGATGATGTCACAGGGCTTGGGTGCCTGGATGATGTCATGAGGGTCGGATGAGACAGAGAGGGGTTGAACGAAGCGGAGAAGCGCTGGGGGGCTCAGGCGCTTGTCCTTTGGCTTTGGTTTTTTAGCAGAGTAAGGCCTGGGCCGGTTGTGATGGGCCGTGGGCTGTAATTATGCCATGGTGGGTAGTTTTTGCGGTGAAAATGGGGTATCCTATTTTGCTGGTACCCGACAATAGCCCCCGAGCCTTTGGAGGAATAAGTTTTATTCCTCCAGAGGCTTAGAGATGAGCGAGCGATTTGTTTTGTGTTCTCAAGGGTTTTTTCGGTGGGCGCGTGCGAGCGCACCCACCAGGTGTAGCCCCCGAGGTCTTGGAGGGGTAGTGTACCCCTTCAAGGGCTGAGATTCGAGCATGCGATCGTAGAGTTGTGGGCAACCTTAGCTGTTCGCTAGGCTGACAAGGTGGGGTCAGCTCCCGAGCCCTTGCTCTATGAATGTTGGAATACTTTAGAGAACGGGCGTCCTTGACCAGCCATTGGCTGGTCGCGATGGGGTCCACCCCCAAGCTCCCTTTTTTTGCAATGGTTCTTCATGCCAAGTCCTTCGATTTCCTCCGCGGGCCTCTGAAACTTGGCTTGAAGTATGTGGGTTATCCCAATCACCGTCCACTGGCTCTTGGTACAGTTCTAGTGTATTCTGTTGGGCCGAAGGAAGGCCTTTCTGGGTGAGTCTCGGTGAAAGGTGTTTTTCCTTTTACCGCGACCCATGGTCAGCCCATGGATGCACTAGTGATCAGTTGTGTGGAAAGGAAGGTGAAAGGGTGTAGTGGTGGTTTGGAACTTCATGGTCTTGGTGAGAGGAGAAGGCGGCGGTTCATGAATCGAGACCACATTGATCGCCCCGACAGGCTGTGGAACCGAATGGTCGCTTGGGGTCTATTTATACCCGGCTTGGAGCCCGACCCTTTCACTATCCCTGCCTTCCCTTTCCTTCTCCCACTTAGTTTAGCCTTGATGGAGCATGGTGACTCGTCGAGGGGGTCTTGGGCATCCGAGGAGGTGGACGGCTCCCCGACGGCGCAGTGTCGCCGTACTGATGACCGGGCCTTCGCCGGGTCTGGCCGTGTGCTGAACATCGGTGGCCTTTCTACCGGCTGCCTCTTTCGCATTGCTATCGAGGCTCGGGCCGGCCCATCAGAGCTGGTGGTAAAGGAGGCAGAGGAGCGGGCGCTGGCGGGCGCCGTGGCTGCAGTCGTCGAGGAGAGGGCGGATGCCCTCATCAGGCAGCTTGAGGACGCCGATCGCCATGGCGTTCGTACATATTCTTCCTCTTGTTTCTAGTTTCTTTTGTGCTTTCGTCTGATAGAAATGGGGTTTTTTCATCAGAGGCGACGACGGAGCTAGAGCGTCTCTGTGCAGCGGTGGATGCTTTCCTCGACTTCCTAGGGGTTGCGCTAGGCGCCCGGGAGGAGCGCCTCTGGAACGCACGCCATCGAGAGTGGTGTCCGTCGTGGCGCTGGGGTTGCCCTGGCCATGGCGGAGGTGTCGGTGGAGGCGGACCTCACCGGAGTCGATGGCTTCCCTACGGGGGAGGAGCTGCACCGCCATGAGGACCTGGTAGCGCGCTATGGCCCAGCGAGGGAGGCGGTGGCCGCCCATGTTCCTGTTGCGGAGGTGCTGGCGAGGCTCCCCCTCATTAGGGTTTTTTCTTTGTGTTTTGCTTTGCTCGACGCCTTTTAGTTTGTAACGGACTTTTTGTGATGATTTAATCGATGTTTAGTTTTATCGCTTTTGTTTACTTTTTTGGGTTAGCATGTGGTTAGTATAAAACATCGCTGGAGTATCGCCGGCGATGAGTTTGGCAGGGTTCCTTGCGAGGAAGGAACCACTCCTAGGTGCACGTAGCATATTAGGGTTGATGTGGCTACTGCACAGGAGGCGGTTCTTGCACATGAGGTTCATGCTCATCTTCTAAGTTCGCTAAGTAGTCATCGAACTCTCGGTCGGCCTCGTTTTGGTTGGGGCCATATTGAGTGCCGGCATTGATAATGTTCATCATGGTCTCATTCTGGTTGTAGTCGTCTTGTGGCTCGGCCATCTTAATTACCACAACTATATATAAATGAAAACCATACACTAGTTAGGGTTTGCATGCGTGGATCTCGATCAAGATATAATAAGGGTTTGGAGCGGAGCTCTCGGCTGGGCGGGTTTGGAGCAGAGCTCAGGTTATTAGCGGATATATATCAACATTGGTACGTGTATCAAAATTCATGTCACGCTAATTATATATAACCATAGAGAATTTAGGGTTATTATTTACGCCTTGGTTAGGCTTTGGAGCGGAGCTCGGCTGGGTTAGGGTTTGGAGGGGAGGTCAAGATATTACATTATATATACCAGCATTGGTGTATATATAAATATATGAAAAATCATGTCACAATGTTGTTAATATATCAAAATTCAGATATGTATATATATATCAAAAAAATTCATACATAGCACTAATGTTCTACAATTATATTGTTTAATTTTCTATAATTTTTCTATATACATGTTATAGTATACACTACAATATTTCTATCTATTTTTCTATTTTTTCTACGCTGAAAAAATAATATGCACATCACACTCACTCACTCACTCACTCACTCACTCACTGATCTCATTCTCATCACACACAATTTACTGATTATCGCACATGTACATATATGATCATCATATATCATAACACACACACACACACACACACACACACACACACACACACATATATATATATATATATATATATATATATATATATATATATATATATATATATCACAACAACATATATATACACACACTATATACTCACCCTCCGGCGAGGAATAGGATGGAGAGGATGCTGACGTGTGTAGCTAGGGATGAAGTGAGGCCGGTGCGGTGACGAGCTAAGACGGTGGCGAGGACAGTGGGGTCACGTGGACGCGCGGTGACGACGACACGGCACATGGTGGCGAGGACCGCACCGGCGGGGTGACGCGTGCGAGGACGGTGTGACGAGGACGACGCGGTGGTGAGGACATGGCGGCCGGGGTGACGAGGTGAGGCTAATGCGGGGGGTGACGAGGTGAGGCTGCGGCAGGGCGACGAGGCGAGGGCATCGACGACAGTGGCGAGGCCGACGGGCCAGGTGAAGAAGGCGAGGCCGGCGTGGGGTGACGAGGTGCACGCGGCCAGCGGGGTGAAGAAGGCGAGGCGCTCTGGCGAGGACAAGGGACGACGAGCGGCAAGGCGCACGGGCGTGCGGGCCACTGGCTGGCCGGAGAGACGGGCGTGACATGTGGAGCCAGGGGGGTACGAGGTGAGAGGGTCGGCGCGGCGGTGCATTAGATCCGGTGTGGAGACGAGGCGATGGCTGGGGTGGTGTCCACGGGGGGCGGCAGCGTAGTTGGATCCGATGGAGTTGAGGCAGAGACGACGACGAACTGCGTGGGGACGGCGGCGAAGATCGAAAGCGAAGCGCGGCGGTGGCAGCGCTAGGGCCTGGATCGAGCGGCGGAGACGGAGAGGAAGAGAAGGGAGAATGCCACGGTTTATAGAGGGGGACCTTTAGTCCCGAGTAGAGCCACGACCTAGGACTAAAGGTCCTTTAGTCCAGGGTGGTGGTTAGAACCGGGACTCCCAGGTGCAACACAGCCCAGGAGTAAAGGTGGTTTTGGTGGACCGCGAAAACACAGCCCTCCTTTAGTCCCGGGTGGTTGATCTGCCCAGGAGTAAAGGTGGGCTGCAATTTCGCTTCCCGCCAGTTTTCAGAAGTTCTTACTTTTTTATACATTTCACTTATATAAATATGCAGAGATTTGTTAATTGCCTAGTAAATAAAATATTAGCCAAAAAATTACAAAAAAATCCTAGACCTGGTTTTCCATTATTGTACGCAACAAAAATCTATAACCCAAGCTCTTTTGTTTTACCATATAAATATTTAACATAGTGTAAATAATAATCACAATTTGCATCATGCAAAAATGTACTACTTGATTAAACTAATTAAAACTATTGTTTTTCAATAGGAAATTAGTTTTCACATCTTATTAACGTTGATCATTTGGTTTTTCATCACACATTCTGCACGGGAAATCCACAGTCAAGCAGAAAATTCATTTAAACGTAGAAAAATATGAAAACATGACAAAAAAATCTGAAGTCACAATTATTACATAATAGGTCTAATACATCACCATATCAAGCGAGAATAACAACGGACTTCTTCTTGACGTATGTTCCTTGGTTATGATCACGCCATAACCATGGAGTGTCCTCATCACCTAGCAGGATGCTTGGATTACTGTTTACTATGAAGGGTGGAATTACATCATTCTTTTCATAATCTTCTGACATGTCAGACCTGTCCTTGATTCCCATGATGTTTCATTTCCCTGAAAGAACTATGTGGCGCTTTGGCTCATTGTCCAAGCTGTTGTCGTTGGTTTTCCCTTTCTTCGGTTTGGTAGACATGTCCTTCACATAGAAACCTGATTCACATCCTTGGCTAAGATGAATGGTTCGTTTCTATACCCAAGATTATTGAGGTCCACTGTTGTCATTCCGTAATGAGGGTCCACTGTTACCCACCCATTGGCACCAAAATAAAGGGACCTTAAAATAAGGTCTATAATCTAATTCCCATATCTCCTCTATGTGGTCATAATATGTTTTCTTATTCCCATTTGGGTCTGTGGCATCTATGCGGATGCCACTATTTTGGTTGGTGCTCCTTTTATCTTGGGCCATTGTGTAATATGTATTGCCATTTATCTCATACCCTTTGAATGCCATGATATGCCAAGATGGTTCCCCAGACAACAAGTACAGTTGGGCATCCAGACTCTCGTCACCCTGACATCGTTTTCGTAACCAATATCCGAAAGAGTCCATGTGCTGACGTGTAATCCAGGCTTCAGTCCTCCCCGGGAATTCAGATCGTACAATGTCCTTGTGTTCCTCAATATACGGCTCCACCAAGGAGGAGTTTTGCAGAACTGTGTTGTGTGCTTTATGAAAATAATTGTCCTCCTTACCAATATATGATTTCTTTCCTAGTGTTTCCTTTCCACTTAGTCTCCCCTCATGCCATGATTTAGGAACACCAATCAGGTCGAAGTCAGGAATAAAATCAACGTAGAACTCAATGACCTCCTCTATTCCATAGTCCTTGGCGATGCTTCCTTCTGGCCGAGCATGGTTGTGAACATATTTCTTTAGGACTCCCATGAACCTCTCAAAGGGGAACATGTTGTGTAGGAATATAGGGCCGAGAATACTAATCTCTTTGATCAAGTGAAATAGGAGGTGTGTCATAATATTAAAGAAGGATGGCGGGAACACCAACTCAAAGCTGACAAGACATTGGACCACATCATTCTATAGCTTTGCTAGATGCGCTGGATTGATTGCCTTCTGAGAAATTGCGTTGAGGAATGCATGTAGTTTCACAGTGGCTAATTGTACATTTGGAGGTAGAATCCCTCTCAATGCAACCGGAAGCAATTGCGTTATAAGCACGTGGCAGTCATGAGACTTTAAGTTTAGGAATTTCTTCTCTACCATATTTATTATCCCCTTTACATTCGAGGAGAAGCTAGATGGGACCTTGATGCTGTTTAGGCATTCAAACATGCTTTCCTTCTCTTCTTTGCTAAGAGTGTAGCTGGCAGGACTTAGGTACTGGCGTCCATCATCTACCTTCTCTGGATGCAGGTTCTCTTGTTCTTTCATACACTGCAAGTCATGTCTTGCTTCTAGTGTGTCCTTAGACTTCCCATACACACCCATGAAGCCTAGTAGGTTCATGTAAAGATTCTTCGTGAAGTGCATCACGTCGATCGCGCTGTGGACCTCTAGGACTTTCCAGTAGGGTAGCTCCCAAAATATGGACTTCTTCTTCCACTTGGGTGCGTGTCAGTTAGCATCATTCGAAACAGGTTGGCTACCAGGTCCCTTCCCAAAGACTACTTGCACATCCTTGACCATAATGAATACATCCTCACCACTACGGTTCTCAGGCTTTGTTTGGTGATCTACCTTACCTTTAAAATGATTGCCTCTCTTTCTTAGGGCGTGATTCAACGAAAGAAATCGACGATGGCTCATGTACATGACCTTTAGATATTTTTTTCAAAAATATACCTTCCAGGTCATGAAAACAGTGCGTGCATACATTATATCCCTTGTTTGACTGTCTTGAAAGATTACTAAGAGCAGGCCAATCATTGATTGTTACGAACAACAATGCTCGTAGGTTAAAGTATTCCTGTTTGTACTCATCCCACACACGTACGCCTATGGTGCTCCACAACTGTAGAAGTTCCTCAACTAATGGCCTCAGATACACATCAATGTCGTTTCTATCTTGCTTTGGGCCTTGGATGAGCACAAGCATCCTAATGAACTTTCGCTTCATGCACAGCCATGGAGGAAAGTTGTAGATGCATAGAGTAATAAGCCAAGTGCTATGGCTGCTCCTCTGCTCCCCGAAAGGATTCATGCCATCCGTACTTAAAGCAGACCTTAAGTTTTTTTGCGTCTTCTACAAACTTCAGGAATTCTTTGTCGATTGATCTTCACTGGGACCCATCGGCTGGGTGTCTCAACATATTGTCTACCTTACGGTCTTCTTTGTGCCATCGCAGCAACTTTGCATGCTCTTTGTTTCTGGACAAATGTTTCAAGCGTGGTATTATAGGAGCATACCACATCACCTTGGCAAGGATTCTCTTCCTCGGACGTTCGCCCTCAACATCACTAGGGTCATCTCGCCTAATCTTGTACCGTGATGCATGGCATACCGGGCATGCATCCAAATTCTCGTACTCCTTGCCGTGGTAGAGGATGTAGTCATTAGGACATGCATGTATCTTCTGTATTTCTAATACCAAAGGGAAGACGACCTGTTTTGCTTCGTACGTAGTGGCAGTCAATTCGTTTCCCTTCGAAAGCATCTTCTTTTGGATTGCCAATAACTGTCCAAATCCCTTGTCAGATACACCATTCTTTGCCTTCCACTGCAGCAATTCTAGTGTAATACCCAACTTTTTTTTACCCCTCTTTGGCATTCGGGTATAACAATTTCTTGTGATCCTCTAGCATACGCTCGAACTTGATCTTCTCCTTTTTACTTTCGCATTCTCTCTGTGCATCACGGATGGCCTGACTAAGATCATCAGTGGGCTCTACCTCTTCTTCAGTAGCCCCCTCTTCTTCAGCTTCCCCCATTGCAGTATCATCAAAGGCACCATATTCAGCAAAACCACGGAAAGTCATGTTATCATCATCCCCTTCTTCTTCATCATCTTCTTCTATTATAACACCTCTTTCTCCATGCTTAGTCCAACAAATATAGTTTGGCATGAAACCAGACGTGAATAGGTGTTCATGAATTTTCCTTGGGCAAGAATAATCCTTCTCATTCTTACATAGAGCACATGGGCAGCACATGAAACCATTCTGCGTGTTTGCCTTGGCCACATTTAAGAAATCATGCACGCCCCTAATGAACTCTAGGGAGCGGCGGTCAGCGTTGTACATCCATTGTCGGTTCATCTGTATTACAGGACGTACACCATATTAGAAACTTGTAGTAACCCATATTATACAACATGCATGGTTAGTAGTTAATTAAAAGATCCAAAATATCCATCAATCAGTATGATTAACTAATATCCCAAATAGCACTAAACAAATAGCAAAACAAACATGAATTTATTAAAGCCTTGATACAATGTAGACAATCCCAAATAGCACTAAACAAACTAAGCCTATAATGCACTTCAACAGAAGAAGGATTTTGCGACCAATTCCAACTAAAACAAATAGATCATTCTTCTGCTGGTTCACTGCCTCATCATCCACAGGTGCACTCTCATCAGTCGCTTCAACCGCCTTTGCAAGAGATTTTTGCATGTGCTCAACATACACTTCCTCCCAGTACCAACCATCACAGGATCCACTACCATCCCACTGAAATTACAACACCAAATCAAGTACTTTAATCAAAATCATCACGAAAATGGCTACAAACCATTCAAAAACATGACAAAAAAGAACTCACATCGCGATCCGGACACGTGTTGTAACATCCTAGATGTTAAGAAACAATTAAAAACTTCATCATGATCATCATCATGCATAACCATCTAGCATTGAGTCATAAATACATTTCATGTTTTAATTATAGCATACATATGTTGCATATATGATGTGTAACACCTAGAATTTTCATGTTTTCGAAATAGCTAAAATTGATTTAATTATGCCTTAGTTTGAGCGAATATAATATAGAGAGATAATATTTTATTTGGAATTAAAATTCAATATAAGACTAGAAACATGTATGTGCATTCATGCTAGTGCATTTATTTTTTTGTGCTGTGTGGTTTTACCCAAAGGTGGAAGGGAATTTGAAATTCTTTTGAAAGTGGATTTGAAAAGCATTGAGAAAAAAAAAAGAAATCCTCTCTACTCACTCCCTCTCTCTCTTTTAGGCTTGCTTGGCCTTGTTTTCGCCGTGGCCCAGCTGTTGGCCTGCTGAAGGAGCCCAGCTCCCTTTCCCCTCTCTCCTGGGCCCTTCTTTTGCTTTGGGCCGAGGGCCGGTTTTCTCTTCCTCCCTCTAGCGTGTGGGCTGGCCCAGGTGGCCGTTGCGGGCGCACCTTCCTCTCCTTTGTCACGCTGACGGCCAGGGCCCGCACGTCAGTGCGTCTCCCACCTCCGACACGTAGTCGAGCAGGACTTCAACCCGGTGAGATCCGGCTCCGCTCGATCTTCTTTGGATTGATCCGCAAGCCGCGTTCCCCTATAAGATGCGCGAATACCCCGACGCATCTCTGTTTTCATCTACGCGTTGTATGTTAGCCCCAGCCGCTGTTTTTGCCTTGTTTGGATCTTGCTGTTGAGCGGAGCTCGCCGCCACCACGATCCTTGCTGTTGGAAGCTTCTTCGTTGAATTAAGCAAGCCGCCGGGTGTCTCTCAGTGGTAGTAAAACCTCTTGTAACTCTCCGCTCTCTTTTTCTTTCTTTTGTTGTGTGCTCATTGTCGCTGACCCCACGTAGGGTAGCACCGTTCGCTCCGATGCGCCGCCTGCCATCTCCGACTCGTCTTTGCTCGGTTTTGAAGCCCTAGGTAAGCTCGCCTCGAGCTCCTGGTTTGAATGGTGCCGGCCGTACCTCCTAATGTGGCCTGAATCACCGATTCGGTGATTCCAGCAAGCCGTCGGCCATGGCGCCGCCGCGTGCGGCACTGTAGCCGGCCGGAATTTCCCCTCTCTCCTCCAACTTCTAATCTGAGCCGTTCATCTCGGAATCAACGGCCGGAGTAGGCCGATACCCTTCCGGCCTGCAGTTTTGCTAAAGAGCCCTTGTACTTCTTCATTTTCTAACCCGCAGTCCTAAAGCGTAATCTAAAAAATATGCTTTCTTCTTTAGAAAACGTAATCTCCACCGGTTTAAATGAAAACATGTTTCATATGTTTCAAAGTGATGTTTTAAAACTTTAAATGTTTGTATCTTGCTCATTTTAACTCCGATTTGACCCGTTCTAGTTGTGTTAGGTTCGTATTCGCGAATTCTACATGTTAGTGTTACTGTATAGTAGGTTTGCAACATTTAAATATCGAGCTTATATTAGTGCATTTATTTATCTATAGGAAATCTTAGAAAATTCATATCTTTCACGTTTTAACTCCGTTTTTCATGATCTTTACGTCTGTGTGATCATAGTAACGTGTAGAACAGTTCTAAAAACTTTTTATACCATTTTGCTACTGTTGGTATACTGTTCTAATTATGTCTCTTTGTGTGCTTCGTGTATGATTGCTCGGATGATTGTGTGTTGCTGCGTGGTGATCGAGTATAGACTGTGAGCAGTTTATTGATGATCAGGAGTAGTACTTTGAGCCAGACAAGTAGTATCAACAGGAAAGCTTTGATCAAGGCAAGTATAACATGGGACTATCCTTGTTAACCTATTTATTATAATTACTATCATATGCATGTGTCATCATTGACAACCTTAGAGATTTTAACTTAGCCATTGGTATCTTGATTCCTTGTCACCTATGGATTATGCATTTGGGTAGCTTGGCTAGTGCTTGATTTATGAACATTGATCTTGTAATATGACTAATGAATGATGCAATCAACCATTAAGATGATTTAATTCTTGTTATAAGAGGACAAGAGCACTGTGTTGTTTTGTTGTTACTCTAGTTACTCTCCGTAAGGACTTATCTGTAAGTGATAACCGGGATTGACAGTACAGCTGTGGGGGCTATATGGCTCTGGCTTTAGTTGTTCAAGAGACCTTTTCTAGCTTATTAGTGGTTACCTTAAATGGCGTAAGAATGCATTGCCACGTTGGGTGTAGGACAACCTCTAGTCTATGAGTATAGCCGAGAAGGAATTGTGCCATTTGAAAAGGGGGTTCCTACATCTGCCTGCCGAGTGAATCTAATGGCCCTAACTTGTTAGACGAACTTTTGAATGGCTTTATATGGTTTTCGATGTTTTAGGCCTTGCAAACCCATGCATTTGGAAATCATGACTCATAGTGAAAGTGTACACCTCTGCGTAGAGTTTAATAAACTGGTATACTAACCGTGCTCACGGACACGAGCGGCCTTGGGGATTCTTACAGAATAAGTGAACACTATTGTTATATCATGTTTGAATTATTGTCGTTACTATTATGCTCATGTTAATGCTATTCATTATTCTTATTACAATCAATCATTGGTTCATTAATGGAAATTGGAATACCTTGATGCTACTCAATTGCTAAGTAAATGATGATTAAAAGCTAAACGCAGTCGAACAGTGTCTAGCCTTTTGAGCCTCATGAACGCTGTGTTATATTTGTTGAGTTCGACATGGACTCACCCTTGCTATTCCCCACCACCACAGATGAAGATTATGATGATGATTATCGAAACAAGTATTAGGCTTGATGTCAACCAGTTGACGGTGTCCCTGTGGTTGGAGCTTTAGCTGGAGAATTACTATTAGTTGCTACAATTATTGAAAAAGACTATGTGAGAAATATTTATTCGTTATGTAATAAGCACTGTGATGATACTCTGTAATTTGTCAACTTATGTGTGCGATCGTTTCCTAGGGCGCACATGAGTCTTTTATACATCCAATTTTTGTTCTTAAAAATGGGTGTGACATGATGTTTCGTGTGTTGCATGAAATGTTAACAATGTTAGTAATTAGGGATCTTTGTGAATTTAAATATGTGATTTTTCCTTAAACAAATAAAAATGTGTCAAAATAAACTTTGTAGTTTGAAGTATGCTCTTTAATATAAAATAAATGTTGATTTGAGTTTGCGAGACAAACATGTTTAATTTGGAGCCCAAAGATTGGATTTAAGGTTGATTTTCAAACTTGGCCATCTTTGCTTTAGTCCCTACAAATCAGTGATTGAATTCAAACTTTGGTGATTTATAAAATGAGTTTTCATTAATAAAAGTGGTGCAACCTTTGTGTCATAAATTGGTACTATACTCGAGTTGTGGTAATGAACATTTGTTTGTGATGTTTGATCAGTAATTAACCTTTAAATAATTGCTTGAACATGCTTAGTTGAAACTGCTTTTGAAAACGTTGAACTGAATCTAGTTTTATAGTTTCATTGTACCTACTTTCAAAATTCAAAATCTGTGAAACGAGTGATAACGAGAGCTTGAGCCTGTGAGCAAAGTTGAAGACCATATATAGATGAACAACTTTTGTTCTTGAGGTTGATCGAGTTGCTGCACGGAATTGAGAGAAAAATGAAGAAGAAGATGGAGGTTCAGTCTGCTACAGTAAGCTGCCAGGGAAGCTGCTGGCCTGCCTGCTTCCTCACCGACGACGTTCTTCCTGTCGCTTCCAGCATGTGGCCACGTAGCTGCCCACCTGTTGAGCTCGCCCAGCTACTGGAAGACTCGCTCGTGCCCTGCCTCGCCGTTTTAAGCCGACGCCGGTGCTCGCTCTCTCTTTTCCCTCCTCTGTCTCGCCGCCGCGTGGCTCACGCTCGCCGGTAAAATTGAGCACCAGTGCTTTGCCTCTGCCCGTTCCATCTCATGGCCGGCCTCGACTGGTCTTTGCGCATCGACTGAGCCTGCTTGCATCGCCTGTGGCCGCCGGAACCATCCTCGGCGCCAGTTGCCGCCGCGTGCTCCACTGTGGCCGGCTACCTCTGAGCTTTTCCTCCGCCCAAGCCGACTGCGCCGTAGCCTTCCTCAGCTCACGCCGCGCCTCCTCAGACCCTCCTTTGGCCGCCTTCTCGCCGGAGCCGGCCAGCACGCCGCCGCACTGCCACCGGCGCCTGCGCACATGGTCAGGAGGCCAAGGCCCACCTCGGGCCACGCTGATGGTGCCTACAGGTGCGCCTCGCCGCCATGGAGCTTCCCCGCCTCTCCCTCGCCGCCGACGATCATCAACGAGCCGGAAATCGAGCTTCCCGTGCGCGTGCTCTGCTCCAAATTCGCGACAGGGACTTCACGTGACAATAGAAACTTTTCCAAGGGCCTAACTGCACAGACTGTGACTCAGATGAATAGTGTGCTACAGGGTTTTTCTTTTTCTTTTTCTATTTTCAGCTGAAACTTATGAATTTCATAACTATTTATTGGTGCATGATAAAATCATAAAACTTTTTTTGTAGCCTCTTCATGATGTGCTCTATGTAGGAAACATATAAAACCATGAAAATCAATAGTTTTTGGATGCTTAAAAATTAGCTCTTTTAATTAATAAATGCTTATTCTATGTTTTTTGTAGGATAAAATAAATATCCAATGGTCATGAAATTTTTTGTGTAACTGTTTTATGCTAATATCAACCTTCATAAAGTTTGGGATTAATTTGATGATGTTTAATTATATCCTTAATTATATGCTTTAATTATTAGTTAATAATTATCAAATGGATTAGCATAAATCAAGATAGTACTTGGGTGCATTTTGGAGTTGAGTGTAGACCGTGAAACACATCCACACCTGCTGTTTTATGGCAAAGTAATTACCTTCTTGATATGCTCATGATCAACTTGTGTTAATAGAAAGTAGAAATGTTTTTGTGTGATTAAGCACTTCATTAAGTGAAAGCATGTATATAGCCTTGAATGCTCTTATGTATGTAACCTCTTGGGTAAAAAGATAAAGTTATGTATAAGTTTTCATGTCAAGCCTTGCTAATCCATAATTACTATGCCTTTTGTGATAACTAGTGAGTATGTGATGGTTGATTAGGTACCTTGCTCTCAAGTGCTTAACTTTTGTAATATGTGATATGCCTTACCTCCTTATTAAGCACATGATGGACTTGTTAATAACTAAAAGTGCTTCATGATAATTGCTCACAATTATACCGTGAAGGAAAGTTGTACTCAAGTTAGTTAATCTAATTATGCTTTCACCAATGCACTTCCATGCATTAAGTCAAGCATTCCACCATGCTAAAGCATGCATCATTTATCTACGTGTAGTGCATACGTGAGTGAGAAGGTTCATGTTGATCAATCTTTGGAGAAGGTTCATCCATCAGTGGTGATGATGTCAAGTCTAACTTTGTGGTGTCTCTATGGAACTAACCTTCTTTGCAACGCAGGCAAGCCCCGGAGCATACAACCCTTCCTTGATGTTTATAAATGCTTTTATCACTTGAGTCCTATAATATGTGCATTAAGTTATAGTGGTTAAATTTGAAACCTGTTGCTGCATGAGTACCTTGATATTCCAATACATTTCTTTGTCACCCTTTAATAGAATAAACAAGTAATGCTTAGCCATGCTTAGGAAGATAGGTTCGAATGATGAGTTCATCATTCGCAATGATTTATACCCCTATTATGACTTGAAAGTTTAATATGAAATAATGGTTAAATGGAGACCGGACAGGACATGGGATGTGTCTCTGGTGGTTAACCGACAGGGTTGCCTGGTCGTGCTTGTCCTGTCTGAATCGATTAAGGACCGTTCGTTGTAGGCCTGCTTGTGGTCAAGACTTTGTAGTACTGGCCACATACACTGGTAAGCCTAATATCTCGGCTATTCCATTATGGGAAAGGACAACCGCGCACTGGGAGTGGAGAGATGGTGAGAGTAGCGTGTACCCACCCTACTAGAATAGGGTAGGGCGGTGGAGTATTGTGCTCTCGGGTGGCGCGAACCCGTTCCTGTTTTGGAGAATCCAAGTGAAGGTTGATATATGTAGGTCTAGAACCTGCATATGTCATGTGGTAAGGAATCCCTAGCTGGGTTTAATCTATTCAAATCAATGTTGCTTCTCGAAGAAGGAGACTCGACTCTCTACCCTGCATCGTAGTTAATCAATGAAACATGGTTACATGTGGATAAGAAATGAAAATGAGATGAGATAGTTAATGAAGTGATTGAGCTAGATCAGGAGCAAACTGGATACTACTAATGACTTAATACAAAGCTAAAACGTTGAAAGTAAGGATCTACTCATAGTAAGCTTTTCTGCAAAAGTTACTTCTTGCTTCAACCTTTCCTTTAAGCCAGCATGCCCTTCGAGCCTTTTCTTTTAGTCGAGTAAGTCTTGTTGAGTACCCTCATGTACTCAGGGTTTGTTAAACCCCTGTTGCAGGTTTTGACTTGTGCTGCTAATCAAGGTCATGTCGGTGGGTTCGATATGATCTGGATGTCTCTTCTACCTTAGGTGCTCTTCTAATTTGCTTCCGCTATTCTACTCATCTTTTGGATCTAAAGTTACCGCTGTTCTACTCATCTTTTGGATCTAAAGTTAAGTTTTACTTAAACATGTTTTGTAACCTTATGTTGTAAATCTTCCGCAACTCCGATGTATGAAATTTTTGTATCAATGTTGTAATGTTGTGGCAACTCCATTGTTGATCTTGTATGAGTTGTAAAATGTTGATGATTTGGGGTTCCCGAGGACACCCGACAGACTATCGGATTATCTGGCTTTCGTGTGCAGCAGTCAGAGGTCTTTAGGACAATGACGGGTACATGTGGGCCAGCGTAATTTGGATGGTTCTGCCACACGTGTAGAAGATGCGCCCATTGTTGGGACCCTTCTTCTTCACCCTGTACTCCCTCACAATCTTCTGCTCACACTTGCCGCACGCAATGAGGGAGGTTCGGCCTCAGTCGTCCCTTAGGAACCCCATGCGAGGCCAAGGATCTAGAAGTAGTTGCCATCTATGACTCTCTATACTCATTTTCATCATCTACTATAAATTTCTCATTTTGTGAACCATGAAATTAAATGAGCTATATTCTAAAAACCTTAAATTTCACTATTTCTAAACCATGAAAAGAGGCAATAAAAGGTGCATACTAGTTTTCATGAGCTACTATAAGATTCATTCATCTACATATGCAAACTATCAAGTGATTTTTGAGCTCAGATGACATATAAATAAAAAATATCCACCATTATTTCCAATCTAGAAAACCACAATTTTCTCTATTTCAAGACCATGAAATAAGGCAATGAAAGGTGCATACTAGTTTTGATGAACTACTATAAGCTTCCTTCATCTTCATATTCAAACTATCAAGTGATTTAGAGCTCAAATGGTATATAAATAAAAAATTCATCATCATTCACAATCTAAAAAAACCACAAATTTCTCTACTTCTAGACCACGAAATGAGCCATGCTAGTGATGAAACAGGAGAGGATGAAGCTGCTAACCTTTTAGAACCGAAAATGGACGGGGGAATCGAATGAAGTGTTGAAATGGCGGTCGACAACGAGCAAGATCATTAGGAGACGAGCAAGAACAGAGAGCTTTTGAAATGGCTCGGGCTGGGAAAGGAAGGAGAGAAAAGTATATATGCCAGGACCTGTAGTCTCGGTTAGCGTTGAAAACGGACAAAAAAATTCCCGTTCTGACCCGTTCCATTTTCCACTTTTGTCCGTTCGTTTTCGTATTTGCGGGGTCCCGTTTTCATATTTACGGAAATGGGAGAGGGGTTTTTCCGTACGTTTCCGTGGGATCCCATTTTCACCCGAAATTGACCCGTATTTATTCCGTTTTTCGTCCCGTTTTAAATCTATATGAGATGTGTAGAAATTAATATGTTCATAAACCTATTAATCACCAATTATGCATGTTAACACATGGCATGCTAGTGAATACTAGACCAATAACTTTGTATGTGTATATTAATTTGTGACTTTACTCATGTATATTCATGAATGTTTAATCATATTATTCTAACTTAATTTTTCGGCTCTCCATCCGTATTTGTTCATTTCTGTGCATCCGCATACCCCGAATCCGTTTCCAAAACCGCATTTTTTGAACTCGATCCCGTTTCCGCCAAAAAATATAGAAACGGAAGTAGAAATAGGGTTTTTCCGTCCGTTTTCATCGCTAGTCTCGGTTGGTGGTTCAAAACCGAACTACAGGTGGGCTTCTAATCCCGGTTGGAGCCACCAACCGGTATTAAAGGTTTAGCCACGGCTGGTGGCTCCAACCGGGACTGAAGGGTGACCTTTAGTCTCGGTTTTAGCCACTAACCGGGACTAAAGGTCCCCTCCTGCTCCCCTTCTGCAAAAATTGTGCCCCTAGCCGTTGGGCAGGGGACTTTAATCCCGGTCCCAAAAATGACCAGGACTAAAAGCCTTGAACTGAAAGTCTGCCAGTGATACGTACGTATGCACACAAGCTGAAGTTTGATTATTATTTTAACTAGCAAATATGTCCGTGTGTTGCTAAAGGAGAAGGGTCGTGTGGTTGGAAACCGCGTGATCCTTCTTCCTCCTTGCTGGCGCCACTACCACCACTGCTCTCACTTGCGCACAATGTCTCATGCACCCCTTGGCCGCCGCCCCCTCCATTGGGCTTCTTGCACCCACGGCCTACGGTTCACACAGGATCACTGCCCCCACCAACCTCCCATGCCGCCCTACCCTAACTACAGGGCTCCTGTCGTCTACTCCGGCACGACACCCCCGCCGCCAGCCCTGCGCAAACTGCCATCTCCCACCGCCCCGGCGAGTGGTGCCAACGTCGTCTCGGCCACCATCATCGCCATGTTGCGACCACCAACCCAAACCCTCTTGTACACCTGTCTGTCAGTGAATTCTCTCCTGGAATCGTGACCCTCGGCGCTAGGTGGCTCTTCTTCCTCTCGTCGGGGCGCGAATGCACAACCCATCACGTACCTGAGTTTGCGCTAGGAAAAATAAAAATACAAAAACCACAAAAAACATATCGAACTATAATCGAAAAAGAAAATAATAAAACCTAAAAACGTGTCGATAAAGTACTCACCTACTTCGGTATCATGTAGATTTTGCACGTCTCACCGGTACAACGTAGACTGTTGATAGATTTTGTTTATTTTCCTAGCATTTATGCCCGTGCGTTACTAAATGCGAGTTGTGGTTACTTGTATGAGCACGGATCATGAGTTCGGACTCTCACACGGGACATGGAGGGTGTGGGCGCATTTTTGAAAGTAAAAAAATAGGTGACTCATAATATATTTATTATTCATTATTTTGTTTATAAGAAAAAGTGGGAGATAAAAAAGATAAGAAATGCAAGTTATGCTTACTTGTGTGACCACGGACCTGTTTATAAGAAAAAGTGGGAGATAAAAAAGATAAGAAATGCGAGTTATGCTTCCTTGTATGAGCATGGACCATAAGTCCGGACTCACATACGGCACGCGGTGGGCGTGAGCGTATTTTGAAAAGTTAAAAAATAGGAGACTCATAATATATTTTATTATTTATTGTATTTGTTTATTATAAGAAAAAAAGGAGATAAAAAGAGAAGAAGAAGTCACGTAATTGTGGGAAGAGGAAACAGAAAAATAAAAAGAAACGGGAAAGGGGTGGAAACAACGGACGGGTCACGGAGAAAAACATGGACACAGTTTTCCGTATTTGATGGCGAGTCCGAGCCCCTTCAGGATTACGTTGGGACGAAAATTTAGGGTGGCAAGAACCTGTTTCTCCTACTCTCCTACAACTAAAAAGAACAAAGCGTGGACATTTTTTTTGTGCGACATTTGTTTAGTCGTCCGTCTGCCCCCAACACCTGCGATCCCGCCTCCCATGCGCGTACCGTGGCCGGCAGGTGGGACCCCGCTCGCGCCTCCCACCTCCACCCCAACATCGCGAGGTCCAGCACTCGCTCACGCATGCCGACGCTTCCTCTCTCTCCTTGCCCTCGCGCTGCCGCTCCATCACCGCGTTCCCCACGCCATCGTACTCGATGGCCGCCCCAACCCTACATGGCTAGGGTTTTTCGGCCCCCACCCCCACCCCCCGAGGCAGCGCCGCATCGCTGGTAGCCACGGCGCCGCCGGCGCCGCGAAGCCGCCGCTGCTCCGCCCTCGCCGGTTCTGATTCGCGACGCGCACTCCACTCCTCCCTCTTCCCGGCTCCGGTGGCCCGACCCTGTGCCGCACTACCACAGGGGCACCGGCGAGGCCTCCGACGCGACCAGGTCCTCCTCTACTTCGCTCTCCCCATACGTCGCGCAGAGGAGGTACACACGAGGGCGTGTAGAGGCGCCGCGGAAGAGGCCAAACAGCCTAGCGCGCGACCCCGGCAGTGCACAGCGTCGGTGGCATAGGAGCACGCGAAGCCGGCGCGCAGCCCAGGCGGCACGATAGCGCGTGGACCCGGCAGTGCGGAAGCCACGACCCTGGCACGCGAGCCTCCCCAGGCGACCACGGTAGGCCCTCTTCCCCGCTGCTACTGGCTTTTTCTGGATTATTGCATTGATCGATTGCATTCTTTCCAAGGGTATGCAGTTGTGTCTTTCCCAATCGAGTGAGCTGCAGCCGGCAGCAGCGACCTGGCCATCCCCGTCCAGATAGCAAAGGCAGTCTCCAACGGGTAGCCAATCCCAGAGGTATTTCCTACCTGCATCTCATCCATCCCCCATCTAGGCCTGCGTAGGCAGCCTTGGTGTGAGCAGCGGCAAAATCATTGAACTCATTTAACTTGGAAACATATGAACATCACGGGTTATTTAAATCAGATTTCCTTTGAATTTTACTGTGGTTTTACTGTATGTCCTTTTTTAGTGTTTTTTCCTGGTCTTTACTCGTAGAGCTATCATCCAATTATCATAATTTGTAAGCTACGTGTTTGTTTAGCAGACGCCCGCGAGCTGTTCGCTAAAATGTCCCGTTCTAAATATTTCCTATTACCATAATCTGTAAGCTGTGTGTTTGTTTACCTTTACCTGGTCTTATGTTTAAACAAAGAAGAACTAAATTATGCTGCTGACAAGGCCTATACTGGTTTTCAATTGTCAGAACAATGATTATTATTCTGCAATATGTAGTTAGTATGGATGCAATTATTATTATTCTGTTGCTCAGAGTCAAAGGTGGTGGCCTGGTGTGCTGGAGGATCAAGGGGAAGAAGTACAACATCGTGAGGAAGCTGGGGACGCACATAGTGAGCCACTGGTGATTCACGGAATGTCTCAGGGACAGAAGGCGCCTCCCAGAGGACCCCCGATGGTAAGAGAAGCATTTTTTCTTCAACTATTTTGAATGAAATTGTGGTATGATTAGGCAAGTACTCTGTTGCTGTTTCACTTGGGCAATGCATGAACAAAATGTGAAACTAGAAATAGTAGTTAACTAGGTATGTCTCCACAGATCTGCTGTGTTGATAGAACAAAGTTGCTGTGGACAGTTGTAATCTGTCTCACTTTTTGTTCTGAGATTTGCAATCAATATGTTGACAGTATTTCTCAGATAACACCTTATCTTTCCTTTTGATTAATAGTTGCCAAGAAGAAGGTACAGTCCCTTTAAACTAGAAGTCACAGATACCATGGTTCAGCCAGACTCTTTGCAGTAGAATTGATTCTGCAGGTATATTAGGGTGACAGTTATTGTGTAGTACAATATGACCTTGAAAGATAAAGTACAAAATGTTAGCTATCCGTGACTGTGTTTCCATTATCTAAAAAGTTATATTGATGATGGTGGGGTGCTTGACGACAGAAAATAATTTTGTTTCATAAAAACTAATTATGGTGCAGTTTTGGAAATACTCTTCAATTTCCCTCATAGCTAGGATTAGCAATAACTATTTAATCACTCAATTATGAAATAAGAGTAGCAGCTCGTCAGTTTGAGTCTCTATCTGCAAGTGACTGGCAAAATGGATCTGGTTTTCATCAGTTCAACTGCAAGCAACCTCTGTCATTGCCATGCGCACGTATGTATAACAGGAGCATGGAGGTTTCAGTCATCATCAACTTGGCTGCATCATTGTTCGGAACTTTAATTAGTTCAGTATAGTAGCTCGTAGTTCCTTGAATGTGAAATGTCACTCTCGTGCCATTTGTCTGTAAGTGGGTTTACTGGTCCGTGTTTGAACCAAAATTCAGATCATCCATCTAAACTTATAGTTGCTACGTACACCTCTTATTTTGAAGGAATAGTATCTTGTGCTGTTGTCATAGAGTTGCAAATGATGGTCGTCTTGTGCTGTTATCATAAAGTTGCAAACATTTATCTGGAATGTTTGAGCACTGCAGGTGGCAAAGTTAGTGGGATTTTTTAACGGTGTTCCTACCTAATTGTATTTATGTTTAATACACTATATGATGGAATTGTCTGATTCATGATTCAGAGTCTTTGCCGGGAACAAGCAGTACCTCTCATTATCATGTTCTATGGGATGTGAACAAATTTGCCACTGATAGTGGTTAAAAAATTCAAGGAAGTTGCAGGTAATTTTCAACAGCTGTGATCCCCTTAATTTTTAGACGAATTGAGTCGGACTGCAATTACTTGGCTATATATCAATTTTAGATTTATATTTTTATGAACTGTGCACTGAGTGTTGCTACCTGAATGCCAATTAATATGATGACTTAAATTTTCATTCTCAAGCGTGGCACAAACTTTATAGGTGTGATGATAAAATAAATAATTGAGCAATAAACAACCTGATATCTTTACCCCTTTTCTTTGATGGGTTTGTGGCCAAAACTCTTGGCACCATCAATAACTCTTCAAGTTAGGTGTAATGCGCCTGTTCGGTGTGCTGCAGCTGCAGGCTGTGCTGCTAGGGTTCTTGGTGGGTGAAGGTAGATGGGGGAAAAGGGTTGCCTTTACTTTGTCTGCTGGTGGTGTCTGTGTGTAACTACGGTCTGCTTTACTGGTTGTCCAGGTGGAGGAGATCCTCATCGAAGAGTCGAACGTTCAGCCGGGTGAACAGCCCCGTGACGGTTTGTGGTGACATCCAAGTGTACTAAAATTTTAATTCTCAAGTAATTTACTAATTTTACTGATATTACTTGATTTTTTACTGTGATGTATAGTTTTTTATTTTAATATACTAACAATGCACTACCTATAAGTTAAACTTTTGCCTTATGTCAGCCCTTGTCTGGTAATGATTTTTTCTGCAAAATTGTGCTAAACTTGTATTGGCAATTTGATTCTGTTATTTAGCATTCTGGTCACCTTTAACCCTTATATCCTCTGTTGTAATTTTCTTGTGGCAAGTATGTGGATTCCCTTCCAATGTAGTTGACTGTACTGTAATTTTTGTTTCCTAAATCTCAGGGGATTATATTAACCCCTTTTTCTTCTCAAATGCCTTATATTGACATTTTTATATCCAAGGGACATGGGATACTGCCTTCTGATTTTCTTCATGCCTTTTTCAGGGTAACTTTGATCTTGTGGGTAACAACATAGAGCCTATGTTTTTCATCCGAGATGGGATGAGATCTGGTCCATGCTTTAAAGCCAAACCCAAAGACTAATTTGCAGGAGAACTGGAGACAGAAGAGTAGATTTCTTCTCTCACCACCCGGAGAGCCTACACATGTTTTCCAGCCTTGTAGAACTGGTAATTTGTCATATGCAACTCTAGAATGTATGAGCAATGAAGGCTGGATTTTTTTAATCAGAGGTGAGACCTTGAAAGTACATGTACTCTCTGAATGCTACTTTTTGCCGTGAAAATAGCAACATAGTGCTCATTTGGGGCTATTGCCAAAAAAAAAGTTTCATGCAATGTCTTGTCGTATTAGCAAAGCACTGAACTTATGAAACAACTTTGACAAAGAATAATTAGCTCTGTACTTCAGATTTGATAGAAACAACTTATGTGTGCCATCCTGCGACGTGGCGAGCCAGCAGCGCACGCCGGCAAGGCCATCCTCCCAGAACCGGGATTGCTTTCCTGCTTAGATTAGAGATAAATCAAGCTGGTGCTTGTGCATGATTTCGTTGGAGCAATCAATTGTTTGGCCTGCTTCTTGAACATATTTAATCCGTGCTTGTCTATAAATTTCGGAGATTTTTGGGCAAATTCTTCAAGTCCAGGCAGACCACCACTGTCTACCCACTCATCATTAGGTGATGTCCAGTCTTGTTCTTTGCCCGTCAAATTCAGTTTTGCAACTTTAGTGTTTGAGGTCTTCGCCTACCACTGTTTCCTGTCCAACAAATTCAAATTCAGTTTTGCAACTTTAGGGTTTGAGGTCTTTGCCTACCACTGTTTCCTGTCCAACAAATTCAGTTTTGCAGTTTTTTTTCCCTTTGAAGTCTCCAAAAGATGGAGGACAAGAGGAGCCCTGAAGACAAACTGCATAATATTGAATGGAAGGCTTCAGTTCTAGCAGCTCTTGACTATTATATCAGCATGCATAGTCATATTTTCATCTGCGCATCTCCTGGAAATATGCACAATGCTTTGGTAAGTTCCCATGTGACCATGACCTTTGTATTTGTTAGACGATTCCTTTAATATGTAGTTTCACTAAAACAAGTTTATTTTATCTCGGTTGCCCATTGAACCTATCAGAACTCACCGTAAGGCCAAACATGGGATTACTTTTCTCCTATACAACTAAAAAGAAGGATCTTGCTAGGTGACATTCAATTGTTTTGGCATCTCCTGTCAACTGAATTTTTCTCGTATATTTACACCGTCTTCTAGCTATATTTACACTGTCTTATTACTATATTTACAATGATTTCTTCAATGTAATTTATTGAACAGAGTGATGTAAGTTAGGAATAACATAAATATATATACCAATTTTTTTTAAAAAAATTGCAAATCATTTCTATCGATTCCAGACATAAGAGAAATATATGTCAAATTATTCGCAAATTCTTTACAAATTTTAAAAATACAAAATCTTCACAAAATTTCAAAATGCCGTGCCACCGACGCCGACACCGGGGAAGGCATAGGGTCCGGCCTCGGCTGGTACTGCGAGACATGCTACCGCCACATCTGTTGCTGCTGCTGCTGCGTCGGCATGAGTTGCTGCAGCTGCTTCATCATCATCGCTGACGAGGTCCCGCGGGGAGGCCGGCGCGCGGGCCGTACCCCGGGCAGCACACTTACTGTGGCATCTGCGAGTCCACCCAGAGATGAGATAAAACGCGATTGATCAGATCCAACGCTCGAAAGGCGGGGGCGGCGTGACGCTGCAGGCATCCGGCAGATCGGGCGGCAGTTCTCGGACCGGAGTCAGATCCAACGCTGGAAAATTCGGTTGACAGAAGCAAATAAATCATGCGGTTGACGTATAGCATTTCTCAAAAAGAATCAAAGATGGACACTTTTTGGTGAGACAAACGTTCGGTACTTCCATCTGCCGCCTCATGCGAAACCACGCCCATCGTAATAGTAGGAGGTGGAAGGGTGCGAATGAAAATAAAAAATAAGAAAGGATTTCAGATGTAAATGTAAAAGAGAGAAATAACATATAAACGTGGAGGTGGAAGGGTGCGAAAGAAAATAAACAATAAGAAAGGATTCCTGATGTAAAAGAAACAGCGAGGGAAAGCCTTCATCGTGCGCCTCATGCGTTCAAATATCCGGCAAATTGAAGGAAGGTGAATCACGAACAAAAGGAATGAAGCTAATCACGGAAGGTAACCAGAACCAATCACCATCATCGTGTGTTCCCTCCTCCCCGTGCAAGTGTGTTGGGGTTGCTCTCTCCTCCCCGTTCGCACCCCGCTCCCTGGCCGCCGCCGCCGGCGGCGCCCTCCACCAGCCGGTCCCTCCCCATCAAAACTAACACAACGAATGGTGCGAGAATCGTTTGTGATCCCCGCCTTCCGCTTAGCCCATCGTAATTATAGTGTTTGCTGCAATAATGATTTCTTCCTGCCGATATAAAATATTATTTTAGCCGTATCACGGAAAGGTCTATATAGTAGAGTTTGTGAGCCTGCGACGCCGCACTTTTCATGACTGTGTTAATTTCACGAACATTGCTTTTTAGATTAATGTCACTTTAACGTCGGTCTTTAATTTCACAGTATTGTTATCTTATTGTGCGATCCGTGTGTTTTTAGTACAAAAGTTTAGCTGTCCCGTAGCAACGCACGGGCACGCTACCTATATAAGAAAAAGTGTGAGATAAAAAAGATAAGAAATGCGAGTTATGCTTCCTTGTATGAGCACGGACCATAAGTTTGGACTCACAGAGGGCGTGAGCACATTTTGAAAAGTTAATAAAATAGGAGACTCATAATATATTTTATTATTTATTGTATTTGTTTATTATAAGAAAAAATGGGAGATAAAAAAGAGAAGAAGAAGTCACGTAATGGTGGGAAGAGGAAACAGGAAAAAAAAAAGAAACGGGAAAGGGATGGAAACAACGGACGGGTCACGGAGAAAAACACGGACACAGTTTTTCCGTATTTGATGGCGAGTCTGAGCCACTTCAGCATTAGATTGGACGAAAATTTAGGGTGGCAAAAAATTTTGCCTCTTTAGTATTAGGTATAGGTATATATATAAATATAAAGCAGGAGAGAAATTTTGCCTATTTAGAATTGGAAAGTATAAACATATTCTGTGGGAACGAAGAATTTCTATTTGGATTAGGATTCATGTATGAACACGGGTTATATATATATATATATATATATATATATATATATATATATATATATATATATATATATATATATATATATATAAAACTAATACCCTATAGCTGGCTACAGAATACCATATTCTGTAGCCAGACCCAAGGCTCGTGTGTCCGGACCCAAACCAGCTCGACCGAGTCGCGTCCCACCCTTTCGTCTCAGCTAACCCACTCCGTCCGCACAAAGCTCGGCCCTCGGCTCGCTGAAACGACCCAGCGGCTTAATCCACGTGAGATGGACCGAGCCATCGTCATGCGCCCCAGATCTCGCCCGTTGCACATTGACCATTTGGAAACTTCCAAATTCCCGTCACCTACTTCATTCGTTCCCGGTCCAGATTCGCCGCCGGAGATCCCCTTTCGCATCTCGGCTCCAAACTCATTGACGGATCCACCACCAAATTTTGGCCTGTTCCCATGTCTGGTCCATCGATCGAGGCCAGTTCGTTCTGCTTCGTAGTCCGTCCTCAGGACTCATCGGTAGGTAAAATTTATTCTGATCTGATCTTTTTTTTTGAGCAAATCGATTTAGTTCATCATTATGCGGCCGTATTGACGAGTATCAATTGTTTTAGCTGTGGACGGGAGACTACAGCGGAAGTGCCTTGCTTGCCGCAACGACGATTGCTGGACGCTGTGCACTTGATTGCCCCCTTCAACAACAAACTAACCTCCGTCGGCGACCACGATCCGCGTACGACGAGCACCTTCAGGTTAGTTTCGGATCCCCTTGTATTCCCCAGGAAACAAATTCTTTTGCAATATGGTTTTGCGTTCAGATTTTTTTTGTCTCAGTGATCAACTACAGGAATCTTAGCGCTCGATTTCTATCCTGACCAATTGCGTTGTGTTGTGCATCAATCGCGATCCTTTATACGTTCGATTTTTTACGTTTTGAGTAGATCTGATGAAAATTCCTCGCTGCCTGTGCGCGAGTCTGCACACCACACCTGGGCTGCATGCATCTATGACCTATCTGATCGTTGATCTTGCGATTTTTATTGCTATTCATCAATCTTGATTAAAAAATTGGTTTTGCCCTCAAGCATCCGACAGATTACTATCCTAACGACGTCAATTCATCAGCAATGCCTGCCGGTTGCCGGGCGTGATTTTCTATTGCCGTGACTCGGCCAGCAAGATGCAGGTTGCTGACAAGCCTTCAACTGGTCAATTCATAATTTTATTCTACGTAAATCTCATACATCTTCCTATTAAAGCATCATATTATTTACGATTGTTCTTATTTTTTATGATTTCAGGCAATGAGACTTCTCAACAGTAGCTGGCTACTTTACAGAACAGCAAACAGACATGTCTATTGATCTCAGTCTAATCACTAGTCAGGCACTAGGATGCACGTGTTGGAGTAGTGCCAGACAGAGAATGTGCAAGAAAAGTAATGTCCAGTTACCTTTGAGATGACATATGTAGTTTCACAATGTGTTGGGACGGCGTGTTGTATTTTTTGTACTTTACCTAGTACTATCATTTAGAATTCGAGCCAATATTTTACTATGTATTTGCTTGCTTTGTCGCTTTGTATTGTTTATCTAAATTAGTTGGATTAGTAGAATACAAATTTTTTGTAAATATTTCTTAGTGTAGATTCTCGTAAATATTTCTAAGTGTAGATTCTCGTAAATACTTATGCAGATTCTCGTAAATATCCTCTCAAGAAAAAAGATTCTCGTAAATATTTGTTAATGAAAAATCTCGTAAATATTTCTTAGTGTAGATTCTCGTAAATATTTCATGGTGTGAATTCTCGTAAATATGTTTTGGTGCGAATTCTCGTAAATTTTACTAGTTATATCGTGACCAAAAATATAGTAGCTAGTTATGTTAAAATATCGTTCTATGGTAAATCGGTCCTGACATTATAGTAACTAGTTACTCAAAATTAGTAACTAGTTACTCAAAATTGCTTGACGCTAAATTATACGGTGACCAAGTATTATCGTAACCTTTGTGCCGGCATATACCATAGTTCAGGACCAATTATTCTCGGCTCATGCATAGGCTCAAGCGGCTCCTGTGCGCATGTCTTGCCAGGGACGGACCGGACTTAGACCTGGCTACAGAATAGCATATTTTGTAGCTGGCCATAGAGTATACTCTCCCTATATATATATATATATATATATATATATATATATATATATATATATATATATATATATATATATATATATATATATATATATATATATATATATATATATATATATATAAAGCAGGAGAGAAATTTTGCCTCTTTAGAATTGGAAAGTATAAACATATTCTTTGGGAACGAAGAATTTCTACTTAGATTAAGATTCCTGTATGAACACGGGTTATATATATACTCCCTCCGTATCGGATTTAGAAGTCGTTTTGGACAAGATTGGGTCAAACATTAGGAATATAAATCATCAATAATTTTTAAGTTGTTGAGTTTGCAAATGTAAAAATTGTATGAATAGATTTGTCTTGAAAAATACTTTCATAAAAGTATACATATATCACTTTTCCATAAATATTTTTTATAAAAACAAGAGGTCAAAGTTGTGTTTTGGAGACCGTGTCGCTGTCCTAAACGACTTCTAAATCCGATACGGAGGGAGTATGAGCCTAGATAGAAAAAAAACTCTCCATCGTCCGGTAGTTAAAGGAAGACGGACTAAATAAATGGATAGACAAAAAAAAGAGCCTGAAATTTTGCCTCTTTATTATTAGGGATAGACTAGCAAAAATGCCCGTGCGTTGCAACGGAAACCCAATACATATAGAATGCTAATTAAATACGAAGAGCGCAACACATATGTCTTGAAGTCAGACTTTGTATTAATATTGCTAGACACAAGTTGTTCTAACTTGTATGAATACGAGTCATGAGTCCATGTCACATGTAAGACATGGAAGTCGTGATCTAGTATGTTTGTATTGATCATCGTTAGACGCGTGTTGTTCTAACTCATATGAGCATAAGTTATAAGTCTAGGTCACATACGAGATATGGAAGGCGTGAGTGCAGTTTATAGTAAGTAAAATAGCAGGATGAAACAAACTCTCTTCTGTTCGAGTTGTTAGGTGGAGGTGGACGAAAAAAATAGTAATGAAATTTTTGCTCTTCAGTATTATAAGCACATAATTTTCTTTTTAGCTGCCGTGGGAACCTTAACCGTCATCTCAATCGGCAGCCGCGCAGGCGTCTCGGTTATCGCTTTGACCCCGAAATAGTTGTGCACGTATCATCAGCGAGCTGTGAGGCACAACCACACAAGACGACGTTGTCGATGCAAAACATGGAGCGCAACCCAAACCGTTGGTGACACACGCAATTTGAAGATTATATGCACGCCCGACGTTGCATGCAAGGCAACCCAAAATCATATCGATATTGACACACGAACGTGAACATGGATCCATGCACGCCGGCCGGGCTACGCCTCTACCGCGCGCCGGACCAGCCACCAGCCGGCGTCCGAGGCGTCGCCAATCACTGTACGTAGTTGGCTGGTTGGTTCGTGCATGCATGCACGTACGATACCACGACGGGTATGATAGTTAATTTCGTCGAGGATTCACACCACGCTTGTCGGTACGCGATATATATGGTATTATATTTGTCTTACATGTATTTGGCTCAGCCGTACTCAAGTAGGATTGTCGAACGTGTATTTGTACAGGATTATTTTGGCAGTAGAGTTGTTTAAGTAGCTAGGATGCAAATTGAAATTGAATACAACACCGTCTCGGGAACGCTACGACTCGTGAACGAGCTGCGAGGCTGTCATGCGGAGGAGCGAGTGGAGTTGCGGTTGGAATAGGCCAGACAAAAAAAACTGGCACAAAAAAAGGGCGAAAATTTGCCTCTTTAGTATTATAAAAAAGGTATATATAGAAATATATTCCTATTTTTATCCTTTTCTATTTGGTTTAAAATTCCTATTCATATTAAGATATATTTGGATTATTAGTATTCGTAGCTATAATACGTTTTGGAATCGGATTCCGTATCGCGCTAGACAAGAGCTATTGTAACTCGTATGAGCATGGGTCATATAAGTCTAGACGGAAGCAACTCTCGACTACCGGTAGTTAGGGAGAGGTGGACGAAAAAATGGATGGACGAAAAAAAATGGTCTGAAATTTTGCCTCTTATTAGGTGTGTGTATATATATATATAGATTAACTTGCATGCTTCAGATCGTACGCCTCTAGTTATTGGTTGGTTGACCCTGGACCTGGAATCATATGGTGGCATGTCGCCACGTGACGACGCACAGTGACGCTCCGTGTGAGACAGACGGACCACCACCTTGGTTAGGATCTTCAGGTGTGGCCGCGTGCGTTGTCAGGGAGACGTGGAGCCGCTCGCTGTCGCCTGTCACGCGGCGGACAGTCGGTCGCTGGCTTGGCAAGTCGAGCACTACGTACCATCTTCATCATGCACGCACACACTGACACACGGCTCCAACTCATAACAACGTCGTACTCGTACATCCAACCTATTACTATTAACCGATCGATGGTTGAACATGCTAATAAGCCTGCATTTGTCTGCAATGCAATAATTTGGATCATACACATTCATACACACTCAGGTACTACGTAGGAGTAGTCGATTCATCATGCATGTCTGCAATGCAATAATGTGATCGATTCATCATGCATGTGCAGAGTGCAGTGCAGGTGCAGAGGAGAGGACGGACGACGACTACGAGACGACCACGACTTGCCAAGCCTACCAGCCACCGACCGAGCCAGCAGACGCGGAGCACCGCGCCTTGGATATACGTATAGGATCTTCAGGTGTGGTCGAGACGTCGAGTGCCTGCAGATCTTGACGAAAATCCAGCGAGTCGGAGCTCGCTGCGAGACGCGGAGTCGTGCTAGAGACGTTGTGGACTTGTGGTCGCTGCTTGAGTCCACGCATCATGATTGTGCCATGGAGAGTCGCCTCGGGACATCAGTCTCGTCGTCGGTTTGCAAAGGACGCGTCGCAGAGTTCTTGCGATCGTGGTTATTAATGAAGAAATCCGCGTCTGAAACACTCGGATCTATGCGCAAAGGTCCGACGCGCCAAACTGTCGAAATTATTGCTCCATCAATTCGGATCAGTATATCACTTATTTACTCCGTCAATACGGTATGACAAGATGTCTTGGGATATCCATCAGGGGCTCTCCACCCCCTAATTATATAGTCCGAGGGTAGGGTTGCAGATGGAGTCCCGATCGGTTTACAAGTGGGTTTCCTAGTTTTTTAAAAAAAATCTATAAGATACAGATGGTTTTATTAAATGCATATCATTATGCCTTGTCTTCCAAGCAGATGAGGTATCTCGTCTGGGTTGGGCTTCTCGTGTAGCTTGCTTAGTGCACCTCATCCCCTTTGGGTTGTTTTTCACACGGTGAGGTATCTGGTACATATCACTGACAGCGGAAACGAAATATTTCAAACATGCAATTCTTTAAGGGAGGCGGACACCTTAAATGCCACCGCCCTCGTTGATCTATCAGTGGAGACGGGCATCTTAGTACAACCGTCTTCATTAATAGATTAACGGAGATGGGCCTCATTCTCGTTTTTTAAGAAGTCAGCTATCTTTAACCTTGACCAAATATATATAACCAAATACAAATATTTATAGTACACAATTACTATCATTGGATAGATTTTTTAATATATTTTTATAAAAAAATTCTTTGGAGATACAAATATTACTAATATTTTCAAACTTAAGAAAGTTTAACCGCCGTAGCACTCTTTTTATGGGACAGTATTTTATTGGCCACAGCCCATACTGCGTGCGTGCATGCATTAACTTGCTAAATTAATTAGTCCTCGAAGCACTGAGCATGCCTTCTAAAACTGTCTAAGAAAAAAAAAACGGGAGCACGCTTTCTAAACTGGAACGGACGGAGTACTACTTGATTACATCATATTATTTGAGTGACGAGATTACCTGAATTTTGTGAAATAAATAATCTTATAAATCATAAATATATTACTCCATAAAAAACCGCACCACATGTAATTAGTTAATCACATAATTGTAGCCCATCAGCACTCCGTAATTCTTGTGTACGTCACCACCATTTTTTAATATACTCCTTCCGGGTTTTTATACGTCACATAGATTTGTTCTAAGTCAAACATTACTATTTTTTATTATCTATTCTGAAAACCCCTTAAACTTTTACGATCTATAAACTAAATATTATGAAAGTGTTTTTTTTCACAATGGCAAGCTGCTGATCTTCCTACCGTCGGTGTGGTTGCTAGAACGGCCTCTGTGTAGCGTCTTTTGTTTCTGTTCTAGCTCGGAGGTCCTAGTTGGTGGATGTTTAGACTATTTGGCGTTCTGGAGCTGGTTGCTGGTTGTAGTTCGAGGTGTTCAAGCTGGTGCTCCCAGCGTTCCTTTTTAGTTTTTGTTTGGTTACACTTGTATCTGAACTCTTTAAGCTTTTTATAAAAGTTAGGTTTACCTCTGTCAAAAAAAGAAAGTGTTTTCTATGGTGACTCTGAAAACATAAATCGTATATCATAAATTGCTATAATTTTCCAAAAATTAATAGTCAAAGACATAAATATTTTTAGATAATGGAAGAGAATTCCAGCCTCTACCATCCCTAACACAGCTGCTGATAGTCACACAAAAAACATCAACGCCATAAGGCTTACAATTATGAGGGAAAAAATAAAGTTCAGCCCAACTAGTGAGCGCAACAAAGTAGAACACTAGGCTTCAATATGATTCGTGGAGCTCCAGCTGAACTTTGCGAAGACGACCATGATCAGCGTCTCCCATCTTTTGCATCCCTCCAAGAATAGTGGTCGCTCCTCTTCCTTGTGCAGCATGGATCACTGTCGTATCCAATATGTTGTCCTCCGGGGCATGCAGCTACAGCTTCACAAGGGCCTCGACGACGGCGTCAAGGCTGGACGGGGGCGGGAGCCCGCGCTAGCCCTCCCTCCGCGGTGATGAGGAAGTCCCGATTCCCGGAACGCGCGTGCACACCCGGAGTCCAGCTCACGCCATGGCTAGGCATCCAGGCCTGGGTGTGGATGTCAAAACGCGCAAAAGGCCCCTACATAGCACGCCAACTGTCGGCGTTTCAAACCATCGACTAGTAAATTTGTATCTGCGTGTTTGGCCCGGATGGTGAGCGCGGGGGACAAGGAATTATACTGGTTCGAGCAGAACGTCCCTACATCTAGTTCGAGGCTGCTCGTGTTACCCTCTCTGAAGTTTGCAATAGAGGTTACAAACTGGCAAGAGAAGGAAGAGATGCCAAGTCTGTGGTGAAGGTGAAGTGGAGTGAAAGTGCTTCAAAGTGTTCTTGTTCGATCGTCCCCTTTTTTCTTTCCTGTGGGGCGCCCCGCTTCCTCTTTTATAGTTCAAGGGGAAGGCGGGGGTTATATGAGAGAGAGAGACAGAGAGGAAGAGGGCCTCGAGGCCGTGTCGTTCTTCCTCTCCTGTAGGCAGGTCCCGCTGGTGGTGTAGATGATGATGAGGACAGCTCCACGTCGTGACGTAGACGTCGATGGGGATGGCTCCACATCGTGGCCCTGTTTGCCACTGGCGCCACACACGGGCGTCGTCAGCCGGTCATGGCACCCCGTCCCATCTTGTCTGACGTTGTAGGCGACGTGAACCCCTAGGCATGGCCTGTCACGGCCACAGGTTGCATCGAGGCATGCCTACTCCCATCTGGTGTCAGAAGTTTGACCCCAGGCTCGAGCTTTTCACATCTGTAGTGGTTGGAGACAGTGCGGGCCCCTGTGGGACCTGCGTTCTCGGGTGAGGCGGAGCCCGCGCCCTCGAGGTCAGGTGAGACAGAGTTTGCGCCCCGGGGGTCGGGTGAGTCGGAGCCCGTGCACCCGGGGTCGGTCGAGGCGGAGCTCGTGCCCCCGGGGTCGGACGAGGCGGAGCCTGCGCTTCGGGGGTCGGATGAAGCCGCGGTCATGCCCCTTAGTCGTCCGAGCGAATTGATCGTTGATGACTATCAGTACTCCTTCGATGGGTACCCTGATATCGGTACCCGACACTTTTGTTATTCATTTTTCTTTTTTTTAGTTTTTTTCACAGATATTATAATACAAATCACATAAATCTATAATTCGTTCTCTTAGATCTGGAATACTGTTTTTCTAAACTGAGAACATTTTTCTTATGAATGCGGAACATTATTGTCTAAACCCATAACATTGCATCTGTTCGATAAGAAAATGATCTATCTTAATGAGATAAATGTTCGTTAATAAAATTTCGTCTAAATATACTCATATGGGATCTTGTTTTGAAGGATTTATTATAAGAAACACGATGAGTAATCGGAATTTAATTTGAATACTCGGATCTATGACGTCACTGCATGCTAAGTGTAGCGTACAAATCAAACGAATGAAAAAAATTGCCGGTCTTTACTTTATAGGGTCATACTAACGCATTTCAGCCCATTATCAAAACAGCCCACATCAGCTTCCCCGTTCCATACTCTTCTAAAAAAAACTTCCCCATTCCATACGGCACGGCGGGTTTTCTAATCCAACCCAACACAAGGCAACAAGTCTTGTCAAAAAAAAAACACAAGGCAACAAGAAGCGGGGCTTCTTGCGAACGAAAAGTGGGGATGACCTCACCTTCTCGTCCATCTTCGACGAAAAGATGAGCGTAACGCTTCAGGTATAACACGAGGACGTCCGGTCCGGCGTCCACAGCCTCCTCCAGCCCGGCGGCGAAAGCGCGGATCTGGAGGGACTACTCTCCTTCGGTTGGCTCGGGTTCCTGAAGGCACAGGTTTTCGAACTAATCGGCAATGAAGTCGAGCTTGTCGAAGGTGATCCTCTTGCCGGCTGCTCCTGCTCCGGTTCGTCGCCGATGTTGAAGATGACTCCCATCTGAAACATAAAATTAGTCTGAATGCGAAAGGCCCCCACCTGGCGGGCCAACTGTCGGATTGTTTTGCTCCGGCAATATTTAGCAACGTAATCGCGTAGACGAAATCAAATGGTAGCACACGGGTACACGCTAATCCCTACTCCTGTGCTGTGGCGGCTCGTGTATTCGTATGCTCAATTACAAGGGCTATTGTTTCTAGCTACGAGGTAAATGGAATTGGTGGAAGATTGGATCCCGAACTCGAGGTCCCTACCCTCCTTTATCTAGGCAGGAGAGGTAGGGTTACAAAGAGGGCGATCGGGCTAACAGATTGATTGATCCTTGCTATCATCTAGATACGTCCATTTTGGTTTGCCTTGATCTCCACGTTGGTTGATCGTGTCGGCCCTTGTGGACCTCCTCCTTGACGGCTGCTGGGCCGATAGCTTGGTGGCTATCATATATATGGGCGGTGCTCTGGCCCAATATCTCTGACAATACCCCTACTATCCCATGATTACATCAGGTAAAGAAGTACCAGTACAGTGCTACTAGTACAACCAATAGCAGAAGAGTGACGCTTTTTTTAATTCCTGGCCGCGCTCTATTGGACGGCAGGAGCCAAGGGATAGAGGCGGGCGTTGCTCGAGTGAATAGTGGACACGGACAGCCGCTGCCTGCTGGTACGGTGCGGACGTTCACGGACACTTTTTTTTAGACGAAATTTGAAATGCAGAATGACTCTTTTTCTGGCACGGAGGGAGAACGAATATGTGCACACATAATGCAAACTGAAGTTTGATTATTATTTTAATTAACTTGCATGCTTCAGATCGTACGCCTCTAGATATTGGTTGGTTGACCCTGGACCTGGAATCATATGGTGGCTTGTCGCCACGTGACGACGCACAGTGACGCTCCGTGTGAGACAGACGGACCACCACCTTGGTTAGGATCTTCAGGTGTGGCCGCGTGCGTTGTCAGGGAGACGTGGAGTCGCTCGCTGTCGCCTGTCACGCGGCGGACAGTCGGTCGCTGGCTTGGCAAGTCGAGCACTACGTACCATCTTCATCATGCACGCACACACTGACACACGGCTCCAACTCATAACAACGTCGTACTCGTACATGCAACCTATTACTATTAACCGATCGATGGTTGAACAAGCTAATAAGCCTGCATTTGTCCGCAATGCAATAATTTGGATCATACACACACAGGTACTACGTAGGAGTAGTCGTTATCTCTTCCGGCATGCGATTCCGATAATATCGATCGATTCATCAGTTTCGGCAGCAATGAGAATCGAATTGAAGAAGCAGATTTCAAGTCGTCTCTGGGCTGGCAATGGCATGCTGGGGTGGGGGCAGCCCAAATGAAATTTCTGCCTTGTAAGGTTCCATCATGCATGTGCAGAGTGCAGTGCAGGTGCAGAGGAGAGGACGGACGACGACTACGAGAGATGACCACGACTTGCCAAGCCTACCGCCACCGACCGACCCAGCAGACGCGGAGCACCGCCTTGGATCGGGTCTTCATCAGGTGTGGTCGAGTGCCTGCTGATCTTGACGAAAATCTAGTGAGTCGGAGCTCGCTGCGAGACGCGGAGTCGTGCTAGAGACGTTGTGGACTTGTGGTCGCTGCTTGAGTCCACGCATCATGATTGTGCCATGGAGAGTCGCCTCGGGAGTCGGGACATCAGTCGTCGGTTTGCAAAGGACGCCGTCGCAAACTTCTTGCGAACGTGGTTATTAATGAAGAAATCCTCGTCTGAAACACTTGGATCTATGCGCAAAGGTCCCTCCATGACACCTCAACTGTCGGAATTATTTGCTCGTCGCGGTGACGGCGCCCCGCTCCCCATCCGCTCGCTCGCGCCGAGATGAGGGAGCTGAGGAGACGCCCTCGGCCACGTCGCGTCGACTCAGACTTCGTCTCGTCCCCGCCTCCCCTGCCGACGAGGAAGCGAGTGCGGAAGACGGTTGATACCGAGGGAGCCAGGCGCGCCGCCGCGGTGGGCATGGATGCCCTGCCGTGCGGCCCTGTTTAGCTGGTCTCGTAAGCCGTATTTTTTTTAGTCAATAAACAATATTTTTCTCTCATAATAAATCAACGAACAATACTTTTAGCCATGACTTTTCAACTAAGCGAACAGGACTGCGTGCTTCGCGGAGGGAATTGGCTCCTGCTAACTTGGATTTTCTCGAATTCGTGATTGCATGTGCAAGTCGATTGAAGCTGAGATTATCTGAATTTCGTTCGTTGCATTTCGGTTTGCATTTTTTAATTCCATCTTTATGTATCCAGACTTTTGTTAATTTTATGTTAGTCTACACATTAGTTATGGAACCAATTTTTTTTAATGCGAACAAAAAAATTAGTACCGTAACTGTTTTTAGCTCTTATTGAGTGAAGCAACCAGGTCATTTTACATCCAGAATAGATAATCTATGAACAATACTGAATAGATTAAAATCGATTCTCAGATAAGCATTTCCACACAAGGCCTTATTCAAATAGCAGAATCTCCAGATCATGATTATAAGCGAGACTCACAAAAGACAGGGCCCAGAGGCGTGCGGCAACCTAACCGTCCACTACCCTACCCTTTCGCTTTCGGCACCCGCCACAGCTGCTTCAACCTCACATGCCGACGAGACGCCGGGCCATCCTCCCAGCCAGTAGCCACCGCTCCGCGTGGGTGGTCGGCGACGACTTGGAAGTCTTCGGCATGTGTCAAATCATGTGTGACGGCAGTCACGGCACTGCAATTTCCCTGCTCACTACGCACTTTAGGGGGTGTTTAGTTTCTCCTTAAAAATTTTTCACCCCATCACCTCGGATGTTTGACACATGTATAAAGTATTAAATGTAAACAAAAAAAACTAATTACACAATTACGATAAATTTGTGAGACGAATTTTTTAAACCTAATTAATCCATGATTTGACAGTGTCGTGCTACAGTAAACATGTGCTAATGACAGATTAATTAGGCTTAATAAATTTGTCTCGCGGTTTCCAGATGAGTTATGTAATTAGTTTTTTTATTAGCATCCGAACACCCCTTCCAACATCTCATAAAACATCCGATGTGACGTCCCAAAATTTTTCACCCCACGAACTAATCATCCCCTTAGTCTAGTGCTGATTTTCCTCTGCCCACCAACCCAGCTCGTCAAGCACTCAGTCCCCCGCAGAAACAAGACAAGAAGAGGTTCATCGTTCACAGAGGCTGAGCGACGATGGTTCCCGTCTTCCGACGAGCCACGTTCGGATGGATGTCGCTTCAGCTCCTGGTAGCGGCAGCAGTAGCAGGGCCGCCACCGCCAGTAGCCCTGCCTGGCTGCCGGGAGAGCTGCGGCGAAGTAAGTGTGCCGTACCCCTTCGGCATCGGCGTCGGCTGCTTCCATGAGGGTTTCGGCCTCACCTGCAACGACACGCAGCAGCCGCCGAAGCTGCTGCTCTTGGGCGACGGTGTGGAGGTGGAGGTGCTCGACATCTCCTTGCTGGACGGCACGGTACGCATCAACAGCAACGTTTCGTTTTCAGCCTCTGACTCTGATTCTCCAGAGTTCAATGGCACATGGTCTCTCCCACATGCCTCTGGGCCCTTCGTGGTGTCCATCACATACAACTGGTTCGTGGCCGTCGGTTGCAACATCTTGGCGCAGCTCATCCCTGTCGGCTCAGCAGAAAACACCAGCATCTGCGCCGCCACGTGCGTCGACAATATGAACGATGATGCCGTCTCAGCTTGTTCGGGTATGGGCCTCTGCCGCGCGCACGTCAAACGGGCGGCCCCTTCGTATTCTATAAAAGTTGTGCCCGTGCAAAGCTTGACGCCTACAGCTCGGCTGGTGAACACAACACATGCAGCTGCGTTCATAGTTGACAAGGCATGGTACAGCATTTACCTACACGACATGCCCACCGGGCTCATCAATACCACTTCCTTGTATTGGCGGCAGAGCGTTCCGGCAGTGCTGGAGTGGTGGTTGGATCGAATCCACGACGAGGACATGCTGCCAGGGTACGGGGACGGACCTCCTCAGTTTATGCTTAGATGCCTAAGCAACAACAGTTTCATCTATTACTCCTACGAAAATTATGACAAAAAACGGTGCAACTGTTCCCAAGGATACCAAGGCAATCCATACATCAGAGATGGATGCCAAGGTACTGCTTTCATGTATATTCTTTTTTTTTGAAATAAATTCATGTATATTCTTGCGATCATGCATCGTAGCGTACATGGACACTTAGCTTAGCTAAACTGATAATTCCTCGGCTTCTGTGTATACATTGTCAAGAAGAATTTTTTATGACTTTCTGAAGTTCCTCTGCTTTTTCACCTATATAAACTTTTCCCTTTTCAGACATCGATGAGTGTTCACAGCCGGATGTTTATCCATGCCGTGGAACCTGCGTCAATGTGCCCGGAACATACAAATGCTCACCAAAGAAAGGCATCAAGAGCCTTCCAGGTACCAAATACATCTTGCTTCAAATAAAATTTTCCTTCAACGCACTAATGATGAACAGCTGCATATCTCACGTTCTTTCAGTAATACTAGAGAACCAGCTGTACATGTCTACATGAAGAGCACAAATAAGAGACTAGAAGATTGTAATACTCCTATGTCTCGGAAGTAAACCATGTGTCTGTATCAAAATAAACATAAGTGACTCCCTAACAAATACTCCCTCCTTTTTTTTAATATATATAAAGTTTTGGACAAATATTTTGATCATCTTTAAACTAATTAACTTGTCCTAAACATCATGTATTTAAAAAACACAGGGAGTTGCCCAGCTGCCCAATGAGTTTAATTGCTATCGATGATGTTTTCTTTTTCCTGTAGGTAACCTCTCAGGGTTACCTGCTTGCATTTTCTGCTATATTAACACAAACATTGTCAGTAACGGTTCGTTAAAAAAACACACAGGGACTATTAACAGTTGCAATCGTACAATTTAGTAATTTGAAAAGTAGGTCTCGTATATGTAGTTTAAAACTTTGGGTCATCTTCTGCAGGTTTAATTACTATAATAGCAATCAGTGGTGGTTTTGGACTACTGTTTTCATTTCTTGGTGTTACCAAAATCTCCAAAAAACTTAAGCAACGAAGGGCTAGGAAATTGAAAGAAAAGTTTTTCAAGAGAAACCATGGATTGCTTCTCCAACAGTTGATTTCTTCGAATGAAGATATAGCCGAAAGGACAAAGATTTTTAGCTTAGAAGATCTAGAGCAAGCAACCAATAAATTTGATCAGAATCGGATCCTTGGTGGTGGAGGCCATGGCATAGTATACAAAGGCATCTTAGCTGATCAACGGGTTGTGGCCATCAAAAGGTCCAAAATTGTGGTTCAAAGGGAAATTGATGAGTTCATAAATGAGGTTGTCATACTTTCACAAACCAACCATAGAAATGTGGTGAAACTCTTTGGGTGTTGCCTCGAGACGGAAGTTCCTCTGCTAGTTTATGAGTTCATATCAAATGGGACCCTATCATATCATCTGCATGGACAAAATGAAAGCCCTTTGCCATGGAAAGATAGACTAAGGATTGCACTAGAAACTGCAAGGGCAATCGCGTATCTGCATTGTGCAGCTTCCATATCAGTGTTTCATAGAGATATCAAATCTACAAATATACTACTTACCGATACTTTAACAGCAAAAGTGACAGATTTTGGAGCTTCAAGGTCAATTTCAATTGATGAAACAGGAATACACACTGCCATTCAAGGAACTCATGGTTACCTTGATCCTGAATATTATTACACGAGTCGACTCACCGAGAAGAGTGATGTTTATAGCTTTGGTGTAATCTTAGCAGAGCTACTAACAAGGGTTAAACCAATATTCGCTACTCATTCGTCAGAAGTCAAAAGCCTAGCATCACACTTCATGTCTGTGATAAAAGACTATCGTTTGTTAGATATTCTAGACCCACAAATTGTTGAAGAGGGAGGGGTGCAAGATGCCGAGGTTGTTGCAAGGCTTGCAATAACATGCTTAAGCTTAAAAGGTGAAGAAAGACCTACAATGAGGCAAGTCGAGACAACTCTTGAAGATGTGCTAGGATCAAAGATCCACTCTGGTTCTCGGGTTTCAAGGGCAATTCAAATTGTTCTTAAAGATCAGTCACACAATCGAAGCAAAGGCAATGAAGGAACTAGAGTATACAGCTTGGAGAAAGAGTTCATACAGTCATATGAAATTCCAAGATGATATTTGGGTTCCATTTTGCAAACTTGGCGTCAATTATAAACTTAGAGATATAGCCTTGTGCACCTCCACAATATTATGGTTGATGACTTGATGTAGAACTAATAAGTTATACCAGTAAATAAGTGAACTTTGTTCATTTTGTCATGTATCCAGTATCCTGTCTGGTAGATGTGCAAATGGCACAAGCAAAGCAAGACGGAATAACCCACGTCCTATTTTTCCATCTTTCTTTGCACTGTTACGCTATCCTACTTGAATGTGTTGAGTTCTTGATACCTGTAAATTAAATGATTGATGCAGGGCTTAATGTTGTAATAGGGTGGTGTTTGGTTTATCGGAAGGGAACGCAATGTAAATGATAATCGTTCCCCCCTGTAACTGTTGCAGAGCAACGGATTCCACGTTTTGTTTGGTTGCTGCATGCAACGGTTACTATTCCCATTACTGTGTGTGGTTGGCAGTAAAGGTAATGATTACCAGAAACAATAAAATAGCATAATTTGAACTATCGTTGGCTAAGAAACGAATAATTGAAGGCAATATTTCAGTTGGCTAAGAAACGAATAATTGAAGGCAATATTTCAGCTGCTAGTAGCCGGACAACTGCAAGATGACACAGCATGTGCAGCTCATCCATAAATCATCAAAAAAAAAAAAGGATAACTTACCAAAATCTCAATAAATGGTTTAAAATCCCAACAAATAACTTATGGCTAGTACACACCCAAAGCATTATTCATGGTCACAGTTTCAGAAAATCCGAATTCACATGACACTATCCCTTCGATATTCAAGTGCTCATCCATAAATCATAAAAAAAGGATAACTTATCAAAATCTCAATAACTGGTTTAAAATCTCAATAAATGACTTATGACTAGTACACATCCAAAGCATTATTCATGGTCACAGTTTTAGAAAATCCGAATTCACAAGACACTATCCCTTCGATCTTCATGTGCTTCCCAATCCCAAAGGAACATAGCTTGTCAAATTGTTATAGCTAGCAGCAACAGACAACTCCTTCACTTCCTCCTTTGAGCATCTTCTGATGAATCAAAGAAAACATAAGCACAAGTCATATTTTTTCCATGTTACAGAGGCAAGTTCTGCATAATAAAGAAAAAAAATATTTTTTCCATTCAGCTATCAACCAGCTACAACATACAGGTTCATTGAGCTATCAACTAGCTACAAAATATATTTTCCATGTTGAGGTTAGTTCATTGTAGAGAAGAAGTGTACAGGTCCTATCAACTAGCTACAAATGGAATAGTGAGCAAACTAGGTGCTGAACTACATGGCAGCAACAACATTATAACCACATGGCAGAAAAACAAATTAACTTGTACAGCACGAAGTTCATTCACACATCTGCTGCCAGGCACCCGCATTTACTGGTTGCAGCTCTCATATTTAAAGTTAGGGAAAGTAGAAGATTGGTGATAGAGGTAGGGTTATGATTTATGCAGAGGGTTCTACAAGGATAATATACATAGATTAGAGTCCTGATGAGGAACATGAGAATGGAAAGGTAGAGCATGTTCAGTATGAACTCCCTCCTTAGATTCTCTGAAAGTGCAAACAGCATAGTCATTTGATTTGGGATATTCACGAAGACACTTGCAGCTTTGACAAGTTCAGTGCCACTGAAACCAAGCCTACTCAACTCAGTAAAAGGGCTTGCATTGGATCCTTTTGTACTGCCTCCTCTTGCATCTTGGCTTCAAGCTCCATGGCTGCAGCCATTTTACCAAAGTGTTCTGAAGCATTCTTAAGATCACCACGGAGTTCACCAACCATACCCAAAAACAGGTCACTTGACATGCTACCCTCATTCCCTTTAGAGTTATTCTTATCTCTCTTTCTTCTCTTGGAGGTTGATGAAGTTGAATCAACAGAGTTTCTATCAGAAATGCTTCATTCTAGATCAGGATTATCTTCTGCTTCTTTCTCCATGTTTGTAACAGCCTCACCAAGGCCCTCTGCACCTTCTCCAGTAGCAATATCCTTCCCATATATAGAAGCTAAGGTATCAAAGTGTGGAAATGAAATGCCATACAAGCCCCTTGCATCAGGGTTGTCCTACAAGAGGGTAAGAGGCAAACAACACAACTGTGTAAAATAGTAATCAATGGAACATCTGACCACAAGCTAATTTGAGTACAGGTATACATACATGTAATGGAACATCACATTGATTTTGATTGCTTGCTGGTTACATAAATTAGTGCCACATATATTGACAGTATTGTAAATGTCCCATATATAAATATAAACTATTTCTTTGTACATTCCAGTGCAAACCAGTGCAAAGAGTGAAACTTTGCCCATTCCAGTGCAAACCAGCACATAAAGAAAATGCTGCTAAGCCACACTTAAAGAAAATTCATTTGCATTAGTGTAACCAGCATCAACGAGATAATAGCAGCCTTGAGGGACACGTAATCCATCTTGCCTTGAGATGGCATCTCAAAGCACACGGCCGTCATGTGCAGAACCCTCCCAACCAGGTAATACATATATAAACTGCATGTCTGGTGCACAAACACCTAAGACATTTGTCACAATGTCGCCCTTTCTTGATCTATACCTCCCCTTCAACTTAGTTGGGACAGTAACCTTCACATGTGTACCATCCAATGCACCCAAACAATTCTATGACATAATCCAAACAAAAAAATAGTATCAGTAAAATATACACCTATGACGTATTAATATAGTTGAGACTTTTCTATTGACAAGTTGTGTACCTTGAAATGCTTCCATCTGTAGTCTGTGCAGTCCTCAGGTATAGGTTCTGGTTTCTTAAGTAGTAAGTGATGAAGTTTTAGAACAGCTAGAAGGCAAGAATTGAAATGCTGGCTCACAGTCTCACCACTTCAGAAGAAAAAGCGTCCTATTGTCCTATTCTTCAAGTGATGAGATAATGTGTATAAAAAGGCTGCTACTATCTCTTGTAACAACATATTCCTCATTCCCTTCAAACCAGAAACATCTCTAAGCATCTCACACAACATATCAAAGGTTCTCCTATCCATGCGAAGCTCACTTATACATGCCACATCACTCTCACGAATAAGACAATACAAACGATCACTTCTGAGTTCTCAAATTTGTATCCTCCTTTCTATTTTCCAACACTTCCACTTGTATGACAAGACTAATAATACTGAAATATAGTAATACATAAGCATGATAGCAGAGGCCATATTACGAAGGACCAAATTCCTTCTCCGCATTCGGTAGTTAATGGAAGACGCGCCATAGTGCTGTACAAAAATAGCATATATATAGGGTAAATTAGAATTAGAACCAATGCTACATCACAAAACAAGCAGATATAACATGACTTGCAAATTGTTAAACAATCTATGGCTCCGAACTTTGAACTTGTATATGGCTTTAAAGACAAGAATAGTTCAAGTGAAAGGAAAATAGAACAATCTGGACATAAAAGGCATGTGGATTTTCTCACTATATCATACAGCTTCCACAGCAATCATGCTATGGATTTATCATAAAGGAGCTCCCAATTGAGTCTGAAAAATTGGAGGTTTCAATCTCCTTCTCAACTAACTAGATCAAAACCTTTACACAAGCAATCAAGAACACAGCTTGTTCAATCATCAGACTGGAGTATTGGACAAGCTGTACATACCTTTACACCAGCGTGGTTCTTCTTGCGACGTGGATCTGGTGGGCTTGCGGCGTCGGCGAACTTCAAGAACTCCAATGTTAGGGTTTGGGAGAAGAAAGAGTGGATAGGTAGGGAGTGAAACAGGAGATAGGAGAGAGACCAGTCCTCACCGGTGAGGTGTCTTAGCGTGGGGGCGGCGAAGCTGATTCCGGCGGCGGCGGCGAACCTGCTCCCGGGCTCCTGGCCGGCGGCGTTGCGGGTCGCGAGGTTTCTGTCCTTGCGTGGTGAGGGGAGGAAGCGTGGGGAGGAGCCGCTGCAGCTGGGATCCCGAGCTCCCGGCGCCGGCGCCGGCGGCGGGCGGCGAGAGTCGCGAGGGTCGCGTCGCGTGGGGAGGAGTCGATGCCGCTCGGGGATGGGATCGGGTACCGCGACTTGAGGAGGGTAATCGTATTGTATGGGCTGGTACCCGTTACCGCCGCTATCGTTTACGGGCCGCTCGAACCAAACAGTGACCAACGGGACCGGACTGCACTGTAAACAGGTACCGGCGCAAAATAGACGAACCAAACAGCACCTAGAATCGAAGTAAATCTTGTAAACAGATACCGGCGCAAAATAGACGAACCAAACAGCACCTAGAATCGAAGTAAATCTTGGCCTCTTGCCCAGGAGATGGCCATTCAGAGATAAATCACAGCAGCGCATCCTATCTTATACAATTTTTTGCAAAAAAAGAAAAAAAATGCATCACTCAAAATGAAAATGATAAACTAAAAATAATAACTAGCGGCAGGATCGGCTATGTGTTGAAATGCACCAGAAAAAAACAGGGGAAGGGGCCCTCCCTGTTCTTCTCACCCAGAAGAAGAAAGCAGAGAGAGAATCTTCAGTAAACGGTGTGGCCTCAAAACTCCAACTGAAACCGTAAAATGAAAGAGACACCACACAACCAGGCTGACCAGCTATCTTGGGTTTCAGAGCGGCCCTCATCGTTGATCAGGATTCAGAAGGGACTCAGCAGGACGTTTGCAATGATAGAAAAAGGCAACTATTCGAAACCGGCGGCTGCCATTTTGATTTTCTTTAGAATTTAAGCCAAAGCCATTTTGAATTTAAGCAGTAGAAGTATTATATACGGCGAAGTTCACCAAATATAATATGGCTGCCTGGGTGAGGCAAGCACACACAATGTTGTGGCGTTACTGTAGCAAGTCAACCGCTTCAGAGTTTTATATGCTCCACGCGTTTTGTTGAATAGCTAGTCATCACATCACCTTCTAATCTTCTATGATAGATAGATAATTTCTCCAAAGAAAATCTTGTTTGGTAGCGCGGACCGCGGATGATATGCGAACGCGACGAACTTTCAGCTTCCCCGTTCCATACGGCACGGTGCGGGTGTTCTGAACTTCTGATCCAACAAGAAGCGGGTCTTCAGCCGTGGTGTTTTCTTCATACCAAGGACTGGAGCAGCATTCTCAACAAGATGGAGCTGCTCTCCTCTAGCCGTTCCACTTCCACGGAAGCAAAAAAGATCGTCACGCCAGCGTTCCACCTGCTGTTCATAGTGGCAGCAACAGTGGCGGCAGCTCCAGTGGCGTTGCCCGGCTGCCCGGAGACCTGCGGCAACATAACCGTCCCCTACCCTTTCGGCACCCACCGAGGCTGCTTCCGCGAGGGATTCAACCTTACATGCGACGAGACGCCGGGCCGGCCACCGAGGCTCCTCGTGGGGGACGGCGTGGACGTCGTCGACATCTCTCTCGCCGATGGCACGGGGCTGATCCACACCAGGATGCTGGGCGTCTCGCTCCCGGTCCCGGGGAACTCGAGCTCCACCTCCACTTCCACACGGGTCAACGGCTCGTGGTCCGCGGGCGTGACGGACACTGGCGGGCGCCTCGCCGTGTCGACCACGCGCAACCGGTTCATGGCCATGGGGTGCAACCTGCTCACCAGCCTCGTCGTCCATGACGCCATCGACGGGGACGACTATGCCAGTGTCTGCGCGGCGCTCTGCGCGGACAGGTCCCAGTCTCAGCTGGGCGACACTTCCTGCTCCGGCGTCGGCTGCTGCCAGACACCCATATCCGCCGGCCACTCGTCGTACGGGATCTAGCTCAGCGATTTGTCCTTCCAGTTCCAGACTCCCGCCAGCTCGACGACGACCTTGAGGCTGGCGGCGCTGTTCATCGCTGACCAGGAGTGGTTCGTCAGAAACACGACCGTTCTGCAGCTGGACTACTCCGGCGAGCCACAGAGAATCATCATATCGATACGTGGGTGGTTCCGACGGTGCTGGAGTGGTCGCTGGATAGGAGCCATGATTCGGACATGTTCTTGGAATGGGAGGACCCCGGTAGCCTGAATAGCACCATAGTTCAAGACGGCGTTGCTACAAGCAATGTTGGGCGGGCACAGTGCAACTGCTCCAATGGATTCGAGGGCAATCCTTACATCGCTAATGGATGCCAAGGTACTGCTTGCTGCTGAGTTCACTCCTTTTCCTTTCCACTGAACCAGTAGCTATAACAAGTTCAGTGTTTCAGCAACCTGAATGTCCACCAACAACGACATTGTCCGTGTTTCAGCAAGTTTGAGATGTTAGCGTTTTGGGCTTGATAGGCCTCGGAAGATGGGCCTATAGTGGGGAAAGGCAGGCTGTGGCCTTAGGGATGAGCCCGTTTTAGCCATTTCAATTTCTGATTTGGGCATTTAACTTTTCAGAATGCCCCTTAGATTGACCGCAAAATTCAATTTTCTCCTGTAAAATAGGAGGATTCAGTTCTCCATAGTCGGCTGAATTTTTAGTTAGTCATGAGATATTACACCCATTTTCCCCCCTTTATTCTTTAGAACTATCCTTTAGAAACTTGCGATACTCATCTCAAATTGTCCCAATTCAATTGAAATGTGTTCATTGACCTTATTGATTTTAAGGGGATGTGTCACACGCCCCCACTATAATACATATACCGCAAGAAAAGTATGATTAAGTTTGGACAATATCTACTTAACCCTCTCAACTATTGACATTCATCTATTTTCACCCTCTCAACTATTGACATTCCTCTATTTTTACCTCTTAAAAACATAAAAATCATTTAAATAACTCCTTGTGATGCATATTCCGTGGACGATGACATGGTTGTGAGACAACAAACAATAGGACACATCACTCTATATAACTCCCTAGCATATTGATGGTTGGTCACATAACCCCCCTCAATTATAAGATTTAGTATTGTGCCACTTAAAATATCTAATATCTTTCAAATAAACCCCGAGATGGCTTTCTAGGCTATTTTGCCATGGTACCTTGACAAACTAGCATGATGACATATGCTTGCATGTAGACCTATTTGGTAAGTAGGTGCATTATTTGTATTTTTACCATGCATCCTCATTTCTCCTCACTGCCTCCCTCTCCCTTCTCTCTCCATCCTACCTCACCTCCCACGAGTAGCCCGCGACCCTCCACTGCCAACTTTACCTCCTGATGCTCCTTGACGGCATGGAGCTTATGCACCATGTCTGTGCTAACACAATCCCCCTCCTTATTGCTTTCTCCTATCATGGCTACCTCACCAATAAGTCCCTTCCCTCCTGCCTCCTGGTCCACACCCATCTTAGCAAGCTGTTAGGTTTGCCCATCTTACATGTGGACCTGTACTCCAACATGGGTAGTTTATTAGGCCAGTATGGTAGGGCACGGTGGAAATACAACCCTACAAAATCATCATAGGGTCATTCGGACAATGAGTCTTATAGTCCAGGTGTAATTCTTACCTCAGTGATGAATGCCAAGGTATACGCCACTTTTATACCCATCTATCTCTCTTTTGTTCGTGGTAATAGTGACCTTGGTTCTTAGCAACAAATAACTAAGTCACACTAGTCAACGTGTTTTAATATTTTAGCTTATAATATTCATGTGAAGGAAAAAGTCCAAATACTATTCTCAAGTATGTCCTATGTCCAGATAACACCATAAGCTAATGTTTGGTTTGTTTTACCCCTCAATTATTTCAATTGGTCCAATTTACCCCTCAACAAAATTTGTCCTTTTTTGTTTATCCACATCCAAGTTGATTTTTAGTTTCAATTTTATGAGGGGATAGCTAGAACCTCAATTTTATGATTAAAAAATATTTTAAAAAAAAATTGTATCATTATTTTGATAGGTTATGACATATAATAATAAATTAACACCAGAAATACAAAATTGTTCTAAACATAATGATATGAAATTCATATTGTTTTTTTTAAAAAATAGTTTATGGTGTCCACTGTCGCCTCACAAATTTAGAAATTAAAATTCAGCTTGTATGTAGGGAAATAAAAAAGACAAATCTTGTTAAGGGGTAAATTGGATTGACTAAAATAGTTAAGGGGAGTAAACCAAACCAAACATTAGTTTTGGGGGCTATCTGGACACTAGCGCTAGGTAGTAATTTGGACTTTTTCCTATTCATAAATGCCAAGGTATGAAACTGCATTTCTGAAATACCTTTCTTTTGATCCTAGCAACCATTAATCTTTTTAATTTTTTTCAGATATCGACGAGTGCCAACAACCAAATCTTTACCCATGTCATGGAATCTGCATCAATTTGCCAGGGACATACCGATGTTCGTCAAAGAAAAGGATCACTAGCCTTCCAGGTACAAATACGACTTCCGCTGGCTTGAAAAGAGGTTTTCCTTACTGTTACGTGGATAATCCATCATGTAGTACATTTCTCCGCAAAGTATTGGCATCTAGATCAAATTAAGGGGCAAAAGGAAAAGAAACAAAAGATATTGTACAATAATGCAGTGTATTTCAACAATTGACCTTGTCCAACGAAAACCTGTTTTCATGGTCCAATCACTCTTTTGAAAATATTGTATGCCACTTGTATTCTATTGTAAATCCTTGGGTTGAATTCTACAGGTTTAATTACTATTATAGCAATTAGTGCTGGTTTTGGCCTATTGTTTTCACTTCTTGGTGTTGCAAAAATCACTAAGAAACTCAAACAACAAAAGGCCAAGAAGCTGAGAGAAAAGTTTTTCAAGAGAAACCATGGATTGCTTCTCCAATAGTTAATCACCTCAAATAAAGATATAGCCGAAAGGTTGAAGATTTTCAGCTTAGAAGAATTAGAACAAGCAATGAATAATTTTGACCAGAATCGCATTCTAGGAGGCGGAGGCCATGGCACAGTCTACAAAGGGATCTTATCTGATCAACGTGTTGTGGCTATCAAGAAGTCCAAAATTATAGTTCAAAAGGAAATTGATCATTTCATAAATGAGGTTGTCATACTTTCGCAAACTAACCATAGGAATGTGGTGAAGCTGTTTGGTTGTTGCCTTGAAACAGAAGTCCCTTTGTTGGTATATGAGTTCATATCCAATGGAACTCTATCGTATCATCTTCACGGCCAAAGTGAAAATCCTTTGTCTTGGAAAGATAGATTGAGGATAGCACTAGAAACTGCAAGAGCAATCGCATATCTACACTTCGCCGCTTCTGTATCAGTTTTCCATAGAGACATCAAATCTGCAAATATACTACTTACCGATATTTTGACAGCAAAGTTATCAGATTTTGGAGCTTCAAGATCAATTTCAATAGATGAGACAGGAGTACTTACAGCTATCCAAGGAACTAATGGTTACCTTGACCCTGAATACTACTATACTAGCCGACTCACAGAGAAGAGTGATGTTTATAGCTTTGGTGTCATCTTGGCAGAACTACTAACAAGGGTTAAACCAGTTTTCTCTTCTCATTCATCGGAGGGTGCAAGTCTAGCATCACACTTTGTGTCGCTGATAAGAGACAATCGCTTGTCATATATTCTAGATTCACAAATTGTTGAAGAGGGAGGGACCGAAGATGCCAAGGAGGTTGCGAGGCTTGCAATGGCATGCTTAAGCTTAAAAGGTGAAGAAAGACCTACAATGAGGCAAGTAGAGACAACATTGGAAGATGTGCAAAGCTCAAAGGTCCATCACAATTCTCGGGTCCCAAGAGTGAGTCAAAATATCCCAAAAGTTGAGTCATACAATGGAAATAAAGGAAGTGAAGGTACTAGACTCTTCAGTTTGGAGAAAGAGTTCATACAATCATCTGAAATTCCAAGATGACTTTGATTTCATGCATCATGTAAGTTATCTAGTATTCGAGTACCATATTGCAAAGTGGGGTGTCAATTAGGTATTCTGATATATATCTACTTGGGCACCTCCAAAGTACCAATGGTCGATGAAGAATGAAGAACTTTGTAGTAAATAGATGAATTAGTCTCTACTATTATAACACCTAATATTTATCGCTCCAGAAGAAAATTTCTGTAAGATCTACTATTGTACTGTCATATTTTTTTTCATGTACACAAATATTGATGGGTACTCGGTACTCCAATATTTCACAATTTCGTATTCTATTACTGAATTTGCATCACATGGATCTGAAGAATTCTACTAGATACAAACATAGCTGTGATGTACTCCTTGGATGCACTTCCCATGACAGAAAATCCTTCATCGAAAATTTTTAACAGTGCAATGGATGAACACAATGACAATTCAGCAATCCATTTAGGGTTTTGTCATCTTGGCAAGTGCAGAAAGTGAAGCGACTGCTTCGGCAGTGGTCAGATACAAGCAATCTGGCCTAAAATAGTTTTGAGCCTCGTTTGCTCGTTGTATTTTCTCCATGACCTCTCCAGTTGGATTGACAAGCACAAGCTGCAAAACAATAAAAAGTTAATTTGCCGTTCAAAAAACATTTTCACTTTTTATAAGGATAATTGAAGTTTCATATCTGAAGAGCATACCTCCAGACCACGTTTCTCTATTGATTTCTTTATGTCAATGAGGAACGCTATGCCACTTGTGTCAATTGCAGGAACAGCTGAAAATATAATTTCTATTATTTGTTAGTCAAAAAACAGAAAATATTATATAGTATTACAAACAGAGGCAAGTATTTTGTACACAGCTATTTTTAATACATTGCAGACATTGCATTTTCTTTGTTTCTGGTCTAAAATAAAACTTTGCAAATAACTTACTGTTTGCTGGCACCTGACAACTAGCAAAGAAAATTTTGCATAATGACAAGCTAATTCAGAACTATCTGTAACTGTTATTTTTCCTCTTAACTTTTTTTAAAAAGCAAATTTTATTTCACAAAATAGTTCCAATGAACAATGCTGGATAGTTCCATTTTCTCTATCTTAATGTATTGACGTGCAGTTCTCCTGCGTGTCCAAGAGGAAAAACATGCCATATATCCTGTAATAAGTCACTGACCTGACAGATCCAAGATTATGAAATGGAGTTCAGTATGTTTATCCTGTTCAAAAGATTCTTCCTCTATCCATCTTTTAATCCTGCAAATGGAAATAACAGATATATATATCTGTCAGCTTTTTCTCTATGTTTATCATGCAAGTGAAATGCTAGAGTACATACTGAATTGCAAGGAAATTGTTGTTACCTTTCATTCAGGTAGTTGCAGTTAGCGAAGTTTATTGGTGCTTCAATGGCCAAGATCAAGAACCCGGAAACTCTTTGGGCCTCCTTGTAGTGATGTAGGTCCCTGTAAATATCAGTCCCCTTGATGTTCCCTTGAACCATCATCTTTGGCCTTGTGATCTGCATCAATACCCTGAATATAGATATACCAACCTGCATTTTTTATGAAAATAAATGTGAGTACCAAACAAATAGAACAGGCACATTGAAGCACAGTTAGTATCCCTACCGCTATTGCAAGGCCTTCTTGGACTGAGATGAAAATGACGCCAGCAAATGCACAGACACACACCAGAAAATCCATCTTGTCCATCTTCCAGATGTGGTACACAGCAGGCAGATCAATCAGGCCAATAACCGCAGCGATAATGATTGCTCCAAGGACAACATTGGGAGTATACACAAACAATGGCATGAGGAACAGCAGCGTGACCATCACAGTCAGTGCCATGATCACATTGGACATGGCAGTCTTGCAGCCGGCATTGTGGTTTACAGCAGAGCGGGAGAATGCTCCTGATAAAATAAGACAAAGCCAATGATCATTCCCTTCTATCTTGGTATTGATCCCAGAAATTTACTAAGAATCTGAGCAAAGATTGGACATGATTTGGCGAAAAAAAAACCGTACCTGTTGTTACATAGCATGATGTACATGAGCCAACAACGTTCATCAACCCTATGGCCATCATTTCTTTGTTTCCATCTACTTGGTAGCCCCTAAGCGAGGCAAATGTTCTACCAACTGCTATTCCCTCCTGCAGTAGTGAAATGGCATCCACATTCCATTAGCAGTGAGCCAGTGATACTTGGATGATAAACAACGGAACTGCTTAATTCTAGCGAAATGCTTGATTAAGATAAAAAAAAACAAAACGATGGTAAGCCATACCGTAAGAGAGATGATTCCAGTGACAAGGCCAGTCTTCATGGTGAGGCCTAAATATGTTGTGTCAAACAGTAGCTTGTCCCATGAGGGGCGATTCAGGCCACACTTGAGCTGCCCAATCTGTGGTGAAAAGATTCAAAAAAAAAACCTTGATTGTCACCTTGATGCAAAGACAACTAGCAAAACAAAATTCCTTTCAGATGTTTCAGTTCTTACGATGCTAATGCCATGATTCTGAGCTTTGAAGAGGTAAACAAGTAGGGTCGAGATGATGACAGATGCCAGGGGCGCGCATGCTGAAACCCAGAAAAGTTTTGGCCATCTTATGCTCTGCATACATGGACGACGAGGTGGAAAAAGTGTCACTGCAGATGGACTGCATCAAGAATGTAGATGAGATTCTGAAATCAACTTCTTCTCTGACACCACAGTCATTTCAGAACAATCAGTAGACAGTTGCGTCACCTGTTCGCTTGGCTGTAAGCCATGGCTGAAAGTACTGTTCGCTGATTTATTGTGAGAGAAAAACACTGCTAAATGGCTGGCTGATTTGGCTAATAAGCTCAAACGAACAGAGCGTTTCAACTTCATACAGTACTCCGTCTATGGCTAGCAAAATTTCACACAGAACACGAACGAAGTTCTGCAGATATTCTGTTCAACTTCACAGCCAGTCACATGTTATAGAACAGAGATCAGACAATGGTAGCCGGGCACTACTCGCCCAGGGACCCCGTGACTCAGCCTGACAGAGTGACAGCAGCACACCTAATACTAAGATTCGTGCTTGTGGGCTCGGCAGAGCGGGTTCAATTGGACATGTTAAGCATCAATTATTCAGGAAGATAGTTTGGTTTACCGAGGTCAGAAGGCTCTTCACACATCTATACGGCATAGTTGTCCTCACATACATAACACATCTGACATGCATGGTGTGGACCTCAATTGCCGACGTGCCGTCCATTGTTCACTCGTGAACAGACCACTACGTATTGGTATTGCCATTGCTGATATCACAGTACTGGTAGCTTCCAACGTCGCCAATACGTAGCAAACTTCGGATCAACCAACACACACTCGTCCAAATGGGTCCCGCTAGACCTGTCTACGTACTATCTATATAAGCTAGCTCCATTGTTTTCCGGTTTTGGACACGAAGTTTTGACTATTACCTTTTGGAGCATATATACGTACGCTAGCAAATACTCTCTTATGTATGTTGCCGGCGGTAGGCGATGAGATAGCACTGCGTGCCCGTGCCAGTGGCAGGACCAGCAACAAGATTCCGTGGACCAGAACTGAAAAATGACGCGCAGATCCTTCCAATGCACACGGTCAGATCGACAGAGAGCGATCATTTCATCCATGACTGCAGCTGCATGCATGCGTGGCTATCTCCCCGGCCCGGGGCACTACTCTTTGTCCTCAGAATCTTCTTCTTTTTTTTCGAAAGATCCGGAACCTTCCGGCTTTCATTGATAAGTAAGTTTGAGAAAGTATTACAAGACAGGGTCACGGCGCAAGCTGCGCCAGTCCCTTCACCTTTTTTCCTCAGGGTTCAGACTTTGAACCCCAGGCCACCCCTAGCCGCTACAAAGGAGATTACATATCAGTAAGTAATGGCTCTACGCCATCAACTAGCTGTCCAAAGGGCTCTTGGGCGACAGGTGGAAACAGCAGTCGATGTAGCCCTTTGTTACCTGCATACGCCCAGGTTTTAGCCTCATCCTGTATATCAGTGAGTATTTGAGGTATGGACCTGCATACATGTCTGAAAATTCTGCTGTTTCGTTCTCGCCAAATTTCCCAGATCACTCGGAGCACTAACGACGTCAGGGCTTCCTTTGAGTGCCGAGGCAATCCATCAACTATTCCGAGTATCCAGTCCTTGAGGTTATCAGTCGGATTCCAGTTCTCAGGCGCCAAGCTTGCAGCACCAACCCAATCTGCAACCCTCTTCCATATGTTTCTAGCAACATTGCATTCCACGAACAGATGAGCAGTTGTCTCCAGGTTTCTAATGCACAGTTGGCAGAAGTATTCGTTGGGCCATTGGCGCTGCAGCAGTCGTGCAGCTGTCCATATACGGTTTTGAAGTAGTAGCCACAAGAAGAACCTGCACTTAGGAGGTGCCCTGGACGTCCAAGTCAAGGTAGCAGTTCTGCATCTAGTGGATCCTTCTAATTGTAGGGCGTACGCCGATCGGGTCGTGTACTGACCATCAGAAGTGAAACGCCAGATTATCTTGTCCTCCCGGTCTTCCTGTAAATTGAAAACATCCAGCCGCTCCCATAGTTCTATGAACTCTGCAATGATCTGATGTGTCATACTGTAGTCGACATCTCTGATCCACTTGTTGTCAGTTATGGCCTCGAACACCGTTCTGTTCTTGCGTCTGCTGTGCTTGTATAGGACCGGGAACAATGAAGCTGGCACTTGGCCTTGTAGCCACGGCGAAGTCCAGAACCTGGCCTTACGGTCGTCGCCCACCTGAACTATCGTTGCTGCATTAAAAAGTTCTAGATCATGGCTATCAACTGGGATTTCCAAGTCCTTCCAAGACCGCTCCCTGCTGTCCCAGGAGTACCACATCCAACGTAGTCTGAGTGATCTACTGAAAGCCTCCAAATCCTTTATACCCAATCCGCCAAATTCAGTAGGTTTGCAAACAACTGGGCAAGCCACCTTGCATTTGCCACCAGTGAGCTCCCCACTTCCTGCCCAAAGGAATTTCTTTCTGACTTTGTCCAACTCCTTGAAAAACCTCTTCGGAGGCTTGAGCGCCGTCATGAGGTAGACCGGCAGCGACGATAGTACAGAGCGTACTAACTCCCTCCGGCCTGCCAAGGTGACCAGACGTCCTTGCCAGCCCTCAACCTTTCCTTTTGCTCTGTCCTGTATGTACTGTAGATGTACCATCTTGATTCTCCCAAGAGTTAGAGGCAGCCCGAGGTATTTCACCGGGAAGGTAACCCTCTGTCCAGCAAAGCCACTTAGGACTTCATCAAGATCAATGGAGTCACACCGAATAGGGGCGACAGTGCTTTTCTCCATATTGATTCTTAGCCCAGTCGCATCTCCAAAGGCCTCCATGATCATCATGATATAGTTAACGTCCTCTTGCTTTGGGTTTGTAAAAATAACAGCATCATCTGCATAAAGGGAGAGCCGCATTCTCGCCTGACGGCCCTTAAGCGGGCTCAAGGAACCTTCCTCTGTCGCGATGTCGAAAGCCCGGTTGAGAGTATCCATTGCCAATATGAAGAGATACGGTGACAAAGGGTCCCCCTGCCGTAGCCCTCTCCGGTGTTTGATAGCTGGTCCTGGACATCCATTCAAGAGAACAGTAGACGACGAGGTGCCAAGTATACTGGATATCCAGTTAGTCCATCTGATACTGAAGCCTCGTCGGGATAGCATTTCCAACAGATACTCCCAAGACACAGTGTCGAATGCCTTACTAATGTCAAGCTTAATGAGGCAAGCTGGGGTCTTGGTTCGATTGTAGTGCCTAGCAAGTCCCTTGACATAGACAAAGTTGTCTTGGATACATCTCTTCTTAATGAGCGCACTCTGGGCAGGCGAAACTAATTTATCAATGTACACTGATAGTCTGGCAGCAAGTACCTTGGTGAGCAATTTTGCAAAAAGAATGAATGAGGCTAATCGGCCTAAAGTGTCTGGGCTCGTTTGCCACCTCTACCTTCGGTATCAGCACCACATTCGCCCTGTTAATGGACTCCAGAGCCCCACATCGATGGGCATGAATGCTGTTGAAAGCGTTGATGATGTCAGGTTTGATGATTGTCCAACAGTGTTTGTAAAAATTGCTCGTGAAGCCATCCGGTCCCGGTGCTTTGTCATTCGGCAAGCTCATGACTGCATTCTCAATCTCAGACTCTGAGAAAGGTCGATCCAATTCTAGTCCATCAATTGGCTGCATAGTGCCCATGTCCAGCCGATCCCAATCAAAGGTCCTCGCTCTCGTTACCTTCTTGCCCAAGATGTCTGTGAAATAGTCTTTGAGGATATCTTCTTTTTCAGCATGATCCCAGGACAAGGTTCCATCCGGCCTTTTAAGAGAGGATATATATTTGCGCCGCCTTCTAGTGCTCATTCTTAGGTGAAAAAACTTGGTGCAGGCATCTCCGGCCTTCAGCTAGGTGAATCTAGACGCCTGTCTCCGTCTGGAGCGCTCCACTGCAGCCAGCCCAAGAGCTCTGAGCTTTAGATCACCTCTCAAGGTGCACTCCTGCGTGGAGAGTTGCCTTGTGTCCTGCGCCATGTCCAAACGCAGGATGATCTCATTAGCAATTTCTAGCTGCATCTTTGCGTTTCTGAAAAGCTTCTTGCTCCACTTCCTTAGCGCCATAGCAGTCTCTTTAAGTTTCTTTCTGATGATACAGTGAGGTGATCCAACCTGGACTTTGTTCCATGCCTCTTGCACCACTGCGCTGAAACCTTGGACTCCAATCCAGTGATTTTCAAATTTGAAAGCTGCCTTCCTAGGAACCACATCCTGTCTGTTCAGTAGGATTGGGCAGTGATCCGATGCTCCCGTCGACAGCGCATGCAGCGTGAAGTTTGGAAAAAGAAGCTCCTAGTCTGCATTACAGAAAGCCCGGTCTAGCCGCACCAGTGTGGGGCTGCTTCTTTCATTTGACCAAGTGAACTTCCGATTTTGCAAACATAGCTCCATTAGTTCACAGTCGTCGAGCGCTGCTCTGAACTTGCCCATCAGCCTGCGGTTCAGGTTCAGATTATTTTTGTCACTGGCCTTATAGATGAGGTTGAAATCCCCCATGATAAGCCACGGGGTTTGGGGTGGCGGCTTAGTGTCTAACATCTCTTGAAGAAACTCCTCCTTCCGGCCGTCATCTGCTGGCCCATAACAGGTTGTAAGGAGGAAACTCAAATTTGTCAACAGCATGGTAACCTTGGCCGTGACCGTGAACATCTTGCATTGCACATCTGACACCGAGATGACATCCTCATCCCAAGCAAACAGGATGCCTCCCCTTGTCCCCATAGCATCCAGGGCAGCAAAGTTTGAGAGCTGATGCCCCAGAGTTTCGAGCAGGATGTGCTGCGTCATTGTCCCGATCTTGGTTTCCTGGAGGCACACAACTGAAGGCCTCACACTCACAGCAACCTACCTCACCAGCTCACGATGTGCTGCGTCATTCAAGCCACGAACGTTCCAGCACAGGACAGAGGGATCTGCACTAACCATAAAATACCATGACTGACAACCGCTTCAAAGGACTACAAATGGCTTCCTGCGCCACAAACCACTTAGGTAACACAGCCAACCTAGACATCTGTCCCAGCCTACACTGACAGCTAACAGGAACACTTGAACCACTCTAGACACACTTGAAACCTAGCACGAACGACACACCTGGCAAGCTAACATAGACTACATTGAGGCCCCTCATACATCCAGGGCAGTACACAAGACACACACACACCAAATCGAACTGGTAGACTGAGTGATAACTGATAACATGATAACTGTGGAGGCACTTCAGCTTGAAACCCTCCCCAATCAGCCAGCCATCTCCTCAGTCTCGGTCACCAAATCCTGCTCGGCTGCCACCTGCGCCGCCGCAGCCAATGCCGGCCCACTGTCAAGCGAGGTGAGCATGCGCACTGCCTTGATCCTCGTCTCTGTCATTGGCGTGTGGAAGGAGGCAATGTAAGCCTCCATCGCCTGCTCCCCCATCGGTTCCTCTTCAGTGACCATCCCGAAGGCCTTCATCAGGCGCTGAGTGGCTCTCTTGGAGACAGGCACCGAAGATGTCTGTGCCTTCTGCCTCGTGCTCCTCCTCAATGTGCCCGCCTGACCAGAGTTCTTCCTCGTCGCCTGCCCTTTGCCCAGTGGAACCGGAGGCTCCTCTAGGATTGGCTGCTCGCAAGGCATGAAAATACTCTCAACGATGGTGTCCCTACGCTCTTCCAGCAGCATCTCAGCCACCTTGTCAGAAATAGTTGTCTCCATCATCTTGCCGCCGATCTCCTGTGTAAGCTAGACCCCCGGTCCGAAGTGGACGACACCACTCATGCCCAGCGCTGCTGCCTCCTCATTGAGATCCGTAACTTTGCTCCACATAGCGGAGACCGGCCTGTACTCCGGAGAACCAGGAGCCTCCTCCGCAGGGTGAGGCGGTGGTGAGAAGGATAGAGGCCTGTCCATCAGCATGCAGCACATGGCATAAGCCTCACCAAGCATCGGATACCATCCCATGTAAGCCCCTGTGCAATCCCAGATATGTCATCCTTGCAGAAATCGTTGTAAAAGTCCATCATGGGGTCAGGGTGTAGGATCGGCGGCGACGGGGCACCCTCAGCCATGCGCAGGGAGTCGAGGAGGAGGGCAAAGCCCATGTCCTCCCGGACTGGTGTCTTGCTCGTGTCAATCTCCAGGACGGGGACCTGTGCCCTGGCGTGCCTAGCAGGTCTTACCGGGGAGCAGGAGCGACGACGCTCCCAGTCAGCGTCTTCTCTCCGTGGCGGGTCCCTAGCTCTAGAGGAGCCACGGCCACCACGTTCCGCACTTCTGCCGCGAGTGTCCTTCACCCCAGTGTCTTGCGCGCAGCCATCTCCGCCATTAAGCCCGCTTCCACCAGAGCCCGTGCCCCGCTGGACAGCAACCCAGCGTCTGCTCGTGGGGGGGAGCGGGTGCGCTGGCGGCCACCACCAGCATTGGAGGCTGATGACCCAGCACGGCGTAGGATGTTGAGTGCCTGCTTGCCTCGCTCCATGAAGCCGCGCCCAGACCTGCGGGCTCCATCATCATCTCCATCATCCCGATCCCTGTTGGGGTACCCCTCGGCCATCGGAGGCCGACAGACGGCTGTCCTAGGGCGCGTCCGAAGGCCATCGAGCACGCCAGGCACCCAGTCATCGAAGTTGTAGATCACAGGGCATTCCTACGACTCGGAGGAGGCGGAAGACGGCACACCACTCTGTCCGGAGTTGGGAGTGCGCACCCTGGGTGGGTTCCAGTCCTCCACCAGGTCGAGGTGGATGAGCAGGTTGAAACTCTCCCCACATGGTGGAGGGGCCACCTCCCGCGACCGCTGATCACCCACCTGACCCAGTGGCGCACGTCCCGCGTTGCGGTCGAAGATGGTCACCGTCTTGGCGCGCGGCAGCAGGTCAGGGTACCACATCCATGCCCAGCAGTACAGGATGTTAGAGTCCTGCTGGCGATAGGTGACACAGTCGATCTTGTCAAACAAGCAGACATCTCCAAGCACCTCCTTGAGAACGTCGAGGCTCCACGCGTGGCCAGGGAGGTTTTCGATGGCCATGCGAACATGGTACCACCAAGTCACCTCTCTGCCATGGGCGGTCGTGATCGGGGCATAATGTTGAAGACGACGCCCTTGACCCGGACGGCACCAACCCGTAGAGCCAGCGCACGCTGGTGAGGCTCGTCGAAAACAATGAGGAAGTCCTCCGGGCGATCGCGTGTCGTCCTCATCTCATGTGGCGGCATGCGGACGCACCCCGCCACCACCCTGGTCACGTCACCAATCGTGATGTCGACATTGGGCGGTCTGTCTCTCGCCCTCAGCAGCACCCCTCTGGTATGCAGCCTGGTCGCCTCCTCCATCATGGCGATCGATCTGATCACCACGGCTCCGCCGGAAGCAGGGCGGTTCTCCGGCATCCCAGGATACCAGGTCATCGTCGTGCCCCCAGGAGTAGCCTGGTCAGTAGGTGGCTGCCCCACGCCCGCCTCGCCCCCCTGCTTCGCCTCCGCCTCACCCGCCTCCGCCGTTCCGGCTCACCGTCGTTCTGTGACAGCGGCGGAAACTGCAAACGGCTATGGATGGATGGTGCAGAGGTTTTGGGGAAGACAAGGCGTGAATGCACAGGGGGCTTGGGGAACAAAGGCGAGTGTGGACAGGTGGGCGATGGGCACAGTCTCTCTTCTCAGGGCAGTTTCGAGCAAGGTGGCCGCTGCGCCGGCAAGCCAGGCAGCGGAGAGGGTCACGACACTGAGCAAGCTTGTGATCCTTGGCGAGGCACCTGAAGCACCGGCCGCTCAGCGAGATTTTATAGCCGGCCGGAGGTCCGGGGCGCCCTGTAATGAGGTGTTGGGCACGCCGAGGACGGAGGCGCAGCTGAGCAATAACGCGAGCAGCAGGTGGGCGCCAACGGACGACCTCAGAGTAACTCCGGCTGCTCTGAGAAGTCCCCTGAATTGGCAAGTTCGGCGCCTCGGGCCGATGGAGTTCAGAGGCGATGAACCGAGCACGGGGAGGATGCTGGGTTACCTTGGCCATGCCGGGTCCGCGCGTGCCCGGCCTCGCCGTGGCGGAGGCAGACGCTGCGGCAGAGTCTTTTAATGTCTGCCCAGCGCCGCCAGCCGCCGACGAGTTGTCGCTGTCGTTCGTGGCCGGCTTCGAGTTGTCGCTGTCGTGTGTAGGCTGCTCCGTGTTGTCGGCCTCAGGCACGGCCCCGGACAGCGCCCGGAGGTCCGATGGCCAGGCCGCCGCGCCAGCCCCGCCCGGCGGCAGATCAATCGCAGAGCAATGAATGGGCGGCTCAGGATCCGCCGGATCGGCACAGGTAGAGGAGGAGGCTCCCCCCCCCCCCCCCCCCCCCCCCCCCCCCCCCAAATGAAGCTGGCATTCCGACAGGCTTCAGATCTTCGTCATGAAGATTGCTAACTTGGGCGCCACGGCCTGCCGCAGCAACGCCGAGCGTCCCTGAGATTTCCGCACGTCCGAGCGCCGGTCCCCCAGCGGCCATAATGGCGGCCTCAGCGGCTCTGAACCGCGCAGCGGGAGTAAAGGCGCCTCCCAGAGCGGCAGGAATGGCCGCCCCCTCCTTCGCTGGAGCTTGCACCGCCTCCAGTAATGGCCCCTCTGCCGACTCCGGATTCAGATCTTGAAGCTTACCAAGTCCGGTTAGCTGACCGAAAGCACCGTCTTCGTCTTCAATGGAGGCCCAATCAAGGAGCTCAGGGGCAGCTTCGTCACCCGCACCCCCTCCAGCCACGACCAGGATGGCCTGGGAGGCAGGGTCCTCCTTCGCCGGCGTGGTGCCGGCAGCGTCGGGGTCACCCCCCACGGGCGCTCTCTCACTCCTCTCAGCCTCACTCATGTTCCCCCTCAGAATCTTCTTCTGCCGTGGGGTTCGGTACCTGGGTTTTCTGCTGTCTCACGTTTCAGGAACTAGCAAGGCTCAAGCTGACGGTCGCCAAGCTAGCACACGCCCCACACGTACGTACTGTACTACCGAGTACCTGTGGCTAGGTTTGTAGCCGCCTGACGGCCCCTGAAGACATGCATGCAACTAGCTAGCTACTAGACACTGGGCCTCGTTTAGTTCATTGAATTGGGGAGGAAAACACTGTATCAGAATTCCTGTAGCATTTCGTTTGTATTTGGTAAAAATTATCCAAATTTTGACTAACTAGGTTTAAAATGTTCGTCTCGCAAAGTACAACAAAACTGTGCAATTAATTTTTGATTTCATCAACATTTAGTACTCCATGCATTTGCCGACATTTTGATGTGACCGAGAATTTTCTTTTTGTATAGTGAAATTTGGGGAGAATCGGGGAACTAAACAGGGGGCCAGTGACAAAGGAAAGTAAACGAGCAGAAAGGCAAACGCCCATGCTACTGGTAATGTGGACTACTAGAGCGACCATCGGTGCTGAGCAGCGCCACGTACGTACTACGCATACCAGAAAACGACACTAATAGTCGTCAAACCTGCTGCCAACGGGAGGTATGTATATGTACGACAAGAGGGAATTTATAAAGAGTGTTCAAAAAAGAGAAATTGGGTGTACGTACCACATGCCTCGCCGACAGCAGGAAGACGAGGAAGCAGACGCCCATGAGAATCGTCTGCCACGACCACTGCACACGCAAGCGTACAAACACGTACACGGGCCCATCAGTTGGCTAGCAAAGGCCGCGAGGTCAGCCATGCAGTGCACGCACGCACGCACCTCGTTGGTGTGGTGGAAGACGGAGGCCATGACGGGGACGATGCCCATCTCGGTGGTGAAGTGGACGATGCCCAGCAGCGCCTTGAGCTGCTGCAGCGCCACGATGATGGCGGCGCCGGCCATGAACCCCACCAGCGTCGCCTTGGACAGGAAGTCGATGACGAACCCGAGCCTGAGGATGCCCAGGGAGGCCTGCACCAGCCCCGCGAAGAAAGTGGAGGTGAAGGCCAGCTGCAGGAACAGCAGCGGCTCCGCGGTGGGGCTCACGGCCTGCCGCAGCATGGACCCCATGATCAGCGACGCGATCGACACTGGGCCCACCGCCAGGTCCCGAGAGCTCCCCAGCACCGCGTACACCATCGGCGGCACGAAGCTTGAATCTGCATATGCATGCATGGCGCAATAACCAGCAAGCATATTAGACTTCACATCCTGCGGCTTCTGCTGCTCATCGATCGATCACTGAAATTACAGATAGAGACGCCAGCCAGCAGAGATACAGATACGTACACAGGCCGATTATCGGAGGCAAGCTTGCCAGCTTCGCGTAGCTAATGCCCTGCAGCCAAGAACCGTGTGTTGTGCATGCGTGCATGCATGCAGCTGGGATTAATTAATATAATACAGTATGAAAACAGTTGGCACAAATTAAAGTACTAAATCACTCCAAACAAGCTTGCAAATACACAGAAACTGCAGTAAAGAAACGTTTACAGCTGGACTAGTACAGCAGTTCCATTGACCGTCTGAAGCGCCAGAAAAAAGATCCCATTTTGACTGCAAACATGCACAGTACGGAGAAGAAGCTAGTAGCCAAAGGATCGATAGATGCACGGAGAAGATGCTGCTTGCCTGAGGAATGGCGAGGCTGGCAATGGTGAGGCCGGCGACGAGGTCGGACTTGAAGAGCGAGAAGGAGTAGCTGGGCACCCAGTCGAGGATGGGGAAGAGGTACCGGACCGCCATGAGCCACTGCGTCCCCAGCGGCTGCCCCTTGAACGCCCGGAACGGGTCGTCGGGGAAGAAGGTCTCCTTCACCCTGGCCTTCATCTTGCTCGCCGTGCTCCGTGCCGGTGGTGGCGCCACCTTGTGCACTGCCATCGCCGCAATCTCCTGCTCTGTCGTCACCGGAGCCGCCGCCATGCCTCCGTGCGGCCTGCTCTTGCTGTCATTGTAAGCACCACCACCACCACCGTAGGCACCTCTCATACCCACCATGTGTGTGACTGAGAGGTGACTGCTGCTTACAGCCTACAAGAGGAAGATGGGCCTTATTGGTAGCTCACTAGCTCTGATCCTCCAAGTCCAAGGTAGATATAAAGGAGAGAGGAAGAGGCCGCTATATTGCAGCTTCAAAAGAAGAAGAAAAGCGGTACGCAACTTGAGAAAGGGAGAGAAGAGAGGGAACCAAAGGCGACACAAGGGGTAGGGTTGGTGTCCAATAATAATTAGGTCTTATTTGGATGCGCATGTATTCATTTAAATCCAAATGTGTCGAAGTATATTGGAGTGGAATTGAACTAAATTCTATTTCATTTCACTCTAACACATGTGGATTAAGATAGATACACATGCATCCAAATAAGACCTTAGACGGAGCGAGGCACACATGTAAATCGGCAGTTTTTCTCATGGACGGGATTTCATTCCATAGATTTGATACCACCCCACCATCGCTTGTGAATTGTGATGACAGAGAAACAAACCATCTACACCACCACTTTTACTTGCTTTAATTTAACATCACCATTGCATGATCTCATATACATCGCAAAGTAGGGACCGGACCCATGCAGCACTAATATATTCCTTGGTGTCTACATGTGCAGCATAGAAAGATCCACGCACATAATTGATCATTTGACCTATAGAGAGCATGATCATTTCATAAGTATTGCTGCACACACACACTCTAGTGGCCTAACTTATGTGGCACGGAGAATGAGAGGAATTTCACGCTTGGCAATTTGAAATGCTGCACGCGTACACGTATGTTGAGTCTCTGACATGCTACATAGGGGTGCGTGCCAAGGGTCAAACTATATACTCCCTCCGTATCGGATTTAGAAGTCGTTTAAGATAGCGACACGGTCTCCAAAATACAACTTTGACATCTTGTTTTTATAAAAAATATTTATAGAAAAGTGATATATGTATACTTTTATAAAATTATTTTTCAAGACAAATCTATTCATATAATTTTTACATTTGCAAACTCAACAACTTAAAAATTATTGATGATTTATATTCCTAATGTTTGACCCAACCTTGTTCAAAACGACTTCTAAATCCGATACGGAGGGAGTATATCCCACCAAACATTAGGTGTACGTGTTACAGGGGATTTATTTATACAGACTATAGGACTGATCACTGAAATCCTAGGGAGCAACACCCCTCCTTTTTTTTTGAAGAATTTACAGGAGCACTGGCATACCATATAAGACTCGTATTGGACACCTATACTCAAATACAGATAAGACTGCCCAAGAAATCTCGGAACGCGTCTACCGAGCATACATGCACACACGCTACACACACAACACTGCTCGGTTCCTCTGGGGAAAAACCCCGTGCCACACCCGGCCGACCCCGAGACCGGGAGTCGAACGCGGGTGGGTGGCCTCCGCACTGGGAGGAGCCACCATCGCGCTACGAGCACGTTGGCGCAACACCCCTCCCGTTCCTAAAAAAAATGATCATGCTTGCGCCCCAAAAGGATATACAGTTCTTTGGAACATTGAGAGTTAATCTCACTGGTACTAATGAGAGGCAATGTTTAGAGGCTCCATGCATGTTAACTCTAACCATATGGCCATCGAGTTTGTACACTTAGACAGCAATAACTGTTAGATCCAATTTACTTCTAAATCGCATACATTTGCTGGTGTGAATGGCACTCGCGTCTCTCACCAGGACTTGTTCTCAATAATAAGTCTGTAACCTCTCTCACGTGGAGTCACAAAGGGATTATGACTACATCGCCTACGGAGCTATGGATGGTCCCGGTGATCTCTAGAAGATGCGGTCTACTGATCTATATGTAGTTGAAGATCTAGTTGTACACGTGGTGTGAGTTGAGTAGCATTGGCGTGATGCTACAACTGTATCCAGGTGAGAGGTTTCAAAAAACCCCCAAAACCTCCTTCTAAATTACCCAGCATATATAATCACGAAAACGCTCAGCCACTGGCGTTCGTCCCGTCGGACGTAGCTCCCAGTCCTGCCTCCCTCCTGCGCTGTCAGTGGACCAGCCTCTAAAAAAAGAAAAAATTTCCACTCAGGCTGTGGTGTCCTCCTTAGCTGCTCCAAGCCCCTCATCGCACCGCACCTCCGGCCGACCCCGCCGTTGCAAGGTCCCGCTGCAGGGCGCTCTCTCTTCCCCGCTTCCCCCACCATGAAGCGCCTGCTCCGGCGTCTCTCCTGCATGGCCGGCCCTTCCCGTGCTGCTCCTTCCCACGAGGCACCCGGGCCCTTCCCTCGCTGCTCCACACGCCCATGCCGCGCCCCCATCCACCTCGCCCGTCGGAGGCAGGGGAGGCCTGCGCCTATGCCTGTGCCTCATCCATCTCGCGTCGTTGGCAGGAATGGGAGACTTATGCCATCGCAGTTCTCCACCAGGTAGGTCGTGGCCGCGCGGCAATGCTGTGTTTTCAGACATGTTGCAAGCCTATGTTTAAGTGTTTCAGTTGTTTTATATGTATGTTTCAAGTGTTTCGTACGGATGTTGCAAAAGTAGATCGGAATGCTACACATGTTGTAATGGCTAACACGTATGTTTCAAGTATATGTTTCAAATGTTTCATCTGGTCCAGACGAATATTGCAAGTGTTTTATCTGGATGTTGCACAAGTAGATCTGGATGTCGCATATACATGCATGTCGCAAGCATATGTTTCAAGTGTTTTTAGGTGTTTTATACGTATGTTTGCAAGAGTTTCATCTGGGTGTTGTATATGTTTGCAATGATTTTCAAATATTTTTTAGACGTTTTCGCAAATGTTTGAGACACTTGTTTCAAGTGTTTAATCAGTCTTCTTTTGTATGCTGCATCTGAATGTTTCAAAAGTAGATCGGTGTTGCACATGGGATGCGCGTGAAAAGTGGACCGTGGCGCAGACGACGTCTGGGGCGGCGATGGGCGGCGCGGGCCTACTACTGGTGCGCTCGCTCGCTCCCTGTGCGGGCTGCATCCAGATACTAGCGCTCGGAACGGACGTCCAGGCGCTAGCAAGTCCCAAAGTAACGATCTGCATCTCAATTGCACATCTATGCCATTATTATTATTAAAAATAAACTAAAGCTAGCAGTCCCTAATTTTGCACCTAAACTATCCACACATGTCATTATGGAAACAAATAACTCAAAGTATTTCATAGACACGTAACTTAATTACTCGCTTTTGTTAAGCTAAAAGTACATATGTAAGATGTGTGCTAGCTACCATAGAACACATATAATTGAGGGAAGCTAGCGATGAGCTTTACAAGGTTTAGCAATACATGACCTACAAATTAATAATATTCAAGAGAGATCAACTAATTAATAAAATCATAGTGATACGAAATAATAAATTTATAGTTAAATGACACACAAATATGGTAATCTCATTTACATACGCTACTACACTAGCACCCTTCACAGCCGCGTCGCAACCCACATAGCAGTCCAATTTCGGCCTCGACAGTAAGCTGTCGGCAGTGATAGTCGTAGCCATCACTGTCGCTATCTCAGACCGACTGGGAAGTACACAACACCGCCGCATTGGCTTATCAACCGTCCGTGATAAGGTCCTTACTTCCGTCGCATAGGAGCACGACCCGACTGTAGATGTACACTAACACCGCCGCATGGCAAATGATCCGCCTGTGTCGAGGCTATCAAAACAGTCGTGTGGGCACACCAATCGCCTGTGTAGTGGTCACCAGCACCGTCGCCTTGTACTTCGACCCGACTGTCAGCGGTGCGGGTTCGTTGTCACTTCGACGGCCGAGACGTCTGTGTATAGGTTAACACCACAGTCGCTTCAGCGTATGAACCGCCAGTACAAAGGTCATGGTTACCGTCGCCTTGCACCACGATCCGCCTCTGATGATCGTTTAATCGGTGTCGGGTTACTAAACGATTCGGCGGTGATATGCTTTTGATCCCTGCCACATGATACGTATAGCGACGGTGGTGATAACAAAACAATGAACGACGCTTACATCCGACGGTGACATAATTTCATTCGGTTTCACAATAGATACTAATTCAGCTAGGCCCTTAATAGCTTCATGAACACAAAGCATACAGATATATAACTATTACATCCATAAATCATGTTCACAAACAATAGTATTTTTTATAATAACAATGGACGCTACCATAACATCTTTCTCAAGTGATGTCCTAACACAAGCGGCACATAGAGCATATTAAAGGTACTGATCTATACAGACTTACCTAACGAAACGACATAGCTGTACTCCTTCTATGTGGCACTCCTTGCAAGGCAAAATGAATATAATTAGTGCATCCTTTGGATTGGTAGCCAATGCACCATAGAACCCCTCTTATTCATCTCTGATCCACAACCTGAACAAAGCAGCAGAATTAATAATATTGAACATATCATTCGTTTAGTTAACGAGCCAAAATTGGCCTATACATACATAGAATGAAAACAACTCCCTACCTGAACAAAGACTGTCGTGACGACAAAATACAGGAAATGCACCTTTACTGCTCTGCTAAAGACTCTATGAATAAGGGAATATAATGAAGATAGTAAGGCCTGTTCATATGAAAACGCCCTCTTGATCTACAAAAGCGGATGACACGGGTATGGATGACATGAACCTTTCTGCGGTCCATGTCATATGCAATCAATGTTCTATCCTTCCCAACAAGGAAAATGAAATTCTATTCTGGGTGAACTGTAATCACTATGTACTCCTCATCACACAGCTCAGAACCAATTTTAATATTCATGCGTCCAAACAAATCCTCCATGTCCACAACATGCTTCAAAATCCAGTTATCAGTACCATAGTCTTCAAGTATCCACACTAAAAGCCAAAACCTATTGTGAAAATCAGCAGAGCACACACACAGGTGACCCTGAGCTTCATGGATGGACATTTCAGCACCACCTGGTTTACGAATTGTTCTCCATGTATTTCCCTCCATATCCACAACAACTATATCAGAGTACTCAAGCATGTGCATAAAACCATTAAGAAAAACACTTCTCGATTTTGAACGTAGAACAATACTTCCCTCGTCCCATTCAGATTCCTTAAAGATCCATGCTGCAGTTTTAGATTAGTAGATTTCCACACCTACGCACGCACCCTCCACCTCAACAAATTCAATCACATGGAAGTACGAGGACGTTGGGTCAAAACCTAAGCGAGCCTGACCAACAGAATGGATGCTACGCGGCAGTACATGCCATTTATGGGTCGCCAGATTGCAGACAACATAACGACGTAATCCATTAGGCCCAGCACACTAGCAAAGGACGAGAGCGCTGCAACAATCTGAGACTAGGACTTTTTTAAGGGGGAAGGACAAGGAAGGCCGTTCACCGGTGATGCTGGTGAAGTGGCGATTGCCCTTCCAATAGCTGCCATAGAAGAAGCCGATGACAATCTGTGAAAGCTTCTTACGTTGATAGGAGTCGGAGATGACGCGCCTCCAGGAGCGACAGACACACTTGCAGCAGCACAAGGATCGGACGGGGAGGTAGCTGAAGATGTCGGCAAGCACATTGTCTGAGAGGTTGTCCACTGTGTTCCTCATGTTGCGGGCCTCCTTCATCTGGAAGGACACCACCAGCCGAAGAGATGAAGCCGCCCTGCCGTGGAATTGCATCAATAAACATTAGTAAGGAGATGAGTTTCGAGGAGAAGGGACGATAATGCAAGTAAAGCCTTATTACACTTTGGATTTGGCGGTGGTGAGCACGAGTGGCAACAACGATGACAGCAGCAGCTCGTGTGCCGGTGAATCTGTGCGGGCAAGTCGGCGATGTGCACCAGCGCGGAGCAAGAGCTGAGCAGCGGTGATGAGCATGAGCGGCGATGATGAATAGCAGCAATGAGGACAAGAAAAGTTATGTGTGGGGGGAGGAAGGGGGTGGCGGGGGGAGGGGTTAGGGGGGATGTTGGGGTAGGGGTTCCTTGCTCTTTGTGAACTTTTACACATGCAGGAACTGAACTTTCATCAGTTCCGCGCGGGAGGGTTCAAACTCAGGATTGGAAATTTTGCAACTAAGCGGTAGTGAATGCACATTATCATCAGCGGTGGCTGAGTCCTATTACCACCCGAAGACCTCCGTATGATACGGTGATAAACACTAAGGCACACAATCTTAACGTTTGGCACTGAAACAAAGCGAAATTGCACACTTAGAAAACTAAGAAAAGCACAATACCAGTACTCAGATTGAAAGGAAGCCAACTTGAGCTCGATGGTGAATAATAAGGCACACATATTTGTATTGAAAGAAAGCCAAACTGCGCACTTAGAAAACATAAGGAAAGCACAATGCCAATACTCTCGGATTGAAAGGTATCCAACTTGAGTTCCATACATTCATACCGAATAAATAGGTCGACACTACCAAGCTAACAAGCATGCCGAAAGCTAAAATGCAGATACTAATTAGGCCGATACTATGCAAAAATTAAAAGGCCTTCATATGTACACCATTGGTTACATAATTAATCACTCTCCATGCATATCTTAGTCGACCTCTATGGGATCATTTTCAATCTCAATAAGATCCCGCAGATCGTTGTCGACGCCCACAGGATCATTGTCAATCTCCATGTCATCCCAAGCCTTAACCACTACAGCCCTGTCCACATCCATTGGTATACTTTCATTTAGCTCATCGACTTTGTTCACAAAGTACTGATTCGGTGAACCAATACTGAAGATAATAAGGCTCACAAGCTACACTCCACGGAGGTAAAAGGTCACAAACTCCAGAACAAGAAGGGGCATTTTCATCTACAGATCCAAGAAAATTACTGTAGCTAGGTTGAAGATGCAGAGAGGACGATAGAGTACTACAAAGGAATATAGAATCTGGTAAAGGAGCAGATCCGGTGCAGTTACCTTAGATCTGGATGGAGCAGAGAAGCAGGGACAGCGCGCTGAAGATTTGTGCGCCGACGAGGTTGGAGATGAAGGAGCAGTGAGCACGCGAGAGGCTGCCTTTCGTTCGACGCTAGCAGGGTGAAGCAAAGCAAGAGAGCAGAGTGGAGAATGGATGGAAGGAAGGTGTGGTAGGACCATATGAGTGTATATACAGTTCAATAAATTGGTTGCCCCTGTACCAGGGCCCAGTATCCAGGGAAGTAGGATGCCTCCAACACATCAATTGATACTTGGATCTACTATCATTTATAGTTTAATCAATTAAACACCTGGTTAATCACCTTACATTTAGTTCAACAATAGTTGTACAATAGTGATAGTTTTCAGTCCGACACATCAATTGATACTTGGTTATACTAGCATTTATATTTCAATAAATTGAACACCTGAATAATCACCTTGCATTTAGTTCAACAATAGTTGTATAAAAGTGATAGATTTTAGTCCGATATATCATAAATTGATACTTGAATCTACTGCGGTGAACTAATCAACTTGCCAATGAACATGCCAAGAACTAAGGTAAGTACAAAATAGGTAAAAGAAGAATAGGAAGCACATTTCTTTCTCAAAGGTACGAAATCTTCCATCATCTTCGTTGGAATCCTGGCTATTTTTTCAAACTATGGCATAATCTCTTCCTCCTGCAGATGTTCTTCATTTGTTGTAACGTTGGCCTCCACCTTCGGCTCCCAAATCTTGTTACGTAAATCCAAAATCAAAGTCCTTAGAAATTTTCCATATGGGGGATTGTGCCACCTAAAGAACCCGCAATCTAAGTCGGGCTACGAAAAAACAAATTACCATAAGTACAGTAGGATTTCCGCATTTGCATTACAAAAACAGAATGAACAAGAAAGAAATCGAGTTACATTATTTGCCCTGCAGCATCTATAGTTTCGACGTCCAGGATTTCCATCACTCCACGAAATCCACCGAGGTGTCTTCAAGCTGCAGTGACACAAAAGTGGTGGCTGGTATGCGTAGGGGTGGTTCTTGACACGGCACGGGATGGGCGGCCCCCTCCCGTTGTAGCCTCCTCCGCTGGAAGCCAGTGTTCTTCTCACGATGGCGCCCTAGGATGGTGCCGACCACTGGGAGGAGTTGGAGCTAGATGCAGCCATGGAGCTGCCAGGGTTCAAAGTGTTGCACACTCTGAGTGAAGAGGTCGGCCCGGGTCTTTTATTGTCTACGCTTTTGCCTCCCACCAAGGCGCCAAAACGTCCTTGAAAACCCTCGCACTCCCGCAAGATGAAATGTTGTATCACCGGTAGTTCAGGGTACTATCCGCTTGTAGAAGAAGGCCTGTTTTGGATCCTCGGTGCTTACATAGAGGTGTATCACCGGTAGTTTAGGGTACTATCAACCGAAGTAATAGTTCAACGATTATGTAGTACTCATACATACTAATCCAGAGGCTTCATCAGTACATATAAACTTCATTAACATAAAAGTTTCACAAATTCTAAGACTTAATGTTGGAGGGGTAGGCAGTTGCTAAGGTACTCAATTGGTTGATGCGGTCCTGAAAGCCAGAGGTAGTGAACCGTAGCGAAGATGACAGCATCTCTGTCCACAGACACATTGTATCTATAAAGTGTGTCGACCTATCCAGTCCTGCAAAGCACAAAAATCTCTCCACAAATAGGGTCTTCAATGATTCTTGTCAAATTTTGTGGACCGAGAAGGTGATGAACAGCGGCTTCAACAATCAACCGTCGGTCCAGGTGAATGTTCCGTCCCCAAGTAGCAAACAACATCATCTGGGGTCCTGGTGCCAACCCTAGCCGCCAAAAGGCAAGGTTGCTCGCATTGAAATGGCTTCTTCCGTAGTAAGACATCTGTTGCAATGAAGAAGTTTCTAATATGAACAAAACTAATACCGAACCCAAAACCAATTGGAATCAAATGCAAACAGGGGGGAGGGGGTGACCGAATCCATCTAACCTTCACGGGGCATTGTCCATGACGACAATGCAAGGTGCTCGAGGCAAGGCAAGCACAGGCGGGTGGGGAGAATGAAGATTAAGCAACTGGTGGGGAGAACTAATGGCTTCATATTGGGGGTTTTTAGTGGGTCCAACAACCGCCAATGCGCTAACAGGGCCAAGGGGAGTTGGGGAACGGCCCAGGTAGTTCTAGGTTTCTTTTCCAAACGGACGGTCCAGATTGATCGGTAGCGAGAACGGACGGCACGAGATAAGATAAACAGTAGCCGTATTAAGCCGACCATTGCCACGCTATAATACAGCGATTGTCAGCAGTTGAACTGTTATTAGATTCTCCTAGAAACAACCAGAACCGTACATGATAGTTTTTACTTTTCATTCATATATATATATATATATATATATATATATATATATATATATATATATATATATATATATATATATATATATATATATATATATATATATATATATATATATATATATAGAAAAAGAAAAAAGCATTCATCGCATAGCAATATCTTTTGGAATAGCAAGGATCAAAGATAGGTAGCAAGAACAGCAGTAGGAAACATAATATTTGAAAGAACTTTTTTTCATTGATTCATTACATATACAGATACATACAATTTGGATGAGTATATGATTGTACTCGTCCGGAAACATAATAACTAACCTAAATTATTAAAATTACTTATACTAACTATAAACTACTTAATCTAAATATGATCCTCTCACAGAGAGGATCATGCTCGCCTCGCTCACTTGGGAGGAGGTGAGTCGAAGTCGGATTCGGAGTCGGAGTCAGAGTTGTCGTCATCGACATCGGCGTTGGCGTCGTCCTCCTCGTCCTTGTCCTCCTCCTTCGGGTCCTCCTTCTCGGAGCTCCATGGAGGGCTATAATCAGACGACCTCCAATCGTCGGAGGAGCCGTCCTCCTCAGAGGAGTGGTGGGCAGGCAAGTCGTCCTCGCTGGACGACCGACTACTTGGAAATTTGATGGGGCTGTCCGACATTTTCTTTGCAGATTGGAAGAGAAGGGGATGATGGATGAAGAAGAGGGGTGGTTTCAGAGGGCACCGGGCTTGAAGAATATGTAGAGCAGTGGGTACGACTTTTTGGCTTCAGGCAACGGAAGTAATGGTGATTTGACGGCCTTGGAAGTTGAGGGGAGGGCATTCAACACTCACGCTGAATTTTTACCGCCGGTTGACCAAACGCTAGTTTTGGACCGTCGGCCAAAACGCGTATCCCAGTCAACCCAACTTTTCATACGATGGAGGAGATGCAACCCCAATACCACTGCTGCATCTACCATTAACCTGTCGGTGGTATCAGTTTCCACTGCCGGTTTCCTTCCCTAGGAGGCCTCGCTATCGGTCAACCGACGGTAGAGGTATCACACCCTCGCTTCTATCGCTACGGCAGTGAAAGTGGCGATAGTGATAAGTCAATCTGTAGTAGTGATAGAGTTCAATAGGACATATACAGTAGCTCACAAGGCACAACACATGACCTGCACGCTTGTCTCATCTATCCCCAACGAAGCAAAGGCTATGTAAGACTATCACACAACAATTTTGAAGGGTGGCGAGACAAATATATATAAGTTCAGGAGCCAAGGTGACAAGTAAGGGGGTGTTTAGTTCCTGGGGTGAAAAATTTTAGGGTGTCACGTCGTTTCGCAAATTTATCGCAATATGTGTAATTAGTTATTTTTTTGTGTACATTTAATACTCCATACATGTGTCCAAACATCCGATGTGACGGGATGAAAATTTTTGGGAGGAACTAAACACCCCCTAAGCAATCAAGGGGTTGAAAGAAATTGCAAATTTTGGGGGCTCGGAGAGATTATTATTTTGCATGTTCAGGGCCCCCTATACAACTTTTTTAAAGAAAAAAAATAATACCGAAATTTGAGTTGAGGATGGCTTGCGCATGGTTGGTGCGCATATATACTTATATTCTATACACCAACAGGGCTAGGCTAACATTTTTAATATCTTGGCCTAAAGTTAGAAAATATAATATTTAAAAATTGTTTGAAAACTTTGTCAAATTGATGATGAGATCACACGGCTAACAGTCAAGATAAGGAGGAAACATGTATGATTATCTTTATGAAATGGGCTGTAAAAGTTTGAATCTGAGGGCTAAGAAAATCCAAAAAGTGACCTCTCATGCATCATTCAGCCGGGGTGTCAAACTCGGCATGACTAGCGCTAGTTCTTAAAAAATCGTGTGACTAGTGTCTAACGTCTACATTGTAGTCATCTTAGATTGCAACTGTCGTGATCAGAGGCTTAAGAACCACGACATTACAGCAAGTTCTCTGTTAGAAATCACAACAAAAGGTTCCAGGGTCGTCAGTCGTCACAGTAACATATATATCATTGGAATAATCATCTAGCAGGAATTGTTGAGGATAAAAGGAATTTTTTTGAATGGAGACTGGGGGGGGGGGGGGGGTCCCCATCTGGAGTTTTCATTCTAAGCGGTCATCCAACAGTGCCGGAGTTATAGATGGGAGAGTTACAACACCTGAAGAATGATCGCCAGCAGTGAATCACATTCTTGTCATTTGGTTTTACAATTTATGTACCCAAAGCTCTAGATCGTCACACACCATAGTACAGATAAATACGTCAGACAATAACGTTCATGACAGAAGGTGAGACCATTCCTCCCGTCCCAGGTTTCCCAGAGAATAGTTAGGAGAGCTGATGGCCACGCCGCAGCAGGCAAGCTTGATGGTGATGGAGCAGGAGCAGTCCAGAGGGATTGTAGAGGATTGCGTTAGTTTTCCCCTGAATCCCTCTTGCATCATGAATCTATCCAATGGATTTGGAAATGCCTTTGTCAGGCCAAACATAGGGTTTTCTTCTAGCTCTTGCTTAAAGACAGACTAATTAAGCACAAGGAACATCCTTAGGAGAAGAAACACGCACCTACCTTCCTACAGTTGTATTCTCTGTAATCTTGATGTTGAAGAGACTTCACAACATCTTTTTCTTTAGTGTCAGTTTGCTAAGCAGTGCTGGCAAATTCTTCAGATACATATCCTACCCACTGCTGACTTTCCTGAAGTAATGTTTTATCTTAAGGATGCTCTACACACTCAGTTCTTCATGGCAGCAATTGTATTGCTCTGTTGGGCAATCGGTGCTCGAGAAATGATTTCATCTTCAAAGGTTTACAACCAAATATTCCAGCTTGCCGGGCTACCTTCTTCAGAGAAGTGCAACTTCTGAATCACAGAGTCATCCAAGATTTGCATAAGCCTTTGCTCAATGGACTAACCATCTATCATAATCTCTCTGAGCTGGCGCTCATTCTTTGTTTCCTCTTTGTTTTCTAATTTTCCTCTTTTACCTGCTCTGTATTTACTCTGTAACTTTAAGTGTTCTGTTTCAATCCCTACAGTTTCCTCCAAAAAAAAAGATGACCCAGGTTGCCAGGCACCTCATGTCTGATGAGCATCAAATAGTCAATATAAGCTGACCCAGGTTGGCCTAATAAACTTTGGATGATAATTTGTTTCGAAGATTCGAAGAACAAGAAGAAAGTAGAACATGAAACTTTATTAAAAACTTGTGTACCCATTACAGATGTGAGATGTCCAAACGTGCAATCAATCTATTTAAAATTTTACCACACATGTATAGCTAAGAATACCACAAGTTGAGTAGTGGTAAACTATATTTCTGAAAAAAAAACACAATTCATCTAGCAGGGGTAGCACCAGAACAGAGGCAGAAGGCTGTTAACTACACTGCTAGCTTTAGCATGTCTTGGTTCCAGGCATAGATAGATGCAGTAGCGCCAACCAGTCCGATGAGCAACGGAGTATAGTACATAAGAGTTTCTTTTTGTTGTTTGGGCGACCTAATAACATCCATGCAATTATTGAATTTGAGACCACATAAAGAGAATGTTTTCAACAGCCGGCCGGAGTCACCGCAGGAAGCAGGAACAAGCTATAGGTTGTGCAGCAGAATCTTGTCCAGAGCTACCAGTGCTACGTGCAGAACATGCATATCTCGATCATACACTCATGTGTTCATATGCATGCCATTGGTGGAGACACTGAGTTGTCATTCTTGGCAAGGTTCGAGCACAAGGGAAAAGGTGCGGACGGAGAGGATTCGAATATACACGGAGAGCGATGTTTATGCGCAAGGTTTTAGGCGGAGGGCACTGTGTGTGTGCGCGCGCGCGCGTGTGTGTCCGTGGGTGGTGGGGCGGCCAGTGAGTGTTCCATCGCATCTTGGATCTGAAGAAGATGTCAATGATATGAGATAATAAACTGATAAACACATTGGAAGAGGAAGATAACACTGAGTGGGATGCATGCATGAGAGCAGCGAATGGATAGAAATATTTAGAGTAGCTGATCCACGGAAACCGAGAGAGCGAAGCGTCACGGAAACAGACGCCGACCAGGATCAGCTGCCTTTCGCTTTTGCGCAAAGAGCTTCCGCTTTGGAGCACCAAGCAAGGTCGTCCACCAGGATCAGTGATAAGCCAATCTCGTCTGCAGCGGCTCAGAAGATTCTCCAATGCATGCGCTTTAATAATTCCCTACTCGTTTTCCAAGCATACATGCAGACATGCAGTATAGACCGGGGCCTCTTCTTCTTTCTTCCTTTCTTTTTAATAAAATAGAGAAAAAAAGAAATAGTGTGTCTTTCTCGATCGTGCGGTATGATAGAACCTGCAGGAAGAAACGTGTTGGCACAGTGTGAATCTGCGCGTCACTGTTGCAAGCAAGCAAGCAACCAGCAAGCATGCATGGGCCAGGGCCATGGAGCCATCTAGCTTGCAATGACTGGGCTATACAGGTGGAGGAGGTGGTGGTACCACTACCAACACCCCGGAGCTCAAGGCCTCACAGTGGATAGAGAATGATATAAATGATGGATGGGTGCGGGAGAATTGAGTATAGAGGAGAGAATTTTGCTGACTAGAACGTATAGAGGATGAATATAGAGATCCATGAGTGCGGGTAGTCTAAGTGGCAGGCTCACTCACTCAGTGGTCCAGCCAGTCCACGGCCGGGAATGGATCGGAGTCGCAGCACACGCAGACAGCAGCAGCCACGCACACGAGGGGTGCGGCGCGCCCGGAACTGCAGCGCGAATTGGCCTCTTGCTCCTCTGCCCGGAGAGATGTGATCGGAAGGCGGTGAAGGCCGGCGCGGGGGGCGCCATAGAATATAGATGCCGCTGCCATTTGCCGCCGGGTCGACTTCGTCGCCGCCTTTCGGAGTAGAGTCATGGGAGAGACGCCAAAGGTTGAAGATAGGGCGGCAGATTTCCCCCGAGTCGCCGCCTATCAACGCCTTTAGGCTTTATTCCTTCTCCTTCTTGCTTTGCGACCATTTGGGTTCACGTCCTGGTCTTGGCTTCATAATCACCAGCACCAGGCGTGCCACTTTGCGGATAGGCTGCCGTTTTCTGCCAAAACTTGCATCATTTTCCTCCTCGGTACATGCACTTGTCTCTTGAGACCAAATGCTTAAGGTGTGTTTATTTGTTGTTGTCTCATATATATCCACTGATACATGCATAACCTATTATCACTGTCATCTCTATCACGGTTGGATGATTTATAACCGACAGTTATAGGATAACATTGCCGACTCATTAAAAAAATAGCTATCATTACCGGTTTAAACTAGCTAAGCACCGGTAGTGATAAATAAATATCACTATCGAATTTTTAACACCAATCGGCAGCGATAGTTTTCATCATCACATTCTTTTAACTAGAATTGTAGTCAACCACTCCTCTTTTCCTTCTCCCTCAGACTCTAAACATTTATCCTCTCCCTCTGCTCTCTTCCTACATCCTCTCTCTCGGCCCTCTACTCTCCATCTCTCTTCTCCCTCAAACTTCCGTACATTATCTCTCTGTCCCCTTGTTGTGGTGCTTTTGTAGATACCATTCGCTCCCTCTCTCTCATCCTTCATCTCCCGGATCCAGGGGCATAGGCCATGGCAGAGGCTTGTGCAGCGGCGGCTGTGCCGGCTCGGCACAGCTATGGGCGAGAGGGCGATGTGGCGGCTGTAGGCCCGAAGCCGTGTCGGCTGCGATGACAGCATGCTGCCAGTTTTCGATTGCTAGCATTCTTGATTGCTCACTCAGCGGTGAAAGGCGAAACTATCATTGTCACTTCCCACTGTTGTTTGGCAAAGAGAGTATTTGGACTAGGAATGCAGGCTAAGTGTAACCTTATTTTAGAAAAACGAGTATTTGGTAGGGTTGCATGTGCTAATGCAACCTATCAAGCCTGTAAGCACTACTACACAACTGACCTTTCATTGATCGCCCAAAATACCTTTAGTCTCGACGATTTCGGCGCCCGGGACTAAATAGGGCTTTAGTCCCGGTTGGTGTTAGGTCCCTCGCCAACGGCTCTGTTGTCAGACGCTGTCGGGAGGGACCTTTAGTCCCGGTTGGTAACACCAACTGGGACTAAAGCCCTGCCTTTAGTCCCGGTTGGTGCCACCGACCGGGACTACAGCTTTTGTCCCGGTCTGTGTCACCGATCAGGACTATAGGACTGGCTTTAGTTCTGGTTGGTGTTACCAACCGAGATTAAAACCCCCCTATAAATTGAACCTCCCTCTTCTTCCTCCCTGTCCGAGCCCGAGCTTCCTTGTTCATATTCTTGTTGCTTGTTCTTCCATTGTTCTTGCTTGTCTCATCTCCGGCGATCAATCCACTTCAAACGCTTCTACGCCGTCGTCGATTTGTTTGAAAGGTTGCTAGCTTCATCCTCCTATGTTTTAGCAGCACAATATGTAAATCCATGTTGTATATGGTTATTTTATTTCATATTGCTAGCTCCAATCACTTTTCATGTTTGAATTTTTATGAACGATGCTAATTATAGTACCTAGAAAGTAGTATACACATATAATGTTTAGTTCTATTATAGACTTTTTAGGATACTTTTTACTTTAATTTGTTCATGTTCTTATTTTAAAATATTAAATAATGTTGATTCTTTGTAATTTTGAAACAAATTAATTTTAACTTTAAAAATTCTTCAAATTAATTTTATTTAGAGATAAAATTACACCTTTTAATAGAAAAATATAAATTTTATGATTTTGTTATCTTTTTATTAACGTCCACAAATTAATTTTATGAAATGATGAACCATTTATAAAATTTTAAACTCAATTAGACAAGGTTGTGCCACGCTCTTTTCTCATGCTGGGCTTTTAATTATGTGATGCCATATAATGCAGATAATGACACGCCATTGGATGTACAATGCCGATCGCCGCTCCAACGAGTTCACTGAGGGCGTGCGAGAATTCTGCAGAGTGGCAGAGGAAAACAAGCGGGATGGTTTTATGTGCTGTCCATGTGCCGTGTGTATGAATTTAAAAGAATTTTGTAGCTCAAGAAGTATTCACTTGCACTTGTTCAAGTCGGGTTTCATGTCAAACTACATTTGTTGGACCAAGCACGGAAAGACTGGGGTTATGATGGAAGAAGGTGAAGAAGAACAAGCGGACCCTGACGATGTTTTTGCTCAATACTGTGACTTAGCGATGGAGAAAGGTGAAGAAGAGGCGGATGTAGAAAACAGTATCGCTAAAGATGACGATGCTCTTGGTGATGTCATTCGCGACGCACAGAGAGATTGTGAAAGTGAAAAGGAGAAGGCTAAGTTTGACCAAATGCTAGAGGATCACAAGAAGTTACTCTACTCGTCGGCCGAAGATGGGCAGAAAAAGCTAGGCACGACACTGGAGTTGTTACAGTGGAAGACAGAGAATAGTATATCTGACAAGGCATTTGGAAAATTACTGAAGATCCAAAAAAAGATACTTCCGAAGCCTAATGAATTTCCCACCACTACATACGAAGCAAAAAAGATCGTCTGCCCTTTAGGATTACAAATCGAGAAGATACATGCATGTCCTAATGACTGCATCCTGTACCGTGGCGAGCATGAGAATTTAGATGAATGCCCTGTTTGCCATACGTCACAGTACAAGATCTTGCGAGATGATCCTGGCGATGTTGAGGATGAAGAACGTCCGAAGAAGAGAATCCCTGCCAAGGTTATGTGGTATGGTCCAATAATTCCACGTCTAAAACGACTGTTCAGAAACAAGGAGCACGCAAAGTTGTTGCGATGGCACAAAGAAGACCGTAAGGTGGACAACATGTTGAGACATCCTGCAGATGGGTCCCAGTGGAGAGAAATAGATAGAGAATTCCCGGACTTTACAGACGACGCAAGAAACCTAAGGTTCACATTGAGTACGGATGGATTTAATCCTTTTGGGGACCAGAGCTCTAGTCATAGCACTTGGGCCGTTACTCTATGTATCTACAACCTTCCTCCATGGTTATGCATGAAGCGGAAGTTCATTATGATGCCGGTGCTCATCCAAGGCCCGAAGCAACCTGGCAATGACATCGATGTCTACCTGAGGCCATTAGTTGAGGAACTCCAGGTGCTATGGAGCAAACCAGGTGTGCGTGTGTGGGATGAGTACAAACAGGAAGAATTCGACCTGCGAGCATTGTTGTTCGTGACAGTCAATGATTGGCTAGCTCTAAGTAATCTTTCAGGACAGACAAATAAAGGATATAATGCATGCACCCATTGTTTTGGTGACCTTGAGGCTGTCTATTTAAAAAAATATCGAAAGGTCGTGTACCTTGGCTATCGTCGATTTCTTGCTAAGAACCACCAGTTGAGAAATAAAGACAAACATTTTAAAGGTACGGTAGAACACCGGTTCAAGCCAGGCAACCGAGATGGGGCAGAGGTATTCAAGATGGTCAAGGATTTGAAAGTAGTGTTTGGAAAGGGACAAGGCAGTGAACCTGTTCCGAAAGACGCTTCAGAGCGCGCCCCAATGTGGAAAAAGAAGTTAATATTTTGGAAGCTACCATATTGGAAAGACGTTGAGGTCCGCCACTCGATCGACGTGATGCACCTGATAAAGAATCTTTGTGTCAATCTCCTAGGGTTCATGGGTGTGTTTGGAAAGCCTAAGGATACCCTTGAGGCACGAGAGGACTTGAAGCGCATGAAAGAATGAGACAATCTGCATCCAGAGAAGACAGATGATGGACGTCATTACTTAAGACCTGCTAGCTACACTCTTAGCAATGAGGAGAAGGAAAGCATGTTTGAGTGCCTAAGCAGCATCAAAGTCCCATCTGAGTTCTCCTCCAATATAAAGCGTATAATAAATGTGCCAGAGAAGAAATTTGTCAACTTAAAATCGCACGACTGCCACGTGATTATGACGCAACTGCTTCCGGTTGCCTTAAGAGGAATTCTACCTCCACATGTACGTCTGGCCACCGTGAAGCTGTGTGCATTCCTCAATGCAATTTCTCATAAGACAATCAATCCTTTTGATCTAGCTATTCTACAGAATGACATGGTTCAATGTCTTGTCAGCTTTGAGTTGGTGTTCCCTCCATCCTTCTTTGATATCATGACACATCTCCTAGTTCATCTGGTCAAAGAGATTAATATCCTGGGTCCTGTGTTCCTACACAACATGTTTCCCTTAGAGAGATTTATGGGTGTACTGAAAAAATATGTTCACCAACGGGGTCGGCTAGAAGGAAGCATTGCCAAGGGATACGGGACAGAGGAGGTCATTGAGTTCTGTGTGGACTTCATTCCTGACCTTGACCTGATTGGTCTTCCTGAATCACGGTATGAGGGGAGACTTGGTGAAAAGGGTACACTAGGAAAGAAAATATATATCAGCCAGGGTGATGATTCTTTCAATAAAGCGCACTACACAGTTCTTCGAAACTCCACTGTGGTGGAACCGTATATTGAGAAACACATGAATTTTGTACGATCCAAGAATCCTGGGAAGAATGAGGCTTGGATTACGCATCATCACATGGAAACATTCGATGATTGGTTACAAAAAAATGTCAGGGTGATAAAACTATTGGAGATGAACTGTATTTGTTGGCTAGGCAACCAGCGTGGCACGTCCTCACGTACAAAGGGTACGAGATAAATGGAAATATATTTTACACCGTATCCCAAGATAAAAAGAGTACCAACCAAAACAGTGGTGTCCGCGTGGATGCTACGGAACTGAATGGGAACATACACACATATTATGGTCGCATAGAGGAGATTTAGGAACTAGACTATACATATAATTTTAAAGTCCCTCTATTCCGATGCCAATGGGTGAAGATGAACGGAGAGGTATCAGTCGATATGGAGTACGGAATGACAATAGTAGACCTCAACAATATTGGGTATAGAAACGATCCATTCGTCCTTGCTGCTGATATGAATTAGGTGTTCTATGTGAAAGACCTGTCTACAAAACCCAAGAGAGGGAAACACGACGAGAAAAAAACCAACGAGCCAAAGCGCCACATAGTTCTTACAGGGAAACGAAACATCATGGGAATTGAAGATAAGTCAGACGTGTCAGAGGATTATGAAAAGGATGAACGAATCCCACCCTTCTGTGTGGCCAAAGACTCAAGCATCCTGCTCGCTGCTGAGGACACTCCATGGTTACGGAATGATCATAACCAAGGGCATTACGTCAAGAAAAAGTTTACCGCTGTGCTCGCTTGATATAGGTAGTGAACTCAAATTAATAATGTGTATTTGACATCTTGTGTAATATAATTGTAACATTATGTGTTGAAAATTCAAATTTGAATGGTTCAAACTTTGCTATATGTGGAAATTGTGGATTTTCAACTACATTTTGCCAACACTTTGTCAAATGCAAAAATGGTCTATATATGAAATGTAGATCTTGATGAGTGGAACAATATTGGTATTCATGACTTTTCCAGTCGAGACCATCCAGGGTTCCGAAAACCAGCGTTTGGCTATGAATTCTTTCAAAATTCAAAATTGAGTGGTTCAAACTTTTGCAAATGAAAAGTTGACCATTAGACCAAATGTAGGTCTTGATGAGTGGAACAAACTTTGTATTCATGAGTTTTCCATTCGAGACCATCCAGGGTTCGGTCAAAGTGTGTGTTTCTAAAAACCAATGTTTTTGACTTTGGTCAAACTTGGCAAATGACCCATTTGATGACTTCAAATGAAAAACTTTTGAATACCAAGTTGTTAGAGCTCATCAAGATCTACATTTGATACATGGACCATATTTTCATCTGGATAAATTTTAGCAAGTCCTAGGCACATGTTTTCAAAATCGAAGACGGTTTTGGTCAAACTTGGTCAAATGACAGACTAAATGACTTGAAATGAAAAACTTTGGAATACCAAGTGAGTATTGTTTATTTAAACTTTTTCAAATAGAAAAAATGGTCTATATAAAAATATGGTCTGGGGACTGCGAACCTAGCCCAGTCGCAACACTGGTGCTTCCCCATATTTCATGGTCTACGGCGCAGAAGCAGTACTCCCTGCAGATATTGCTTTCCGATCACCGCGTATTGAGAACTTTGCTGAAGACAGATCTGACGAAGCACGGGAACTCGAGGTCGCCTGCTCTGAAGAATGGCGGCTTGACTCTTGTGTGCGTACAGCCAAGTACCTAGCTGTACTGCGCAAATACTATAATAGGAATGTCAAAGAGCGACTCTTTGTGGTCGGGGTCCTGGTCTTGAAGTGGAAAACAAACCAAGATGGCATGCACAAGCTTTCATCTCCTTGGGAAGGACCGTTTGAAGTCATCAAAGTCACTCGGCCTACTTCATACAGGTTGGCTCACCTCGATGGTACTGAGGTACCCAACTCCTGGCATATTGACAAGCTCAGGCGTTTCTACCCGTAGAACGCATCAATAAAGATATGTAACTTTCTTGTATTTTGATTGTTTCAATGAAGCATATATTTTTTTCCTTTGATCACTCTAACGTGTTTATCTGGAGTATCCTTTCTTTCAATACTTTTATAAAAGACCAGTTGACAGACCCACCATTCTTTCTCGAGTCCTCGGAGCCAGCCCCGTCTCTAGCTTCTCCCTACGCGTGCACGGGACCCGCTCTCTACGCTCTGGGTGGTCGGCGGGTGCTCCCTGGTCAGATCTATGCGCTCTTACGTGCGAACAGGCTCTGCGCCTCGCACTCGGACCACAGATCCGACTGGGGCCGTGCGGATTCTACAGGATGATGCATCTACCAACTGATACCACTAAACTAGAACACTTATACGTTCTAACTTAGTTATCAAACAGTAATATACAAGCTTAATATGTTTTTTCTACAAAAATAACACAAGCTTACATTGCTGCAATAGAACTTTATTACAAGCTTGCCTGACGAGGCACAAGTTTACAATAAACTAAAACTATTGCCTGCTCTACAGCTACAGGTAACTAGCCACTCGACGGTTGGTGATCGGGCTGGATTTCGCTACCACCTATCTTGGCTGTGGCGTTGCCTCCGCTGGTCGAGCTTGAGCTGCAGGAGTCTGGCTGGTCGTGACCGCAGGCTTCGGCTGCTCCTTACTTATAGACTGCCCGACCTGGGACTGGCTGGTCGAGACCGTGGTCCCAGGTGGTCGGCTTGAAGACCCCGGAGCAGACTTCGTCGGCGTCCTATGCGACGGTGGTGTTGCTGTTCCGCACAGATTTATATTGCCAATAATTATGGTCGCCAGCTCCGTCAGTTGGTCCCGCAGCTCTCCCGCTTCCTGTACACCAACTTCCTTGGGGTAGCCTTTGGCGAAGCGCGTGAAGTCGATCAGGGGATAATGCGCGTGCACCATGCTTAGCACATGGATGCCCACAAATTCTCCGGCCTCCTTCACGAACTGCTGCAGCCAATCCCAGGCAAGTTGACACTTGTCTATTATTCCACGCTGCTGTACCCGAGGCTCTTCTGGCGGTAGTCCTGGATCGAGCAAGTCGAGCACTGGCCCGATCCCCCGCACCATTTGCGTGCAGCGATCCTTCCAGAGGCCGCGATCCTTTTGCAGCTCCACAATGTGTTTCTTGGCATTGATCTTCAATGCTGCGCAAGGGCATTCTGGTTAAAATGATGCCAAAGGACATAATTTGACTCGTGAAACCAAGAACAGGACAGCGGCCACTTACTGGTTATCTCTTGGTTTTTGGTCTTCACCTCCTCGGTCATCTTCATTGACTGGTCTTGGAGCTGTGCGTGGTCCTCTACCAGCCGAGCATTCTCCGCTGATAATCGGGCACCCTCCTCGACCAGGCGCATGTTTGTCTCTTGAAGCCTGGTGACTTCCTCCACCAGGTCTACAACAAGCTCCGGAAAACACATAAGTACATACCAATAGTATTTTTTAGTGTTTGTGGGTGCGCGGCTAAGATAAGTTATCGGTTCTTTCCTGCTCTTTCTGGCCAAGCTGGAGGGCAGCATTGAGTCTTTGTGACTCGGTTTCTGCCCGGTCCTTTTCAGCGGTCTTGAGCAGCTTGCGCAGTCGATCCACTTCGGCTGTCAGCTCCTTATTGTCTTCGGAGATGCCTTGAATCTGGTCAAAGCACCGTTTACGATACTTGGCAGTCTTCACGAGGCCCTGCAAGCCAAATACAGTACCATATAAGCAAGACTACAGATTTGACCAGATCTACAACAGTGATTACGGAGTACACTTACCTGTACTTCTCCGATGAGCTGTCTTGCTGCCTGCTCCACTCTCTTCGTCTCCTCGTCGATGGAGATCTCTTCGTGGCAGACATAGTGGTCTCCACGCTCACGGCAGACGTATATGTGTTGTCGCCCGTCTTGTGGGTGCCCCTGGATTTCCTCGACGACATCATCATCAGACTCTGCCGCTTGCTCGGCACCGGTTTGCTTTCGCTCTTGGTGTAGCCCGGCGAGTGACGATGTTGTTGCTGATTTCTCCCTAGTTGCGGCATCAGGCAGACCACCTTGCGTCGAACACGTGGTGGCCGTGGTCTGCTCAGGCACGCTCTGATTGGTCTCGGGGACTTGCTTTTCACTCGGTGTCCCCGGATGGCTTTGCTCGGGCGCCACCTGCTCCGGTGCCTTCCTGGTGGTCGACGCGGTTGCCCCAGCGGTGCCAGGCTGCTCGGGCCTCTCCGTTGATGCCGAGCTAGGATGTGACATCAGAATAGTTACCTTTACTACTTGTACGCTCGCTACTACTATTGATGCAGTTTTGAATGAGTTTTTAGGAACTTACATATCCGAGCTCCGGTGGATGGTTGTGAAGGCACGACGCCGTGGCTTCCCCTGGCTTGTGTGCTGGGCGGAGGAACCCTGGCCTCCATCCTGTGGTGGCGGCCTGGCTTGCTCTTCAGCTGTCCTCACGTCGGGTGTTGGCCCCGCTGGCGGTGTCTGGCCCTCCCGCGGCCCCTTTGCCGGTGGGGTCGATCCCCCTGTGTTGTTTGCTCACTCCTCTTCCGAGGGTTGAGCATGTAGGCACTTGCGTCCTCATCCTCCTCATCCTCTGACCAGTCTCGCACCATGCGACGACGCTTCCTGGTCGAGTCTTCTGGGGCCTTGTCTTCCTGAGGGCTTCCGGCCCTCTTCTTTGTCTGGCCGGCGACGACTGGACTTTTCCCGGCTTCTGCTCGGGCCCTGGCTTCATGGTTGTCCTCGATGTCCATGTAGCACCGATGCACATTCAGTGGGGGAGGCTCCATGCTCTGCGGTTGCTCCACTCCAGGCGCCAACGACACGTACAGGTTGTGCCTCTCCACGCCGTGCACCTGTTATGCATGCAAAGACAAGAGAAATTAGGCATTTTTTACTTTATGGTGGTCGGCAACATTTTTTGGTGCCAAAAAGTTGGATTGTTTACCCTCGGGGCTGGTCGGATAAGTTTATATGCGCGCTGGATCTTGCTCGGGCGGGAGTAGCTCTGGTCCGCCAGATTGAATAACTCCCTAATCCGGCGTACGACTTGATCGTGGTCCAGATCCTCCGACCGCATCCTCGTCTGGTCAGCTGAGCCTTGGTACTCGTACCCAGCGTGCACCCTCCTCTGGCATGGCTGCACCCGACGGCTGACGAAATTCCCAGCTACAGCCAGTCCGTCAAGCCGATTCCACGAGAGCAGCGCCATCAACTCCTCCACTTGCCCAGTCAGCTCTGGTCGCTCGTTCCAGGCCACCCTCTTCTCTGGAATGTACCCGACGTCGCACAGCGTGGTGCTGTCGGGATCTTCGCGGATGTAGAACCATTTCTTGTACCAATCGGTGAGAGATGTGTTCCATGGACAGTTGAGGTATTCTTGTTTCATCCCATCCCGGAGTGTCAGGTACACTCCGCCCGCGATTTTGGAGCCGCATTGGGACCCTTTCTTCCTCAAGCAGAACATATATCTAAAGAGGTTGAAATGGGGTTGGATTCCCCCATATGCCTCACAAAGATGGATGAAAACAGAAACAAGGAAGATCGAGTTGGGATGTAGATTGTAGATTCCAATCTCGTAATACAGGTAGAGACCTTGAAGAAACGGATGGACAGGAACCCCAAAACCCCGCTTGAAGAAATCTTCGAAGACGACTATCTCACCAGGCTGGGGATTGGGGTAGCTATCATCGTCTGTTGGCCGCCATCCTGCAAGCTCCCGGTTGTGAAGCACGCCCAATTCGACGAGGTCGTTGATGGTCGCTTCGGTGGATTTCGACTTCCACCATTCTTTCCTCATCATTTTGGCTCTTTTCATCGCCTCCGTCTTGGCCATCTTCTACCTCTCTCGCCTCTTTGCTCTGGCTTTGATGGTGTACAGAGAGCGCGTTGCTCCTAACTGTGGTGAGGTGTGCTAATGGTGGCGGTGGAGTCGGACTAGGGCAAGCGGGCTGGGGGATGCAGGCGGTTGGATGGCAAATGAGACTGTTGGGCGTAAATGGGAGTAGCCGTGATTCGGCTATTTTATCTCATTGACTGTGCCGTCCCATCTCCCCGAGATTCTTAGGATACATGTGCAATAAATGTGGCACGATCCCTTTGGTTTCTACTTTTTTCCCGGTTACTGCGCCAGTAAATGCGCCCCTCGTTTCCTCTGTGGGCGGGCCCACACTGGCATGCTACGCCCGACGGACGGTCCATTGTGACACTGACAAGGCAGACGAGCATGACAATAACGTCACACCAGTCAACTTTTTGTGACAACATGTCAGAGCAAAGAAGGAAGAAAAATATCAATTGTATACTCCGTATCAGATGGGAATACAATAAGAGGTACTCGGGGACTGGTCTACTTACGCACAGATCACCGAACACGTTATACTCCCTGAACAGGCTCGGGGACTCGTCGAACGCGTCTCCTGCTCGGGGACTCGTCATCCATACCTCATGATGTGCTCGGGGACTGCTTCGACCACTCTCCGATCACAGCTCGATGACTGATTTCCTCGGCTACATGTGAAATTGGACTCACATATAGTTGAGGGATCATTACTTTTTAAACCTTGCTACATGGTTCATATTTCGCCTTCCAGCAAGCTCGGGGACTACATCGGTACGATGCACCTGTCGGTGCATCTCAGTATCAAGTTTCCATGGAGTTTCATTTTAGATCCTGGCACCACGTGCCTATGTCACCTACTACCAGGCTCGGAGACTAAGTGGGCACACTTCACCTAGCGGTGAATCTGTTTATTTTTCGACCCCTACGCTTTGTTTACCCTGCTTACATTTCTTTTCAGAAATACAAGTGGGCACACTTCACCTAGAAGGAATCTTTTTCTTTTTTCTCTGAGCACTATACATTCTTCGGACAACCTACTTCTCTGGCAACAACAGTGATCGGCTGTATTGTAAGCTGGTCGGAAGCCTGCAATAGCTGGTCGGAGACGTTAAGGACTCAAGCCTTACTGTTTGGAGAAAGTTAAGACGGCGTGTCGCTTCACAATGCATAGTGCTCGGGGACTAGCTGTGGGGGTATTAACCCCTATACCCTTACGGCTAGACTTGGGCTAGCCCAGACCAGAGGGCCCGGCCCACCAGAAGATGATGCGTGGCCCAGTCGATCTGCTTGGCGTCCCACGCAAGGAAGGAAAGCAAACCTGGAGATCAAGATCCTGGTCGGTTAGAATAGGAATTCTTATCTGGCCAGCTATGACAATTATAACCGAGCAGGATTAGTTTCCAGATTTGTAACCCTGCCCCTCGGACTATATAAGGTGGGCAGGGGACCCCCTCAAAAGACATCTCATCATACACAGCAATACAAATCAGACGCAGGACGTAGGTATTACGCCCTCACGGCGGCCGAACCTAGATAAAAACCTTGTTGTGTCTTGCGTCACCATCTATTTCGTAGCTTGCGCACCTGTCTACCGATGAATCACTACCTTGGGCATACCCCTCGGTAGACTGCCGACCAGATTTCGTCGACAGCGCGCGGGTTCGCCTGCCGTCCTTTGCCACCATCCGGGGAGTCGAGGTGCCGGGCTACCTCCACATCCGCACCACCAGAGGTGGTCACTGTCACAAGATCCTCAAGGTCGCGCTGTGCCGGACGCCGGTAGACCCGGACGACCACCTCGCTGTTGCTGTCTTCTCCGAAGGTCTGCTGGCGTTCACGGCTGCGGCCAGCGACGGAGGCACAGGCGAGTGCCGCTGGACGACATTGAAGAACCTCACGGCTGCCTCGTGGGCAGATGTTCATACATGGACGCCATCGTCCTCGATGGGAAGCTATTCGCCGTGAACGAGCTAGGCCGCATCTACTCCTGGGACCTCGACGGCGGAGCTACGGCGGAGCCCGCGGTGGTGCAGGGACCAGAGATTGATGAGATCAGCCAACATGGCCATGGCGATGACCATGACCGGTGCGGGTTCTACCTGGCCGCTTCTGGCAGCGGCCATCAGCGGCTTCTGCTGGTCTACATACATGGCTACGACGTCGCCGACATGTACAAGTACCGGGGCAGGTGCTGGGACAGTCGCGTGTGGAGCAGGCTGGTGTTTGACGATAGGAGGAGCTCCCTCGAGCTCCACTACTACAAAAACGGTTTGTAAGAGCCACAGCCATTTCACTGTAAGGGGGGTTGACGATCGAACCCCCCTTACAGTGGGCTGGCTATACAAAGAGTTCTGAACCGCCCTTATAAATGCCACAGTAAGGGGGGTTGGTGATCCAACCGCCCTTACAAATGGCTGCTATTTGTAAGGGCGGTTGGATCACCAACCCCCCTTACTGTGGGCATTTGTAGGGGGGTTCGTGATTGAACCGCCCCTACAGTGGTCTGTAGGAATAAGTGGCTGCCCCCATCTTCTTCCTCCTCGAGCCATTCACTCTTCCACTCAAAAAAAGGTTGGGAGGCCTTGGGCTCCTCCCAAAAAATTGCTCTACTAAGGGGGGGAGGTTTTGAGCTCAATTCCTTTGGTGGGGAGCTTGTAGAAGGTAAGAAAATACTATTCCAACCCTTTAATGCAAGTTTTAATGGTTGGTTAGTGAGGAAATTAGAGTTTTATTTTCTCTCTCTTCCATGGTGCTTGAGCTTTGTGTGGAGCAAATTAGAGCTTAGTATTGAAGGTATTAGTGTAGATTAGTTAGAGATTTGTGCTTGCACCCTCAATTAGTCGATCTTGCTTGATTTTAGTGGAGATTTGCACTCTAATTAGAGATTTGAGCTTGCACCCTTGTTCTAGATCTAGGGTTTTCTTTTTTATTTTGTAATTTATATTTCATGAAGTTAGAATAGGGTTGGCATGAAAGGATGTTGGTAAAATAATAATCGTTGGTAATTGTTGTTTATAAAATGTTATATTTTAACCATTTTGTATATATTGTTGCTAATAATTGTCAAAAAAAAGTTGCTAATAATGGTTGCTAATAATTATAAAAAATTGTTGCTAATAATTATCAAAAATAATTGTTGCTAATAATTATCAAAAATAATTGTTGCTAATAATTATCAAAAATAATTGTTACTAACAACTATTAGTTAGAAAAATGAGCTCACTCTTTATTAGTGGTTTGTTAGTGAGTAAATTAAAGTTTTGCTTTCTCTCTTTCTTCCATGATGCTTGAGCTTTGTATATAGTAGAGCTAATTAGACCCTAGTTTTGATGCTATTAGTGTACATTAGTTAGAGAAATGAGCTGACACCCTCTATTTAGTCGCTCTTGCTTGATTTTAGGGGAGATTACACCCTAGTTTCGTGTATGTTTAATATGATTTGTTTCCTGTGTTTTTTTGTTTTGTTTTTAAAAGATGGAGTACAGGAACTCTTGGATGTATGGTTTGTCAAGGATCGATGAAGGTTTCCGTGAAGAGGTGGACAAATTTATTGAAGCCGCAAAGAAGCATGCATCAACGTTGAAATATAATAAGGATACAATTATTTGTCCCTGCAAAGATTGCAAGAACCTTATGGCATTTAGAGATGTGGATACCATCAAAGAACATCTGATTATGGGAGGGTTTATTCCGGGCTACACCGTGTGGATTCATCATGGTGAAACAACGGTTGTTGATGACGGCAACATTATTGATCAACAAGAAGATGCCACCACCCTAAGGTATCTGCACCAATACACACTCGAGGATGATGAAGAAATGTTTTATGACTATGGCAATGAACAAGGTGGTCACTTTGGCAACGAACAAGGTGCTAATGATGCTGGTGGTGCCACCGCTGATAGCGGAGCACGTGAGGGGGATGAAGACAATGGTGACAATTTAGAGGACATGATTCGGGCACTTGGACCAGAAATATTGCTACAGAAGAAAGGTCTAGAAAATCTAGAGAGGGTAAAAACAGCGTCGAAGAAGACTGTGTATGGTGTTGAGAAGGGTTGTTCGACACAATGGACACTGCTCCGTTTTGTGCTTGAGCTATTCATCCTAAAGGCTAAGTACGGCTGGTCTGACTGTAGTTTCAATGATCTATTGCATCTCCTATCATTGGTGCTGCCACAGCCAAACTTAGTTCCCGCCAACACATACTATGCGAAGAAGGTTATAAGTCCATTGACAATGGGTGTTGAAAAAATAGATGCATGCCCCAACCACTGTATCCTTTTTCGTGGCAAAACGTTCAAAGATTTGAACAGATGTCCTCAGTGTGGGGCCAGCCAGTACAAGGACAACGACCTTTATAGTGGCGAAGAAGCCTCCACGGGGAGCAAGAGGAATAAGAAGGGTGCGAAAAAGGCGGTACAAGAATCTCAACCCCCAGATGATACTCCATTAGGCAATGATGCAAAGAAGAGAAAAGTTTCTGCCTTGGTCTTGTGGTACCTGCCAGTGACCGACCGCTTGAGGCGTATCTTCATGAATCCTAAGGAAGCCGCGCTCATGACATGGTGGGACGATGAGCGCAAGGTCGATGATGATGTGATCACACACCCGGCCGATGGTAGTCAGTGGCAAGACTTTGATGATAACAATAAACTATTCAGCTCAGACCCAAGGAATGTACGGTTCACCTTGAGCACCGATGGAATGAATCCCTTCAATGAGAGGATGACCGACCACAGCACTTGGCCAGTGATCCTGACCATGTACAACATCCCGACATGGTTGAGTCAGAAGAGAAAGTACCTTTTCCTCACCGTTCTTATTTCTGGCCCTAAACAACCAGGCATTGATATAGACGTGTTCCTCGAGCCTGTGATGGAAGAATTCGAGAGACTATGGAGGGTTAGGGAGCCAATGTACGATGCGTTCCGACAGGAGGACTTCACATTAAGGGCAATAATATTTGTGACTATCAACGATCACCCCGCGTTGTTTGCCATGTCTGGACAGATCAAAGGCAAGATGGGATGCTTAGTTTGTTTGGATGATACTAAATGGGTGTACCTAGATGGATCTAAGAAGATTGTTTACCTAAGGAACCGTCGCTTCTTAAAGATGGATCACAAGTACCGCAGCAAATTGTACTTAAGATACTATGGCGACATCCCGGAGGATGAACCCCCTCCAGAGAGATGACATAATGGACAATATGTGTTCAAAATGGTGAAAACTATACAGATCGTCTATGGGAAGAAGAATCCAGATGGAACGATCAGAGATAGAAGCACACCTCCTATCGAAGGCGTACCTTTTAAGAAACAATCGATCTTCTTTCGATATCTGCCTTATTGGCCAGAATTGGCGGTCCCCCATGCCATTGATGCTATGCACGTGCAGAAGAATGTCTTCGAGAGTCTCATCGGTACCTTGATGGACACAACCAAGTCAAAGGATGGTCTGAAAGCACAGAGGGACATGGAGCAGCTACACGTGATGCCAGAGCTTCACCCGATACTTCAAGAAAATGGAAAGTACACTCTGCCCCCAGCTAGCTACAACCTAGACATAGAAGAGAGGAGAGCTTTACTCACATCCGTGAGGGGGATCAAAGTCCCGACTGGGTTTTCGGCGAACCCAAAGAAGCTAGTGTCGATGAAGGACCTATCATTTCACTACTGCAAGGCTCACGATTGTCATATGATGTTGACAGTGTACCTACCAATTGTCATTAGGGTTATAAAGCCAGAGTTCCTGAAGATGGCTATCACCCGCATGTGCTACTTCTTTTCAAAGATCTCACAGAAGAAGTTTCTTAGGGAAGAGCTGAGAGACCTACATGATTTCGTAGTGGAGACCCAGAACCAACTTGAGATGTGTCTACCGCCTGCTTTTTTTTGATATAATGGAACATCTCATGATTCACATAGTTCATCAGATAGAGGTGTTGGGCCCTTGCTACTTGCATGAAATGTGGTCCTATGAGCGGTTCATGTCGGTCCTAAGCCGATACGTGCATAATCGAGCATACCCAGAGGGATCCATGATTGAGGGTTACAGTACCGAAGAAGTCATCGAGTGTTGTCAAGAGTACCTGAAAGTACAGAGAGGGATTGGCAATCCAGATTCTCGTTACAGGGGTAGGCTGGCCGGGAAGGGCACAAGTGGTAGAAAAATGTTCATCGATAGGGAATACGAAGAAACTAGTCGGGCGCATTGCTGTGTCTTGCAGAGCACAAAACTAATGCAACCGTACGTTGACGAACACTTATCTATCATTATGGAGGAGAGGAACGGTCGTTCAAATGACTGGGTCATGAAACAGCATAGGCGACGCCTCACTGAATGGTTGAGGGATCAGAACATACCGCCTGGAGAAAGTGATGATTCTATTGCCGTTAGTCATATGGCGGCGGGGCCATCAAGACAAGTGACGTCTTGGAATGCTTACGAAATCAATGGGTACACATTCTATACCCACACAAAGGATTGTAAAAGTGTGAACCAAAATAGTGGCGTTCGATATGAGGCGAAAGACGAACATGGGCGAAAGGTCCCGTACTTTGGCATAATTGAAGATATATGGGAGCTTGACTATGGAACTGATCTAAAGGTGGCACTATTTCGATGTCGCTGGATCAAGCAATATCAGGTCAATGAGATCGGGTTGATAGTCATGGACCTCCACAATGTAGGTTACCCAGATGACCCTTGGGTGCTCGCTTCTCGTGTCGCACAAGTTTTCTACATGGCTAACCCGCTAAGTAACCGCCCCCCGAAGAAGACAATGCATGTGGCTATCTCCGGAAAACAACACATTATCGGAGTTGATGGCGTGGATGATGAGGAATCTTACAATGACTACAAAGAGATGCCACTATTCATAGACTTTAGTACGAAGATCAGTGCTGTGGAAAAGAACCTACCCAAAGACATATTACCATGGGAACGAAAAGGTGGAAAGGGGAAAGTTGTTGCGGCGGGGCCTAGCTAGTTTGTATGTGTGAGACTATATTTGTGTAAGAGTGTGTTGAGACTACATTTGTGTATGTGTGTGAGACTACATTTATGTATGTGTGTGAGACTATATTTCGGTGCTGTGTGAGAGACTACATTTATTTATGTAATCTATATGACATTTGGAAAAGTTTTAGTAAACTATATGACATTTGGAAAAGTTTTAGTAAATTTAGAACTATACTTTCCTAACACTTTGTCAAATGAAAAAGTAATCTATATGACATTTGGAAAAGTTTTAGTAAACTCAAGTCACATGTTTTAAAATATTTTGCTACTAAATTGCTACTAAAATAAGTTTTGCTACTAAAATAAGTTTAGTAAATTCAAGAATTTTTTTATAGCAATTTATGTATTAATAAATCTATTTTTAAAACTTATATAAATCTATTTTTAAAAATATATTTTGATTACTTTTTATATATTTAAAACTAAATATATTTAAAACTAAATATAAGAATTTTTAGAAAACTTTTTATATTTTTTGTAGGATTTTAAACTTATATAAATCTATTTTTAGAAATAGATTTTGATTTACTATTTTTTTAAAAAACTATTTTTAGGGGCGGGTTAATTAGGAACCGCCCCTACAAATGAAACTACAGGGGCGGTTCCATCTGCACCCGCCCTTACAAATCGCATATGGTATATAACCGGTCTCCCTCACCAGCGGCTAAGTCATGGGCGATAGTTCACTTCTTGGACGCCGGTAGGCTGCCCAAATTATCCACGGCGCCGTACGTCGCCGCCTCCCCTCCCTCAGACCTCCGCCGCCGCATCCTTCCCCCTCCCTCACCCTCCCCGACCCTGCCGCCCCATCTTTCTCTGACCTCCGTCTCCGGCACCGGGCGGCTAGGGTTTCCCCTTCCCATTCCCGGCCGTTCGCCTCGCCGCCGCATCCTTCTCCCTCCCTCACCCTCCCCGACCCTGCCAGTTCCTCCGCTCTCCTCCTCGGTTCCTCCGCTCTCCTCGGAGGACCAGAAGGGCCGCCTCGTCCGCCAGGCTTCCCGCTGCCGCCCACCGTCGCCCGCAGCTCCTCGTGCCGCGGTCGACGTCACCCTCGGACCCAGAGGCTGGGTTTGGGATTCGTTGCAGGTATGACGGGTTCTTGAGATCTGACCTTGAGGGCACTAATCTAAAGTAGTTGCAGTGCACACAAAACATTGGCTTTTTATTTTACTTTCAAAAACTGCTCTACTTTTGTGATCTAGTGGTTTATGGCGCTTTAACTGCTGTTCTAAACATTGTGATTTCAAGTGATCTGTAGGGGCTGATGGGTAGGGAATAAAGTAGTAGATGCTTGTGTTTGCAAGTGATCTGTAGGGGCTAAATCATGTGCCTAGGGTTGTTTCTATTGGATGCAGAGTGGATGGCTGAGGCATAATTTATGTTCTTCTTGCTTTTGCAGTTACATGCATATTAGTATATGGATTTGTGGGTAGTGAACCAACACATTATAACATTGTGATTTCATATATGTCAGCATCACCATTGTGATTTCATATATGTCAGCACTACTCAAGCTGTCATCTTTGAGCATGGTTGACACTTGACACTACACCTGTGGTCCATATCGGCTATAGAACATATTCTGAATTTCTGAGCTGAACGATATCAGCTATAGAACACCTGCCATCCTTGATTAGTCTTGTATGATGATATTCCAAGTGAATACTTAGTCCTCTGGTACTATGTGTGTAGCATTTTTCTATTTTTTTTTCTTCTAACCTGACACTGGTAATAGGAACCAACCAAGCACGCGGTGATAACTTGATTAACAACAGTATGCAAGATGCTGCAAGTACAGAAGTAGTCACAGATACCAAATTATGTTCTTCTTGCTTTTGCAGTTACATGCATATTAGTATATGAATTTGTGGGTAGTGAACCAACACATTATAACATTGTGATTTCATATATGTCAGCATCACCATGGTGATTGCATGACACTTGAAGACACAAGGGTGCATGTCGAAACCATACCCACAGGCCACAGAAACCTTTGTTTCCGGAGCAACATCCCAAATAGCCATGGCATATAACATTTTAGAAGGGTAGCTAGATATTTTTAGTGGACTCAAGTATATGAATTCAGGATTAGCCAGTTCGATAGTTACATGAAACAGCAGATATGGTAAAGTGGAGATATACACTAGGTTGAACTACCACTTGAACATAACTTTGAAAACACCTAGTTACTGGACTGAACCCATGTAAACTATTCAGTTTGGCTATGGTACAACACGAACATTGGAAGATCTTATGCCGCTAAGTACAGTCCCAGCATGACAGCAAACAACAAAAACTCACCATAGTAATCTACCTTCAATGTGACGCTTCTTTTCTTTGTCGTAGTACACATTAATCCCTCCTCCAGTCACGAGCAGTAGTAGAAAACTGAGCCAAGACACCGGCTGCAAGCAAGTAAAGTGCTTCTGAATTAGCACGCATAGATAAATGACCTAACAGTCTAGGAGCAAGGACTGTCCTGTTTCATTGGGCTCTAGATCACTACTGATTCGTGCCATATGAACCATTTCAAAGCAATCACTTCTATTTGTCCTGAATAAGGGGAATCCAATAGCCTTGGGTTAGTGCAATCGATTACTTCCAGTTCCACTTTATTCCCAAATCGCTATTGCATTCAGCAATTGTCAACTTGGAAATGTTCTTCTAATATACAACATTATTCTTAAAATATTGGGTTTGTAGTCTCGATTTTTCTTTGTCCAAAGTACTCTCAATTTTCCATCAGCTAATGAAGTAGTCTATTAGGGGATCTCATTTTTTTATATACGATGTTGAAAACTGGAATGAAACTTGTTACTGGCAATATTTTATACAATGGCAGTGATTACTTCTTGAATGCATGATTCTAAGATTTGAATTTTAATGTGACTGACTGACTGTATGACTATGATAGCTAGGTGTTTTTAAACATGCATGACTGAACCACGTTTCATTAAATATATAAATGATTTGCTATCTTGCAGCTCTCTCATGCACCATTTTTTTGCTTGGCAGTCATTGACATTGCATATCAGCAGTTATGTGCTGAAACCTGAATGTAGTAAAGTACTGTACTACTACTACTCTCCTCTCCTCTTCTCTCCTACTACTATGTTTGCAGCAGTGGCTGCTTTTTATTGCCAACTCTCCCCTCTACTCTCTCCTTTGTTTTGCCGATGATGAAATTGTCCAATTCCATACATTATTTTAGAATAAGAGCTGATGATCCATAACTTGTGAGGAACTTGGCATCATTACCGGCCAATCCTACAATCCCTTCTCTTCTGTTATCTGTTTTGATGCCTTGATGCTCCAAGTTCATGATCAAATGATGCTAGACATGTTTCTGAGGCCACTACTACTACTTGGGTTTTTTGGGATATATTGTTATGCTCCAAGTTCATGATCAAATGATGCCTAAACTGTTGCTGTTTTTGCCACCTCTCTATCCTCTATGTTTGGGAAGCAGCAGCCGCTTTTTTTGACAACCTCTATGTATGATTGGTAAGCAGCTGTTGCTTTTTTTGTGCCAACTCTCCCCTCTCCTCTCCTGTCCGTTTTTTTGCCGATGATGAAATTGTCAAAGTCCATTCATTTTATGGAAATATGAGCTGATGATCCATAACTTGTGAGGAACTTGGCATCATTACCAGCTGCTCTTACATTATCTTCTCCTCTCTTCTCTGCTATGATGCCTTTATGCTCCAAGTTCATGATCAAATGATGATTGACATGTTTCTGAGGCCTCTACTACTTCTACTACCTATTTTTTCAGATATATTGGATATAGACTAGTTCTACTACTACTACTAGTACTACTTCTACCTACTACTACTACTACTACTACTAGTACTACTAGTACTACTAGTACTACTAGTACTACTACAACTACAATTGCAACTACAACCCTTTTGATTTCTTCCATCTGTTAGAACAAAGCACAAAATGTCGAGGAAAGCAGACAGTGCAGCCTGAGGCCCCAGAAATTCTGATCAGCCAACCCATGAAAGGCAAGAGCTAGAGGACCAGCTTACTCAGGAGCAGTTCGACGGCGAGTTAGAAAATGATGTAGATCTGATTCTTACTCAAGACCAGTGTGACGAGGAGCAAGAAAGAGCAGAGGGAAGAGGAGAGGCTGATGAAGGCGAAGAAGAAGATGATGATGACGAGGACTCATCCGGTGGATATGAAAGCCCCGAGGATCCTCACCCACAACCACCTAGACGGAAGCCAACGGAGGATACGTTGGACCTGGATTTCAACCCGGACGATGAGGTATGGATGGAGCCTTTGTAGCCTGTGAAATTGTCTAAGGCTTTGGCTCTATTACCTCTGCTAACGCTTTTGACCTGTCGTATATGTAGGTCCCTATTAGACCTTCGAAAAGACGACGTCGGCGTCTGGCACGTTATGCCGAACAAGCCGGACAGGAAAGGAGGGAAGAGGCAACAGCCACAGAGACTAACATTGTAGCCTCTGCTCCACAGCCTCAAGGCACAACCACGACCTCGACTACCCAACTAAAGAGGGGACGTGGGAAGAGAATGGCAAACCAATATCCAGATAAGGATACATGTTATGTGATAACGAGAGTCAGGGAAGAAGGGTAGATCCTAGAGCCACGAGAGTACATCAGTCGATGGCGTAATGCGATCGGGGCAAAAGTAAGAGATCAACTGAACCCAGCAATCCATTTCTGGACTGGCAAACAAGGCGTACCTTTGGAAGACAAGAACAAGATATGGGATAAATGGTTGATGGTCAATTTCAGGTTGCCAGAGGGAAAGCATGAACTCATAAGAAAACATGCTTACAAGATAATGGGCCATGCCTTCCAACGTTGGAGGTCGGATCTAAACAGGAGGTTTATCCAGAGGGGGTTAACTCCATTCCACGAGTTTGGCAACATAACTCATAATCAATGGGCGCAGCTCGTGGCTGAGAAGACTTCACCTGAAGCAGTGGTCATCAGTCAACGTAATAGAGAGCAGGCGAAGAAGAACAAACACCACCCTCGCCTAGGCCCCGGTGGCTACCAGGGCAAGCAAGACGTGTTTAGGAAGATGGATGAGTTGGCCGAAGCTTCTGATGATCCAAAGAAAAAGAAAGTGAAGAATTTGAGGCCACGTTTGAAGCAATGGATATATGCAAGGAGTGTGGATTCCTCCGACCTCAAGTTTGCTGAGCCAGAGACCGAATAGGCAGTATCACAGATACTAAAATATGTTGAAGACACGGAGAACGGCACATTCATTCCTTCTAGAGAGAGGGACGAGCTGAGCTTTGGCTTGGGCAACCCTGAGCACCCAGGCCGCACCAGGGGGCTAGGGAAGTTGACAACCTGGAAGAAAGGATTCAAAGAGGACAACATGTACAAGAAACATGACAGATGCCAAAAAGCCGACCTTGAGGTCCACGTGAAGGCTATAGTTGAGAAGGTGCTTTCAGAGCAAGGTCTGTCTTTGGAGCCGCGGACACAAATGGCACCACTTGGAGAGCTGGCTATAATTGGCAGCCCTCCGGATGTTCCTAGCAGCCAAGGTTCCAATGCAACCACAACCGCCGTCGATCGCATACGGGAGCCAACTAGTTGCACCCTATTGGTTCCAATGGGCAGGGGGGACACGATGCTTGAGGTGGCAACGGGTGTGGCACATCCTCCATTCGGCCTTTGCCATCATCGTGAACTCCCGCAGGACTACACTAGGGTCGAGGTGCATACCGTGAAGCCCGAGTACATGAGGCATAAGATAGATCACCCAACTCAAGAGGGGCTTGTTCATCTTGGAGAAGTCATGAAACAGTTCATCCTCTGGCACAAAAAGGACATTATATTGAATGTTTCTTCGCCAACTCCGAGCGACGTGCATCTGGAGCGAGTTGTTGAGGATGGGGGGGTATATTCACCGGCTCTTGACGACCACATGCCTCATACGCCACATTCTTCCCCGACTCCTAGCATGCCACATACTTCTCCAGCTCGTCATACCGAGCAAGAGCATGATGAGGTGCCACATTCTTCCCCAACTCCTAGCAATCTCATGACTGACAAGCCACATGCTTCTCCAGCTCGTCATACCGAGCAAGGGCATGATGAGGTGCCACAACGTTCTCCAACTACTCATACCGAGCAAGTGGCTCGTGACATGCCAGAGCCTCCTCAACAGGCGCAGCCGATACGTAAACGAGGACTGCCTTCCGAAAAAGAAGATGAGGGCGCGGCTGAATGGGAAGTCTGAGCGAAGCATCCCTACCATATAAGGCCAGCTTTTATTGGTATGCCAAACGTCCCGATGATTGACAAGTGGTATTCTCGTGACAAGTTCAAGCCTGAGAACCAAGTTAAAGATCTCTACGCACGTGCTAATGAGCCGCCTGACACTAGCAAACTCCACCAATCGTTTAAGAAGTATCCAAATGTCGAGGACATCAATTGGACAGAGGATTGCCCAAAGGAATATAAAAGAGGCAAGCCCTTCCTACCAAACCGAATGATGTCGCTCATGCCACTTGGAATGAGAAGGTTCCATGATTGGTACTTGCGTGCCCAGGCGATGAGACTAAACGAGATAAAAGCATGCTGGCCTAAAGGCACATTTGGAGGCCCACCTGGGGCACTATTATTTGACTTCGATGACATCCAGACATGCTTTCACCTCGGATCCATGGAACTTAATCTAGTTCGCGTGTGGTGCCTGTAAGTCCTTGCCCTCTCGATATGATATCAATGTAATGTTTGGATTTATTGATAACTAACCCACATCGTGATTTGTAGAATGCAAGCACATAATGTCAAGAAGACGCCAAGTCTAAGTGTCGGGTATATAGACCCTTATTATATATCATCAGCAAAATTTAATTACCCCGAGTACTGGCCTCGGAATCACGAGGAACTAAAAGATGGGAAGACCGTTAAGGAGAAAGAGGTCATTCGGAAGGATAAGATATATAGAGCGGCCATCAAGGTTGCGGCACGGATTGCCCAATTTTTTAAGAATCTCGAGCATAACAAAACCATATGGGCACCATACTACTTCTGGTAAGCTCGACTCTATACCTAAATACAGTTTTGTTTGATATATTTAGTTCGATGCAAGAGGGATTATCTGTTTCTTCTTTGATTAAATTCGTGCAGCAATCACTGGATTCTTTTTGGCGTCGATCTCGGGAACAACATGGTATATGTCTTTGATTCAGCAGATTTTGAGCCTCAGACATACATGGACTTCACAGCGATTCTCAAGACGTATAAATATCGACAATCCTCATTAACTTATATGTTTGCATATATACTTGTAAACTTCGCCTTTTGGATACTAACAAGTTGCATTTGCTAAAATCCTTCGAACAGGGCATTCAGGCACTATGTCAACGAACATAAAGGAGTGCATGATCCACAATTTAAGGACAAATTGCGAATCAAAACTCTATTGGCGGTAAGTGTAACTTATATTGGTACACTCCATTACGTGGTTTGTCAATAACATTACTTAACATTTTAATATATGAAATATACAGGGTCCCAAGCAGAGGCCTAATAGTCTACATTGTGGATACTACGTGTGTTCTGTGATGAGTAACAGTCTTGCCTATAGGAGACACCCCGAGCTGGTAAATTTGAACCTCTTTGACCCTAGTATGGAATCTTAGCTTCTTGTTATGAAATACTAGACCTAAACTTGTTCTGTTGTAGTGGAAAGAAGAAAAAAACAAGATAAGGAGTCCATACAAGGATGACCAACTCTTAGAGCTCGTCGGCGACCTTTGCGGCTTCATCATTGACCAGATTGTCGATTACAGAGGCGACTACCATGACCCAGATTCTGACTTAGGTAGTAATATTGTCTTCCAACACCTTCGTGAGACTCACAGACTTCAACTAGGCCACTGAATGGTTTGGGCTTCTCGAACTCTTTGAACTTTTGAATTATGGCTTTATAATGGACTTGTGATGGTACTTGTGGTTTGTATGGACTAAAAGACTTTGAATTATGGCATGTAATTGTGGTTTGTATGGACTAAAGGACTTTGAATTATGGCATGTAATTGTGGTTCGTACGGATTATGGCTACTTGTGATGGTACTTGTGAATTATGACTATATAATGGCTCTTGTGGTTAGATTTGAAATTGAATTTGAATTATATATTATATCATGTGGTCAGATTTGAATTTAAATTATATTTTTTTTCCTGAAAAATCCACTGTAGGGGCGGTTGAATCATCAACCCCCCCTTACAAATGCCATTTGTAAGGGCGGTTGGATCACGAACCCCTCTTACAAATGCCATTTGTAAGAGGGGTTCGTGATCCAACCGCCCTTACAAATGTCATTTGTAAGGGCGGTTTGCCCAACCGCCCTTACAGTGGGCTAATTTTTAAAAGCCCCCTGGTAAGAGGGGTTGGGCTACCCGCCCTTAAAAACCCCTGAGACCCGCCCTTAAAAACCCTGGCTGTAGTAGTGCTCGGCATGTCGCTCCACGAGCTCGACGCCGGCAGCGGCACGTGGCGGCACGTCACGGACCTCGAGGGAGATTGTGCGCTCTTCCTGGGGGCGAACTACCCGTTCTACGTCACCGTGCGGCATGGGCGTGGGTCCGAGGATGAGGCCGATCATGAGGTGGACTGCGTGTACCTCGCCGACACGCCCTACGGCTGCGACGCGGCCATCTTTGACCTGAAGAAGGGGGACGGAGGTGACGGTTGCATTAAGCGGCGCCTCGCGTACTCTCTCGTGGCTGACCCATTGCAGATGCCCATGTGGTTCGTGCCAACGGACTACCCACACTAGGTGGTTACTGACGAAGATACTTTTTTTCTAAAAAAATAATTATCATGTATGTTTGTGTCGGTGTTCGAACCCGAGGGGGTCCTAGACCGACGAGTAAATGCTGCGTGTCCCTTTCCTGGATGGTGATGCAAGGAGAACACATGAGGGTTTATCCTGGTTCGGGCAAGAGAAGGCCCTACGTCCAGCGGGGGGGGGGAAAGATTTGTATTTCCTTGCATCGAGGTGCTCGTGTAGGGGTTACAAGCTTGCGAGAGAGGGCGGTGAGCCCAGGTCTCAAAAGGAGAAGGAGAAAATACAAGATGATTGCTTGAGATGTTGGTCTCTATCTCGTATATGACTGGTCATTCGTCTGTCTTCTTCGTTGTAGAGCCCTGGCCTCCCCTTTTATAGGGTGAGAGGTGGCCAGGACGATGGGCTTTGAAACGATGCTTTGTCGATCCCTGTTTGAGAGGACTGTAGAGGCGTGCCCTAGGAATGGAAGACCATCCCTGGGCACGTGATGTCGTAGAGGATGAGGCGCTGAAATGACCCGGAGTGCCGCGCCATACCGTCCTTCCTTCCCTGTTGAGCCGTGCTGGGCGTCGAGGCCGGGTCGAGGCTGGGTTGAAGCCGACCGGATAAGTCTGAATCCCTTGGATCGCGGTGTACGGGCCTTGTCGTATCCTCCCTCGAGGGTAACAAGTGACGTACAGTGCGCGGTAGGGTGGGTACAGTGACGTTTTTCACCTCCCATCAAGGCATGGGCGGTAAAACAGTGAAGACTGTCACTGGCATTGTTCCCACGTCGACCATACTCGCGGCCATACCGGTGGGTGGTAGTAGGTAATTGCATTAAATGCTATGACTTTTGTCCCGGGGTAGGTGGAGAAAGAGGGGATCGAGCGTCCCGACCCGGGGTCACGCGAGTCGGAGCCTTCCCGACGGGCGGACGGGCCTCGTGCGAGTCAGAGTGCGGTCGAGGTACTTCGTCGTACGGAGTGGGGCGTTGTTGAAGCGCCCCCCGTCGAGGGTGCCTCGTACGAGTCGGAGACGGAGTGCGGTCGAGGCTCTCCGTCGAGCGGGCCTCGTACGAGGCGGACCCAGTGTTCGGTCGAGGCGGGCTGCCTTTTATTATGGTTTCAGTCGTTCTAGCTTTTCTTTATCGATGAATGTGGGTACCCCCGTACTGTTGGTACCGACAGTAGCCCCCGAGCCTTTGGGTGAGTGTGTGATCACTCTCCCAGAGGTTTGTTTGAACTGGAGTCGTGGCGTCGTGATTTTTTTTCGGTGGGGGCGCGCGAGCGCACCCGCCGGGTGTAGCCCCCGAGGCCTCGGTGGAGTGTTGAGACTCCTCCGAGGTCTTTTATTCGTTTTATTGGGGAATGATTCGTTGCGGTCGAGCCTCCGAGCCTCGCGCGCACGAGGTCGATCAGAGTCCCGGCCATCTTCCGTTGTGCGACCCTCACGCTCCTTCTTTAGAGAGGAGGAGGAGGGGTGGGGAACGCCGTACTACCCCTGTTTGGGCGAGTTCCGACGATCTCCGGCGAGCTGCTAACGGGTAAATTCGAGTGAGAGTCCGTGCTCCAGTCATTAGGAGTCGGCTTGTGGCCCGGAGGCGCTCTCCAAAATGCCAAGGAGTGGTCGTGTGGATGTCGGTTCCCTGCGACGGGATCCGAGGGCTCGGTGCCTCCCCCGAGGGGGTTCCTACATCGTCCTCTTCCTATAGCCTCGAATACGTCTTGGGGTGCCTCGAGAGCGTGGCTCGAGCCCTGGCCATGTACGGGCGCACCCTTGGTCGTCCCTTGCTCCGTCGCTCGAGGGCGGCTGTCGAACCCAGGTCGAGGGCCAGCCTCCGCTCCCTCGAGACTTATGGTGGGTTCGGAGTTGCGGTCGAGCCCCTGAGCCTCGCGCGCACGAGGTCGATCGGAGTCCCGGCCATCTTTTGTCGTGCGACCCTCACGCTCCTCCTTCAGGAAGGAGGAGGAGGGGTGGGGAACGCCGTACTACCCCCGTTTGGGCGAGTTCTGACGATCTCCGGCGAGCTGCTAACGGGTAAATTCGAGTGAGAGTCCGTGCTCCAGTCGTTAGGAGTCGGCTTGTGGCCCGGAGGCGCTCTCAAAAATGCCAAGGAGTGGTCGTGTGGATGTCGGTTCCCTGCGACAGGATCCGAGGGCTCGGTGCCTCCCCCGAGGGGATTCCTACATCGACCTCTTCCTATAGCCTCGAATACGTCTTGGGGTGCCTCGAGAGCGTGGCTCGAGCCCTGGCCATGTACGGGCGCACCCTTGGTCGTCCCTTGCTCCGTCGCTCGAGGGCGGCTGTCGAACCCAGGTCGAGGGCCAGCCTCCGCTCCCTCGAGACTTATGGTGGGCTCGGAGCCCGTTATAGGTATATGGGAATATCCGTCCATGGATCTCGCCCCGCCCGTTAGCCAGGCGCGTCTTTTTAGGGCGAGATCGGCGCGGTAGTGGGCGACGTGGCGTTCGGTTACGGCGTAGGGGACGGCCACGTGCCTGGCTCCTGTAAGACGTGGGGGACGGTTAGGTGAGCGCATTTAATGTGGGAAACTGTTCCTACCTTTTCGCGTGGCCGTTGGACTTCTTCCCGGCCTATAAAGGCGAGACCCAGGGGTCTGCGTTCCCCACCGGTTCTTTGCGCTCTTGCCATCCCTTAGCCTCAGGAAAACCCTTGCCCTCTTGAGCTTTCCGCCCGCACCGCCGCTGCCGCCGCCGCCTCCCCCTTCGCTCACACCCCTCCCGACAGCGTCGATGGCCGGAAAGAGTCAGATTCTCCCTGCCGACGACTGGGCCGCTTCCTCGGTGATGGAGAGGAAGTTGGAAGAGTTGGTCGAGGACGGGCTGCTGTGGCCGAGGACAAGCCAGTTGCGGCCGGAGTGGATCGCGCCGCCGCCAGCCCACCGGGAGCCGGCGCCCCCTGAAGGGTACGTGGTGAGCTTCGTCTGCTTCCACGAGCGGGGATTCGGCGTTCCCGCATCCGTCTTCATGCGTGCGCTTCTCCACTACTACCGGGTGGAGCTCCATCACCTCGCCCCCAACGCCGTCGCACAGGCCGCCATTTATGCGGCGGTCTGCGAGGGCTACCTCGGGGTGGAGCCGCAGTGGAACCTGTGGCTTCACCTCTTCAAGGGCGAACTCTTCGCAAAGAGGGCGGGGGAGAAGGGCGTCCTGTGCGCGGCGCGGATGGGGAGCTGCGTCCTGCAGTTGAGGTCGAGCCGGGCGGATCAGTACATCCCGGCTCGCCTCATCTCCTCGAACAGCGGGTGGCACGAAGGCTGGTTCTATCTCCGCAACGACGACAACCAGCTGCCGAAGTACACCGGCCGCGTGCTGACCGCCCGGGAGGATCGCTGGACGTATGGAGTGCCGGAGGCCGAGAAGCCGCGCCTGGATCCGTTGCTAGTGGCGCTGCATCAGCTTCGCCTTCGAGGCTTGACGGCAGCGGCGTTGGCAACGGCGTTCCACCACCGAAGAGTAATGCCGCTGTGCCGGCGTCGCCTGCATCTCGACCAAATGACTCCGGAGGCGTCTCTGGAGGGGAGCCGGATGTCCCACGAGTCCCTCTCCCTCGAGGAGGTGCTCCGTCGCGCTCGTCGGATGGTCGGGACGTTCAAGACGGAGGAGGTCGACCGGGTCCCCATGAGGCCCACCGAAGGGTTCGAGCCCGTGGTAAGTCCTTTTGAGCTGGTGCGCTTGTTCGGTTTTGTTCGTTTTTTGGATCCCCCTAATCTGGTCGAGGCCGGTGCGTAGGACTTGTCGGCGCTGCGGGAGACGCGGCCGCCGGTCCCGGAGGACCAACCTGCCCGGGAGGCTCGACGGCTGCATGCCTCGAAGCAGAAGAAGGTCAAGGAGTCGACCAAGAAGCAGGCGGCTCGCAAGGCCAGGGAGGCGGATGCGCGGAAGAAACTCCGGCGCCATCAAGCCCTCGATGGAGTTCCTCTGGCGCCGTCGCCTTCCGAGACAATCTCGGGGGAGGACGACGATAGCAGCGGCGAGGACGATGACGCCCTGTCGCGGTATGAAGCCGCGACCGGGCTGGGGGACCTCCCCGACATCCGCCCTCTGCTGGAGCCCATCGCTGGGTCGTCTTCCTCGATCATCGTGGTCGAGGAGACCGAGGAGAAGGAAGAGGAGGAGGAGAAGGAGAAGAAGAAGAAGGAAGAAGCGCGCCCCTCGATGGGAGGGGCCACTTTGCCCCGGACCCGGCAAGAGGGGTCGACGGGGATGCCTGTTCCGGCTCAGGCCCCGCAGACTCGGGCGGGGGCCAGGACAGCGGTGCCGTCGTCGTCATCGGCGGCGCCGTCGACAGGCGTGAGAACCCGAGGCCAACTGGCTTCGGAGGCGCAGAAGGCGCAAGGCGCTGCACCAGCGAGGGCCCCACGGAGTGCCCGGCCTGCTGGCGGGGCCGCTGCGAGGCCGCCGCCTGCCACCTCGGGAGGCTCGGACCGCGCGGGGTTGAGGCCCTTGGTGCCAATTTCCGGGTGAGTACTTGTGCTTAGTGGCTTTGTCTCTCTCTCTGGATCCGCCGGTTGACCTTGTCCTTTATTTCACAGGTTGAAGCGGAAGGCGGAGCTTATGGGGCCTACCCCAGTGAAGTCGCTACGAGCGAGCGCCTCCGCTCTCAACCGGACGGCGGAGCAGGACGCAGCCTGGGTCCGCCAGGTCGAGGCCGCGAAGGAGCGTCTTCGACAGTAGCAGGAGGCAGCAGTTGCTGCGGGCCCTGACGCTGCCGCGGAGAAGTCTGACCCGGCGAGGGTGGTGGCGCCCGGTTCGGTCGAGGCGGAGCCTAGGCCGTTGCCGACGGCCGAGGCCACCGTCGAGGTCGTGTCAGGTGAAACGCCCGCCGGCGGCGCGGAGCGAGCGAGCGCTGATGTGACCATGGAGGAGGTCGCGTCGGCACCGGGACCGGAGGTGGCACCGGCAAGGGGACCGCTGCCGCAGCAGGACCTGCCGGTGTGGTCGGTGGAGAGTGAGGCCGTCGAGCCCCCTACCGGGGCTCCAGAAGGAAGGGCGTCAGAGGTGGAGGCGCTGGCTCCGACAGCGCCGTCGGTCGGGGCGCCGGCTCCTGAACCGCCGACGGTCAAGGCGGCAGCTCCGGAGGTGCCGACAGCCGAGGTGGCGGCCCCGGAGGTGCCGGTGACCGAGGGGCCAGCCACCGCAGAAGGGCAGGCTCCCGTGGTCCTCATCCCTGACGACACCCCCCTGGACAAAGGAAAACAAGCGATGGGGGTCGAGGGGGGTGAGGTCATGGATCAGGTCGGTGCCTCGACGGCCGCTGGAGCCGCGGGAGCCGCGGACGGGGCCGGCCCTTCGGCGGGACCGGGAGACGCCCCGGCCGGGTCGTCGTCGTCGTGGCCCGACATCGCCGTGCTGGCGATAGCACGGGCCGAGGAGGAGATTCCGAGGTGGGGGGGGCCGTCCCTTCAGTTCAGGGACGCTGCGAACCCCGATGCTGAGCCCATCTTCACCCTGAACGACAGGGATGAAGTGCACCGCTGGCAGTACCTTGAGGGTGTCCGCCGGCACCTCGATCGGATACTCCACGTGGCGTCCGACGCCGTCTCGCGGGGTATACGGGATGCCACCGAGGTACGGCCGATTCGTTAGCTTTTTTCATGGTTCTTGGTGCTCTTTTTCCCTCGGTCTCTTTATTTTCTTGGTTTCTTCGAATCGTGATTAGGAGCTGAAGGAGTACTCCCGCCGCAAGTCACTCTTCATCCGGGATGAGAGTGGCGTGTGGGCCTCGCTGGCGTGGCAACGAGCCCTGGTCGAGGAGGCTCAAAAGAAGCTTTCCGATCGGAACGCCGAGATGGCCGAGCTGCGTACCGCCTACTCGACGGTGAAGGAGGAGGCGATGCACGCTTGGGCGGCCGAAGCCGTGATGCGCACCGAGATGGACAAAGCCCGGGAAGAAACTGCCCAGGCTCATAGGGACCTCGAGCCCCTGTCGGCACGGGTGAAGGAGCTCGAGGAGGATGTCTCCCAGGTCAGCCGTCAGCGCGATGCCCTCAATGTTGAGGTCGGGCAGGTTTCGGCCCGTTTCAGCGCGCTGAATGACGAGGTCACAACGCTGAACGGGGCCGTCCAAGAGAAGGACGCAGCACTCTAGACCGCCCGTCAGGAGATCGAGGCGCTGAAGGCGACCATCCGTGACAAGGACAGCGCCCTCCTGGGGCTCGAGCAGTCGTGCGGGGGGCTCCGTGACGAGGTTCTGGGCTTGAAGACCCATATCGAGGGTAAGTATAACAGTTATAGCCATGACGTCGAGGCCTCGTGTTAGGTACTAATTTATTTTGTCGTGTTTCAGAGCTGGAGAGTGAGAATCGGGCGACCCACTCGTCTGCCAACTCCTTCCAGAGCCTCCTCGAAGCCGAGATCCGGAGGACCCAGCTGCTCCAGGGCGCGATCACCACCGTGTGTGACGGTCTGGGGGTCGAGCCCGACGCCGACACTGGGGAAGACGTTCCGGGGAACTCCTTCATCCGTCGGATGGCGGCGCTGGGCCGCCTTGCCCGGGAGAAGATACGGGACAGCCTCCACCACGGCGTGAAGAGGGCGCTGGCCGTCGTCCGTTCAGGGTTTGTGTTCGACCTGGAGCTCGTGGCCGACGGCTTCATCACAGACCCGGATCGGACAGACGCGGATAATGAGAACACCTGCCTGGAGCTGATTGAAGCCGCAGAGGGGCCTAGGAGTCGTCTGGCCTCGCTTTTTGAACCTGAGGTGGTCCCGCCTCCTGACGATGAAGGCCTGTGAGCCAGATCTGGGCGCAAAGGCCCATGTAATAAGTTAGTTATTCTGAATTTTGATTGTGGTGGCCTTGGAGGCCCTGAGAGCTCGAAACAGAAACCAGTTCGTGGTTAATTTAGTTTTATTCGAGCTTCCCTTCCCTTTATCGCTTGGATTGTGTTTTCGTACGATTTACTTAGCACGCAGTCGCGTCTTTTGGCGCAGGGGAATGAGTGGAGGTACCGTAGCCTCGGAGGCGTAAGTGACCCCGCGGCTCGACTGCCCCCGAGCTTCAGGGCGCTTTTGCGGCCTCGTAGATTGTGTAAGAACTTGATCTAAGCGATAGGGGGTGTACTCTTTTTCAAAGTTATGAACCGTTATTAGATCTACCTAGCGTGCGAACGTGCCCCTAGAAGGCGTGAGGGGTGAGCGAAGGTACCATAGCCTCAGGGGCGTAGGTGATTTCCCGGCTCGAGAGCCCTTTCGAGCCTTAGGGTGCTCTTGCGGCGCTGTCGATCTAAGAAACAGTTCTATCTTTAAAAAAGAGTACAAGTTTTTTCGAGGACTGGGGGGTTCCCCCTTGTAGCCCCCGAGGGAGGGTCGATTCTGGGAGTGCAAAGTCGATCCTTCCTCATTGTGAAATGAAAGTTTGAACATCGCTGTATTCTTTATTGACGAGAAAGAAATTACAGAGCCTCGAGGCTTTTTAAGGAAAGAAGCGACGTAGCTGTTCAATGTTCCAAGCGTTGATGAGGATTTCGCCCTTCTCGTTGGATAGCTTGTAGGTGCCCGGCTTTAGTACTTCTGCGATGATGTACGGTCCTTCCCATGGTGGCGTGAGCTTGTGGCGCCCCTTGGTGTTCTGGTTCCGCCGTAGCACCAAGTCGTCGATGATGAGGTCACGCTTGCGAACGTGTCTATCGTGGTAGCGTCGGAGACCCTGCTGGTACCTGGCAGAATGCAACAGAGCCACATCCCGGGCCTCCTCGAGCTGGTCGAGGGCGTCCTGTCTTGTGGCGTCGTTATTTTTTTCGTTGTAGGCCTTCAACCTCGGGGATCCGTATTCTATATCAGTTGGGAGCATAGCCTCAGACCCGTAGACTAAGAAGAATGGAGTGAACCCCGTGGCTCGACTCGGCGTTGTTCTTAGGCTCCACAGGACCGAGGGTAGCTCGGCAGCCCATCTTTTGCCATGTTTGTTTAGCTTGTCAAAGATTCTAGGTTTCAGGCCTTGTAGGACCATGCCGTTGGCACGTTCCACTTGGCCATTTGTTTTTGGATGAGCCACAGCTGACCAGAGCACACGAATGTGGTGGTTGTTGCAGAAATCCAAAAACTTTTTCCCAGTGAACTGGGTGTCGTTGTCTATGATAATACAGTTAGGAACCCCGAAGCGATGGATGATGTCGGTGAAGAAAAGCACAGCCTGCTCCGACCTGATGCTGGTGATGGGGCGAGCCTCGATCCACTTGGAGAATTTGTCGATGGCGACGAGCAAGTGGGTGAAGCCGCCCGTTGTTCTCTTTAGAGGTCCGACAAGGTCGAGCCCCCAAACGGCAAACGGCCACGTGATGGGAATGGTTTGCAGAGCATGTGCCGGGAGATGAGTCTGTCTCGCATAGTACTGACAACCTTTACAGGAGCGTACTAGCTTGATAGCGTCGGAGACCGCGATCGGCCAATAGAATCCCTGTCGAAAGGCATTGCCGACGAGGGTTCGAGGCGCTGCGTGGTGACCACAAGCCCCCGAGTGCAGGTCGCTAAGCAGGTCCCTGCCTTCCTCGTTTGTGATGCAGCGTTGGAGGATGCCAGTAGGGCTGCGGCGATACAGCTCCCTACTGTCGCCGATGATCGCAAGGGTTTTTGGCCCGGCGAGCGATCCGTCGAGCCTCGATCTTATTCGAGGGGAGGTCCCCTCGGATAAGGTAATCGAGGTACGGAGCGCGCCAGTCAAGCTCGAGGTCAGATGGTGGGGTCAATCCTTCCACCTGCATGGCTTCAGCCCCGGTCGAGGGGGCTTCCGCCTCAGGTGGGGGGTCGAGTGACGTCCCGTCGACCCCTCCATCCGACCCAAAGTCGACGGACGGCCGCTGGAGATCTTTCGCGAAAACGTCTGGTGGAACCGCAGTTCGACTGGACGCGATTTTCGCGAGTTCGTCAGCGGCCTCATTATACCTGCGTGCGATGTGGCTGAGCTCGAGGCCGTGAAACTTGTCCTCGAGGCGCCGCACTTCTTGGCAGTAAGCTTCCATCTTGGGATCGCGGTAGCTCGAGCTCTTCATGACCTGATCGATCACGAGCTGGGAGTCGCCTCGAACGTCAAGGTGTCGGATCCCAAGCTCGATGGCAATTCTCAGCCCCGTGACGAGCGCCTCGTACTCCGCAATGTTGTTGGACGCAGGGAAATGAAGCCGGATGACGTAGCGCATGTGGATCCCGAGGGGCGAGATGAAGAGCAAGCCCGCGCCTGCTCCTATTTTCATCAATGACCCATCGAAGTACATGGTCCACAGCTCTGCCTGGAGCTGTGCTGGAGGGAGTTGAGTGTCAGCCCACTCAGCCAGGAAGTCTGCTAATACTTGTGACTTTATAGCTTTGCGCGGCGCATAGGTCAAGGTCTCGCCCATGAGCTCGACCGCCCACTTGGCAATCCTACCCGAGGCTTCCCGGTTCTGGGCTATCTCTCCCAGGGGGAAAGAAGAAACCACAGTAACCGGATGGCCCTCGAAGTAGTGTCGGAGTTTGCGTCGCGTCAGGACGACGGCATATAGCAGCTTCTGGATTTGTGGGTATCGGATTTTAGCTTCCGAGAGTACTTCGCTGATGAAGTAGACCGGCCTCTGGACGAGCAAGGCGTGCGCCTCCTCGGCCCGCTCAACAACCAAGACCGTATTGACTACTTGTGACGTCGCGGCGACGTAAAGTAGGAGCGGTTCCCCCGGGGTCGGAGGGACGAGGATCGGTGATTTAGAGAGTGTGGCCTTGAGTTTTGCGAGGGCATCCTCAGCCTCGAGGGTCCAGGAAAAACGCTCCGATTTCTTCAAGAGACGGTACAGAGGGAGCGCTTTTTCGCCGAGGCGCGAAATGAAACGGCTGAGTGCCGCCAAGCAGCCCGTGACCCTCTGCACGCCCTTTAGATCTCGGATGGGGCCCATCTTGGTTATCGCAGAGATTTTTTCTGGATTGGGCTCGATGCCACGCTTAGACACGATGAACCCTAAAAGCATACCTCGAGGGACGCCGAAGACGCATTTTTCTGGGTTGAGCTTGATATTCTTTGCCCGAAGGCACTTGAAGGCAACGTCGAGGTCGTTTACTAGATTATCGGCTTGTCTGGTCTTGACAACGATGTCATCGACGTATGCCTCGACGGTTGGTCCGATGTGTTCCCCAAAGACGTGCTGCATGCATCGTTGGTACGTTGCCCCTGCGTTCCGGAGACCGAAGGGCATCGTGACGTAGCAATACATGCCGAACGGGGTAATGAATGAAGTCGCGAGCTGGTCGAACTCCTTCATTTTGATCTGATGGTAACCGGAGTAGGCGTCAAGGAACGAAAGAGTTTCACACCCCGCAGTGGAATCAATGATTTGATCGATGCGTGGCAAAGGGAAAGGAACTTTTGGACATGCTTTATTCAAACTAGTATAGTCTACACACATCCTCCATTTCCCACTCTTTTTCTTAACTAATACAGGATTAGCTAGCCACTCGGGATGGTGAACTTCCTTGATGAACCCGGCCTCCAGTAGCTTGTGGATTTCCTCGCCGATGACCCTGCGCTTCTCCTCGTCGAAGCGGCGCAGGCGTTGCTTCACCGGCTTGGATCCAGCCCGGATTTCTAAGGCGTGCTCGGCGACTTCCCTGGGTATGCCCGGCATATCCGAGGGACCCCACGCAAAAATGTCGACGTTTGCACGGAGAAAGTCGACGAGCACGGCTTCCTATTTCGGATCGAGGGTGGTGCTGACGTTCAGCGCTTTCCCGTTGGCATCAGCGGGGTCGAGGGGCACGAGTTTGACGTCCTCCGCGGGCTCAAAGCTGCCGGCGTGGCGCTTTGGGTCGGGAATCTCGTTGGCGAGACCGTCGAGGTCTGCAGCTAACGTCACCGACTCCAAAACCGCCTCGCCGTGCTCGACGCACTCGACGTCGCACTCGTAGGCATGTTCATACGAGGGCCCCACAGTAATGACGCCGTTTGGGCCGGGCATTTTAAGCTTGAGATAGGTGTAGTTCGGCACAGCCATGAACTTGGCATAGCACGGGCGCCCGAGGATAGCGTGGTATGTTCCACGGAACCCGACCACTTCGAAGGTGAGGGTCTCCTTTCTGAAGTTGGCCGGTGTGCCGAAACAAACAGGCAGATCGACCCGTCCGAGGGGTTCCGCCCGTTTCCCTGGCACGACTCCGTGGAAGCCCCCGACGCTAGGTTGGAGGCGCGTTCTCTCGACCCCTAGAAGGTCGAGGGTCTGGGAGTAGATGATGTTGAGGCTGCTTCCGCCGTCCATGAGTACTTTGGTGAGACGTGTGTTGGCGATGACGGGATCAACAACAAGAGGGTAGACCCCCGGATTGGGGACGTAGTCAGGATGATCATCACGGTCGAAAGTGATGGCCACCACAGACCAGTCGAGGAAACGGGGAACCGCCGTTTGTACGGAGAAAACCTCGCGCCGCTCTCGCTTGCGCTGGCGCACTGAGAGGCGGGTCGAGGGTCCTCCGTAGATCATGAAGCAGTCATGGATCTCGGGGAACCCTTCATCCTTGTCGTCACCCTTTGGGTCTTCCTTCTTGTCGGTGTTCTTGCCACCCGCGCCCTCGAAGTACCTGCGGAGCATATGACAATCTTCGAGGTTATGATTAGTGAGTCCCTTGTGGTAGGGACACGGTTCTTTGAGCATTTTGTCGAAGATGCCCCCGCCGGGGGGGCCTCGAGGCTTCTTGCGCTCAGTAGCAGCGACGAGCTCGTCGGCCGGGGCCTCGAGCTTGCCTTGCTGGCCTTTCTTCTTCTTGCGGTTGTTCCTCTTGGAGCCATGGGTGGATCTCGCGGGATCGTCGGTCTTCTGCTTCCCTTTGTCCTGCTCACCGCCGAAGATGGCGCCAACTGCCTCCTCGCCAGCGGCAAAGTTGGTGACGATGTCCATCAGTCCGTTGGCAGTGAGTGGGGTATGACGGCCCAACTCTCGAACCAACTCCTTGCAAGTGGTGCCAGAGAGGAAAGCCATGATCACGTCAGAATCGGTGACGTTGGGGAGCTCGGTACGTTGCCTGGAGAAGCGCCGGATGTAATCCCGGAGGGATTCACCCGGTTTCTGCTTGCAACTTCGGAGGTCCCACGAGTTGCCGGGGCGCATGTAAGTTCCCTTGAAGTTTCCCTCGAACACCCTCACGAGATCGTCCCAGTCGTGGATCTGCTGGGGCGGGAGATCCTCGAGCTAGGCTCGAGCGGTGTCGGAGAGGAATAGGGGAAGCTGTCGAATGATGACCCGGTCGTCGGTGGCCCCGCCCAGCTGACATGCCAAGCGGAAATCGGCGAGCCAAAGTTCGGGTTTGGTCTCGCCGTTGTACTTGGTGAGAGTCGTGGGAGGGCGAAACCGAGCCGGGAGTATTGTTTCACGGATAGCCTTACTGAAGACCCGGGGGCCCGGAGGCTCGGGTGAAGGGCTACGATCTTCCGAGCTGTCGTAACGCCCGCCCCTGTGCACGTGGAAGCCTCGAGCCACACCATCACCGTGCTTGCGCGTGCGGCGCTCGACGATGTTGCCACGGGTGTCTCGAGGCTCGTGGTCATGAGCGATGAGCTCAGGGGCGGGAGCCATCCGAATCCGTCGGGCAGGTTCGGGATGAACCGAGGCTTCTCTCTCCTGTCGGGAGGGCTTTGCGAGCCGCTCCGAGGCGGGCTCGCGTCGCCTCGAGGCAGAGCTCTCGGCCTGCTACAGGGCAGCAGTCTCGAGGAGCTCTCGGATCTCATCTCGAGCCTGGCGGGCATCAGGGTTTGACGGCTCGGGCATGTTGCGGAGGAGCATGGCGGCGGCGACGACGTTCTGGCTGGCTCGAGCGAAGACCGGGGGGTCGACCGCCCGGTCCTCGCCGATGCGACGGTTAACGTCGCGAGCTCTCTCGCGAGCTCTCCCGCCAAGTGCGCGTTCCGCGCGCTCACGCTCGAGGGTTTGTTGAAGTAGATGCAGGTTTTGTCGTTCCTCGTCGAGCCTTTCCTGCAACTCGTGGATTTGCTCGAGCTGCATTCCTTGATCCGCAAGGAGCTGAGCCTCGCCCCGCTCGGCAGGAAGCTCGACATGGGGCGGCGTGTGCCTTCCTTCGTCCGACTGTTCTTCCTGCGATTCCGACGTGCTTTCAACATCGACGTTGAAGCACTCGCGGGTCGGATCGTAGGTGTCATCAGCCGAATCGGAGTCAGGAGCGCCAAAATAGTAGTATGACGGGGGAATGTTTGGCCGTTGCGAATCGTTTTTGGGGTTGCAACGTTGGGAAGTGGTCACACGGGGCTCTGCTTCTGGTGTCTCCGTAGAGTCCAGATAATCAGAAGCCATCGTGGACGCAACGAGGTCCAGAGTGGAGCGTAGATGGTGTCCGGGGAGTTCCTCATAAACACTCATGCAAGTGCTTACGGAGGAAGCATACACCTGGGCAGCCGAATCTAGCCCAAACGGGAACGGCGAAGGAGATGTGGCTGTCCACGCCGGAGCGGGTGCTCCGGGTAGCGGTGTCTCACCGGGGAGAGCGGCGGGATCCTCCATTGGCATGTTGTCCCCAGCCAAGCTTATCCTTCCCAGACCTTCCACGAGGAAATCTGGGCCAGCGCCTGGCTGGGGGGTGCCGGAACGGGGAATCTCATCACCCTCCGCGAGGTGGAGACGATGGTTATGCCGGGCTCGCCGCCGTCGGGCGGCTCGCGCCTGCCTGGAGCGACGGTACCGGCGGATTGCTCCCCCAGGCTGGGAGAGCTCATAATCCTCGTCAGTTGGGTGCCTGGGCGGGAGTAATACCATATCGTAGCCATAGCCAAGCGACATGAACTCCAAACTTCCGAACCAGATCACCGTGGCCAACGGGATAGGGCGTTCGGGGTCAGCCATCCAGGAAAAAGGCGGGAAAGCGACGTTGGCACGCAGCGGAACCCCTACCTGGCGCGCCAACTGTCGGTGTTCGAACCCGAGGGGGTCCTAGACCGACGAGTAAATGCTGCGTGTCCCTTTCCTGGATGGTGATGCAAGGAGAACACACGAGGGTTTATCCTGGTTCGGGCAAGAGAAGGCCCTACGTCCAGCGGGGGGGGAAAGATTTGTATTTCCTTGCACCAAGGTGCTTGTGTAGGGGTTACAAGCTTGCGAGAGAGGGCGGTGAGCCCAGGTCTCAAAAGGAGAAGGAGAAAATACAAGATGATTGCTTGAGATGTTGGTCTCTATCTCGTATATGACTGGTCGTTCGTCTGTCTTCTTCGTTGTAGAGCCCTGGCCTCCCCTTTTATAGGGCGAGAGGTGGCCAGGACGATGGGCTTTGAAACGATGCTTTGTCGATCCCTGTTTGAGAGGACTGTAGAGGCGTGCCCTAGGAATGGAAGACCATCCCTGGGCACGTGATGTCGTAGAGGATGAGGCGCTGAAATGACCCGGAGTGCCGCGCCATACCATCCTTCCTTCCCTGTTGAGCCGTGCTGGGCGTCGAGGCCGGGTCGAGGCTGGGTCAAAGCCGACCGGATAAGTCCGAATCCCTTGGATCGCGGTGTACGGGCCTTGTCGTATCCTCCCTCGAGGGTAACAAGTGACGTACAGTGCGCGGTAGGGTGGGTACAGTGACGTTTTTCACCTCCCATCAAGGCATGGGCGGTAAAACAGTGAAGACTGTCACTGGCATTGTTCCCACGTCGACCATACTCGCGGCCATACCGGTGGGTGGTAGTAGGTAATTGCATTAAATGCTATGACTTTTGTCCCGGGGTAGGTGGAGAAAGAGGGGATCGAGCGTCCCGACCCGGGGTCACGCGAGTCGGAGCCTTCCCGACGGGCGGACGGGCCTCGTGCGAGTCAGAGTGCGGTCGAGGTACTTCGTCGTACGGAGTGGGGCGTTGTTGAAGCGCCCCCCGTCGAGGGTGCCTCGTACGAGTCGGAGACGGAGTGCGGTCGAGGCTCTCCGTCGAGCGGGCCTCGTACGAGGCGGACCCGGTGTTCGGTCGAGGCGGGCTGCCTTTTATTGTGGTTTCAGTCGTTCTAGCTTTTCTTTATCGATGAATGTGGGTACCCCCGTACTGTTGGTACCGACAGTTTGTGTCTAAGATTTAGTTTCTAATCAGAGGTTACATCAGAGTTGGTGCTATGTAAGCAGGCCTGAGTTAGATAGAGCTACGTGTTAGGCCCATGTAACAATCCAGATCAGCTTCACAAAATTTAGGGAGTCGTTGTAGTTGTAGCCATAAGGCATAAGGGAGAGGAACAACATTGCCACAATGATAGGCTCACGCCAATGAAGTCTCAAGTGACCGGAGTCGTGGTTTTCAAAGAGGAGCACTCGTAAAACATCCCTGAGGATTTAGGCTTGGTTAAACCACATTACCAAGTCTCAACTTAGTGGTGTGGCTATAACTATAAGATTCACCTAGTTAGATCCGAAGAAACGCTTTTGAGTATCACACTTACTTTAAAATCCATATATCTATTGGATTAGTAGGGCTCGTATTATCCACCGTTGAGTAGGATGCAAGTGGACTAGTTCGCGAGCCTTAGTTTTAAGGGTTGCCATGAACAACTCATAAAATTAAGCCTATATGTGTGGATTCACATGCTAGTCTATTTACTCCCTCCGTTTACAAAAGAATGCAACCATTGTACTTGTGCAAGTCAAATTAGTTGAAGTTTAACCAGATTTGATATGAAATGGTATTAATATTTATGTCTCTAATTTACTATAAAAATATATTTCATAATAAATCTAATGATACACATTCTATATTATAAATGCTAATACTTTTTAATATAATTTTAGTCAACGTTCAGATTCTTTGACTTTTTGAAAACAAGAATTAGCATTTATACAGTACTAACAAGAATTAGCTCACGTTTAGGCCTCCCTATCTCAGAGTGGGCGTTCGGTTTAAACCAAAAATTCGGTTCGGTTTGCTCGGTTTTAGAAAATTTCGGTTTTCAAGAAGAGGGAACCGATCGGTTCATTCTGGAACAAAGAACCGACAAATTCGGTGTCGGTTTTCTACTTCGGTTTTCGGTTTTCAACCGAAGAAACCGAGCGGCGCGTAGCTGCTGCGTTTGCACCTCCGGTCGCGCCCTACCTGCTCCGCCGCCGGCCGCGTTGAGGCGCGCAGGAGCCGTCCCGTGCCCCGTGCCCCGCTCCCTGCCTGCAGCGCCGCTGGACCCTGCTCCGGGAGCAGTGCTCCCTGCTCGCCTGCTGCAGATGCGCCGCCGCCGGGCCTGCTGCAGCCTGCAAATGCGCCGTCGCCGAGCCTGCTGCCTGCTCGCGCTGCGCAAGGGGATCCCTGCTTGTGCCGCGCCGCTTGTCGGCCAGCCAACCGCCCGCGTCGCGCTAGGTCACCGCCGCCGCCCGCGAACGAAGTTTCTGGCCTGCTGGGTTAGGGTTAGGGAGCGGATGGAGATGGGAGACGGCTCAGACGGGAATGGAGAGGTTGGTGGCGTGGTATGCGGTTGCCGGTTGGGGGATTTGGTCACCTGGGGTGTTGGACTCTTGGGCCGTGTGGGCTAGGTGCCTGATGCCCTGATGGGCTGCTTTCCTCGCGACGCTAGAGAAGAAGTGTTCGGTTTCAACGGTTCTTCGGTTGTTGATCAGTAGGAAACCGAAGCCGAACACCGAACACCGAAGTTCTCGAACCCAGAACCGAAACCGAAACCGAAAACCGAAAAAACCGACATATCGGTTCGGTTTGGTTCGGTTCGGTTGTCGGTTTTCGGTGAAAAAGTGCCCAGGCTGATCCCTATCTCCCTAGGAATCTCACTGTGCTGCTACTGCACCGTACTAATACAGTGCGTAAGTGTGTACTGTGCCGCACAGTCGCACAACCTCCCGAGTAATCGGACGTTCGGATGTCAACTAGGAGGACTAAACATAAGCTAATTATAAAACTAACTGCATAAAAATAAACTAATTAGCGAGATGAATCTATTAAGCCTAATTAATTTATGATTAACACATGTTTACTGTAGTACCGCATTGTCAAATTATAAACTAATTAGGCTTAATAGATTCATCTCGAAAATTAGCAGCAGGGCTTCGGCATACCCCAGCACAGGCACCTTACGCAGCAGGGCCCTTCCCACCTCGGTCCTTTCCAGCAGGGCTTCTTCTAGCAGGGTCCTTTCCAGCAGGGCTTCTCCCAGCCAAGCCCATACCCGCAGGGCTCTATCCACCTCGGTTCTTTCCAGCAGGGCAACTTCCAGCACGTACCTTTCCAGCAAAGCCCCTACCAGCACAACTCGTACCAGCCCAGGCCGTACCAGCACACCCCGTACCAGCGTGCCCCATTCCAGCCCAGCCCGTACCAGCACACCCCGGTGGACCCTTCCCAGCACCAGGAGATTGGCATGTCGCAGCTCTTTGATGCCCCGTTAGGAACCCAATGAGATGAACAGGTATAACTAAATAAGCAAATTTTCTTATTTGCCTAGCCCATGTTATGTAAGAATACCACAATCTAACACCGATTTGTCTTTTATCTGAATAGGGGCCGACCTATGTGCAGGGGACGAGCCATGCGCAGGGCCAAGGACGGCAGCACCGTCATCGGAACCACACGGACGTTGGCTACACCCTCAACGTGGTGCCTACCAATCCGAAGAGACGGAGGCGGCCGAGGGAGCCTTACACTCTTGGGACATAGAGTGCATATAAGCATTGCAATTATATAAGGATAACATTTCAACGATCAAAAAAAATTATCTATGTGTTACTTACCAATGTCATATATACTGCAGGTTCACTTGGTCATTTTCATGGCAGGATGAAGTTGGAGACCCTTTGTTGCACTCTATGTCACCATTTATGTATCCAAGTCATTTGTTGAAGAACCTACTTAGTGTTGAACTTATGTGTCCTAGCAGTGTGTCAAAATAATTTGCAACTACATGTATTTATAACTAATGGATTTGAGCTTGTAATGTGATGTTTTTTGTGTTCCAGTGAACTTGTAATGTGCAACTTGTAATGTGCTTACATTCTACTTTTCAAACTCACTGGAACGTTCGACGATGTGTAACAGTGTTTTATGGCTGCCGCTCCCTGGCTGGGGGAGCAACAACTCTGCCGCTCCCTGCCTGGGGGCTATGTTTCCTGCTGCTCCGTGCTTTGATCGGTAACCTCGACCACATGTACTTTTTTTATAATACTAGGACATGTTGGAAAGTGACATGTTGGAAATAAAACACTTGCACGATCGAGGGAAACAGTAGACACATGGTACACACTTATTACAAGGTTCAACAGTTCCACTATCACTTGCTCCAATATAAACATAGTTCAAACTCAAACACTGATATTAACGAACTAAACAATGGCATGTTGCAAACTAAACCTAGCATGCATAATAATGGTACCACATATTGAACTGAGTTGCGCCTTCCCACAGTAACCCCCCATTGACGGCGGCGGTGGCGGTGGCGGTGGCGGCGGAGATGGAGGCCCGTGCTTCTTATGGTATGGGCACTGGCAGTATGGATTGTTGTATAGTGGCTCCTCTGCATCGTTGATGCTGTCGTCCTTCGACTTGTCCCTGTTACCACTTCCAGAGCCATACTCTAGATCAAAGATACGTCCCTGTAGATATGTGATGTATTGTTGATGGGGATAGATAGGAGGAGGATCGACCCATCGAGTGAACCCACAGTTATCTGGGCAGCTTGAATCCTGAAAACGCATCTACCAATAAGTACTTCTACAAACCAAATGCAAATATGAAAAAAATGAGAGTTAAAAGGAAATACAAATCCTTGCGGGCATCTGAAGAAATGACGGCCTCCACCGACTGTACATCTGCACGACGCAATCCTCACCGTGGCGACATTTTGGCCAATCTTCCGTGCGGTCGTCGTATGATCTAAGAGGTCTCTCGCGGGTGAAGTCACTCTTGCTCTCCAAAGGAAATTGTTCTATAGGTTTCTCAAAAGAATCAGGACCTAGAGAACCCTCCCACACAATCGGAGGTTCCTTCCTCACTCCCTTTCCTATACCTCTTCTCGACGAACTTCCGCCCGACATTTGAACTACAACTAAACAAGAAAATAACTTGTGTGATGGCCGAGAGGGGGGAGGGGGGGCGCGGCGCCAAAACGACGAATGGCCACAGCTCAAGAGGAGAAGAGAATAAAAGGCGTCCTGCGCTTGCCGCTCCTTGATCTGAGGAGCGGCAATGATGCTGAGGTGGCAGTGGCGAAAAACGGGCACGGGGCTTGCTGCTCCCCCTAGAGGAGCGGCAGCCCCATGCCCGCTTTTCGCCACTGCCACCTCAGCAGCATTGCCGCTCTTCCACGTGGGGAGCGGCAAAGTTGAAATGCCGCTCCCTCGCGTGGGGAGCGGCCAAAAGTGTTAGATATAAAAAAAAAACTTTCGGTGCTAAAATTAAAAATAGTTTTTAAAAAGTGTTAAAAATAAAAATAAAATTCATGAGGTGCAGCTAGCTAGCTCGTAAGTACTCCCTCTGTCCTGTAATATAATATGTTCTAAAAAATAAGATAAATTAAGAGAGGACATAAAAGACGCATGTACCCTCATTTTATTTTCTAATCAGACGCTATCATCAACGTGATTAATGATGATTGGTTGATAAATAGAAAGTATTTAATGTAAAATTATTTTCTGTCCTCTACAATGTATTATATTTGAAGACAAATTTTGAGTGCTAGAATGCACTGTATTACAGGACGGAGGAAGGAGGACCGTAGGAGAGCCGGAAGGAGATATCGAAGAAGCAGATCCATCGATTTGCCTTAACTTTGGTCAATAAGGCATGCGGATCAGGCGTCAGGATTAGGAAAATAGAGCTCAATCAAACATGTTTCAGACTTTCGGTCCGCTCAGAAAATAGATGTTCGACTGTTGGTTTCTACGGCTGATAAGCCGGCCGAAACTGATTTGCTGTGAGAAAAAAACACTGTGCTGATATAAGTTTAAGCGAACAAGACGAACAACGGTTTGTTCAAAACGGTAACTCAAGATCTACTGGCTTGGCTGTTGTGTTCCTGAGGGACAGTCTGCATGTCCAGCGTGGCGTACGTCTCGCTGTCCGGCGCCGCCACGTAACTAACGTACGTGGCGGTCTGGCGGAGCAGAAGGGAACGTGGCGGTCTGGTTTGCACAGCATGACAGGGCAGCGGCCTGATTCGCGGCAGCATGCGGCATGCTCAGCAGACGTGAAAAACAACAGCGGTGGCCATGGTGGAGCGGGCGAGCGGCCGATGGGCACAGTGGCGGTACTCCCTCTGATAGTCTGATGCCTGGCGCAGACAGTCGTCGTGCTCGCGGCCATTTGCCTCTTCCTCCCTGGTCCGGCACTAGTGCTGCGCTGCGGCCGTTCGTCGGGCAGGTTCAGGTCTCGCTCACCCTGTACACGTTGGCGACGGAGTGCTCTCACACGGCGGTGGTGTTTGGTGCGGCCGCGTGGCATGCTTATGCTATGCGGCAACGCGGCATTCGCGGTGGTGCGGGTTGGAGCGGCGCCGCCGGCTTACGCGGATCATGCAGCCGCATAGACCCGTTGTGGGAATGCGGGCTGGCCAACGGGATTACACGGGCTGGAGGCACGGGCTTGCCCAACGGGAAGCGAGTCGGGATCGAATTCCTCACCAGCTTGGAATCGATGACCCGTTTGATTTTTCCCTCCCTCCCTGTATAAAAATAGCAGGAGGACCGCCCGTCCGCCCCGCTGGGACGCTCCTCGCCGTAGACGACTCGAATCGAAGCCGTTGACCACGACGACGACGCAGGCACGCTTCCCTTCCGGTGCCTATTTCCTGATGCTCTAGAGGCCCTGGTCGCCTCTGTGACACCAATGCCCTGATCGAGTCCGTGTGACCAGCAGCACACGGATCCCCCCTCCCCTCCAACGACGGCCCTGCGGTGTCCACCTTATTGCCTGCATCTTCATCTCACATAAGGTACCATCTTTTTTTAGCTTTTTTTTCGAAAGATTCTCATAAATACACTCCTGACAGTAAGATTTCAAAAAATAGACCCTTCTCTTAACGCCGTTGTTATTAGCGTCAAGATCAAACGTCTCAGCATAGTAAGTTGACCATGACCCAAAAATAAGGCCATGGTCAACTTACTATCTTGAGCAAGTTTCTTCAATTCAACTTCCTCTCGAAGCTGTGCCACTTGATCAACCTATTCAAGTATAAAGAATAACAAGCTTTCAGTTTAATGATAGAGCATTGTATAATTTGTGAAACACCTATGAAGTATGAATCGCATTCAACTCATCGCTAGCAGTTGTTATGTTAAAATATCGGACTCCAGCAATAGGAAGGCAACAAAATATAGTTAATTACATGCCCTACATTTCTGTTCCTTGCTTGGAATTATTTGAATGTTATATGGTCTCCTAAAATTTGAAACTAAAACAGGATGCAGAGTTGCAGACCAAGACAAATCTTTGCAGATCGTAGTATGAACCACCGTGCAACCCGCATTGCAAACTCAAAATACATCTCCTCAACGGCAATGTCTTGCTTAACCATCCAGAAATGCACGGGAAATTCTAAATAAAAAATGCAAAGCTCTAATTACACATTAGCAACACGTATTATGTGGTTTAACTTTATTTGTAGCAACACTATTTTCTTTAGGGGACATCACGAAGATGACGTGTGCTGAATCATAAGACCATCAGTGGCATCTAACGTGCAATTTCTTAGACTCTCGAATTGAGGTCTATGAGTTGGCCAACAACAATTGGAAGGACACGATTGCTTCGTTGTTTGTCATTGTTGTCATACTATCGTAGGTCTGTGCACGCACCAGCAGCACATGATCGAGCAGAAAGACAAATTGGATGGGCTCGGGTGTCGGATTTCATGAGTTTCCTAAAATCAAACTTTATATTATGATGTCAAGCCGAGAAAACACTAGAGAGACAGGCGCGGCCTTGCTGGGCCGCGCCATTCGTTTGATTGTGCATGTCTCGGTGTTATTATAAAGACGCTAATGCTCCACCACAAGCGTCCGTTTTGCATCGGTCAGTCCAGACGTGGCTACTAGGGCTGCAGACCATCCCACAGGCCTGCTCACCTCATTGGCATACACGGTTTCTCAAAAAAAAAGAACGACAGCTTATCTTCCCCATTCGTATCAGCTCCATCGTGTCGCGCCGCCCGCCCTTCGGTCGCATACGCACGAGCTCTGCTAGCGCCCGCGTCCGCACGAGTACCGCCGCCATCCGCATACGCACGAGCGTCAAGCGCCGCCGTTAGCGGCGTACGCACGAACTCCACCGTCCGCACTGCGCTAACCACCCGTGGTGAGGGAGACCGTTGCCGCCTCCATCATGGGGGCCAGACGCCTGATCGGCTGCCAGGAAGACCTCAGCCTCCGCCTGCCCAGCACGTTGTGGCCGGGTGTGGAGCTTGCCCTTGTGCAGCTCACGACAGTTCGGGCGGAACCCGCCAACGCACATCTCGCGCCCGCCTACCCAATTTGCTATGGCGGAGGCGAAACTCGCCTGCGTGCATCCCGCGACGCCCGGGATAGAACTCCATACGCCAACGAGGATCCATTCTCTGAAACAGCAAGGAGATGCTGCGCTGAAACTGCATGCTGCAAGCGTCTGTTTCAAGTGTTTCAAATATTTCAGAGGTATCTTGAAAATGTTTTATATCGATGTTCCAAAAGTAGATCGGAATGTTGCACATGTTGGAATGGTGTTTTCAAGTGTATGTCCTAAATGTTTCATTTGTTTCAGACGTATGTTGCAAGTGTTTCATATGGATATTGCAAAAGTAAATCTGGATGTTGCACGTACATGCATGTTGCAAGACTATATTTCAAGTGTTTCAGGTGTTTCATAAGTATGTTGCAAGTGGTTCAATTGTTTCGGATGTATGTTGCAAGTGTTTCATCTAGACATTGCAAAAGTAGATCTTGATGTTGTACATGTTGTGGTGGGATCCATCTACTGTAGCCACCTGCTACAGCTGCTGGGTCCGCCTGCATGCGCATGGGTGTAGAGGGGGCGCCACGGTGCGGACGCGAAACACGAAGTGCACGCGAGCCACGGTGCAGGGATGGAACACGAAGTGGTGCGGGCCACGGACCGGTGTGGGCCCCCACGTGAAGCAGACGCTGCAGGCACGAGCGTTCGAACATTAGCCCCATCCAGATATCCGGGCGCCAGACGTTCCGATATAAAGATGGATTGGAGGCCTGTTGCTTGATTCTAACTGAGTTTGGGTTAAGTGAGACCACGAGTTAATAAAAAAAGAAGTCACGTTATCCATTCACCAGGCTCATCCCCGCACAGACCGCTGGTGGCGGCGCGGTGCACCACCACGTTCCCCGCGTGTCGAGGCGAGCAGCGTCTCCGACGGTCCGCGAGGCAAGCTGTTGTTCGATTTCAGCGAGGTAGCGGTCTTGCCTTCACTTCGCGTGCGGCGGCGCAGCTTTGTTCCCCAGCACGGCAAGGCGAGGGGAGCCTCCGTCAGCCCGCGCAGCAAGCTGTTGCTGCTCGACTTCAGCGAGGCGGCGGCTATCGGTGTCCACCTCGCAGCTGTGGTGGTGGCTAGCGTGGCGAGGTGCAGCTCCGCCGTCCTGCACGGTGACGCTAGTTGGGCTCAGTCGGCCAACACGGTCAAGCATGGTGCCACTCCGCGCGACCCAGGCGGTGAGATGAGATCCGGCTTCAGCAGGGCCGGTCCTGAGATTTTTTTTTTTTGACCCAGAACAAAACTAATTTTTTTTTGGACCTTTTTATATAAACATGATAATCTCTACTATAATTCACCAATTGAAATTATACTATGTCCGCCCGCAATTTCGGTCCCCCCAGTCATGGTTCTTCCTGGTACACACAAAAACGTGCACCAGAAAATACGACGACATTGAAATCAATGGCTGTGAGGCCTTTCCCGAAGGCTTCAACGCGATCTGATGGTCAGCACTCTTTCTATCAACCCTCCTCCCCGCGTTGAAGCCTTCCCCTCCGCATCGAGCACCCATGCCCGTGCCCATCGGCCAACGTTCGATGCCTGGGTTGTCTTTATTTTTTAACCCCCAAAAAATAAAACATCGTCATCTCCTCTCCTCTCCCCTCCCAGTCCCGCGACTCGCAACTCGCCCCGTCCCACGGCTAGGGTTCCCCGCCGGTGCAGATCGGGACGTAGATCGGCGAGGGGGCTCTGTCGAGGTGGCGCGGCCCGGGCGTGGCGGCGCACAGCGCGGCCGGCTGGAGCTGCCGGCGCCGGAGGCGGTTCGGGAGACAAGAGGCGGAGCGGCCGGACGGAGCCGCAGATTGCCTGGTCCTTGGCCGAGGTGGCGCGGCCCCGGCGGCGCGGCCGGCCGGAGCTGCCGGCGCAGGGTCGTGTGAAACCGCGCGTCTATGGGATTTGCGGCCCGGGACGTGAGGAACCGGCGCAGGCCGATGGAGGAAACAGAAACGGATGACCGCTCGCTTACGAGCGCTCCCGCGGGCGCCAACGCCGGCGGAGTCGACGAGTTGCTGGTGGCCGTGCGGTACGAGCGGGCGTCCAGGCTGGAGCCTGGAGCCGCCTGTGCGGCAGTGCGGGACACGGAGGCGCTGCTGCTGCGCGGGTTTCCCGCGACGACGGCCACGGACTTCGTCCGCGCCATCGACACCTTCGGGTACGAGGAGATGCCGTACGTCCGCGGCGCCGCACCGCGGACTAACGTGGTGGGCCGGGTGTTCACCGCCAACGAGTCGCCGCCCGATCAGAAGACGATGCCCCTGCACCACGAGATGGCTCAGGTAATTAAGTCTTCAGCCTCCTCTGCAGTCTGCACCACAAAAGTAGCGGAGTAACTGAAATTTAGGAGACAACACAGTGCCCAGGACATCTGAATTGGGTTTGCTTTAGAAATTTTCAGTAGCATATAGGAGTAGTCATTAACAGTCGTGAGCAACATTGCTCTAGCTACATATTTATTTAATGAATGTTGTAGACATACAGTTTGAATGCCGCATATTTCAGTAGTCATTTCTATGGCAACTGAGAATTAAATGAAAAATTGTTTGTGATTGCAAATTTCATTCTTGACCACATAATGTCATCTAGAGCAGAGTTTGATGACCAGGATGGAATCATGATATACAAAACTCTTTGTTTTTAGGCTCCAACATTTCCATCCAAACTGTTCTTCTGTGAAGTGGAACCAAAGAGCGGCGAGGGGACACCAATAGTACTGAGCCACTATGTCTACAAGGGTGGAGAAACTGGAGAAGGATGGACTGATATATACAAGCGTTCTAGGAGAGGGTGATGACCTGTTTTCGCCAATCAGCCGTGGATGGGAGTCGAAACTTTTTCTCACTAAAGATAAAGCCGTTGCTGAGGAAAGGTAACTGCCATGCGATGATTTTTGGGGAAAATATGAATTTTAGTGCTCAGATTACTATAAGTACACCTGTCCTCTTGATAGGCTATGAAGCATAGGCAATTTCTACTTCTAAATATCAAATTTTGATTCGATTTATAGAGGCATCACACTGGAGCTGAAAAAATAGGCAAGGTTTTGAGTGATCAGCTCATCGTCCACTAATTAAAGTGGTGGTCTCGATGTCAGGGAGTCCTGGTTTTAATTGAAGAGGTTGCTCCTGTACCACAATTCTATGGGAGCTATCATGAACTGAGCATTTGACAAACCTAAATAAACTGAATCTCTAATCAGAGATTAAAGATAATTTCACAATTTCCGCATTTTTATCTACAGATTGACAGCATGACCTCCTTTGATTGATCAGCTTTGTTGTTGCTTGTTAATTATTATTATGGTACTTTTGCAAACTGGCCATGCCTCTTTGTCTATGCCAAAGAGCATTCTGCTCTTTTGGTGCTTCTGATGAAGATTTTTTTCCCTTTTTCAAACAAGGGCAGCCTCTGTTTGCAAATGCGCTAATTTCATTGCAGATCTTTGGAAGGTTGTGGCTGAGGATTCACAAGAGATTTTTGCTAACTGCAGTTCATGCTGGCCTGGAGAGGTCATGGATTTGAATGAGATTTTTGCTAACTGCAGTTCATGAATGAGGTTGTAGCGAGCAAAGATGTGTCCATATTTAAAATCGTAAGCTTTTCTGTTGGGTATAATAACGATGCATCTTGTATATTTGTTTTTTTATTTTCTTCATCTAATTATGCCACATCCCAGTGGTTGAGGTAGACCCGACTGAAGAGCGCAGGTTAGCGCAGGTGAACCACCGGACATCAAATGGATGCTAAAACGAGCTTATGGCTAAAGGGTTGAAGGGTGTCCACCATCATTTTAAGTCTTTCAAGAAACTTCCAATCTGTTTTATCAAAAAGAATTTTAGAGGTCATACAATGTATATTCTCGTCATATGTTTTGTTGGATTGTAATTAGTGGAGTTGCAATATAATTGTTGAAAAAGGAAACAATTACAATGAAAACTTGGCTACAAACTTTTAAAGGTTAACAGTTTGTGAAATATTTTTCATGTACAAAGGCATGGTTTTTTTTATTCTTTGATGAAATTAAAGTTCTGTCAGCTCTTATTTTTGGTTGTTTTAATTTATATGTCTGAATGTCGCCGTAGCGTTAGCACGGGTATACTACTAGTACTACTAGTACTACTCATTGCTAGTATATATACACACACATACAACATATTACTAATATGCAATTAATTGAATTAAATACGTGCTCATGATCACTCATATTATGGCCATCCACGGCGATGTCAACATTGTCTTCCATATGATCCTGATCTTCTGGATTAGCATTAGCTGACTCCTCCACAACAACTATCGTCACTGCATCTGGATCTCTTGAAGCGCTTGTATTACACTTAAGAAATTTATGAAGAGCCCATCTTTGTGACTGTATCATCTATTCACTTTTTCTTCTTTCTTTTGTCATTGCAAGAATCATACTTTCTTGATGACATGATCCTATTCAAATTTAGGCCTTGTTTAGATCCCAAATTTCAACCCCAAATTCTACTATACAAAAAGAAGATTCACATCACATCAAAATGCCGGCACATGCATGGAGTACTAAATGTAGATGAAATTAAAAACTAATTACACAGTTTTGTTGTACTTTGCGAGACGAACATTTTGAGTCTAATTAGTAAGGTTTGGACACTTTTTATCAAATACAAACGAATTGCTACAGTGCGCATTTAATGCGCACTGTGCCAAATCTGCTCGCCAAATTCGGCATCTGAACACGGCCTTAGAGAAACAATTATTAACTGCAAATCTGCAATTTAATAAAATAGGGTAACTGCAATTATTAATGAGTACATGATTAGGGATCATAGACATACGACAGAGATAAAGATATCTACCTGATTACTGCCGCCTGCGGCCTGCCTGAAGCCTGATGGCGATGGAAAGCCGGCTTGCCCAGTCGGCAATCGCCCTATGCAGATCGCCATGGAATTGGAGTGCGGTCGCAGACGTGCCTGACCGGACAGCCGACGGGCGGGCGGGCGGGCGGCGACTCGCTGGCTCGCTGCGACGCTACCTTTCGGCTCGCGCAACGGCGCAGAAGGAAAGAAGTCCAACAGTGTTGCGTGATCACCGGTGTCGAAGGAAAGGAAACCGAGAAGTCGCGTTGTGTTGCGTGATCACCGGCGTCGACGTCGATTAATCTGCTCTGGCGTAACACATATGTTTGGGCTGAGTACAGACTACAGAGTACTAGTACTATTTGGGGAGGGGCCCATCAGCATTCTGGTACTCTCTATAAACAGGGCAGGGTGCCGGGGAAAATACGTAAAGCTCTCTCTACCGACATGGCTTGATCCTGTTAGAACCCTAGGACCTTCTACGTGTAGATCAGTGGGTGAAACTAACTTAATAGTGAACATAAACATGTAGATCGATCTAGTACTAACCGAGAAAGAGGGAGAGAGGGGAGTGGAAGGGCTCACCATTGGCCTCGAAGGTGGAGGAGGAGTCCGCCATGGAGTTGGTGATGTTGTCGGAGGGCATGGATGACAACGGCGGCGTGACGTCCTGACGGTGAAGACGGTGGCGGCTTCCCGTCGCTAGCTGCGCACCCTCTTAGATTGGACTAGGGTCATGTCAGTGGGTGTGGCAGCTCACGGTGAACCTCGTACTGAGAGTCGCCGGCCCCTACCTTTTTTATAGCGCAATGCGACGGAGGCCCACCAACCATGTAGGGTTGGGCGCTCCAATCAGGGTGCGAGGTCAAGGCCCAACTTGATTGTTGGGCCGACCTGGAGGAGATCAACACTAACAATCTTCCCCTTGATCTCATCTTATTACTTAAACTTACTTCATTCTTTTCCCATTCCATCACAGATCGGTGCACAGAGCGTGCCTCATCGTCACAGTCAGTGCCATTAGATTAACAGTTACAACACACCTCTCTGTTTTAAAACAGATTCTCAACTAGGCCCTTATTGTTCAGGAATCATAGGTTTTCCCGTAAAGCCATGCCGGCTAAGTGTTCTCTGAACACGTTGGGTGGTAAGCCTTTTGTAAGCGGATCCGCGAGTGTCGGTGTTTGAGATCAACACCAATGAGTAAATTTGTATGCGCGTCCGGGCTCGGATGGTGTGCAAAGAGGACACGGGGATGTATACTGGTTCGGGCGAAACATCCCTACGTCCAGTGACGAGCGGCTCGTGTTACTTGCACTTGAGTTTATAGTAGGGGTTATAACCAGTCGAGAGAGGGATCAGCTCTTAGGTCTCTGTGGTTGAGTGTGTTTGTGCGTTTATGGGCTTGAAAAGGGTCGTAATCTGCTTGTCTTGCGAAGCTCTGCATGGGCCGCCCTGCCTCCCCTTTCTTGGAGCCACTGGCTAAGAACTTCTTCATGAGCCCACAGTTCTTGTACACGTGCTTGACGGGGTAGGCATCTTCTCGAAGTGGTCTGGGGTGCCCTCGGTGGGCGCCCACTTGTCCTTTCGCTCGGCAGCGACCACGAGTGAGCCCTCGCGTCGCTGCTTGCTCTTCTTCTTTTTGCCAGAGCGGTTGGAGGCGCCTTCGTCGGCGTCCTCGTTCCGCTTCGCCTTGCCTTTCGAGCGATTGAAGATCGCCCCCACCGCGTCCTCACCTGAGGCGTGGCTGGTGGTGATGTCGAGGAGCTCCTTGGTGGTCCACGAACTTTTTCGCCCCAGTTTATGAAACGGGGTCCCGTTGGTAGTCCCAGACAGGAACGCGCTGATGATGTCGGCATCAGCAATGTTGGGCAACTCATTGCACTGCTTGGAGAAACGTCAGATGTAGTCATGGAGGGACTCGTCCAGCTTCTGCCGATAGTTCTTGAGGTCCTAGGGGTTCCCAGGGCGCATGTAGGTGCCCTAAAAGTTCCCCACAAAGATCTCCTTCAGGTCCACCCAATCCTTGATGGAGTTGGGCGGGAGGTGCTCCAGCCATGTCCGGGCCGAGTCGACCAGGAACAAGGGGAGGTTATGGATGATGAAGTAGTCATTATCCGCGTCGCTGGCCTGGCAAGCAAGCCGTAGTCCTCAAGCCAAAGGCCAAGGTTTGATTCTCTAAAGTATTTGAGGACGTTTGTCGACGCGCGGTTCCGCTGTGGGAACGGTGCGCGGAGGATGTGCCAGACGAAAGCCTGAGGCCACAGCGATAGGGGGCTCGGGCTCTGGTCCTCGTTGGCATCATAGCGCCGGCCATGATGAGGGTGGTACCCGTGGTCGACCTCCTGCCTCCTATCATCCCTTCCGCGCCTGCGGGCTTCTAGGATGACACGAGCATCACGGATGGGGCCGACACGCTCCTGTATCGGGCACAAGTTGGCAGCCCCGACGCCACGTGGCGCCTGGTGGACAAACGTGTCTCTGGCGTCCCGCCCGGCGGATGCACGCTGGCTGGCGTCGGGCCCACGCCGTCGTGATAGCGAGCTCTGCGCCTGCTGCTCTGCCACGATGTTGAGCAACTCGTGGATCTCTCGCTGGGTCTTGCGTTCCTCGGGAGTCGCTGGCTCGGGAAGCCTTCGGAGCAAGGCCGCCGCAGTGGCGATGTTCTGGCTGGCCCGAGCGAACTGTGGAATACCGTCACCGTCTTCCACGATCTGCCGGTGAACGTCAAGGGCCTTGGCTCGTGCGCACCCGTCCTCGGTGCGGCGTTGTGCGATCTTGCGCTCGAGCTGAGCGTGTTCTTCCTCCAGCCCGCAGTGTGCTTATTCCAGCTCATGCTGCCATGCCTGCAGCTGCTCCATCAGCGGTCGTCCCAGCTGTGGTGGGGCTGAGGCCGCCGCCACTGGAGGCAGGACCCTCGCCCCTCCTGCAACCGCACGCACGGGGACCTCTCGGGGGGTTTCGCTAGAGTCACTGGCGCTCGAGACATGACCATCGGAGGTCTCCGCCATGAAACACTCCTGCGAGGGGTGATGGCTCCCCTCGCTAGAGTTGGAATCAAAGAGCGTCCCCGAGCTCGACTCTAGGAGGTCGTGGATCAAGTCCATGATGTAGCCTGCCATCCCGACGAACTCACTCCCCGTGGGAAGGGGATGAACGTGTTGCACCTCGAAACTAGTGATAGTCTCTGTGGCATTGCACAAGCCGAACGGGTATGCTATCAAGGCACCTCGGGTGAGGAAATCCGGGGAGATCGGCTCCCCGCCGACGAGCTGCATCATGACGTTGACGAAGGAGAAGGTGAGAGCACGTAGGTCCTCCTGGGACGGGTTAGGTCCCAGATAGACAACGAGCTAGCGCTCCAACTTTCTGAAGTCAAAGTCGAGGACCTGGTGGTGCTTCGGGGTGCGGACCCCCGGAGCACTCAGCTGCAGCTCTTGGAGAGCCTCGACGATCGTGTCGAGGCTGGTGATGGGAGGAGGCTAGGGGGCGAGAGCCCTCACCAGCTCCCCTTCCGTGGTGACGATGAAATCCAGGCTCCCGAAGCACATGTGCGCCTCGGGGACCCAGCTGATGTCACGACTGGCCATCCGAAGCCTAGTGATGACGTCGAGACGCGCAAAGCCCCCTACCTGGCGCGCCAACTGTTGGTGTTTGAGATCAACACCAATGAGTAAATTTGTATGTGCATAGTGCCGTCCTATTCCACATTGTGGGCTGTCATGGGTGCCTAAGCAAGGCTCGTCACTGTTTCAGGTCATTCCGAGGCACGCGGGTCGCATCCGTAGTGGTTAGGATCGGTACGGCCCCCCTGGCACACGCGCGACCCTCGCTTGAGGGTCTATTTGCATAAATTCCATCGGTCCAGGCGGAAATCCCATTCACAGGGTCGGATGGCACGGGCCGGTCTCCTTAGGGCTGGGCGAGGTGGAGAGTGCAGCCCCGGGGTCGGCTAAGCCGGGACCTACTCTCTTAGGGTCAGGCGAGTCGGAAGCCTTGCCCTCGAGGTCGGGCGAGGCGGATTTCCCCTTGAGGGGTCGGATAAGTCCGTTTCATGATCCTAAACCGTCAGTTGGGTTAGTGTTGATGCTTATTAACCCTTCGTCCTTAGGGATTGTGATATTTATCCCTGACAGTGAGCACCTTCTCTGTTCTTATGTGCTCAAACTAATTGTATGATCCCAGACTTTGTCTTTCACAACATAATACTTTATGTCAATGTGTTTGGCAGCACCACTTGACTTATTATTGTGAGCATAACATACTACTGGATTATTGTCGCAGTACAACTTGAGTGGCTTATGTATGTCGTCTACCACTTTTAACCCAGACATAAATTTCTTCAGCCAATTCACCTACCCCGTGGCCTCATAACATGCTACAAACTTGGCATACATCATAGATGATGTAGTGATGGTTTGCTTAGAGCTTTTCCACAATATAGCTCCTCCTGCGAGAGTAAATATATATCCTGACGTGGACTTTCTATCATCTCCTGCAAAATCTAAATCTGAGTACCCCTCTATGTGTAGGGAATCAGATCTTCTGTACGTTAGCATGAGTCCTTTTGTGCCTTGCAAATAACGCAACTTTCTTTACCATTCTCTAGTGTTCTATTCCTAGATTACTCTGATATCTGCCAAGTGACCCGGTAACAAATGCTAAGTCAGGGCGTGTATACACTTAAGTATATTGTACACTTCTGACAGCTGAAGCATATGTAACCCCTTTCATTCGATCGATCTCATATTGGTTTCTGGGACATTGGAATTTCCCAAATCTATCGCCCTTGACTATGGGGGCAGGTGAAGGCTTACATATATGCATAATGTATTTCTTTAGAACCTTTTCTAAGTATGCCTTTTGTGATAATCCTAAAACCCCCTTTCTTCTATCTTGATGAATCTCTATTCCTAGAACGAATAAAGCATCACCGAGATCCTGCATATCAAAATTCGAGGACAAAAACTTCTTCGTTTCCAGTAGTAGATTAACATCACTACTGGCGAGTAAGATGTCATCCACATACAGGATTAGGAAAATGTATTTCCCATTCTTGAACTTTGCATAAACACAATTGTCCTCTACATTCTCTCGAAACCCAAACTTCCTTATTGTACTATCAAACTTTAAATACCACTGTCTTGATGTTTGTTTTAATTCGTAAATAGATTTTTTCAGGCGGCATCCCATGCATTCTTTTTCTTCCACAACAAAAACCTTTTGGTTGTGCCATGTAAACATTTTCCTCCAAATCCCCATTGAGAAACGCCGTCTTTACATCCATCTGATGTAATTCTAAATCGTAATGTGCTACCAGCGCCATTATGATTCTAAAAGAATCCTTACTTGAGACCGGAGAAAATGTCTCAATGTAATCTATGTCTTGTCTTTGCGTGAAGCCTTTCGTCATAAGTCGCGCTTTAAATCTTTCTACATTCCCTTTAGAGTCATATTTAGTTTTGTAGACCCATTTACAGCATATTATCTTGGCTCCTTTAGGAATTTTTTCTAAGTCCCAAACTTTGTTGGTACTCATTGATCTGATTTCATCTTGTATGGCTTCAAGCCACTTCGACGAGTGAGCACTTCTCATGGCTTCTTCAAATGAGGTGGGATCACCCTCCATTTAAAATTCTTCAGTATCATAGACTTCGTAGTCATGAGGAATAGCTGAATTTCTGACTCTCTGTGACCTTCTAGGGGCCTCTGGCGCTTGTTCCATATGGGGCTGTTGTTGTTCTTCATCATGTGTGACACCAGGTTCTATGGGATCCTAAAGGACAGGTTTCTCATGTTCATTCATTGTCGCCACGAGAGAACTAACAACAGGTGTTGTTACTACAGTATCTTGCACTGTTGGTGCAGCAACAACAGGTAGCGTGAAGAATGGCTCCTGAACCATCAGAGTGGGCACATGTACCTGCTTCTCCTCTAGGTTATTTTCTCGCGCTACCATGCTCCCCCTGATCAACTCTTCCTCCAAGAACACAGCGTGTCTTGTTTCTACAAACTTCGTATGTCTGTCAGGACAATAGAAGCGATAACCTTTTGACTTTTCTAGATAACCAATGAAATAACAACTGACTGTCTTGGAGTCTAGCTTTCCTATGTTTAGGTTAAAGATTTTAGCCTCAGCTGGACAACCCCACACGTAAATAGTTAAGTGAGCGTTTCTTTCCTGTCCATAACTCATATGGTGTTTTAGGCACCAACTTGCTTGGCACTCGATTAAGAATATGAATAGCGGTTTTTAACGCCTCCATCCACAAACTTATTGGTAGAGTAGAGTAACTTATCATACTTCTCACCATATCCATTAAGGTACGGTTGCGTCTTTCAGCTACTCCATTCTACTAAGGCTCGTCCGGTGTAGAGTACTGGGCTACTATACCATTTTCCTGTAAGAACTTTGCAAAAGGTCCAGGAACTTGGCCATACGGGGTATGACGACCGTAGTACTCCCCCACGGTCGAATCTTACTATCTTAATCTTTAAATTGTGCTGATTTTCTACTTCAGCCTTAAATATTTTAAATTTATCCAATGCTTCTGATCCTTCCTTAATTGGATAAATGTAGCCATAACGAGAATAATCATCTATGAATGTTATAAATGAATCATAACCATCCACACTTTTCATAGGAAACGGACCACAGATATCTATGTGAATCATTTCTAAGATTCCTGCGCTTTGTTTGGCATATTTCTTTATCTTCTTAACATACTTTTCTTTAATGCAATCAATGCACTGTGCTAAATATGAAGATTCTAAGTGTGGAAGAATTGATTCTTTAATCAATCGTTCTATTCTTCCCCTCGAAATATGGCCTAAATGACAATGCCATAATTTTGACGATACATCATGAACTCTTTTTCGCTTATTTCTTGCATTCATAGACGAGGAGGCATTCTCATTCTTAGTGCTTACAATATTCATATTCTCACAAAGTGATAATAAATAAAGCTTGTCTTGTCGGAAGGCAAGACCAACACACTTATGATTAAATGTAATCTTACATTTGCCATTACCAAAATGGCAATCATATCCATCATCGTCTAAACAGGAAACACTTATTAAGTTTCTTCGCAAAGAGAGTACATAAAGGACATCTAAAAGCTTAAGTACAAAACCATCATATAATTTTAGAGAGAGATCTCCAATGGTTTCAATTGTATTTGCTACTTTAATTTTTCTTTCTCCTCTTTGTAGGGTCCTCCTCGTATGGAATCCCTATAATGAATTTGCAACATAAATAGTTGCACCTGAATCGATCCACCAAGTAGATTTTGCATAATTCAAATACAAGGACTCATCTATGAATGTAATAGTGTCCTCACCTCTCTTCAAAAGGCTCTTCAGGAACTCTGGACAGTCCTTCGGTAGTGTCCATACTTCTTGTACCATTTACATTGATCCTTGTCAACTTGGACATTGTTGTTCTTCTGATGGTGATCATTCTGAGGGGCCTTCCCTTGTTGCTTAGAGGAGGAGCTATTATCCCACTGAGGTTTCCCTTGTGCTTTGGCATTCTTGTTAAAGTTCTTCCTTTTATTGTCCTTCACATGGTTGACGGAGTCACCATGTGAGCTCTTAAGCATCTCCTCTTCTTGCACACACATAGCAATGAGCTTTTGAATGTCCCATTTATCGGGCTGCATGTTGTAATTAACAACAAAGGTTTCATACTCTTTGGGCAAAGAAGCAAAAACCAAATGAATCAGGAACTCATCCTTGAGCTCCAAATCCATTGGCTTGAGCTTGGATGTCGTGTTGCTCATCTTCAATATGTGCTCTCTTATCCCCCCACCTGAGTATTTCTCATTGAATAACTTCTTGATCAGTGTGCTTGCATAAGCCTTTGAAGAGCCAGTAAACTGACTCTCCACCTTCTTGAGATACTCAGTGGTGGTGTCACAATCTGGGATTGATCCCCTTATTGCATCTGAAATAGTGGACTTAGCCACCATCAAACACTTGCGGTTCGAAATGTCCCACTTCTTACGATCAAGATCGTATTTCATTCTCACTTCTGTATGATCTCGCTGCCAAGCAATGAAATCAGCATCAGTTTCATTCTCTGTCCTTACCGGGTCCACTGGCTCAGTAGGACATGAAGAGGTAAGTGCTAGGTCATTCTCGGACAGCGCAAGTGCCAATTTATTCTTCTCTCGCCATACGCGATAGTTGCCCCCCTCAAGAGGTGGAATGTGCGAGATGAACGCCATAGGGTTGAGTCCGAAAACAACATCAGAGCAAGTGAGGAAAAATTTTTACATAATAATTGCATGCCTTAATGCAACATTGGTCAAAATTAAAACATACAACATTCTTCTACACTAATTCTACATCACCGTTGGGCAAAAATAGAATTAATGCATAAAAAACTTCATACATAAAGTTATAATATTGTTATTATCAACGTTGGTGAGAAAATAACAATACCATAAATTAACTTAAACAAATATATCTACTCCTCTAATTAAAATTTCCCATTGCTTCCAATTTAATTAGAGGATAAACATAATCATAGCAGTGAAAACATGACAATAAAATTTATCTACTTTTCAGAAGCATTTTGTTGTACTCATCTACTCTCTGAAAAAAATTATCCCGTTGGTTCAAATTTTGATAGAGATTTAAAACTCCAAATTTGGCTAAAATTCATACAAACATTTCTTCTAAAAATAAATAAAACTAAAATGAAGACTTCTACTGTTTATGCGGCCTGAGGTCCATTCACGCGGCCCGAGGCCCGCTCGCGCTCAACGCGCTGCCGTGGCCCAGCCGCTCACGCCTCCCTCCCCGTGCCCAGGGCGCAACCTGGGCCTAGGCCGGGAATTCTCAATGCTGCCTGGGCCAAAGCAGGCCCAAGCGCTGCCAACCATCAGATCACGATCTACGGTCGTCCGCGCTCTTCGGGTGAACAAAACCCGCTTCAGCCGCGCCTCGCGAAACCCTAACTACATTCTTCTCCTTCCCCATCTCTTTCATCGCCGCACCGAGCAGCCGGCCGCCGCAAGGGAGAGCCGACGCCAGAGAAGAGCACGCGAGGAAAAGGATGGCGTCGTCGTGGGGCCCTTCGCCGGAGCACGCGTGCAGCTGCGCGTGGCACCGTCGAATAGCCTCGTGACCGGTGCCCTTTGTCTGGAGTCCACGCGCACGGTGACGAGTGGCTCTCTTCTCGCGTGACGGCGGTATCATCTTCCCGCACGGCGTCAGTAACGCCGACGGTAAGGGAAAACCAGGTAGGTCCCTCCCTCCACTGACCTCTCTACTTGGGTTAGGTTAGGGTTTCTTCTGATTTGATTCATCTCCTTCTTCTTTCTACTCGATTTCTACCCCAAGAACTAGATCTACACCTAGATAGGCTCTACTGATACCATTGTTAGAACCCTAGGACCTTCTAGGTGTAGATCAGTGGGTGAGACTAACTTAACAATGAACATAAACATGTAGATCGATATATTACTAACCGAGAGAGAGGGAGAGAGGGGAGTGGAAGGGCTGACCATTGGCCTTGGAGGAGGAGGAGTCCGCCATGGAGTCGGTGATGTTATCGGAGGGTGTGGGTGACAGTGGCGTCCAATGGCGCGGTCTAGCGGCGGCGTGACGTCTCGATGGTGGAGACGATGGTGACTTCCCGTCGCTGGCTGCGCACCCTCTTAGATCGGACTAGGGTTATGTCGGTGGGTGTGGTGGCTCACGGTGTACTTCGTCCTGAGAGCCGTCGGCCCCCACCTCTTTTTTATATCGCAGTGCGACGGGGGCCCACCAACCATGTAGATGTAGGGTTGGGCGCCTCCGGTCAGGGCGCGAGGTCGAGGCCCAACTCGGCCGTTGGGCCGAGCTGGAGAAGATCAACACTAACAGATCCGTCATTACCTTGTTAAGAGCATAGTACGTGGTCTTGTGAAGAGTTGTATACGTAGCAAGATAAGAAGCTAGATTCAATGGTGCACGTTTCGTCTTGTTAAAGATAGAGCATAGTTTTAGAAAAAATATGAAATATTTTTCTAAGTTAAAAATTAATATTAAATGAAATTTTTAGTGTTTTAAATATAAATTTATATTTATTAGATATAAAACATTATGATTTTAAAAACATTTTTACAACTTTTTATAAAATTTTTGACCTCCCTGAACTATCAATAGTCTGATTTACCTTGTCGTGGCTATAGCGCTACATAGAATGTGCGATATTGGGCCACGTGGGCTGAACACATATTTTCCAAAACAGCTTAAGGTAGATCGGATTATGTCAAAAGTTGGAGGAGTCTATAAATCTGATTTTCTGATTGAGGGAGACAAATTACGGAAATCATCCTTGCCGACCAGTCGGATGGACTCCGCCGACCACCCCTCCCCTTCTCGCGATTTCAGCCCATGAACGCGATTTCGGCCCAGTCGCAGCCGCCATCCGAGTCGTTGCCGTCCCTTTTCTTTTCTTTCCGTTCCGTGTCGTACGTGCGTCGCACGTGCAGCTACGGTAGGTTCTTTCGTTTTTTCTTTTTTCTTTTTCCTTTTTCTATTTCTTTTTGTTTTCCTTTTTCTTTTCTATGTGTTGTTTTATTCTTATTTTTATTTTTTATTTTTCTTTTATTTCCTTTGTGTGTTTTTTCTTTCCTTCTTTGATTTCTTTTTCTTTTTTCATTCCTTTCATTTTTATTTTCCTTTTCTTTTTTCTTTTTCATGGACTTTTGTCATTCTTTTCATTTTCTTTATTCTTTTACTATTTTTATTTTACTCTATTAATTTTTATTTCCACTTTATTTTCCTATTTCTTTTTTTTGTTTTCTTTCCTTCCTTCTATTTCGTTTTTCATTTTTTTCTTTCTTTTATGTTTTCTTATCTTTTTATTTTTTAAATTTTATAGATTTTTAATTTCTTTTTAGATATAATTAATAATTTTATTTATTTCATTTTCTCTTTTCGTATTTTATTCTTTTATTTTCCTTTCTTTTCTTCTATTCTATTTATATTTTTATGTTTTATTTTTTATTTATAAACACACGTGATGTTTATGTGCTATACATGTAATGTTTAATGATGTATTTTTTGATGTCCGCGAGTAGAAATGTGATGTTCTACGATGTATTTTATGATGTTCAGTAAACATACATTGATGTTCTGTGATATATTTTTCTAATGTTCCGTAGTATTTTTTCTTCTTTTTAGTTGACTCTAATTAATTACTTCACTAATTACATTATTTTATTTTTTATATTTTCATTATATTTGAGATATTCACATAATATATATATGTATACTATATTTAGTGATGTTTGTGTAGTGTTAATGTGATGTTCTACGATGTATTTATGATGTTCGCTAGCATTTTTTCTTCTTTTTACTTGACTATATTTAATTACTTCACTAATTTTACTTTTTTTATTTTTTACATTTCATGATATATGTGATGTTCACGTAGTATACATATGTTGTTCTATCCTATTTTTTACGATGTTCGTGTAGTGTTAATGTGATGTTCTATGATGTATTTGTGATGTTCGCTAACATTTTTCTTCTTCTTTTTACTTGACTATATTTAATTACTTCACTAATTTTATTTTTTTATTTTTTACATTTCATGTTATATATGTGATGTTCACGTAGTATACATGTGATATTCTATGCTATTTTGTGCGATGTTCGTGTAATGTTAATGTAATGTTCGACGATTATCTTCAAATACATGTTCATCATGAGATAAATGTTTGTTAAATTTTTTTATTAAAATATATCCACGTAGGATCTTGTTTTGAAGAGTTTATTATAAGGAATATGATGGTGCAATCGGATTTTAATTATGATACTTGGTTTATGAGCTATTATTTTTTTTTACTTCTAAAAGTATGGGATGTGCTGACGTTTTTTTTTTGTCTCTAGTGCATGGCTGCTACTTGGTTTTGCTGCGTGGTACACCAGAAAGTCAACAGAGGCCCAAGAGTTAATTAGATTCGGCCCAATTCGCATGGCGCGTGCAGCGGATCTGCGCCACCCAGATCGGCAGCTAGTGCGCACCCCCCCCCCCCCCATGTCAGGTGGATTTTTTTTAAGAAGTGAAAACTCAGCTGTCCATGGACCAATATCCGCGTTTTAGCCCATTAGTGCTACGGCACAGGTATGGACTTTTTGACCCACTCCAGCCTCTAGCCCATCTCTGGTTCGGTCGAACAAGCCATGGTACGGTACATTTGAAGAAGCCTTGGTGGCGAAGCTATCTCCTATAATCATGTCAGAGACGGCTGTCACTTGTAACGAGAATCGATGCCACTCTCCGTCTCCGAGTCCGAGGTCCAATGCTACAACGACGTGAGGGCCAAGTTTGAGTGGGGCACGGGCGCACGGCTGAACTCTGAACCAAGGCCATCTCGCCGTCGAGCTCGGCTTCATCTCTGCGTCCTCCTCGTGCCCGGCCGTCGTCTATTCCGATCCGGATTCTGTGTTTGACGACCCAGGTACGTAGTACATGTGTATTCTGCTATCACACGAACGATGGCGTAGGTCCAAGAATTCCTCACCGTCGTGAACGGTGACCACGCAGGTACTCGGCCAGCATCTCATCGTCGACAATATGTCTCCGGCTTCGAGCGCGGCCACCTCCCCACCGTGGGCCGACCTCCTGCCGGAGCTCTGCGAACTCGTCACGGAGCGTCTCGACCCCATCAGCATCCTCCGCTTCCCGGCCGTCTGCACGGGCTGGTCCGCGGCCTGCGAGGAGAATCCTCGCCTGCACCCGGGCGCGCCCGCGCTCCTCACATCCGGACTGGACCCCGACGGCTGCGAGATCGAGTCCAACGTCGACGCGGGCGCCTTCGGGCTCCACGACGTGTCTGCCGGCGGCGGCGGCAAGTCCTTCCTAGGCGAGGCCGAGGGGCTGAAGGGCCGGACCTGGGTCGGCGGCAAGAACAGGTGGCTGGTGACCACGGACTACGGCTGCGACGTCGAGCTCCTGAACCCGGTCACCGGCGCGCGGGTTCGCCTGCCGTCCTTCGCCACCATCCATGGAGTCGTGGTGCCCGGCTACCTCCACGTCCGCACCGGCGTCCACTGCCATAAGATTCTCAAGGTAGCGCTGTGCCGGACACCGGCGCACCCGGACGGCCACCTGGCCGTTGCTCTGTTCTCCGAAGGTCTGCTGGCGTTCACGGCCGCGGCCGGCGGCGGAGGCAAAGGCGAGCGCCGCTGGACGGCGTTGAAGAACCCCGCGTCCGCCTCACGTTCAGATGTCTCGTACATGGACGCCATCGTCCTCGACGGAAAGCTGTTCGCCGTGAACGAGCTCGGCCGCATCTACTCCTGGGATCTGGACGGCGGAGCCACGACGGAGCCCGCGGTGGTGCAGGGACCGGAGATTGATGAGATCAGCCGCCATGACCATGACCATGACCTGTGCGGGTTCTACCTGGCCGCTTCCTGCGGCGGCGGCCAAGAGCGGCTTCTGCTGATCTATATACACGGCTACGACGTCGCCGACATGTACAAGTACCGGGGCAGGTGCTGGGACAGTCGCGTGTGGAGCAGGCTGGTGTTCGACGACAGGAGGAGCTTCCTCGAGCTCGGCATGTCGCTCCACGAGCTCGACGCCGGCAGCGGCACGTGGCGGCGCGTCACGGACCTCGGGGGAGATCGCGCGCTCTTCCTGGGGGCGAACTACCCGTTCTACGTCACCGTGCGGCGTGGGCGTGGGCGTGGGTCCGAGGATGAGGCCGATCTTGAGGCGGACTGCGTCTACCTCGCCGACACGCCCTACGGCTGCGACGCGGCCATCTTTGACCTGAGGAAGGGGGAGGGAGGTGACGGTTACGTCAAGCAGCGCCTCGCGTACTCGCTCGTGGCTGACCCATTGCAGATGCCCATGTGGTTCCTGCCAACGGACTACCCACACTAGGTGGTTAACTGGTTACCGACGAAGTAGGTGCTCGTAGAAAGGGTGGCAGGTGTAGTATTGTACCAGGGCTATTGCATTCATCCAACCGAAATTTGAATATTAGGTTATGTATGTATAGCATGCAATTTAATTTGTACTGTTTGGTTATGTTAGAGCATCTCCAAGAGTTTGCCAAAATTCACTTGGCAAATATCGTGATTTGACAACTCGCTAAAATATATGGCTAGTGAAAAAATAGACTCTCTCCAAGAGTTTGCCATTTAGACTTGATAAAATAAGAAGAGGTCCGCTAAGCGAACGAAGAGCCCCGTTAAGAAACGAAGAGCCCCGCTAAGAAACGAAGAGCTCCGCTTAAATTTGCACGTGAAGCCGGATGCACGCTCGCGCTCAGCGCGCAAATATGCGCGTGGAGGGGGGAGATTTGCCATGTTGCTAAAATTTGCCAAGTTGGATGCCAATCTGTTGGAGCATAATTTTTTCTGTTAACAAAAATAGATGGATGCCAAATTGATTTGGCAAACTCTTTGAGATGCTCTTATAATTTTATGGAGGACTTAAATTGCAAATTTGTCACGGTGGAGAGTGTTTTGTTCCTAAAAAAACATTGTTAATTCTTGGAACCGGGCGTCCGTCCACCGGGACGCTTCGGTTAGTGGGCCGTGACGGTAACCCATATAACCCCATCCTATCTGATGGTCACCATGGTTTCTAAAAAAATCACAGTAGAGCTTGGCGCGCACCGCTCCATCTGCGCAGCTCACGGCAGACGGCCGGAGCGGCCACCGCCCGCGCTTATCTCGTGCTCGTCATAGCCACCCACGCTCGTCTTGGCCGGGGTGGAGGTTGCCCACCTCACCGTAGTCGGGGCGGAGCTCGCCCGCGTGCAACTCACCGGAGCTGGGGCGGAACCCGCCTGCACACATCTCACGCTCTGCCTGCCTAGCTCGCCGTGGCTGGGGTGGAACTTGCCCGCGTGCAGCTCGCGATGGCCAGCTTGCCGCGGCCTTCTCCATCGGAGCGGCAAGCTCTGCGCGACCGGCAGGCTCTACACCGGTGACTCCATACCCGATGAGCCTCTGTTCTCCCATGCAGCACGGAGATGTTGCATTGAAACCGCATATTGCAAGCATATGTTTCAAGTATTTCAGATGTTTTAGAGGTATGTTGCAAGTGTTTCATGCAGATGTTGTAAAAGCATATGTTGCAATGGTTGTACATGTATGTTGCAAGCTTCTGTTCCCAATGTTTCATCTGTTTTTCCTGACGTATGTTGCAAGTGTGTTTATTTGGATGTTGCATATGTTTCACACATATATTGCAAGTGTTTTATCTGAATGTTGTGTATGTTTTTACAATGATTTTTAAGTGTTTTCAGGTATTTTTTTTGCAAGTGTTTCAGATACATGTTTCTAATGTTTTATCTGCCTTCAGACATATGTTACAAGTGTTGCATCTTAGTGTTTCAAAAGTAGATCGAGTGTTGCATCTCACTCCTCGCTTTCTGCTGCCTCACCTCAGTGTTTCCTCCTCCTCCCGGGGTCAGTTGGGTGTCTGCCACCCCCCCTTTTTTTCCCGATGCTGGTGATGTTCAGGGCGGTGTGGGCCCACATGGGCGCGAGAAATGGTTCACAGGCGCGGGCGTCCGGACGTCCCATCCGTCCAAAGAAACATCCCACTTTCTTTAATTCCATGTTTGTTAAATGTGTCTAATATTTAATTTTTATTTAGACCTTACAATAGAATTGATTTGATATAAGCTATTGTATGTTGATTAGATAGAGCTAATTTAGATTCACTTTACAAAAAATTAGAGTGTTGTTGTAGTTGTAACCATAAGGCAGAGAAACGGTGTAGCCACAACGATATGCTCGCAAGGGATGCCAGTGCCAGCAGCTTTGGCCAAAGTCTCAAGTGACAGGGATCACGGTTTCAAGAAAAAGTACTCGTGAAACATACATGAGGATGTAAGCTTCGGTCAAACCATGTTACAAATCTCAACCCAACAGAACAGTATGGCTATAATGTGATTCACTTAGTTAGATCCCAAGAAACTTTCATGTTTCGTGCCCGTATACTATGGCACCTATTTTTAGGCGTGTTTGGTTCCTTCGCTAATCTTGCTTGCCTCACCTTGTCCTGCAAGACAAGCCTTACCAACATGGGTGGGGAGCGCAAACTCTTATTCCTAATGTATAAGCTCCTGAAGCAAACACCTTCCTTGGTTCTCTTATTCCTAATGTCAGTAGCCACGTCTAGATTAACCCATTTAGGTTCTTACTTTACCACTTGCCACCAGTACTCAAATGTGAATAGCTTGTCAGTTTGCTTCACTCTTTTGTATTATTTGTGAACCTTCTGCATTAGTTGCTTATCAGATCGGCCACTTTCATATGTGTTGCTTATTTCCGTTCAACATCCATGGAACTTTGAAACAAGTGCACTAGTAATATCTCAATGGTTCTTGCATTGTGGAGCTATTCTTTTTCCGTCCTTAGGAGCATACTTGTTGTATTCAACTGCAACTTGCTTCCAGTAATGAGGTCCCGTCCTTGAGTTGCTACCAATTGGGTCATTTGAGTTGTTGACCCAAGCACTTATCAATCACATGTTGTCTTTTTTAGACCAATACATGCGCCCACCTTTTTTTCCTCATCTGAACCAACATCACTCCATTCTTCGATCATAACTGGATCTTTGTTTGTATCCTCTATAGGGGCAAAGCTGATCGAGTCCTCAAATCTTGGAACCATTGCCACCACCAACTCCAAACAATGTTGTTGAACCAACCGTTGATGAAGGACCACCAGTCATATCTAGACCATGAAAATTGCCATGGGAAGGAATGCCACGCTGGTATACAAAATTTGAGAGGTGTTGGTAACTTGGAGGACCTCTAAATGGATGAAAATTTTGTGGGTAGAAGGGAGTTTGAAAGTTGGTACCAAACTGATATGGTGGAAAATTCATGGAAAAAGGGGGTTGCGGACCATATTGTTGGTTGTTTGTGTTCTGTTGATCTGAACTTGCCAGTGCAAAGTTTATCGTATTTGTGAAACTAGGTCAGGATAAGTTCTCCATATTTTTGGCTAGTTGGTGTAACAATCTGTGTATGAATGGTCATGTCATGGATCAAAAGTTCCTATACATGTAGGAGGAAGTAGGCAAGGCTGCTTTCCCCTGCGGCTTGAGCATAAGATTCGCCTTTATTATTTCGGCTTTGGCTGCCTTCATCCCCTTTATTATTGGTGCTATTGCTACTTGCTCAAGGAACTATAAGAACCAGTATTATTGTCTTCGTATTTGATTGTGTGTTTGCTTGTTTTCATATCATGCCCTTGTTTAGATTGGGAAAAAATTTCAACCCGATGAATAGTACCACTTTCGTCTTATTTGACAAATATTGTCCAATCGTAGACCAACTAAGCTCAAAAGATTCATCTCGTGATTTACAACTAAACTGTGTAATTAGTTAGTTTTTTTACCTATATTTAATACTCCATGCAAGCGGTTAAAAATTGATGTGATAGAGAGAGTGAAAAAACTTGGAATTTTGACACCATCTAAACAAGGGCCATGTTATTTTTTTTTCATTTCGTAACACATTCTCTCTATCTGTTCTGGGATGAGCCATGATTCCACTGCAACCATCAGACATTCATGCTCCCATCCTCTATCTTTGTTTCGCTAGCAGCCTCACCTCACTGCTGCTGAGGAAGGCCAGCGACTCCCTGCCATTCTGCCAACGGCCATGTGCACTGTACAGGTTATATTTTATTGAACAGAAGGAATAGAGATAGCGGCCATGTGCCACATATATTATTTTATTTGCCTGTGTGTCGACGCGTCTGAAAGATGAGATTTTGTTTCTGACACCCATGGGTTCGCTAGTTGCAGTGTTGATGGTTTGTTTTTGCTGACCAACACTGGAGACGCTCTAAGGCAAACGTTGGTATCTTGATCTATGTCAGAGCAAGTCAGCAAGACGATCGATGTGAAGTCTGGCCGAAGCACTACCATATATCCACTGCCGCTGCCGGGTTGGTATTGTCCACTGTTGAGACAACATTTGCACACACGCAATGGTACAATTCATCAAAAAAAACACGCACGCACATCGCACATGCTCCAATCTCCTCATTTGACACACGCCTTGACGGCTTTGACGACGCTGCACACCTCCCAAGAAATCCTACTGCTCTGCTGCTGCGCCATAACTTGGGGCATGTTTAGTTGCAAAATTTTTTTGCGAAATGATACTGTAGCAAATTTCGTTGTTATTTGGTAATTAGTATCTAATTATGGTCTAATTAGGCTTAAAAAATTCGTCTCGTCCATTCCGTCTAAACTGTGTAATTAGTTTTATTTTTTATTTATATTTAATGCTTTATGTATGTGTCTAAAGATTCGATGTGACGGAGAATCTGAAAAAATTTGTAAATCTTTTTGGGAACAGGGCCTTGGAGTACAGCGGGAAGTTTATTTCCATGGTCATACGTTCACACGAGGATAGCTTGTCAATGGCAGAGAGCAGGCAGTGTCAAGCGAGCGGCAGGGAGCTGGGGCTTGTTTAGTTCCCAACTTTTAGGCTAAATTTTACTATATAAAAAGAAGATTTTCATCATATTAAAATACCGACACATGTATGAAGTACTAAATATAGATGAAATTCAAAACTAATTATACAGTTTTGTTGTACTTTGCGAGACGAACATTCTGAGCCTAATTAGTCAAAGTTTGAACAATTTTTATTAAATACAAACAAAATACTACCATGCACATTTATTGCGCACTATTCTAACTCGGGTACACGGCCTTGCATGCAGTCTTGTTGACTGTTGAGTGTGGTGCAGAGGGCAAAGTCTCGGAGAAGCTCGTGAGGTGCAGCTAGCTAGCTCGTAGGTAGGAGCAGGACGGTACGAGAGCCGGAAGGAAGTTATCGGAGAAGCAGGTCCATCGATTTGCCTGACTTTGGTCAATAAGGCATGCGGATCGGGCGTCAGGATCAGGAGAAAAGAGCTCAATCACCGACGGTTCATAAATTTGGCAGCTGGTGTCACGTCCCTGAACTTTGAACAGTGTATTTTTGGGTCTCAGAACTTGACTTCAGGTGTTATCTAGGTCCTTGAACTTAGCTTTGGGTGTCACTTAGATCCTAAAACTTTGAACAGTGTATTTTTGGGTCCCTGAATTTGGCTTCGGGTGTTATCTGGGTCCCTGAACTTGGCTTCGGGTGTCATCTAGGTCCCAATACTGACGTAGCGCGGTTCTGCATGTGGGCCCCACATGTCAGTCGGTTATATTTCTATTTCGGGGTACTGTAGCTACAATTTCTAAAATATTCCAAAAATTGTATCTTTTTCATATGATCTCGGATGAAGATGATTTTTATATGAAAAATGTAGCTCTCGACGAGATCTACAACTTTCTAGTTTTGAGTTTTTTTTTAATTTGAGATCATTAAAATGCTTAAAAAATTAAACAAATTTTCAGTAGTATATTAATCGCGTACAAGCGCTTGTCACCTTGGAAAAATCATATCTTTTTTATATGCTGTCAAATGGAGATGATTTCTATATGAAAGTTGTAGCTCTCGATGAGATCTACGACTTTCTAGTTTTGAGTTTTTTTAATTTGAGGTGACTATTGTTTAATTTTTTTTTGAGCATTTTAGCGACCTCAAATTAAAAAACTCAAAACTAGAAAGTCTCAGATCTCATCGAGAGCTACAACTTTCGTATAGAAATCATCTCCATTTGACAGCATATAAAAAAGATATGATTTTTTCAAGGCGACAAGCGCGGGTACACGATTAATATACTGCTGAAAATTTGTTTAATTTTTTTAAGCATTTTAATGATCTCAAATTAAAAAACTCAAAACTAGAAAGTTGTAGATCTCGTCGAGAGCTACATTTCTCATATAAAAATCATCTTCATCCAAGATCATACGAAAAAGATACAATTTTTGGAATATTTTAGAAATTGTAGCTACAGTACCCCCGAAATAGAAATATAACCGACTGACATGTGGGCCCCATATGTAGGAACGCGCCACGTCAGCATTGAGACCTAGATGACACCCGAAGTCAAGTTCAGGGACCCAGATGACACCCGAAGCCAAGTTCAGGGACACAAAAATACACTGTTCAAAGTTCGGGGACCTAAGTGACACCTAAAGCCAAGTTCAGCGACCTAGATGACACCTGAAGCCAAGTTCAGGGACATAGAAATACACTGTTCAAAGTTCGGAGACCTAAGTGACACCAGCTGTCAAGTTCAGGGACCGCCGATGAATTTTTCCCCAATCAAAACATGTTTCAGACTGGTTCGTTCAGAAAATAAAATCGGTTTGTTCAAAACGGCAACTCAAGATCTACTGGCTTGGCTGTTGTGTTCCTGCGCTTCTGTGTCTCCTTCTCATATCTCCGTCTGTATCTCCCATACTCTAGCACCTGGCAGGTCGTGGACCCTCGTTTTTTTTACAATCACACAGTCATCAGTCTCAGGGTGTGTTCAGTCGGTGAAAAGTGGATAAAAAGCTACTGTAGCATTTTCGTTGTTATTTGGCAAAATTTGTCCAACCATGGACTAACTAGGCTCAAAAGATTCATCTCGACATTTACAGACAAACTATGCAATTAGTTATCTTTTTTACCTACATTTAATGCTTCATGTATACGTCTAAAGATTCGATGTGATAGGTGGAAGAGGAAATATTTTAGATTTGCATGTGAAGTGAACGCACCCTCAGTCTGCATGTCCAGCGTGGCGTACGTCTCGCTGTCCGGCGCGGAGCAGATGGGAGCGGGCAGATCGAGCAGGTGCTGCCATGCCGGAGGTGATCCAGGGCCGTCGCCGCTGCGCTCCAGCGGGCAGTGAGTGCAAGTAATCCGGCCATGCCACCGCCCACCAGACTACCAGATCAGACGCTATCGTCCACCGCCTCCTTCTGCTCCATCTCCGAGCCCCCATGTCTCTCGAGGAACCGATCGACCCCATCTGTGCCTGGCGTCGCCTCCCATCTATGGTTGCAAACGGCGCGGCGACGGTTAGCCCGTCCCGTGTCCGCACGCGCCGCTTGCTTGCAAACGGCCGGGCACATGCGGCGGCCCGTTTTTTTGCCGTATTGTTTTGCGGCTTGCGCGGCGGCCCGCAGTCCCGCCCGCCAGGAAATTAAAACGAGTGAGAGCGCACATGGCGGAGGCGTCGTCCGTGTTGACGCTGGTGCCGCCGCCGCTGCTGCTGGAGAAGTCATCTGATACTCCTTCATCCCAGCCCCAGCACGACAAGATGGAAAGGCAACAATCTGCTTTATTTGCACAGCATGACAGGGCAGCGGCCTGATTCGCGGCAGCGTGCGGCGTGCTCAGCAGACGTGGAAAACAGCGGCGGTGGCAATGAAGGAGCGGGCGAGCGGCCGATGGGCACAGTGGCGGTACTCCCTCTGATAGTCTGATGCCTGGCGCAGCGGCTCCGCGCAAGAGGAGCCCGAGGTGGAAGCGTGCATGCGCCGGAGGAGGAGGACCGACCTGCCCATGGCGAGGTGGAAGCACTTTATGGCATGCTTACGCGGCATTCGCGGTGGTGCGGGTTGGAGGGGCATAGACCCGTTGTGGGAATGCGGGCTGGCCAACGGAATTTACACGGGCTGGCGGCGCGGGCTTGTCCAACGGGAAGCGAGTCAGGATCGAATTCCTCACTAGCTTGGAATCGATGACGGACCCGTTTGATTTTTCCCTCCCTGACTCCCTGTATAAAAATAGCAGGAGGACCGCCCGTCCGCCCCGCTGGGACGCTCCTCGCCGTAGACGACACGAAAAGAAGCCGTCGACCACGACGACGACGCAGGCACGCTTCCCTTCCGGTACCTATTTCCTGATGCTCTAGAGGCCCTGGTCGCCTCTGCGACGCATCGTGCCTGCGACACCAATGCCCGCCCTGAGTCCGTGTGACCAGCAGCACACGGATCCCCTCCTCTCCAACAACGGACGCCCTGCTGTGTCCACCTTGTTGCCTGCGTCTTCATCTCACATACGGTACGCGCTTCTCCGAGCTTGTGACTTGTTTTCTGCAACTGTGATCTGTGTTCCATTAATTCCAATGGCCTGCCTGATAACATGTAAGCGTCAATTAGATATATAATGATTGTGAATCCCGGGGGAATAACTGGTAGGGTGGGAGAAGGTTTGCTGTTTTTTTCTCACATTTGTCTGCTTTTTTTTTCGCGACCCGGACTTCACCGGTTTTTCATTAAGAGGGGAACAACAGTTTTGTGAACATGCTAGAACAACGATGTTGGCAAGCCACCAACACGATTTCCAGTTAAAACACAGCCCTAGCTACTAGATCCTCAACGAGATCTATTACACAACCACACCATTTTGCGACAGTAGCTGTTGGATGGCCGCGATAGGCGCGCAGCCGCCCAAGACCCAATCGTCGGCCTCTTTGGCGACGCCCTGCAGCACAGTGCGCACGTCGACCGGCGCGCTCCGGAACACACGCGCGTTCCGCGCGTTCCACTGTCTCTAGGAAACGAGCAGCACCAGCGCATCGAAGACCTTTCTGCCCACTGCGTCCAGACGCTGTCTTCCCCTCAGCCACCACTCCACTATATCGTCGTCGTGGCACGGCACGAGGCCAGTGAGCTGGAGACGCGAGAGCACGGCGTGCCAAACCTGGCGTGCGACGACGCAGCCAGCAAACAAGTGCGCACAAGTTTCCGACGCCTGGTCGCACAAGGAGCAGGTGTCGCTTTGCTGCAGGCCGTGCCGCGCACGGCGCTCCAATGTCCACAGCCGTCGGTGCAGCACATACCAGAAGAAAACCTTGACTCGCGGTGGTGCCCTCACCTTCCACAGTTGTCGTGCACCCCGAAGCTCGGACGCGCCATTGAAGAAAGCTCGGTAGGTACCCGAGGCGGAGTAGGAGCCGTCAGAAGACCACTTCCAGCAGAACACGTCTGGCTGCGACGGCGAAAGGTGAACATCACGCACGAGCATCCAAATGCGGAAGAAGTCCCTCATCATGGCGACGGTGGTGGCACCTGAGAGGTCGTGAGCCCACCGGTGGTCCTGCAAGGCTTCGCGGAGCACCCTTCTTCGCGCCGGCCGCGTCGTGGCGGCGAACAGAACCGGCGCAAAGGAGCACAGCGGGCCGACCGGCGCCCAGTTGTCAAGCCAGAAAAGCGTGTTCTCCCCGTTCCCCACTTTGATGGTCATACTGGCGTCACGCATGGCGGCTACTGCTTTCTCAGTCTTCGACGGCAGCTTGGCCCAGCAGCAGTCGGGCTGCGTCCGCGCTAGCCACTCCCACCGGAGGCGCAACGCGTAGCCGAAGTAGCGCAGGTCGAGCACACCCAAGCCGCCGAGCTCTGTGGGCCGGCATACCACGGGCCATGCGACCTTGCACTGCCCACCGGAGCAGCTCTCTTTGCCCGTCCAGAGGAAGGCACGTCGCCGCTTGTCGATCTGCTTGATGCCCCACTCCGACAGACAGCAAGCGATGCTGACATGAACGGGGATGGCCGACAGGGTAACCTTTGTGAGCAGCGCACGCCCAGCGTTGTTGAGAAGCCCTGCCTTCCATGTCGGTATCCGGGCAGCGACGACATCAACTAGCGGCTGCTCATCCGCGTGTCGCAATCGCCGAAGAGATAGCGGAACACCGAGGTACTTACACGGGAACGGAGCAAGCGAGCACGGGAACACCCCCTGAATGGCGATGACAGCGTCATCGTCGCAGCGGATCGGCGTTGCTAGACATTTGTCGACATTGGTTACCAGCCCGGACGCCCCGGCGAAGAGGTCTAAAATCTGCGACAAACAGGTGAAGTCCGTGACATTGGGCGCCAGGAGCACGACGACGTCGTCCACGTACAGCGAAGCCCGATGCGTGATGCAGTTACCGGGCAACGGCGACAACACCCGCCGACGATCCGCCTCCCTAAGCAACGCGTTCAGGACCTCCATTACCATGACGAATAGCATAGGAGAGATCGGGTCCCCCTGCCTTAGCCCCCGTGCGTGCGCAATCCTCCGGCACGGCCTACCGTTGATGAGGACGCGAGTGCTTGCTGTGGACAGCAAGATGGAGATCCACTCCGTCCATCGTCTGGGGAACCCGATGGTCTGCAGAACCTCAATGAGAAACGGCCACGATACCGAATCGAACGCCTTGGCGATGTCGATCTTGAGGAGGACGGCTGGAATCTTCGTGCATGGAGCCACCGGCACGCAAGCTGAACCGCCCTGAAGTTGTCGTGAATCACCCGACCTTTGATGAACGCACTTTGATTGTTGGCGACAATGCGTTTGAGCCATGGCGCGAGCCTCCTTGCGAGGCATTTGGCGAAGAGCTTGCTGAAGCTGTGCATCAGGGCGATTGGTCGGTAATCCTTGAGAGAGATTGGTGCCTGATGCTTCCTGAGAAGGATCATAAATGCATCATTGAGCAAGTGGAAGCTTCTTGAATCCAGCGACCATAGAGCGTTGATGGCATTGAGGATATCGACTTTGATGACGGGCCATGCGACCTTGTAGAACAGCCCATTGTAGCCGTCGGGACCCGGGGCGCGGTCCGACGGCATATCCTTGATGGTTTCCCAAACCTCTTGTTCTGAGAAGCAGCTGTCTATGCCGGCGAGGTCGAGCTCCGGCAGCAGACGACCCAAGTCAATAGCGTGGCGACGCCTGAACGGCTTACCCAGGATCTGGTTGTAGTACTCATAGATGGCGACAGCCTTTTCATCATCGGCCGAGATCCACACACCATCATGCAAGAGCGGGGGGATCAGATTCTTTCTGTTGCGGTGCAACGCCTGGAGGTGGAAAAATTTTGTGTTGGCATCCCCATCCTCCAAGTACCTGACCCGGGAGCGCTGCCGTGCGATGGTACGGGCCATAGAGGCGAGCCCGAGACAGCGCTGCTTGAACTGCAACCGCAGCTGGATCTCCCCATCCGACAGTACACGATGCTCTTGGGCTGCGTCAAACTGAGCAACGATCTCCCTGGCGTAGCGAAGCTCAACCCGGACGCTGCCGATCTGCTGCAAACTCCAAGTCTTCAGCGCCTTGGCAGTGTTGCGTAGTTTTTGGTCAAGTAGACGACAGCAGTCCACGTCCGCCACAGGCACCTCCCATGCCTACTTGACGACGTCCTCGAAGCCGGGTAGCTTGACCCAAAAGCACTCGAATCTGAAACGAGGTTTCGCCCACGGCACCGTGCACAGCCTGAGCAACAGAGGTGCATGGTCGGAACAGTCGGTCGACAAGCACCGGAGATGGTGGTGCGAGAACGCGTCGACTCAGTCCACCGAGGCGAACGCCCGATCAATCCTCTCCATGGTCAGGCGACGTCGCTCGTTGCTCCATGTGTAAAGACGACCGTGTAGGTACAGCTCCTGTAGGAGACAGTCGTCAAGCAGCCGGCGGAAGCGACGCATCGCGCGGAAATCTAGACGGTCGTTGTTTTTGTCTGCTGCTTGATAAATGAAGTTGAAGTCCCCACATATTAGCAATGGTCCAGCGGCCGCAGAGCGCACCGTGCGCAGGTCGTCAAGGAACGACCGCTTGAGCTCAAACAACACGGGCCCGTAGACAGCACAAAGGGACCACTGCTTGTCCTGGGCGTCAAGCGGGGCGAGCTCTACGGTTATAGAGAAAGAACGACTAACATGCCCCGCGACCGACCAACAGTCGCGACGCCACGCAACGACGATGCCCCCCGAGGCTCCTACCGACGGCAAATAGACGTAGTCAAACATGTTCCCCATTAGGTCATTGGCCATGGCCCTAGAAAGTACATCAATCTTAGTTTCGACAAGACAAAGCGCGGAGACGCGTTCCTGCAACAGGAACTCGCTAACGACAGCTCGACGCGCACGCATATTAAGCCCACGGACGTTCCAGATGAAGATGTTGCCGTTCGACATGGCTAACTTGTTGTGCGACGATGGACACGCTGACCCTCAGGCGGCCCGGACCGCCCGACCGCCGTTTACGCGCCCACCACGGAGTAGAACCTCCATGGCCTCTTCAGCCTCACCCACCAGCGCGACCTGGAAGGCCGCGTCGTGGAACTCCTGGAACGTGGCCTCGTCCGGGTGCTCTGTCTCGACGTCGTATCCCAACTTCCTCATCAGTACCTTCCTGGCTTGCTTGTCCGGCTTCTCCTCGCGGAACCTGCTCTTGGCTGCCAGCCTCGCGCTGCGCTTGGGCAGCCATTCGACGGTGTCATAAGCCATTGGGTCCCTGGTGGAACGCAGATTGGGGGTGGATAGGATGGTTTGAGGCAGCGGCTTGATGAACTCGTCGACGGACTGCATAGCCACGACAGGCGCAGCGACGGCCATGTCTGCTACGCCCACCGGCGTGGTCGTCCCTACAGCGGCCGCGTCCGGCGCACCGACCGAGTCTTGCACAGGTAGTTCAGCCTCTACCTGGGCTGGGAGGTTGTCCATCTCACAATCGGACATATCAGGCTCAGTGCAAACAGGCCCGGTAAGGTCCACGGCAACAACATAGCCGGGCTCCTCGGACGCGTTTACTGAGGAGGGCCCCATGGCCCAGTCCACCTGGCCCACCATCAATCCGAGCTCCTCATCAAGCGACCGGCCCACCAAGCCTTTGGAGACGGCTGACTTGGAGTCTGACTTTGGGTCACGGTCGATGGTCATCAGCTGACCCGTGACCCCCTCCCCAACTGCCAAAGCCCCAAAATCCGCCCTGCAGCCCAACTCTGCCTCAGCACACATGGGGTCGTCAGGTGCTGCTCGGACAGGAGAGAGCGAGCACGCGGCCCCGAGACCGAGGTCAACTTCAAGCGCCAAGTCGCGCACGACATGCGTCCAGCCCAGGACCGGGAATCCGGCAGCAGGAGCGCGACCGGGATATTCCGGTTTGCCGGATGCGACAGGGCAGCGGACCTGGCCCACGGTGACGACCTGTGCCGCCTGGCGCCGCTGGAAAGGCGCCTCGAAGTTCCGCTGCAGCCTCGGGTCCTGCGCCCGGCCGAACCTGGTGGTCCGAGGCCGAGCGCCGCCGCCGCCGGAGGGCTGGAGGCCAGGATGGAAACCGTTGTAGTTGCTGTCGTCGGAGTCTTCGTCGTCGTCGTGTCGGTCGAAGCCCTCATCGTCGGACGGCGGCGGCGTGTGCCAGTCCTGGTACTCAACGATGCGCAAGCGCACGAGGTAACGCAGGGCAGGCACCTCGTGGTGGATCATCTCCTCTCGTCTCAAGAAGGACGGCGGCCCGCCGTCATGTTCCTCCTCCCGCTCAGGGATCGCAATGATCTTCTCGTCGGGGATGAGATCCGGGTGGGCACACCACGTCGACACGAACAGCTCGCGCTCGTCGTCAGGATCGCCGACGGCACCGTCGTCCGCAATGTGCACTCGAACGCAGGACGAGCCGAGGATGATCTGCACCGTGTCCATGACCATCTCGGCCGCACGCGCGTGTGCCGGGATGCCCTTCATGCCGACCAGGACACGAAACCTGAACGCTCCCACGGACGCCATGGACAGCCGCGACCACGGCCTCCAGCGCAGGGCGAAGTTACCGCGCAACGGCGGCGGCGTGCCCAGCACCAACTCGAGGTCCTCACGGTGGCGAAAGCGGACGATGAAGTCGTCCAGCCAGAACCTGTGCACGGAGACACGATCCTCGCCGATGCCAAACGACTCGTTAAGGTGTGCTAGCACCATCGCTGTCGACCCCGGCGGTCTGTTGCCCAGCACCAGCGCAACCAAGGCCAGGGAGGAGAGCCTGTCCTCGGCCTGCTGCAGCGCACTGGAGCGGGGAACCACCACCATCTCCAGCAGCGGTGATCGGGCGCGCGATGCTGGAGAAGCGGGCGGTTGCTGAACACGACTTGGAGGTGGCGGTACGACCGCCTGCTCAGCGGGAGCCTCGACGCTAGGCGCAGCCGCGGCAGGAGCCTGATCACCCACATTGGCCTCCGGGTGGCTGGCGGCGCCGAGATCCACCTGCTCCCGGGTGATGGCGTGATCCGCAACGTGGAAGAGCGCGGACTCCTGCGTCGCCGGTGGGTCCGGCACAGGCGGCTCAGGCGTTGCTGAGTTAGCGCGGTCGGAGGAGACAGAACGAGCATCCCGGCGACGGCGACGGCGCGAGACCGCGTCGCCACGGCCACGAGCACGTGAGGGCGACCGACCTCTCTTCCCGTTCCAGCGGTCCGCATGGAAGGCGGCAGGGCAGTCGCGTGCCTGGTGCCCCTCCTGCAGACAGGTAAAGCAACGAGCGGCCGACGTGCACTCGATCCGCACGTGGTCATCAGCCAAACAGTTGAACCAGCGCCCCACTAGATTCCGTGGTACCGGGCGCGGTCGGTGGGCGGAAGGCGCACGACGCCAGCGGCGCCTGCTCTCCACCTTTCGGAAGCCCTCGGCATCCGGCGCCGAGCTCATGCGCACCGGGTGGACGACGATGGACCTGAGGCGGGCCTGGCCTGCCCTGTCCGGACGCGGTACTTCGCAACGCGCCGCGGCCATGAGGCCGGAAGGCTCAGCACGGCGGCGGTGTGCCCGTCGACAGCGACGAGAAGCGACGGGGGCCTTCCCCTTCCCGGACGGCGGAGGGGAGGCGGAGGCGGAGTCGGTGGAGGAGTCCTCACAGTCCGTGAGGCGAACCTTCGCCGCCCCCCCCCCCCCGGCGAGGCAGAGAAGGGCTCCGTGCCTGGGTTAAGCGCGCTGGACCGGAGGACGTGAGACGCATGCGCCGCCGCAGCGAGGGGCGGGAGGCGGAGAGGGCTGGCCTGCGCAGCGGCCGAAGCAGGCTCCTCCTCCTCACACTCGTCCGCCCAAGAACGGCGACTCCTCACCATCCTTCCCCCGGGGCAGCAAATAGAGCTACGGGCTCGCGCCCGGGGATGGTGGCGAGCGGGCACAGGTCAAGCGACGACTGGCTAGCGGCGGAGCCCTTCAGTGCCAAAGCTGAGCCTGACCGAGCGAGGAGGTACGGTTCTCACTCCTAGCAACGACGACCTTGGGAGTTAGCAGGACGAAGGGCGGAGGTTGACGCGGCGGTGGTGGCGGCGGCGGCGGCGGCGGAGGCCATTCTCCTGTGGACTGTGGTGTGGTAGCTGGTGCTCCGGCGTGTCAGTCTAGCACTCTAGCTGACGCTCCGGCAGAGGGAGAGGTGGGAGGCGTTCTCTGTCTCTCACATTTGTCTGCTATCAGTGAAAATCTTTTTTTTTTGAATGAATTATCAGTGAAATTCTAGGGAGCCATTGAAAAATGCACAATCTAGGTACAGGTAACCGTACTCCCCCATCACAATAGTTTGTTCAGGCATACTGTTCCAGCGCAACAATCGCAGACTTCTTTTTTTTAGCACGACTTGTATCATTCTATGGCTTGTGACCGTTGTTGCGCTTAGTATGGCTTGTGACCGTTCGACTTGTATGGCTTGAAAACGACTAACCGCAACAATCCCACCTAACCGTATTGTTTTCGCAGGTGGGTCTCCGGGCGTATCACCAATGTCATCAGGTTCCAACGACGCGGACACCGCCCCATGGGCCGACTTCCTGCCGGAGCTATGCAATCTCGTCTTGGACCACCTAGACGTTATCGGCATCATCCGCTTCCCGGCGGTTTGCTCGGACTGGGCCGCCGCTTCCAAGAACACTCACTGCCCTCGCCTGCCGTCAGGCACGCCGACGCTGCTCACGTCTAGTCTGGACCCTGAAGGCTACGACGTTGAGTACGACGTGGAGCCAGGCGCCTTCGGGCTTCATGACGTCGCCACCGGCAAGTCCTACTACGGCGAGGCCGAGGGGCTGAAGAAGCGGACCTGGATCGGCGGTATGAACGACTGGCTGGTGACTACGGACTTGAGGTGCAGCGTCGAGCTCCTGAACCCCATCACGGGCGTCCGCGTCCCGTTGCCGTCCTTCGCAACCATCCCAGGCGTCGAGGTGGTGGAGGTCCGCGATCGTGGACCCGGTGTCTCCTTCGAGAAATCGCCGCACCATTTCCAGAAGGTCACGCCCTGGTTTCGGATGCCGGCGCACCGTCACCAGAAGGTCATGCTGTGTCGGACGCCGGCGCACCCGAGCGGCTACCTGGCCGTCGCTCTCTTCTCCTCGGGTGACAGCACGGGTTTGGTTGCTTTCACCGCAGCCGACGATAAGCTGTGGACGCTGTTGAAGAACCCTGAGGGATTACACTATCTCGGCAAGTACACGGACGTCACTGTCCACAAGGGCAAGGTGCTCGCCGTGGCCACATCTGGAAACATCTGCTCCTGGGACATGGACGTCGGCACAGCCACAGAGCCCACGATTTTGCCACCACTGGACATCGACATCGACTACTGTGTCAGGCGCGTATTCTACCTGGCCACGTCGAGCGGCGGCAACCTTCAGCTGGTCTGCATGTTCGGCGACTACGAGGACATCAAGGACGAGCGCTGGTGGAGGATAGTGTTTGATTTCCAGTGGAGCTTCTGGCCACGCCGCGTTTTGCTCCACGAGCTCGACGCCGTCACCGACACGTGGCGACGCGTTGGGGACCTCGGCGGTGGTCACGCCCTCTTCGTGGGGGCCAACTACCCTTTCTACGTCGACGTGCCTCGCGATGGCTCCAGAGATCCTCTTCTCCAGGCAGATTGTGTCTATGTCACGGACTTGATCAACTGTGAGGCTGGCATCTTTGATCTGAAGCTAGGAGATGACTTCAAATTCAACTTGGATGCTCGCCTCTGTTATCCGGCACTGAGTGATCCGTTGCAGATGCCGATGTGGTTTCGGCCAACTGCGGCGTTACCCAAGAGCACAAGTGCCCGTAGTATAGAAGAGCAGCAGACATTACTATTGTAGTTGAAATAAATGGCATTCGCAATGCAAGAAACTTGGAATCTTTAGTTATGTAACAATAACAATATTGATCTTTTGCTAATGGATTGATATGTATAAGTAGTAAATTTGTCTCCAAATAACCTTTATATTATTTAATCTTTTTCGCGATTGGAACAAATGTGTGTAAAGTAAACATTCAGAAGCAATTCGAGCTTCATGTTTGAAATCGTTATTCCAGGCTCTTCTCTTTTTGGCAAAACGCCTAGTTGGAAGGACAAGTGTCTTCTCTTTTTGGCAAAACGCCTAGTTGGAAGGACAAGTGTCTCCTCTTTTTGGCAAAACGCCTAGTTGGAAGGACAAGTTCCTGTATATCAGAACAACACCTATATGCACATGCAAACATTTGAGTAATTGACTACATAGAACTTCACTTATCCAAAAGTAATTCCAACTTCATGTATGCAACCAGCCACTGTAATACTTTGATTGGGGACAGAGACAAGTGTCAATTAAAACAAAATGCACGAGGCATTCTATGTTATGATATTTCTCAACCAGAAAAAAAAAGGTAGGATGCCTCAAGTACACAGCTAGAATAGACTCTGTATAGCACCAGAACATGCCCGGAAAAAACCATCAATTGCTAGTCTTGTTTAATGTCTCCAAAGAAAAGGTTGCCCCAGGGCGAGTTTCCGACACCGTTGGGTGTGATGTTAGTATGTACAGTACCCATAAGTGAAGGCATACTAGATACACCAAGGCCCAAACCTGGGCCTTTGGATTCCGCCTCAAAAAGATATGCCCGGCTGAGAAGATCGAATCAAGCTGTCGGATTGCAGATCCCAGCTGCTGTTGTCTAGCCCTTATCCTGTCACCAAGTTTTGGTGAATGTGATCGTTGCCATGCACCAGCTTCAATGTCCAATCTTGATGAGCTTGAAGAAGCTAATGATGAGGCGCTATTGTCGAGCAACCTCGTGACTGCCTGTAGATGATGGACAATGTTATTCTCGTCGCATGCACATTTACTTTGGTATTTTACTAGGTCTGGTCAGAATATTTTATAAAAATGACTAAAATACAGTGGGTCTACATATACATACCTCGATTCTCATTAACAGAGCTGCCTTCTCTGAAGATAGGGACTCAACCTAAAAAGAGAAACATTTGATTTTGAGCCTTTGAATGATAGCCCTGTACCGGTGTAGCCAATAGATACCAAGAGCCAGTATCACTATGCGAATAATAGCATTTATCCTCGGACGGGTAACCATCTTTTTTGTGTTAGGTCATTATTTATTATTCATATCGAGGTGTTTTCTTTCCAAATCTTGATGATTTTCTAAGTTCCCTAACTCCATTTATAGTACCAATGAAAATAGGGAAGGTTTCTCAATACAATGACCTAGTCATGTTTTTTCTACTGTAAAACCCATGCTGATCCAAAAAAACAGGTAACAAAATCGCAAGATATGCTGTAAAACAGAAAACAAACAGGATGTGATATGATGAAAGAGCCCACATAAGGAATGAACCTGCATTTGTTTCTGAATCAGCCGATCAGTTAGTTGATCAAGCCTCTACTTGAGTTCAGTTTCCACCTCTGTAGGATGAACCATGTCTCTTCTAGTCAGCTCAATGCTTTCTTCAATCTTCCTTGCCTATTTGAGAAAAAAACATGGACCAAATTGAGATAATTGGTTAACATAACTATTAGCTGCACACAGAATGTAAAATACTCAAATCACTAGCACAAATGACACTCAGCCTAACAGCACCAGAACCTAAGTATGGAATATTCAAGAAATTACAACACATGCAGAATTACTTTTCTTTAGAGTAACTTTAGTTGGATGCCTTTAGTTCCTTGCTTTCAGGTTGTACTGTATCAGGCGACAATAAAACAAGGGCACAAGGGTATTCCAAACCAAGTCAAATGGGACAAAAAGTTTAAAACAGTGAGACAACTGAGCCTCACTTTAATGTTATACCACAGTACAATGACCAAAACACTATGACATATGGGAGATCAATAAGCCAGAGTAATACTAATAAGATCCAATTGAGCTTATAGTTATTAAAGGAATTCCTGAATCAAGATTATAATTTGTAAATAAGAATTAATTACTACAGGCGGTCAGTCATACACAGGAGAACCTACCTTGTCCTTCAAGCTCACAATTCTGTCACATATCAGAGCATATTCTGCATCAATAATTTCTTCCTGCAGCTTGAACCTTCTCAAAGATTCTATCTAGACAAAAGTTAACTCATATTACAATTAGATAAGGTAAAGACATATTTTCTAGGAGTCAATAGTTCTACTCAAAAAGGCTCAATGAAATATTATATCAGTTGTGTGGAATGAAAAGCAACTGGCAAATGTAAGTTGATTGCTTACTTCATCAACCGGAGGGGCACTTGTCTTTTGTATCTTTGCTAGCTTTCTTATGTATTCTTGTTCATGGAATGATAGCAAAGGTCACATACCAAAAAACAGTGCTATTAGTCGAGATAAAAAAGAATGGCATGTCATACTTAAATCAGTTCAAGAAGGAAACAAAATAAGTCATTAATATACCATTGGCCTAAGAATGAAATAAGATTGCTTAAAAAGCACAGTAAACTTTAAAGCCAGAGAGCCCCAAAAAGAAGGCCATGGTCAACTTACTATCTTGAGCAAGTTTCTTCAATTCAACTTCCTCTCGAAGCTGCGCCACTTGATCAACCTATTCAAGTATAAAGAATAACAAGCTTTCAGTTTAATGATAGAGCATTGTATAATTTGTGAAACACCTATGAAGTATGAATCGCATTCAACTCATCGCTAGCAGTTGTTATGTTAAAATATCGGACTCCAGCAATAGGAAGGCAACAAAATATAGTTAATTACATTTGTGTACGAAACTCCAGGGAATGATCACTCTAGACTAACCCATTATTTCAATGCCAGAATTTATCAACTTTGTCTAGTCATAACATTTTGGACCACATGTTAAGGTGCAGGCTCTCGAAAATGCCAGAGTTCTCCAAATTTGAAGGGAAGAATAAAATTCCTATGTTCAACTATCTATGCATAGTCACATCTATAGTTTGCCTCTACATCTGCTGTTGACTCAGAGCAGGGCAGTCTGTAGATTCTCCATTGTTTCTTACCTTAAGCCTAAAAACACAATACACGAAGAGGGAGGAAAAAGAAAACATACTTGAACTTCCAGATTCCATTGTTCCCTGGCAAGTGACTTTGCAAGCTCACCGTTTGTAACCTGCGAAAATCTTCTTTAAGAGCATTGCTAAGACTTGTGAAGGTTGGGTGGGGGTCATTTGTAGACAGGGATATAACCTCAAGTCTAGCCAAACATGCAAGGGCTTCCATTCTAGTGCTATGATGTCTCTGTTTCTCTATTTCCACTGCTTCCATTGTTTCGATCATACTAGTCTGCAACTCTGAAGCCTGAAACATGTTGAACAAAAAGCTGATAAGGAATCACCACTTTCTAGAAACCATCTCAACAGGATAACTTATGTATAGAAATGTTTTTGCATATGAATACTTCACTCTGCCTTATAGGTACTTGGGATCAACTTACAGTTCCATAACCAGTGAAATATGTGCAAGATTTTGTGCTCAAATGCAGTATTGCACCAAAAAAAAAACCAATCTAAACAGAATATATTTTGCAGATTAACAAACAAAAAACATACTCCCTCCATCACAAATTATTGGCCGTTTTGGCTTTTATAGGTACCAATGCACCTAGATGGACATATAAGCTAAAAACTTTGTAGACCTATAATTTGGAATGGAGGGAGTACAATGTGGTACTAGCTGAATGGTGATGCAAATCACAAAAAATAGCTAACATCATGCATGCTATAAGAGCAGTTTTTCTTGCTCTGTTCAGAGCAGTATATATTAATGTCATCACATTAAGCAACCTCTCAAGTCTCAAGCAACACAAAATAGCCACGAAGCAGCCTCACCTCCTGCGCCTGCTCCTTCTCACGCTCGGCGAGCAGCTTCTCAAGCCCGGCCTTCTCCCCCTCGAGCCTCGCAACAGCCTCTTCGCGCTCAGCAATAGCGCGTGCAGCCATGGCCGCAAGCCGCTCAGCCCGCCGCCGTCTCCTCTCCTCCTCCCTCCGCCTCTCCTCCTCGGAATCCTCCGAGTCGTCGCTCCTTGATCCATCGGAGTCCTCATCGCTCCCGCTCTCGGAAGCGACACCCTTACCGTCCTCGCAATCCCCACGATCTGCTTCTGGCTTCACCTCGGACACCACCTCCACCGTTGGCTCACCACCGGCATGATCCTGCACCGCGAGCACCGCAGCCGCGGACGCGGAGCGGCGGGGCCCTGGTGAAGGCAGGGAGGGCCGCTTCGCTGCGAGACGGAGGCCGAGGGAGGGGGGCGGGCCGGACGGCTGCGGCCTGCGCGGGGGCGGCACGTCGAGGAGGTCATCGGCGGAGCGAGATGCTGTGGCTTGCAGCGCGGCGAGGTCGGAGGCGGAGGGGGACTTGCCGAGGGATTCCGCCGCCTGCTGATCGATCTGAAACGCAAGAGAAGTGAAGAGTCAGAAGAGCTGGAGTGAAGACTCAGGAGGGGATGGGGGGCTGGGGCGACGTCGCGGCGAGGGACGAAGAGAGCGCTGGCTTGCCTGGTGGAGCAGGGTCTCGGCTGCTTTGAGCTTGGAGGAGATCCATCCCGCCATGGCGCGGCGAACAGAGGCGCCGCGGGGCGTGGGGATTGGAGTGACGCCGCACGGCTGGTTGATCGATGACTGACGTGATGGGCCCGCTCAACCGCCGCTGGTGGCAACTTTTCTTTTAGATATTTTTTTTCGGTTACGCTCCCGCCCGGACGTATCCCATCGGACGCCCTCCGTCCGCACATCCCCGCACCCGTACCCACCCCGCACAGAAGGAAAAGAGACCCACACCCCCTGCACCGCCCGTTCGCGCGGCCCCGCCGCCCCGCACCGCCCCAACGAAGTGGATTGAACCCCGTCTCGGCCCTCGCACGTACGGGATCCGTCCCTCTCTAGACCTCGCCGGCTCCCTAGCACCATGCGATTGAAGCAAAAAAAAAAAAATTGAAATAAAATCTCAAAACCAATGCAACATCACTCGAGACCTAATGCAACAAACGGAGAAAATCAATGCAACACAGTGAGAGCTCATCCCAGAGAGCTCACCGGAACCCTAGCCTACTGCAACATCACCCGAGACCTAATGCAACAAACGGAAAAAAAATCAATGCAACATCAACCCAGACCTAATGCAACAAACGAAGAAAACCATTGCAACATCAACCCAGACCCAATGCAACAAACGAAGAAAAGCATTGCAACACGATGATAGGTGAACCATGAGAGCTCATCGGAACCCTAGCCTACTGCAACATCAACTAAACACTACTGCAACATTCGGAGAAAACCATTGTAACATGGTGATGAGCTCAAACTCGGAGAGCTCGCCGGAACCATAGCCACCACCGCATCCTATAGATCCAGCACGGGGGAGGAAGGAGGAGGAGGTGGTGGAGGAGGAGGAGAAGGAGGAGAGGAGGGCTCAAATCCACACATCCAGAGGAGGGGGACGGGAGGAAGGCCTCAGAACCAGGTCCCTCCCCACCTACCTCGCCGTAGCCGCGCCGACGTCCTCGACTCCAGTGAGGTGCGCAGAGCCGCGTGGGTGCACGAGGGAAGAAAAGGGGGGAGGCAGCACGGGCGCCGTGGCACGGAGCTTCGCAGGCGCGCTGACGGGAGCGCGCGTGCAGTGAGTGAGAGGGAGCGGCGTGTGGTGAGCGAGGGCGCGTGGAGGGAGCGAGGGGGAGAGGCGGAAAGAGCGAGGCGTTGCGTACGGAAGAGCGAAGAAGAAAGAAATGAAGGGAAGAGGAGCGGGCGGGTGGGTTCGCGAGCGATCAAGTAGCGTCCTGATGCGTCAGATGTTAGATTATAAGCATTATCGTTTTTTTAAGAGTGAGTGGAGCAAGGTGATGGCAACTTTTTTTTGGCAAACTATACCTGATGAAAATGGGCCATGCCAAACCGAGCTTAAGGCCTCAATCCGAAAGTTAAAAAAAAGTTCATTCTACCTCACTAAACTATGGTCGCCTCGCTAAACTATGGTCGCCTGATTTTCTTTGTCGAACTCCAAAACAAGACAGCTTATTACCTCTATAAACTCTCGAACCATTCAAATTACCTCACTTGCTTGATTTGAAATGGTTTTGAATACAACTTTATACTTTTTTATTCAAAAAATGGTAAATACAAAAATCTAGAGATATATTGGGATATGAAAATCTAGAGTACTTGATAAGACTTTTAAACCACAGAAAATGCCTCTAACAAGATTTTCAATTTCCAAATAAAATATATAGATAGATTGAGATACGAAAATCCAAATAAAATATTTCACACTCGTAAAAACATCTTCAAAAACTTCAAAAAAAAGTTTAGCTCTAGGAAAAATGGAAAAGCATCCAAAAAAATTAAAAATCCAAAATATTCTAATCGATATATAAACATGTTTTTTAAAAATTTTGTTTGACAATAATATGAGATGCAATTAGCATGAATACAACATACATTAATATTCAATGCATTCATGCTACTTGTGTGTTATGTGTTTTGTTGTGAAAAGTTTTCAAAACTGCGTGTCAATTAGAATGTTTTGGAATTTTCTAAATTTTTTAGGCATCTAGGAATATTTTTCATGGGCTCTAAATATATTATTTGGACTTTTCTATCCCAATCTATGTCTAGAATATTTTTTTAGAATTTTCAAAAGCTTAGAGACATGTGGTTTAAAAACCTTATAAAATATATAGCATTTTTAACTAAAAATAGGACAAAATCATCTTCAAAACCACTTCAACCAAAGCAGGGTTTGAATGACTTTGAGGGTTTAGGGGGTAAGGTGTTTGGTTTTAGAGTTCGAGGAAAAAAAATCAAACTACAAGCATAGCTCAGGGAGATAGAATAAACTTTTTGTAAACTGAAATTGGTCTGGTAACAGTTGACGATCATTATGACATGATTTTGGATAAATCAAACCATCAAGATACCTCATAAATAAAAAGAGATTAGCATTTTATAAATACAATTTATTCAGATAATAATATAGTTCCACATGTATACGGAGCACTTGTCAGGGAGCCCACCACCTAGTAGGGTCACCGACCAACATGGTCATCAACCTAGGCAGGGCCCCATGGACCTCATCTCTAGTCAAATGCAATAAGCACAAAAGGTGATCATCTAAAATGTTGATTCAAGGTCGGTGGAGATCCAAAGGTTCTGGTGGAGCCACATCACTGTCACATGGATCAAAGGACCCATTGGGCGAACCTAATCTGCCCCACCTTCACCCAACGCTACCTAGAAGAACCATTGACAAGTAGATCCATTAACACAAGAAAGGAGAAAGGGCCTAGGCGTTGGTGGGAGGGGGTTGGCCGACCCTCAATCTCCACAAAACCGCCTCGTCTTTGGACACATGCAAAGGAAACACACTCCTTATCATTGTGGGTTGTGGAATGAACGTCAGTTTGATCCAAAAGTTATTGTTTACACCACTTCCATGTGCCCACCTCTAACTAGTATAAATAGGGGGTACCCCTCACTCTCAACACCCAACAAAGAAACGGGAAGTTGTATATGATAGAAAAGTTCTTGTTGTAAATTTGTCTCTTTATCGTGCATGTTAAATTCTTTGTAGTTGTGTTATGATATTGGCATGGGAAGTGTGTGTATTGGTCGTCTTGGTTTCATTGTCCAAGGCATTTTTTGTGAAAAAAGAATAAGAATGGATTGATAATTGATTGAATCTGGCATAGAAGGCCACGATGACAAATTGATAAGTTATCCAAAACTAGCCTATGGAAAAACATCAGACTAAACTATAATAAGAACTAAACAGCCTTACATGGGTACATTTTTAATTAGGCCTTTGAATTGTATGTTTCCCTATTGCACGAAAACTGTTTCCCTATTACATGGGAACATTTTTAATTAGGCCTTTGAATTGTATGTTTCTCTATTGCCTTGCATCTTCAGCGAGTTCTTCACTGCCATGTGCTAAATCGTTTTTCGGAGCCTCGGATTAGTAAACTTACAAAGCATGTTACTTGCCTGCTTGGACAGGATAGTTCACATTAAAACACCCTCAGCGCGCAGTTGACACCCATTTTACAGTATACCTGCATATAAAGGTGAGAATGATAGGCATTGGCCCTTATTTTTTCGAAATGCGGCAAGAGATTTGCCGTATTTTTATTAGACGAGGGAAAGAAAAAACACTTACAGAAACAAAATTTTTAAAGGAAACACCACTACTACGGCACACAAGTCGTCTACCCTACTCGAAACCACTCCAGGAAAAGACGTACAGACTAGAAACCAATGCTGAAACGCCTTAGCTAAGAAGCAAACAACTCCTAGGCAGACATAAAAGATAAACCAGAAAACAACACTTCTAAGGCTAAGTGTCTTGCACATTTGATCTTGTCGCCCTTGCACAAAAGCGCTACTTGTTTTGGCTGCAACGTTTTGTTTTGGAAAGTTCTTCTATTCCACTCCTTCCAAATATTCCACCAAAAATAGAGCATAACATCATCGAAAGCTTTCCTCTGGCCTCTGTCAGTCTTAGCATGACATCTTCGCCAATGATTGTGCAGCGATCCATTTGTTTCAACTGAATCTATCGTCGCCGATAAACCAAACCACTGCTTTAAGAGGGACCAAACTTGCTTTGAGAAATCATAGTCCTTACATAGATGTGTCGGAGTTTCGGGCTCGATGCCACAAAGTTTGCATATCGGATCATTTGGCCAATGTCGTTTGGACAAATTGTTGGCGGTTAGGATTTTTTTGTAAAGCAAAGTCTAGGTGAAAAATCTACATCTGGGTTCCACCTTTGCTTTACAAATGGGAATGATTCTCAACTTACTGAAACTCCCTTAAAATTGGACACAGTAAGCGCTCTTGGCTGTGTATTCTCCATCCTCCGTCCAATGCCAATAAATAGTATCCTCATTGTCTTCATGTAGCTGTGTATGGCCGACAGCTTCCCATAGCGAAACATATTCGATTATTTCGTGTGATGTTAATAGTGGGGTGATGTGAGCTATCCAACGTTTGTCCTGCAGCGCCTTTTGTACCGTAATGTTCTTTCTTTTTGACTTTTTGAACAATATTGGAGCCATGCTTTTTGGTGTTCTCCTGCCGACCCAAGAGGATGTCCAGAACTTGGCTGTTTTCCTATCACCGATCATGACTACTGTTGATGCCACAAAAAGTTCTCTATCTCGGCTATCACAAGGCAAGTCCAATTTGTTCCATGTTGTCTCCGGCTGCCTCTATTGGAACCAAAGCTAACGTAATCGTAGCGCCCGTGCAAAACGTTCTAGGTCCAAGACTCTCAGCCCTCGTTTATCTTTGGGTTGATAGGTCGTTGGCCAGTTTATAATCGAATGTCCCCCATAAACCTTTTCTGGTGTTTCTCCCCTCCAAAGGAAACTCTACCTCAGTCGATCAATCCTCTTGATTAACCACTTTTGCTCAGGAAAGACGGTCATGTGATAAATGGGCTGAGATGAAAGCACAGTTTTGACCGAAGTCACCCTTCTGACTATTGATAAGAACCAATCTTTCCACCCCGGTAATCTGCCCTAATCTTATCTATCAGCGGCTGTACCCCTATCTTGCGCAACTTCCTAACGCGGCATTAGCCCTTAGGAATCCTACAAAAAGCGGGCTTTTTAAAAGCAAAAGCTAGACAAACACGCCACAGTATCTAGTGAGTCAACCATGTTATATAGTGTTTATTTGGAAGAATAAGTTTTCATGGCTAAATACAAATTCTGGTGGATTAGGCAAAAGTAACAGGATCACCCAACGGGAGCACTAGCTCCGCCCTGCACCTGTGACTTGTCCTTCCTACCCGTGGGCATTTGGCCGGAAGCCCGGAACCAAATCGGTTTCTGCAATGGTTCATCATCAACACCATTGGCATAAACGAGTGGCTCAAAGCCACTAGCGCATCCCTTCTCCATATCAAAGACGACTGCATCATGGCCGGACACGTCCGCGGCATAGACACAGTTCGCCTTGAGACCGCCGTTGTCGTTGGACCCGCGTGGTGGCATGGTGACATAGAACGGGTAGTTCACCCCCACAAAGAGCGCATGGTCACCGCTGAGGTCTAGCACGCACCGCCACACGACGTTGCCGACGTCGAGCTCGTGGACCGAGATGCCGCGCGCGCAGCTGATGGTCAGCAGCTCGGTGTACACCATCCTCCTGACGTGTTTGGCACTGGACCAGTCGCCATGCGTGCACACCATGAGAAGCCGGTCGCTGCCCGACGTGGTGGCCAGGCTGAACCTGCGCTGCTGCCCTGGATCGATGTGGATCTTCGGTGCGCGCACCATTTCAGGATATTGAATCCCCCAGGCCCAGCCCATGTCCCAAGAATAGACGTCTCCACGCAAGTTGACAGCGAATATCTTCCCACCGTGTGCGACGGCATCCGCGTAACTGATGAATTCTTCGGGTGGTTCGCCAGCATCGTCCAGCAGTCGTGTTCGGCCGCCGTGAATGCCAGCAGAAGGCGAACGTCACGACGGCCAAGTGTAGGGGTGTGGTGGGCTCTTAGCAGGTCATGGAGGTCACCGGGCCGCCACTAGGCCTATGTCTAAATGTCGTGCCAGGCCATGTCGCCTGGCATGCCTAGGGAGCGGCCAGGCACGACCCTATGAACCGGGTCGTGCCGTGCTCGTGTGAAAGCCCAAGTTTGGTTTTGGTAATTAATGACACCAAGTTGCTAATGCTATTGTATCAAGTGTGATTAAGCTAGACATAAGCAACATGTGATGGGGGTGGAAATGGCATGGAGAGATGGCCACAAGACCACATGATTTGGTGCATGAAATGATGAGCTAGATCATGAAGAAATGCACATAATATGATGGACATGATGATCAAGTGGAGGAGAAGGATCTAAGAGCGCAAGGCAAAGGTATAACCATAGGGTTTTCCTTTTGCCGGTCTAAGATGAGTAGAGAATAGGATACATAGCCGACTATCAAGAGGGGCAATCACGGTTAGCTCGGGAATCAAGTGCCACTAGATCAATGTCTTGAGCATATGCATTAGGATTTAGTTGAGAGCTAACATAACGCCTTGAAAAATGACTGTAAAAATGCTAACACACATGCACATGGTGTTGTACACTTGGTGGTGTTAGCACATTTGCGAAGGCAGTGATGTTTGAGCGGTTTTTGAGGAAATAAAGTGCCTATTTTCTATTGCGCCGGAGGCGAGAAAAGGTGGTGAAAGTCTGAATTGATTATAACTGAAAATATAGTGACCGGACGCTGTGGTCGAATTGACCGGACGCGGCTGGCGCGTCCGGTCAGTTCAAACCACAGACAGACGCGCGTGTGAGAAGGGTCGCGGACCGGCGCGTCCAGTCCCTCACGGAACCGGCGCGTCCGGTCACGCACCCAGGAGTTCAGCACGGAGGGCAGATGCGATCGGATGCGGTGGCACGTCCGGTCACATTTGACCGGACGCATCCGGTCACGAGTGGACCGTTACTGGACTCCGATCGGACGCGGCTGGTGCGTCCGGTCATGTGTGATCGGACGCGTTCGGTCGCGGTGGGAGCTTACTGGACTCCGACCGGACGCTAGGTGCAGCGCGTTCGGTCAAACGCTGGAGCGCGTCCGGTCACGGCAACGGTAACTTCTGACACGCACTGTTCACGCTTGTCCTGTAGTGACCGGACGCGTCCGGTCACCCTGACCGGAGCGTCCGGTTAGCGCGATTTTAACTGTGTCGTCCGATAACGGCTAGCTGCATACCCCTTCGCTATAAATAGATGGTGGCCGGGGTTTGAGGGTAACTCTTGCACATTTTGAGACCTAGAGACATCCTTTGAGCTAGAGAACAACCCCTCCACTCATCTCTTTGCTTGGTTGCACATCTTGAGTGAGATTGAGTGAGATTCAAGTGCATTGCTTGAGAGTTGCATTCTAGAGGCACTTGATCTTCGAGTTGCTGCGGATTTCTTGTTACTCTTCCGTGTTTCCCGACATGGTAGACGGCTTGGAGCAGCGGAGGTGATTGAGCTCGCAATTGGAGATTGTTGGAGCCCTCACCTAGTGTTGTAAGGGGTTCTTGATCCTTCCCCGCGGGAGTTCGCAAATTGGATACTCTAGTGGAACTCGTGGCTTGGAGGATCCCCATCTTGTGTGCGGTTGTGCGGCGCCCGCCGAGGGCTCGACTCTTGATAGTCGATTAGCTCGTGAACCGACAAGTGGGTGCATCGCCACAACGAGGAGTAGCTTGCCGGGAAGCAAGTGAACCTCGGTAAAAATCTTGTGTCATCTCTTTGCCGAGGATTTCTCTTGTGGTTGATCATTATGATTGATTCTTTGAGTGCATTACTTCTCTACATCGTTGGTATAAGAATCAAGTCACTTGCTCTTTATTTTCTTGTACTTATCCTAGTGTAGTTTGCTTAGTGTAGCTTTTATCACATAGGAGTAAGTAGCTTAGTGACTTAGTCTTGTTGGTGTGTATTAAAGATTATAGCCTTGCTTCACTAGAATTGTTTAGGTGGCTTGCATAGTGTAGTTGAGCTAGTGCTAGAATTAGCTTAGCCATCTTTTATACTAACGTGGTTGTTTAGTGAAGCTTGTAGATTTTTAAATAGGCTATTCACCCCCCCTCTAGCCATTTGGACCTTACAAGTGGTATCAGAGCCGAGGCACCGTTTATTTGAGGCTTAACAACCTACGGTGAAAAAGAAATGGCTCAATTAAGCTTGCACATCAACAACACCAAGAAGGCACCTCACTTTGATGGCACAAATTATGCATATTGGAAGGTTAAGATGACCGCACACCTCAAGTCAATCAATAGAGAAGTGTGGAAGGTCACCAAAATAAAATTTGAGGTTGCTAATCCGAAAGCACCTACACCGGTGGAAGAGAAGAAGCTCCAATGCAATGACATTGCCATTAATGCTCTTCATGAGGCACTAGATGACAAGACATTTGAGCAAGTGAAGAACATAGAAGTTGCACATGATGCTTGGGCCAAGCTAGAAGAAACATTTGAGGGCACCGAAGGCACAAAGGCCGCTAAAGTATATATTTTGCAAGAAAAATTTTCAAGCTTCAAGATGCAAGATGATGAAAGTGTACCGGAAATGTTTCATCGGTTGCAAGTCATTGTCAATGAGTTCAAGGCACTTGGTGAGAAGGTCAAGGACAACCAATTCTCTATGAAGTTCTTGAGAAGCTTGCCCAAGAGGTTTGATACATTGATCACCGTGCTAGTGAGGACTACATTGAAGGATTCAACTCCTCAATAAATATTTCAAGAAGTAATGACCGATGATTCATATAGAGAAGATGATGAGAAAGAGGAGTTGGTCAAAAAGAAGAAGAAGGATAGTGAGAAGAAGGATGATGAGAAGAAGAAGAGTGTGGCATTCAAAGCCACCACATCCAAGGGCAAATCCAAGATTGAATCATCAAGTGATGAAGACTCAAGCTCTTGTGATAGTGATGACATTGATGAGAAGATGGCTCTTTTCGTCAAGCAATTTGGCAAATTCATGAAGAAGAAGGGCTTTCATGCAAGAAGGAGGAAGAACTCATCCAAGAAGAATGAGCATACCATGAGATGTTTTAGATGCCATAGCAAGGACCATCTCATTGCAAAGTGTCCCTATGATAGTGATGATGAATATGCTATCAAGAAGGAGAGGAAGAAGCAAAAGAAGAAGCAAGAAAAGAAGGAGAGTTCTCATAAGAAGAAGAATAATTCTCATGTTGCTACATGGGATAGTGATGATTCCTCAAGTGATGATGAGGATGACAACAAGAGCAAGAAGAAGGGACATGCTAGCATTGCCATCCAAGAGAAGGTCTCCCTCTTCGACACTCCATCGTGCTTCATGGCTAAGGCCGCTAAGGTATCATCCGATGATGAGAGTGATCATGATAATGCTAGTGATAGTGATAGTGATGAAGAAGAATTCACTAAAGATGAACTAATCACTATGCTAGAAGATTGCACTTAACATTTTAAAGAATCTAGAAAGGAGTGCAAGGGCTTGCTTAAGGAAAAGAAAAACCTTATGCAAGAACTCGATGAGCTTAGAGCATCTTATGAGAGTTTAAAGGTAGACCATAAGAAGCTTCAAAAGTCTCACACTAAGCTTGAAGAAGCTCACTCTTCTCTAGTTGAAAAATGTGAAAACATGCCAACAAATATTGAGAATGCTAAAACTTGCAACATAGGCATATTTTATGATATAATTGATGAATCTTGTCATAAGCCTATTGTTGTTGCTCCCACTAACCCCTCATGTAGCGCATCTACATCATCCTCATCTAGTAGTGACGGTTTTACTTGTGATCCCATACTTATAGTTGAGAATAAAAATCTCAAGAAGGAGGTAAAAGAGCTCAATCACACCTTGGCCAAGGCTTATGGTGGTGAGGACCGCTTGCTTATGTGCTTGGGTAGCCAAAGAGCGTCTCTCTATAAAGAGGGATTGGGCTATAACCCCAAGAAAGGTAAGGCCGCTTTTGCTCCTCACAAGACTCATTTTGTGAAGAACAATGGTAGCTATTGCAAAAGTTGCAAGCAAGTTGGTCACATAGAGCAACAACGCATGAACAAGAAATCCAATGCTAATGTATCCTCAATTAAGTTTGACTCTTTCTATATACTTACCAAGGGTACAAATGGTGTTCATGCTAAGTTCATTGGTACACCATGGATGGGCTCAAAGAAGAAAGCTATTTGGGTATCAAAAAGCTTGGTCACTAACCTTGGAGGACCCAAATAAGTTTGGGTACCTAAAAAGAATTGATCTTGTCTTGTAGGTCAATTACAAAGCCGGTGGAAGGCATTGGGTGCTTGATAGTGGGTGCACTTAACATATGACCGGGGATTCATGTATGTTCAAATCAATTGATACAAGTCAAAATGGTGGTTTTGATGCTATCACTTTCGGCAACAACAAGAAAGGCAAGGTCAAGGGGCTTGGTAAAATTGCTATCTCAAATGACATGAGCATATCTAATGTATTGCTAGTTGAGAGCTTGGATTTCAATCTTTTATCGGTGGCACAACTTTGTGATCTTGGCTTCAAGTGCATATTTGGTAGTGATGATGTTGAAGTCATTAGTGTTGATGGATCAAATTTGATATTCAAAGGATTTAGACGTGGTAGCTTGTACTTGGTTGACTTCAATGATAGTGAGACACAATTGACATCATGCTTGCTTAGCAAATCTAGTATGGGATGGTTGTGGCATAGAAGGTTTGGTCATGTTGGAATAAAACAATTGAACAAACTTTTGAGGCATGACTTAGTTAGAGGCTTGAAAGATGTGACTTTTGAAAAGGATAAACTATGTAGTGCTTGTCAAGCCGGCAAACAAGTTGGAAATGCACATCCTAGTAAGAGTGAAATGAGCACATCAAAGGCATTTGAGCTATTGCACATGGACTTGTTTGGGCCAACAACATACACTAGCATTGGTGGCAACAAGTATGGTTTTGTGATTGTTGATGACTACACTAGATACACTTGGGTGTTCTTTCTCTATGACAAGAGTGATGTTTATGATCTATTCAAGTCTTTTGTCAAGAGAGTGCAAAATGAGTTTGAGACTACCATCAAGAAGATTAGAAGTGACAATGGTAGTGAGTTCAAGAACACAAGAATTGAAGCTTTATGTGATGATCTTGGTATTGGACATCAATTCTCTCCAACATACACTCCTCAATCCAATGGTGTAGTTGAAAGAAAGAATAGAACTTTGATTGACATGGCTAGATCAATGCTTAGTGAGTACAATGTGAGTCATTCATTTTGGAGTGAAGCTATCAACACGGCTTGCTATTGTAGCAACCGTCTTTATTGCCATGGGAAGCTTGGGAAGACACCATATGAGCTATTGAATGGAAGAAAGCCCAACATTGCATACTTTAGAGTGTTTGGTTGCAAATGCTATATTCTCAAGAAAGGCATTAGATTGAGCAAGTTTGAAAAGAAATGTGATGAAGGGTTCTTACTTGGTTATTCTATCACAAGCAAAGTATATAGAGTTTGGAATCTCACAAATGGCACCTTGGAAGAAGTTCATGATGTTGAGTTTGATGAAACCCAAGGATCTCAAAATGAAGCTCAAAACCTTGATGATGTGAGAGGAGACCAATTGGCAAATGCAATGAGAAACATGGACATTGGTGATGTTAGGCCAAGGCAAGTTGATGATGATATTCATGTGATCAACCAAAGTGTGCAAATTGATACAAATCAAGCAAGCTCTAGTGGTACTCATGATGAAGCTCAAGTTCAAGGTCAAACAAGTGGAAGCAATCAACTCCCAATACTCCAACCTACTAGTATTGCAAGAGATCATCCATTGGACCAAATCATTGGTGGAATTCAAAGTGGTGTTCAAACTAGATCAAGATTAGCATCCTTTTGTGAGCACTACTCATTTGTGTCACTTGAAGAACCTAAGAAAATAGAAGATGCTTTGAAGGATTCCGATTGAGTAAATGCCATGCATGAAGAACTAAACAACTTCACTAGAAATCAAGTTTGGGAACTTGTTGAAAGGCCGAAGAACTACAATGTGATCGGTACTAAGTGGGTCTTTAGAAACAAGCAAGATCAAGATGGCATGGTTGTGAGGAACAAAGCAAGATTAGTAGCACAAGGATACACTCAAGTTGAGGGTCTTGACTTTGGAGAAACATATGCACCGGTTGTAAGATTAGAGGCAATTAGAATCTTATTAGCATATGCTTGTGCACACAACATCAAGCTCTATCAAATGGATGTCAAGAGTGCATTTCTAAATGGTTACATCAATGAAGAAGTTTATGTTGAGCAACCTCCCAGTTTTGAATATGACAAGAAACCCCATCATGTGTACAAGCTCAAGAAGGCATTGTATGGTTTGAAGCAAGCACCTAGAGCATGGTATGAGAGATTGAGGGACTTTCTTCTCTCTAAAGGGTTCAAGATGGGAAAAGTTGACACCACTCTCTTCACCAAGAAGCTTGAAAATGACTTGTTTATATTGCAAATCTATGTGGATGACATTATCTTTGGATCAACTAACCAAGATTTTTGTGAAGAATTTGGAAATATGATGGCAAAAGAGTTTGAGATGTCTATGATTGGAGAGCTTAGTTACTTTCTTGGACTTCAAATCAAGCAAATGAAGAATGACACTTTTGTAAGTCAAGGGAAGTACATCAAGGACATGATCAAGAAGTTTGGATTGCAAGAGGCTAAGCCAATAAGTACATCAATGGGTACAAATGATCAATTGGGTGTTGATGCTAGTGGCAACATGGTAGATCAAAAGCAATATTGGTCTATGATTGGAAGTTTGCTCTATGTCACCGCTTCTAGGCCGGATGTGATGTTTAGTGTATGCAAGTGTGCAAGATATCAAGCTTCACCTAGAGAAAGTCACTTGAAAGCAACCAAGAGGATATTGAGATATCTTAAGGGCACTCATGATGTTGGACTATGGTATCCCAAGGGGTCAAACTTCGAGTTGATTGGATATTCAGACTCCGACTATGGTGGATGCAAGATTAATAGAATGAGCACAAGTGGCACTTGTCAATTGCTTGGAAGGTCTCTTGTTTCATGGTCATCAAAGAAACAAAATAGTGTTGCACTATCTACCGCCTAGGCCGAATACATAAGTGCCGGTAGTTGTTGTGCACAATTGCTTTGGATGAAAGCCACCTTGAATGACTTTGGAATCAAATTCAAGAATGTGCCTTTGTTTTGTGATAATGAGAGTGCTATCAAGATGACACAAAATCCGGTTCAACATTCAAGAACCAAGCACATTGATATAAGACATCACTTCATAAGGGACCATCAACAAAAGGGTGATATTAGCATTGAAAGCATTGGCACCGAAGATCAACTAGCCGACATTTTCACAAAGCCACTTGATGAGAAGAGATTTTACAAGTTGAAGAATGAATTGAACATACTTGACTTCTCTAACTTAAAATGAGTGCACCCCCACATTCTTATATGACATGCCTCCCCTTCGACAATGCAAGGTAAAGTTGTTTGGCATATCATTCATACTTTGCTAAGGACTTGTTTAGAACATATAGGCATATTTGCATGACAAATAGGCTCATTCATGAAAATCAAATGATTTTGATGTATATATGGTACCACTATTGCTTCTATGTTTGTTTGATCTAGTGGTAGCATATGACATGTTTGTGGGCTTGCAAACCTAGTGTTGAATCTAGAAAATGAGCTCATGATGTGTAATTCAACATGGTCAAGATAACCCTTATACTTTATGAGGTGTGAAGAAGCTTGTCCTTGGATCAAACCGAATTACATATTCTAGGCAAGTGATCTAGATTGAACCATAATTTGGACTCCCTCACATTGATTGACTTAACTCTCACTAAAATTGGCACCTTTTTGGTGATTGTTGACAAAGGGGAAGAGAAAAGTCACAAAGATTGAAAAGTCACAAAGATAAAAAGTTAAGTTGCAAAGGGAAAAAGATATTGTAAGGGGGAGAGAATAACATTGAAAAGGGATCAATTAAAATTGAGCACACAAGTAGGGGGAGCAAGCTCATGAATTATTTGTTGCATTTGTATGTGCATTAACATGATGAATTGTTGCATTGTAAAGCTTAAATTCATATTCATGTTTGTATGGTGTTTGCTAGAAATAGAACTTGAATGATGATTTGTTGTGAGTAGCTTTACAAGTGGTATCTAGACACCTTTGCTTATAATGTTGATCTCACGGGGTACTTTAGTGTTTGTGATCTTTACAAGTGATGTATAACAAGTGGTGTCTAGCTACATCGATGCTAAGGATGGTATATAAAGGCAACTCCGATTGGTATCACGCTTCAAAGGTCCATTCTATATACCTTAGCATCAATTTGATAGTAGTAACTCTCCCAAAATTTAAATCCATACATATGTGCACAATTGAACCAAACTCATGGAAGCACATATGTAGGGGGAGCTAATACTATCAAAATTAAAAATTAATTTCATTTCATATCTTTGTGATGGTTGTCATCAATTACCAAAAAGGGGGAGATTGAAAGCCCAAGTTTGGTTTTGGTAATTAATGACACCAAGTTGCTAATGCTATTGTATCAAGTGTGATTAAGCTAGGTATAAGCAACATGTGATGGGGGTGGAAATGGCATGGAGAGATGGCCACAAGACCACATGATTTGGTGCATGAAATGATGAGCTAGATCATGAAGAAATGCACATAATATGATGGACATGATGATCAAGTGGAGGAGAAGGATCTAAGAGCGCAAGGCAAAGGTATAACCATAGGGTTTTCCTTTTGCCGGTCTAAGATGAGTAGAGAATAGGATACATAGCCGACTATCAAGAGGGGCAATCACGGTTAGCTCGGGAATCAAGTGCCACTAGATCAATGTCTTGAGCATATGCATTAGGATCTAGTTGAGAGCTAACATAACGCCTTGAAAAATGACTGTGAAAATGCTAACACACATGCACATGGTGTTGTACACTTGGTGGTGTTAGCACATTTGCGAAGGCAGTGGTGTTTGAGTGGTAGTAAGGGGTTTGGGGTTCGCTCTCCCTCCCGCCGAGCTTGCGAGCGCGGGATTCAGGCATTTTCGAGGAAATGAAATGCCTATTTTCTATTGCGCCGGAGGCGAGAAAAGGTGGTGAAAGTCCGAATTGATTATCACTGAAAATATAGTGACCGGACGCTGTGGTCGAATTGACCGGACGCGGCTGGCGCGTCCGGTCAATTCAAACCACAGACAGACGCGCGTGTGAGAAGGGTCGCGGACCGGCGCGTCCGGTCCCTCACGGAACCGGCGCGTCCGATCACGCACCCAGGAGTTCAGCACGGAGGGCAGATGCGATCGGACGCGGTGGCGCGTCCGGTCACATTCGACCGGACGCATCCGGTCACGAGTGGACCGTTACAGGACTCTGATCGGACGCGGCTGGCGCGTCCGGTCATGTGTGATCGGACACGTCCGGTCGCGGTGGGAGCTTACTGGACTCCGATCGGACGCCAGGTGCAGCACGTCCGGTCAAACGCTGGAGCGCGTCCGGTCACGGCAACGGTAACTTCTAACGCGCACTGTTCACGCTTGTCCTGTAGTGACCGGACGCGTCCGGTCACCCTGACCGGAGCGTCCGGTTAGTGCGATTTTAACTGTGTCGTCCGGTAACGGCTAGCTGCGTACCCCTTTGCTATAAATAGATGGTGGCCGGGGTTTGAGGGTAACTCTTGCACATTTTGAGACCTAGAGACATCCTTTGAGCTAGAGAACAACCCCTCCACTCATCTCTTTGCTTGGTTGCACATCTTGAGTGAGATTGAGTGAGATTCAAGTGCATTGCTTGAGAGTTGCATTCTAGAGGCACTTGATCTTCGAGTTGCTACGGATTTCTTGTTACTCTTCCGTGTTTCCCGACACGGTAGACGGCTTGGAGCAGCGGAGGTGATTGAGCTCGCAATTGGAGATTGTTGGAGCCCTCACCTAGTGTTGTAAGGGGTTCTTGATCCTTCCCCGTGGGAGTTCGCAAATTGGATACTCTAGTGGAGCTCGTGGCTTGGAGGATCCCCATCTTGTGTGCGGTTGTGCGGCGCCCGCCGAGGGCTCGACTCTTGATAGTCGATTAGCTCGTGAACCGACAAGTGGGTGCATCGCCACAACGAGGAGTAGCTTGCCGGGAAGCAAGTGAACCTCGGTAAAAATCTTGTGTCATCTCTTTGCCGAGGATTTCTCTTGTGGTTGATCATTATGATTGATTCTTCGAGTGCATTACTTCTCTACATCGTTGGTATAAGAATCAAGTCACTTGCTCTTTACTTTCTTGTACTTATCCTAGTGTAGTTTGCTTAGTGTAGCTTTTATCATATAGGAGTAAGTAGCTTAGTGACTTAGTCTTGTTGGTGTGTATTAAAGATCATAGCCTTGCTTCACTAGAATTGTTTAGGTGGCTTGCATAGTGTAGTTGAGCTAGTGCTAGAATTAGCTTAGCCATCTTTTATACTAACATGGTTATTTAGTGAAGCTTGTAGATTTTTAAATAGGCTATTCACCCCCCTCTAGCCATTTGGACCTTACAAGTGGTATCAGAGCCGAGGCACCGTTTATTTGAGGCTTAACAACCTACGGTAAAAAAGAAATGGCTCAATTAAGCTTGCACATCAACAACACCAAGAAGGCACCTCACTTTGATGGCACAAATTATGCATATTAGAAGGTTAAGATGACCGCACACCTCAAGTCAATCAATAGAGAAGTGTGGAAGGTCACCGAAACAAAATTTGAGGTTGCTAATCTGGAAGCACCTACACCGGTGGAAGAGAAGAAGCTCCAATGCAATGACATTGCCATTAGTGCTCTTCATGAGGTACTAGATGACAAGACATTTGAGCAAGTGAAGAACATAGAAGTTGCACATGATGCTTGGGCCAAGCTAGAAGAAACATTTGAGGGCACCGAAGGCACAAAGGTCGCTAAAGTATATATTTTGCAAGAAAAATTTTCAAGCTTCAAGATGCAAGATGATGAAAGTGTACCAGAAATGTTTCATCGGTTGCAAGTCATTGTCAATGAGTTCAAGGCACTTGGTGAGGAGGTCAAGGACAACCAATTCTCTATGAAGTTCTTGAGAAGCTTGCCCAAGAGGTTTGATACATTGATCACCGTGCTAGTGAGGACTACATTGAAGGATTCAACTCCTCAATAAGTATTCCAAGAAGTAATGACCGATGATTCATATAGAGAAGATGATGAGAAAGAGGAGTTGGTCAAAAAGAAGAAGAAGTATAGTGAGAAGAAGGATGATGAGAAGAAGAAGAGTGTGGCATTCAAAGCCACCACATCCAAGGGCAAATCCAAGATTGAATCATCAAGTGATGAAGACTCAAGCTCTTGTGATAGTGATGACATTGATGAGAAGATGGCTCTTTTCGTCAAGCAATTTAGCAAATTCATGAAGAAGAAGGGCTTTCGTGCAAGGAGGAAGAACTCATCCAAGAAGAATGAGCATACCATGAGATGTTTTAGATGCCATAGCAAGGACCATCTCATTGCAAAGTGTCCCTATGATAGTGATGATGAAGATGCTATCAAGAAGAAGAGGAAGATGACTTGTTTGTGTTACAAATCTATGTGGATGACATTATCTTTGGATCAACTAACCAAGATTTTTGTGAAGAATTTGGAAATATGATGGCAAAAGAGTTTGAGATGTCTATGATTGGAGAGCTTAGTTACTTTCTTGGACTTCAAATCAAGCAAATGAAGAATGACACTTTTGTAAGTCAAGGGAAGTACATCAAGGACATGATCAAGAAGTTTGGATTGCAAGAGGCTAAGTCAATGAGTACATCAATGGGTACAAATGATCAATTGGGTGTTGATGCTAGTGGCAATATGGTAGATCAAAAGCAATATTGGTCTATGATTGGAAGTTTGCTCTATGTCACCGCTTCTAGGCCGGATGTGATGTTTAGTGTATGCAAGTGTGCAAGATATCAAGCTTCACCTAGAGAAAGTCACTTGAAAGCAACCAAGAGGATATTGAGATATCTTAAGGGCACTCATGATGTTGGACTATGGTATCCCAAGGGGTCAAACTTTGAGTTGATTGGATATTCGGACTCCGACTATGGTGGATGCAAGATTAATAGAATGAGCACAAGTGGCACTTGTCAATTGCTTGGAAGGTCTCTTGTTTCATGGTCATCAAAGAAACAAAATATGTGGTACATCGTGCCAGGCCAAAATATCGTGCTTCAGGCCAAGCTGTCATGCCTCAGGCTACATGGATATCTATACGCAGCGAAGCAGCTGATCTGCGGATCTGAATGGAGAGAATGAGCCTGTTGTATTGTGCACTAAGGAGCAGTTGTCAAACGCAGAGGGCAGCAGGCAGTGCCGTACATTGTCAATTTGTCATACACAACTGGTGATAAGTCTTGGGGACAAGTCATATGTATATTGGTACTTCCATGACTGTAGCAGAACCTCCTAAATTATATGGCCCACATGCACCTGTCATTGTCCCTAAGACCTCTGACGGCTATGCATGTACACCAGATAACCTAAGAATATCTGTCGAGTGCCCTCACAGGACCCCGATTCAACTACATTTGACAACTCATACCAGGATCAACAAAGGAGTAACTACAACATTACAACATTTGTACAAAACTTTACATCAGAGTACGGAAGAATAACAATGATGAATTTGCAAATCATGATTAAGTTAACTTTTTACAAACTTAACTTGTATTGTGGAAGTCGAGTAGAACTACAGAAGAGAACTTAGGCAGAGCACCTAAGTAAGGAGAGGACAACCCGATCATGTCGAGCCCACCGACATGACCTAATTAGCAGCAACAGTCAACACCTGCAACAGGGGTTAACAAACCCTGAGTACTCAATTGTACTCCGCAAGACTTACCCGACGAAAAGAAAAGACTCCAAGGATATGCTGGCTTAAGGGAAGTAGTGAAGCTAGAAAAGAGAAGTTTTGCAGAAAAGCTTACTACCAGTGTATCCTAGCTTTCAAACTTTTAATTAAGTTTTGGCTCCAGTTTTAGTATAGCCTAATTATAGCTAACTTTTGCACCTATATCTATCTCAATCAGAAATATAAGCATCACACTTGTTATTCACTTCTTTTCCATCTCAAGTTCAATAGTAACCATATTCCAGTTGTTGCTACGATGTGGTACACAGTCAAGACTCCTTTCTCGTGGAGTAACGACGATTCGAACCGCTTGATTTACCCAGCTGGGGCTTCCTAACCACACGACATATGTAGAACCAAATCTTGCATATATCAACTCTTACTTGGGTCGCCCAAAACCAGAACGTGTCCATCGCCACCCGAGAGCACAGTACTCCTCGAACCCGGCCCAATTCTAGCCCCGAGGGTACACGCTACTCTCGCCATCTCTCCACTCCTAGTGCGAGGTTAGACGTTCTCATGATGGAATAGCCGAAGTAAGGCTTACCCATCCTTGGGTATGTGACTAGTACTATCCAAAACTCCTTGACTCGAGGGCCAACAACGTACGGTCCTTAATCGACACAGACGGGACCAACCACCAAAGACGATTCTCATGCCCCGTCCGGTCTCAAGTTCATTCTCATATTCATTTCCACATGCTCTCATGACCTATCATTAGGTCAGGAGAAACAAGGAATAAACCTATTCTGGTGATCAAAGAAATATTATTTGACTTCTACCGAAGTCTAAGCATTACTAAGCATAAGAGATCGACCTACATATACTTGTGGGATATTATCTAGATATAAATGTAGATCAAGGTAATCATGCAGTAACGGTATCAACCAACTCCTACTAACTTAATACACATTACACTAGACTTAAGGTGTAATAAAGCATTTATAAAACAGAAGAGTGGTTATATGTCCGGGGCTTGCCTGCGTTGTAGCGGTGGTTAGTTCTCGTAGAAGTCAAGTTTGACACCAACACCACGGGTGGATCACCTTCTCCGAAGCTTGATCGACACGATCCAAAACACTCGTATAAACTACACGTATATAAATGATGCGAAACTTAATATGATGGAATGCATTCCATGATGCATAATGATAAACAAAGCATAGCATACAAGAGACATTTAGAAAGGATAAACATTAGTTTTCTACTTGAGTACAACTTTCCTTCGCGGTACCGTTACAAGCTAACAAGGTTAATTTAAAGGTTAACTAACCGTAACTTTGATTTTACCCAAGAGGTTGCATCTAATAACAAGTAATTCTACCACAAGACCACTAAGTATTAACATAAGTAAGTTATTAACTACTAATAACATATGCTAATTACATTAATCACATATCAATAATTCTTTAATTAACAAGTTAATCATGAATTCAATTAATTAATTAAAGTGCCAAGGGTCTTTACATGTTAATGACCCAAGGTCACGTATGGAAAGGCTTGGCGGGCAAAGCAAATTGCCCTGGCAATTCGCTGGGGTAGCTGGGAGGAAGCCTATAACAAGATTCCACGCATTTTGTGTGCGATGGAACACTTCAACCCTGGCATGAGATCGTTCATATACACAGGAGGGTTGTATCTTCAGAACCCGTTGAGGCATATTCTGTACCATGTGTTCTGGTATTTCGATCAGTGCAAACATGCATTTCAGTATTGTCGGCCAGTTGTTCTTGTTGATGGCACGTTCCTCACCGGCAAATACCTTGCATCTCTGCTCTCGCAGCCTCCTCTGCAGCCTTCCTTGCATCCTCTTCAGCCTTCCGTGCCTGGTACTCCTCTACATCCTTCTTCTTTTGCTCGTACCACTTCTTCCACGCAATACTCTCCGGGTTACGAACACGTAGGTCTTGGGCCCGTCGTAGCATTTTCTTCTTATGGTTCTTAACGAAATCAGTGACGTAGCTTGCAGGATATCCTCTCATCTTGCGAAGTGCTACCATTGTCTTATACTCATCCTTGAACTTATACACATCATCATATGATTCCCAGTTGCATTTCTGAGTGCTCTGTTGCAACAAATAGATGAATACAAAGTTAGCGTACCAAAGTAAACAAAATAAAACATTAGCACTAAGTGTCAACAGTCCTAGCAAACCTCGTCATAATCGATCATGTGGCCACAGAAGTGCCCAATACCAAGGCCTGAAGGGACAAGGCCGTAGCTAGCTTCAACACCACATTTGCACATCACAGGAGGCGCAATAGACCTCCTCTTCTTCTTCCAGTCTGGCACCTCCTCATTCTTCTCCGGCTCCGGCCAATGGCTCTTTGGACCATAGATCCATTCCTTGAAACGGCACTTTGGAAAATCATGATCCTACAAAATTAAAACAGTAAAACACACATATAGGACATGACATTCCAAGGTTCACTCAAACCTTACCTCATGTCATAGAGGACAAATGAACTCTTGTTCATTGCGTGGGTTTATCACGGCTTGCTCTCCGCAAAGGCACTTTGGAGGATCCTCGAGCCGCCATGCCGATGCTACGGCCTTCTCTTCCTCCGTCATAGGAGGAGGGTTAGGAGGGGGCGGAACCCAGCGAGTAAACACCTCACGCTTGCAATGATCAATGCCGGGTAGAAGAGGAGAATTCTTGGGTCAAACTTGTCCGGGCCGTCGATCCATTGGAAGAAAAAGCACCGGAAGTAGGGCTATAAAAAAGTTTCAATTATCTCATCGCGAATACAACATCAGAAACCAATAAGAAAAACAAAGGGCACAATTACTTACGCTACAACTATAACATGTGTAGAAGCAACGAGCCGCAGTATCCGGATGTCTCGACTGGCCCACGTGCGCCGGATGACCACAGTCACAGTTAGGGAAAGGTTCCTCGGGAGGAACGGGCGCATCCTTGCAAGACACGTCGGGGTACATCTCTCTAGGACGACCCTTTTTCCTCCAAATCGACTCACGACACGAGTCCTCCATCTAATAACACGAAATGATTTCAACACAAAACACATTTCACTTATATAATGTACAATATCAATACGATAAAAACTAATATAACTTTACTAACTACATTAACCAAACATACTACAACGATGCACGCAGAGAAGGGGTGGCCGGAACAAGGTCCGACGATGGGCCGGTAGCCGACGGGGAGGGGCCCTAGGAGGGAGGGACGCCGGAAAAGGCCGCTGAGGGGAGGGGAGCTCGGTCCTGGGGCGGAGAGGGGCGCTACGGGAAATGGAATGGATGAATGGCCAAAAACAAGAAGTGCCCGGGCTTTTAAATGGCCGGGGTTGTACCCCGCCATGCATCATGGCGGGTTAGGGGTACCCCGCCATGCATCATGGCGGGGTACTCCTTTCCACGCTGGCCTGCAGCGTGCCACGTGGGACCTGCACCCCGCCACCATGCATGGCGGGGTTCAGTGCATTTGCCCCGCCATGCATGGTGGCGGGGCCAAACGGGTTAGATTTTAAAAAAAATTTAAACCCGGGTTAAATTTAAAATTTGTTTCAAATTTGGACTAAAAATAAAAAAAAATCGCTGCGAACAAGCTAGTACTCCTCTGACTCTAAATATCAGTCATTTTCGCTTTTCGAGAAATAATTTTGACTAAATATATATTAAAAAAATATCACAATTTATGATACATAATTAGTATTATTGGAAAGATCTTTGAATCTAGTTTTTTAATAAATTTATTTAAAGATATAAATATTGCTTGTATTTTCTATAAATCGAGTCAAATTTATGGTACGCACAGCAACGGTGACATATATTTAGGGACGGAGGGAGTAGTTGTCTTGTGGTTGTGGTGCCAGCGCGCGGTTAAAGCAATAACGATTCGTTGTATTTATTTATTTATTTATTTAGGGATTAGGGATAGAGAGAACAACATGCATTTTTTAAAACGAGAAGCGCAGGCGCCGGCGGGCAACTGATGTATCTACGTCAGTGGAAAAAATCCTGCGCGTTCATTTGCAGATCAGGGGCAGCTGAACTCCCGTGCTTAGCACTGCACTATACGGCACGCTGGAATGGGCGGAGTCTGCTCTTCTACTACGCTGTCGAGCTAGGAATGGCCAGCGCCGGGTCTCAGTCAGCGCGCTTTTCGTTGTCGAGCGGATAGTACTGGCTATTTGTTTCCGAATTTGAGTACATTTGATTGACCGGCACTGAAGTTAGGATAATACTCTCCTATGGGCGTTCGTCCTTATCTACTTATCCGGACATTGCACACCATATACATCCGCGATGCTCTTCCAACAACTCAATGCTGCAATGCGCTCCCTCCCTTCCCCCTTCGCGGCCTCCATTGCGACCCCATGCTTCCAGCGATCCGGCTCCCACTCTCCATACCGGAGACGAGGACGACGGCGGCGGCTCCGACAAGGTAGGTCGTTCATCATCTGAATCTAAGCATTCCTTCTCCTCCTTATCCTCTAGATCTGAGGGACGCGGCAATGGCTAGGGTTCCAGCGAGCTCTATGGTCCTATTTCCTCCTCCCACCAGCGAGATCGAAGGTGATGGATGAGGGACAGGAGCAGCCTGCACTTGGAACCCATCCCTTTTGCTGTTTGTATGCCTTTTGTTGTTTCTCCTGTTGCAAGGGGATTTTTGAGATGTTGCAACAGATGTTTTTCGAATGTTGCAGTAGGGGTGATTTATGTATTGCAGAAAGGGAGTTCTAATATTGTGATTACTGCAGATAGGAGATTTTAATTGTTGAAAGTACCTTTTCAAATGTTGTAACACTGAAAGATGATTTTTGAGTTGTTTTCATTTTCATGTTTCATGGTTGATTTTGTGACGTTGTAGTATTATTGTTTGAGATGTTGCAGTATATGATTTTTCGAGAGGATGAGCAACGGAGTATAGTGTATAAGAGTTCCTTTTTGTCGTTTGGATGACCTAATAACATCCATGCAATCATTGAATTTGAGAGCACATAAAGAGAATGTTTTCAACAGCCGGCCGGAATCACCGCAGGAAGCAGGAACAAGCTAGGTTGTGCAGAATCTTGTCCAGAGCACAGTGCTACGTGCAGAACATGCATCTCTCGATACACTCATGTGTTCGTATGCATGTCATTGGTGGAGACACTGAGTTGTCATTCTTGGCAAGATTCGAGCACAAGGAAAAAGGTGCGGACGGAGAGGATTCGGAAGCAACGATATGAGATTAGAAACTGATAAACACATTGCATCTTGGATCTGAAGCAATGATATGAGATTAGAAACTGATAAACACATTGGAAGAGGAAGATAACACTGAGTGGCATGCATGCATGAGAGCAGCGAATGGATAGAAATATTTAGAGTAGCTGATCCACGAAAACCGAGCAAGTGAAGCGAGAAACGTAAACAGACGCCGATCAGGATCAGCTGCCTTTTGCTTTTGAGCAAAGAGCTTCCGCTTTGGAGCACCAAGCAAGGTCGTCCACCAGGATCAGTGATAAGTCAATCTCGTCTGCAGCGGCTCAGAAGATTCTCCAATGCATGCCCTTTAATAATTCCCTACCCGTTTTCCAAGCATACATGTAGTATATAGACCGGCCTCTTCTTGTTTCTTTCTTTCTTTTTAATTTTTTTTTACCGGAGGTAACCCCTTTTCCATTACGTAGTAACGGAAATACAACATACTTGTAGACTGTTTAAGAAGACAAAAGAAAAACAAGACATGCCAGAGGAAGCTGAGTTACAATCCACATCGAGAGCTAACATGTTTCTCGTAAGGAAAAGCCTGAACCAAACATCGGCACAGCCGAGAAGAAAGTCTGCAAAAAGACTCAGTATAGAGCCAGCATCAAAAGATCCAACGATCGACCGCAGACACCCACAGATCCAGCACGGACCAGCAACCCAACCGGCATCTCTCATTCTTGTGTACTGTCGTCAGGCTTGTTCTTCAGGAGGAGTCCAGTATCTGGGGTCTTCTTCTCCAGCAACTTGGCAGCGATCTGCAGCATCGTCTTCACACCAGCTTCAAGAGCTTCTTTGTCCAATTCAGGGAAGAGACCTGCCCAGTAACCCATAAGCGCACATGCATAACAAATGATCTCAGCTGGATTTCTAAGAATTTTTCCATCAAAACAAGTTTCTTGTTTTCCAAATTGCCCAGCAAATAGCAGCTATTCCAACCGCATGAAATTGTTTGCCACCGGGAAGCCAATGTTCACACCAGAGACAACTTTGGCCAAAAGTCATAGGAACATTAGTAGCACCTAAACACTGAGCAACAATTGCCCAGACTGCTTTAGCAGTGCTACATTGAAAAAAGAGGTGAGAGACAGTTTCATCTTTATCACAAAAATAGCAAGTTGGGCTACCTACCCATTTCCTTTTCAACAGGTTATCTTTTGTAAGAACTGCATTATTCATCAATAGCCATAAGAAAATTATAATCTTGGCAGGTACCTTGCCTTTCTAGATTTTTTTATGGGAAGGACTAGAATCATTAGCAGACATAGCATTGTATACAGATTTTGCAGTAAACCGGCCACAAGGCCCAAACTTCTAGAGAGTATAATCATCATTATCAGAAAAATTAAACTTCCTCACATCCTCTAAGATTTTGTTCCAATCAGCAAGCATATCATCCATTAACCATCTTCTAAAAGAAATGCTATGAATATTGTTTCTTACCTCAATTACAACAATGTTTTGTTGCTCACAGAACTTAAACAAATCTGGGAACAACAAGCAAAGAGGTTTTTCATAGAGGCAAATATCCAACCAAAAGAAAGTACTCTTACCATTTCTCACCAACTTTTTCCTGCCCTGCAAGTAAATATTCTTGACTTTCAACAGATCTGCCCAAATAGAGGAATCTGACCATTTGTGAGATACCTCAAATAAAGACTTATTTTTGAGATATTTGAAACTGATGATTTTTTTTGCCAAATCCCATCATCAGAATCAATCTTCCACCACCACTTGGTAAGGAGACTAACATTCATTTTTGTGATATCCTTCAGCCCAAGCCCCCCTTTTTCTTACTTTTACATATTCTAGTCCATTTAATGAGATGGTATTTGCGTTTGGTTCCACCCCCTTGCCAAAAGAAGGATCTGCGTGTCTTATCCATTTTATGAACAATTGCTTTCGGCAACAGATATATAGACATGTGGTAGATTGGGGTGCTGTTCAAACTAGAACTAATCAGTGTGGACCTCCCCGCAATGGACATGGTTGCCCTTCTAGACATCCAGTTTCCTGTCATTCTTATTAGCTAATGAAGCCCAGTCACAGATATATAATCTACTAGGGCTTACTAGAACCCCAAGATACTTAATCGAAAAATCGCCAACCTGATAGTTAAAGAGTTCAGCATATCTCCTATCCCATCCTTCCTCATCATTGATGGTAATAACCTCACTTTTTGAGAAATTTATTTTAAGTCCCGCCATTAACTCATACAAATAAAGTAAGAGTTTCATATTCCTTGCCCCCTCAAGATCATGTCTCAAGCATATAATGGTATCATCCGCGTATTGCAAAATAACTATCCCATTTTCTACAATGTGGTCTACCAGTCCACAAAGAAGTTTGTTAGATTGAGCTCTATGTATCATCCTGGCAAGACCATCAGCGACAAAGTTGAAGAGAATAGGGGAAAGGGGGTCCCCTTGCCTAACTCTTTTGTGACTTTTTATGTAAGGCCCAATCAAATCATTCATTTTAACACTTACAGTCCCACCAGAGACCACCCTCCTGATCCATTCACACTACATGGGGCAAAAACCCCTAGCCTCCATGCATTGCAATATGAAAGTTCAGTTTACCTTATCATAGGCTTTTTCAAAGTCTAATTTTAAGATCACCCCAATTTGCTTTCTCCTCTTTGTTTCATGAATCACCTCATGTAATATCATAATACCACTCATGATGTTCCTCCCTTTCATAAATGTTGTTTGGTTAGGGTGTATGAGTTTTTCAGTAACAGCTTCAAGCCTCAGAGTTAAAGTCTTGGTAATGAGTTTATACAAGTAGTTCAGTAGGCAAATAGGCTTGAATTGTTGAATCCTAGCAGCATCGGTAACCTTAGGAAGAAGGGTGATAATCCCATAGTTAATCCTGCTTATATCAGCATTTTCTTTATGAAAGTCATCAAATAATTGCAGTAAATCATACTTAACAATGTCCCAACAGCTTTGGAAAAATTCAATTGGGATTTTATCAGGACCAGCAGCTTTGTGTTTTTCCATTTGGACCAGAGTTGTTTTAATTTCATCTTCTGAAAAAGGCTCACATAATTTTTCATTATCCTGAGCAGAAACTTGCTCAATCTCATCCCAAAGTGATTGGTCAATCTGAATTTGATGTTCCTCCTCGGGGCCAAACAAATTAGAGTAATATTTTGTAGCATGTTTCAAAAGATTTTCATCCCCCTCAATGGTTTCCCCATTACTCTCAAGAGAGATGACAGTGTTCTTTCTTCTTCTTCCATTTGCAATTCTATGGATGTAACTTGTGTTATTGTCCCTTTTGAGCAACCAATTTTCATGGCACCTATTGATCCAATAGACTTCTTCTTGATCCAGAAGATGGTGAAATTCTTTTAATAATTCAATTTTTTTGTAATTTGATTATAATTAAGAAGATCAAATTCCTCAATGAGTTCAATTTGGGCCAATTCCTCACTAATCACAGCTCTTTTTTTCTTAGATCACCTTGCAAGTTAAAGGCTCAACCTTTAAAGTATTGTTTGAATAACTTCAGCTTCTGCTGAATTTTGTCCAGCGCAGATCTTGCCCTACATGGTTTATCCCATATTTTTTTAACCATAGGAATGAAGTCAGGATGATCAAGCCAACTCAATTCAAATTTGAATTGGATATGTACTGTGGGCTTTTGAACAGCATTGTAAATGATGAGAGGATTGTAGTCAGATACTTCCCTAGGAAGTTTTTTCACTAAAACCTTGGGGAAAATGTCTTCCCAATCTTTGGAGACAAGGATTCTATCAGGTTTTTCCAGAGTGGGATTATCCTGATTATTTGACCATGTATACAGACCTCCAGACATGTAAATCTCCCTCAACTCATAGAAATGAATGAGAGAATTGAAGGTATCAGAATGCCTGTGGTGTCCACCAGACTTGTTTCTTTCATTATTGTATCTGATAATGTTAAAATCTCCACCTATCATGATAGGTTCCCTATTCCTCGAGCAGAAGGAAGATAGCTCTGTTAAGAATTCTAGCTTATCTTCCTCATGGGCAGCCCCGTAGATCACAAGAAAGTTCCACTTTAGTTTTTTTTTGTTGTATCCCAAAGATTCGTTGCAACATGTATTTTCCTTGCTGAAATGATCCTACATCATATAAATCTCTTTTGACCCCACAAAGAATCCCACTGGATTTCCCAATAGAAGAGTTGTATAACCACAAATATTCTTGATTAATGTCAAATTTTTTCAACAATTTTTCATCACAGTCTCTAATCATAGTTTTTTGGATCCCAATAACATGAAAAGAATATTCAGAGATAAGGTTTTTTAGAAAAGTGACGACCCCTTCTTTTTGAGGCCTCTACAATTCCAAATGAGGCCTTGCATTATGACTTCTTTTTAGATTTGTCATTTTTTGAGGAGAAAGCATTACTCGGCTTTCTACCCTTGGAGGAAGGCTTGCCAAGCTTTACCTAGTCTTGCCTTGTCTTATTGATTTCAGGAGAAAACTTGATAAATTTTTTGTTCTGTCTTTTTTTCTTCCTAGATTCAATCAGAATAAAATCTTCTGATGCAGAAGATTCATCATCCAACCAAATTAATTCAGGAATTTTCCCTTCATCTACATTTTTTTCAACTATTGCCTCTTTAGTGACTTCTTGTTGTTCCAATTCTTTCTTTCTTTTTAATAAAATAGAGAAAAGAAAGAAATAGTGTGTGTCTTTCTGGATGGTGCGGTATGGTAGTACCTGCAGGAAGAAACGTATTGGCATAATTTTTCTATGTTGTAGTACATATTTTTTGATGTTGCACTATGTAATTTTGCGATATTGCAGTACATATTTTTCGATGTTACAGTACATAGTTTTATGATGTTGTACTTGAAGTGTTTCGTACTCTTGGGATAGGGACGTGGTGGGGAACGGGGCACGGTGGGGGAACGGGGCGCGGTGGGGATCGGGAACAGGGGTGTGGTGAGAAACAAGGGTTCAGGGTTTGGACCTGGATATAGACACTCTCCTTGGCGCGCTCCTCCTCGCTGAGCACACGGCCCTTCCCGTCGCTGAGGAGGCACAGGCCGCCGGTCGCCGTGGGGGCCACGAGGGCGTGCAGGCTCGCGGGAGGGAGATCAGCGCAGTCCGCATCGCCATCTCGTGCTCTCGTCGGTCGTCATGGTCGAATCAGCCTAGGACAGGGGCGTGGTGGGGAACGATTATGATTTCTGAAACCTGCGTCCGGATGCCGCCAGGGGTGAATGTCCGGGCGCTAGTATGCCGCTGAAGTTAAACCGTGCGTGTTTGGCCGCCATCACTCGTCAGATTACTTATAAAATAATGCGAACATGCGAATACGTACACCTGTCTGTACCATCAGGCATCAGCGATGCTTCCTAAAATTTCGTTCTGAAGAACTCGAAGTCAATACCTGGTCTATTAATGTGATGAAAACGAGATCGAAATTGATCCTACAATTCGATCACTCGTGTGCAGGCAGCGATCAGAAACCCACGCCGGTGGTTGGGACCTGGGAGCCGTGTTCGCGTGGACAACTGGGCATGAAGGAACAGCACGTCGTTTGTAAGCACTGCACGAGAGAAACTGACACACTCACACACCTCTGTTGGAGGAAGTTTAGTTTAAGCAAATGACAGATTCTTATCTCTATCCTATCGAGATTAACATACTGATCGAATACTGATGCTCATTTGGTGCAAGCCATATAATTAATTTCCTTGAAAGTGACACGCATCCGGTCCATGTGGACAAAATTTCTAAGTCCTTAAAGCATCATGGGTGAGAAGAAGGAATATACATATCACCTTATCAATTATTTATTGAAATTTTATAGAAATAAGGTTTTAAAACATCTTTATATATCGATTAGAATGTTTTAGCAATTTTCTATATTTTTCAGATATTTTCCATTTTCTCAGAGCTAAATTTATTGTCAAAGAATTTGTAGATATTTTTATGAGCTCTAAATAATTTATTTGGATTTGACGTATCCCAATCTATCTTTAGAATTTTTAAAGCTTGAGGATATTTTCTATGGTTTTAAAACATTATCAAGTACTTACTAAGTTTTTTTAACTAAAAAACAATAAAGCCATCTTCAAAACCACTCCAAACTAGGGCGGATAGGTAATTGAACGGTTTTGAAAGTTCAGGAGGATAAAATGTTTGGTTTTGAAGTTTAAGGATGAAAATCATAGTTTAGAGAGATGGAATGGACATTTTTCTAAATGAGGCGAAGCAAAATAGTTGAAGGATCGTATGGGCTCAAGCGGGATGAAAAGAAGCGGCCTGATAGGGGCACGTGAGGAAAAGTTATAGAACTGGACTGGGCTATTTTGGAGGGAGAGGGATATGACCGGATTTGCAGGATTGCAGCCCACAAGGATTGGAATCTTGAAATGGTTATGAGTAACATTCTCAAGAAAGAGTACATGCAAGATAATTTTCAGACAATTTTACCCTTGCACATTTCTTCAAGGAGATGGGCTCGAATGCATGACCTGCAGCCATAACCCACAAGTGAAGACCTGCGCCACTTTTTTTCTCAATACGCACAAGCTAGCGAGTTTGAACATTACAGGATGCCGATTTCCGGCCGCGTTAGTGTTTTGTAATGGCTACATTATGGTAATAAACAACCTGCACTTTCTTTTTTGAAATAAAACAACCTGCACTTTCTGCTCGCTCTATCGATCTCACAGGCGTGCCAAAGCTCCCAGCCCCCTGCGCCGGCTTCAATCCAGCGATCGGCCTCGGCCTTCACCATCTGGAGGAGTTCGTTCACCGTTGAGGTGGCGTCTCGGAAGCACCGTGCGTTTTGCTCCTTCCAAATCTGCCAACAAACGAGCGCGAACAAGGAGTCGAGACCTCGACGCTGCTCCCCGTTGTAGACAGAACGCAGCCTGCGCCACCAGCGAAGAGTTGTAGGCTTGTAGCTGCTGCTGGCTGTGGTAGTTGCCGTCCTAGCTAGAGCTTGGAAGATGAAGAACCAGACCTCTCTGGTGAATGCGCAGTCTGCCAAGATATGATCGATTTTCGCGCGTTGCAGAGGTAGCACTGCTCCCTGGCCTCCAGCCCGTGCCTTGCTCTCCCACTAAACTAGACCGCAAACTGAGCATCCCAAAGGCCCAAACTAAAATGGCGAGCAAATTAAAACTGCAAATTGACACCTCGTTCACTATTACAAGACAGACAGGGGATAGGGTACGCCGGCCGGCCCATCAACCATGTACGTACTGTTGAGTGTACCAGTACGTGTTCTTCCTATCCAAATCTGAACTTGAGTACACTTGACTAGCACTGAAGTTAATGTTCAAATTGTGCGTGTTTGGCCGCCATCACTCATCAGACTACTTAAAAACGATGCGAGCATCGGAGCATGCGAATACATCTGTTTGTATCATCAGCGATGACTACTTCATTCATCTCCACCCCCGCGTCGTCCCGCACAGGCGACTCGGGCGGCCGCAACCAGAGCGCCGCCAGCAGCCCTCTCCCCTCCACTCCTCCCTCGCCACTGCCGGAGGGGGCTGCCGGGATGCCCGCACGGCCCCCTAGGATGGTGGTGGCGAGGCCTTTCGCCCTGGCTCGCGAGCTCTGCTGTGCGGGGTGGCGCTCGGCGGCCATGACGGCTCGGCGCCTTTGCCCCCGCCCTTCCCGTCTCGGGCGCGGCCTGTGCTCGCCGCCGGGGCTTCGGTGGAGGGCAAGGTCGGTGGTCGGGTGCCTCCTCTCCTCTCCATCCTTCTTCCTCCCTCCCTCCCCCTCCCGATGAAGTACTGCGCCGCCGTCGTGCTTCATTGTGGTGGCTGGTGGCCCGGATCCGGCCCCGCCTTGGGTGGATCTGGGTCCCCATTGGCTTGATCCGGTTCCTGGCGGCGTGGAGGTGCTGGCGGCGCGTCTCGGGCTGGCCCCTAGGGTTCCGGCATACGGAACCTAGCAGCTGGTCTGGGCGTGGGTTCACCGGCCTATGGCTGGCACAGGCAACGGCGGACCGCGGTTGGTGGCAGCCAGCTTCCACGCGGGGGTGGCAGCCTCGGGTGGCCGGCGGCCGGATCCATGGGTCCGGTCGGCTGGAGCTCCGAGCTCGGCGGATGGAGACGCGTGGGGGCGTTCGGTTGTGGCCAGATGATGGGGTTGGCGGGCTGGGTGGCTGGGGCTTCTACCTCCATTTCCCTGGCCCCCTCTTCTCCTCGTCATCCTCCTTCACCTTTGCCGTAGCCTCGCTCGGCTTGCTGCTCTGGCGGTGGGCTTCCTCTTCGGCGTGCTTTGTCCGGCTTCTTTCTGGGCTGGCTGGTGGTTGCAGCTCCCCTTGGCTCTTCGTGACCCGTCGTTGTGATCGGTCGGGGGCTTCGTCATGCGGCTGCGCTTGCTGCGAGGACGCTCGTGGTTCGCGTGGTGGCGTCTGGTGTCAGCGGGGACGCCCGTGTTCGTCACTGGCGCCTTTCTTCGTGACTGTCTCCTTTGCGGGGGCCTCTGGTGGGCCGTGGGGCGGTGCTGGTGCGGGGGTGAGAGGTCGTGGTGAAAGCCTGGACGGCGGCATCTGCGGATGTCACTTCCTCCTTGGAGGCGTCCTTCTTGCACCTCTCCTCCCGTCCGTTTTGGATGTGCAGGTGAAAACCTTCCCTTGCGGGCTTGCAATGTCGGCGTTTTCGGCGTCGTGTCCTTCTTGGAGGCGTCGCGAGGCTTTCCAACTCCGCTCTGCTGCCCCGTTCCTACTGCCGGGTCCCGATCGCGCTTCCGGTGGCTTCATTGGGGGGTGTTCTCTTCCTTTGTTTTTTCTTTCTTTGTTTGAGTTGTTTTCCTGCTAGTTGTTCTTCGTGCAGGGCTAGTTGGGTCGGTTTTTTCTTCGACCAAGTTGAGTTGCAGGTTGAGTTGAGTTGGCTCTGTGCTTTCGCAAGAGCATTCAGTAGTGAGGAGTTGTTAGTTGAGTAGATCTCGACCTTGCTGCAAGAGGCGGCGTGTTGTTTAGGATGAGTGGTACACTCTCCTCAGTGGATGGTTTTTGGGCCCAGTTTCCACTCAAAAAACTGGGCCGCCACTTTGTTTTTCTTTTCATCGTCTAATAAAAATCGCGGCAAAGCTTTTGCTGTCCCTTCGAAAAAAAAATGTATCATCAGCGATGCTTCCTAAATTCATTCTAAAGACCCCTCGAAGTCAATGGCTGTTCTAACATTGTGATGAAAACGACATCAAAATTGAATGATCCTGAAACTGGATCACTACTCGAGCAGCGATCAGAAATCACGCCGGTGGTTGGGGCCTGGCCTGGGATCCGTCGTGTGGACAACTGGACTCATGAAGGTGAAGGAACAACACGTCGTTAGTTAAACACCGCACATGAGAAAAACTGACACACATCTGTTGGAGGAAGTTTAGTTTAAGCAAATGAGAGATGCTTATCTCTACCATCCCTATCGATTAACGTCCATGTGGAGAGATTTTCAAGTCCCTAAAGGAAGGATCATATATGGGCGAGCAGAAGGAATATATATAACCATGGATCGCATCTGCCCTGGTAGCCGGTGTATAAATAGGGGACCAGAGCACAGTACCATCATAAGACCACGGTGGTTGATGTGAGAACAGGAGAGTCCCATCGCAACACACGAGCGTAAGAGCAAGCGCACGATGGGCGTGCTCCTGCTGCTTCATGTCCTCCTCGTCGCGGTGGCGACGAGAGCTCCTGCGGCCGACGCATGGGGCAAGGAGGGGCACTACATGGTGTGCAAGATCGCCGAGGTAACTGAACCATCTTGAATTCAGTCTAGCTATCACGAAGCAAGGCCGTTGGGCGAAGCTGGGTTTGCAGGTTGCTTGAAACCGTGGGCTGAACTATCAATTATGCAGAGCTTTCTGACGGAAGAGGCCTCGACGGCGGTGAAGGACCTGCTGCCGGGGTGGGCTGGCGGCGACCTCGCGGAGACGTGCTCGTGGGCGGACACGCAGAGGTTCCGGTACCGCTGGTCCAGCCCCCTGCACTTCGCCGACACGCCGGGTGACTGCGAGTTCGACTACGCCCGTAAGCACCCCGGACTCTGAATCCCTGATCGTTTATCAAAATTCAGATCAGGTCGTCTCTCTGTTAGCAGCGAGCTTTGCTAACAGCTGCTTGACGATCCATGTCGGGTCGACCATTAGTGCGAACTTTGCTTGAAGAAAGACACTGGAGCGAGTAGCTAGATCAGATGGATGGCACGTCGCTGTCATGCTCATGCCTTACGTCTTACTGGCTAGATAGAGAAGCAACCGGCGTCTGCCAAGTGGTTGGGTCGTTAGAATTCAAGGTTCAGAGATGGCAATTCGGCAGAGGTGTTGGGGGAAAACAAGTACCCATTATTTGTAGGACACTAGAACAGATAGAATCTCAAGGGAATATATCAGTATCATTCGGCCTCAACTAGCTGCCAATAATCATGAAAGAGAGAGAGAGAGAGGATGCGTCGGAGCATACATCTCCTTGCTTGCTTGTTTGGTTGGGCAAGGAAGTTAGGCTTGCGTCAACACCACAGACGATGGCAATGCAAGGATAACCAAGTCCCTGCAACAAGTTAGTCTGTCTGGTTGGTAGCAGAAACGATATACTACGTACTACCACTATGTGTGCAAGTTGTAACGAACGCATGCAGGTTTCGTGCACCGTTTTACAGATGCTATTTTTGTTTTATCACAAAGGAAGTTGAAAGCTTCTTCTTTAGTCTGTATATATAGAACACAATAGTCAAACAGACGATGAGAAGAAAGGTAGGTGAAGAAATCCTGCCAGTACAAACTGCCCAAGAAGTTCAGAGCTTATCTATCTTTTATTATGGTTGGAAGAACGTAGTGCATGGAACTTGCATCGTGTTAGCTAGACGAGGCCTGATGGAAACGTTCTGCTTGCTTCTGATTTTGAGCAGGGGACTGCCACAACACCAAAGGAGAGAAGGACATGTGCGTGGTTGGAGCCATCAACAACTACACCGCGGCGCTGAAAGACTCATCAAGTCCATGTAAGCACCAGTCGACAGTCGTATTAAAAATTGAACATAACCACCCTTGTATAGCATGCATCGTAATCATATGACTTTGACCTCATCCGGCCATTGCCTGCGCCGCTCTGATCAGTTGATCCGACGGAGAGCCTGATGTTCCTGGCGCACTTCGTCGGCGACGTGCACCAGCCGCTCCACTGCGGCCACACCGACGACCTCGGCGGCAACACCATCAAAGTCCATTGGTACAGGAGGCAGAGCAACCTTCACAAGGTACACTCAACTAGTTACTACCACAACCAAATTAACAGCTCCTTGCTTCATAATTCTTGGGATGGCATGCGTCTCACTGACTGAGGGCACCACTGTAACGAACCTCTTCCTGGTTCTTCAGGTGTGGGATGTGAACGTCATCGAGACAGCCATGAAGGACTTCTACGGCAACGACCAGAGCACCATGATACAGGCCATCCAGCAGAACATCACGGTAAGGACACACAGACCTGGTTCGGGCTGCTTAATTTTGCCTTGTTAGTACTCTATCGTAAGTACGTAGTGTTGATTGAGCTGTTCTCGTCGTTTAGGAGGAGTGGGCTAATGAAGAGAAGCAGTGGGAAACCTGCCGTAGCCGGACAAAGACTTGCGCTGAAAAGTAAGCTCATGAACTGCATGCAAAGAGAGAAGGTTCGCTCCGAAGTATTCTAAGCTCTCCGCCCCCGCGTCGTCCCGCACAGGCGACTCGGGCGGCCGCAACCAGAGCGCCGCCAGCAGCCCTCTCCCCTCCACTCCTCCCTCGCCACTGCCGGAGGGGGCTGCCGGGATGCCCGCACGGCCCCCTAGGATGGTGGTGGCGAGGCCTTTCGCCCTGGCTCGCGAGCTCTGCTGTGCGGGGTGGCGCTCGGCGGCCATGACGGCTCGGCGCCTTTGCCCCCGCCCTTCCCGTCTCGGGCGCGGCCTGTGCTCGCCGCCGGGGCTTCGGTGGAGGGCAAGGTCGGTGGTCGGGTGCCTCCTCTCCTCTCCATCCTTCTTCCTCCCTCCCTCCCCCCCCCCCCCCCCCGATGAAGTACTGCGCCGCCGTCGTGCTTCATTGTGGTGGCTGGTGGCCCGGATCCGGCCCCGCCTTGGGTGGATCTGGGTCCCCATTGGCTTGATCCGGTTCCTGGCGGCGTGGAGGTGCTGGCGGCGCGTCTCGGGCTGGCCCCTAGGGTTCCGGCATACGGAACCTAGCAGCCGGTCTGGGCGTGGGTTCACCGGCCTATGGCTGGCACAGGCAACGGCGGACCGCGGTTGGTGGCAGCCAGCTTCCACGCGGGGGTGGCAGCCTCGGGTGGCCGGCGGCCGGATCCATGGGTCCGGTCGGCTGGAGCTCCGAGCTCGGCGGATGGAGACGCGTGGGGGCGTTCGGTTGTGGCCAGATGATGGGGTTGGCGGGCTGGGTGGCTGGGGCTTCTACCTCCATTTCCCTGGCCCCCTCTTCTCCTCGTCATCCTCCTTCACCTTTGCCGTAGCCTCGCTCGGCTTGCTGCTCTGGCGGTGGGCTTCCTCTTCGGCGTGCTTTGTCCGGCTTCTTTCTGGGCTGGCTGGTGGTTGCAGCTCCCCTTGGCTCTTCGTGACCCGTCGTTGTGATCGGTCGGGGGCTTCGTCATGCGGCTGCGCTTGCTGCGAGGACGCTCGTGGTTCGCGTGGTGGCGTCTGGTGTCAGCGGGGACGCCCGTGTTCGTCACTGGCGCCTTTCTTCGTGACTGTCTCCTTTGCGGGGGCCTCTGGTGGGCCGTGGGGCGGTGCTGGTGCGGGGGTGAGAGGTCGTGGTGAAAGCCTGGACGGCGGCATCTGCGGATGTCACTTCCTCCTTGGAGGCGTCCTTCTTGCACCTCTCCTCCCGTCCGTTTTGGATGTGCAGGTGAAAACCTTCCCTTGCGGGCTTGCAATGTCGGCGTTTTCGGCGTCGTGTCCTTCTTGGAGGCGTCGCGAGGCTTTCCAACTCCGCTCTGCTGCCCCGTTCCTACTGCCGGGTCCCGATCGCGCTTCCGGTGGCTTCATTGGGGGGTGTTCTCTTCCTTTGTTTTTTTCTTTCTTTGTTTGAGTTGTTTCCCTGCTAGTTGTTCTTCGTGCAGGGCTAGTTGGGTCGGTTTTTTCTTCGACCAAGTTGAGTTGCAGGTTGAGTTGAGTTGGCTCTGTGCTTTCGCAAGAGCATTCAGTAGTGAGGAGTTGTTAGTTGAGTAGATCTCGACCTTGCTGCAAGAGGCGGCGTGTTGTTTAGGATGAGTGGTACACTCTCCTCAGTGGGTGGTTTTTGGGCCCAGTTTCCACTCAAAAAACTGGGCGCCACTTTGTTTTTCTTTTCATCGTCTAATAAAAATCGCGGCAAAGCTTTTGCTGTCCCTTCGAAAAAAAAAAAAAACTGCATGCAGCCATTTTTCTTCAATTCTTCAGAAGTAAGCTTAAATCTTCAGAGGCTAAGTGCTGCTAGCTGAAAACAAATGCAGGTACGCTGCAGAGAGCGCGAAGCTGGCATGCACGGCATACGAGGGTGTCGAGCAGGACTCCACCTTAGAAGGTAGGTTCTCAACAAACATAGACTAGACGGATCAATTTGTGAATCTGATGATTCGACTGTAGCTTCCCAGATTTTATTTTAGAAGTTTGATAGATATGTGAATGTGATGCTATCCTCTTGGAACTGAACTGCAGATGACTACTTCTTCGCTGCGCTGCCGGTGGTTCAGAAGAGGATTGCTCAAGGGGGTGTCCGGCTGGCCGCAATACTGAACAAGATATTTGGTGGGAAGAGCAGGCTTCAGATTCAGAGCAGTTGATTGATCCATCCATCCAGTAGATGTTAAACAAGAGAGGAGTGAGGAGGGCATGGTTTGCAATCTGAATTAGAATAAGAGTATCTTGTCTGACAATGTAACTTCAGTAATCACACACAACGACTACAGATCAGAGTAGCTCACGAATTATTGTTACAAAACTGAAGCACTTGTAGTACTGTGCAATAGATGATGCAATCACATTGGTATTCATATATTCGTGTATCTTTCAGATCGACGTAATCGGAAATGTTATGAAAGAAATTTGAAAGGAGAAGATAAGAACACTCATCCGCAAGTGGACGCATGCATCGACCGTCTGAGGACATGCATGGAAATTTTCACAGAGTGGCCCAGTGCTATTGCATTGTCTGGACTAAGTTCTGGAACAAGAACAACTGCACGAGCGCGCCTTCTGTCGAGGGCTCGAGGCCCGTCCCCATATGGCAGCCACCTTTCCCACCCTGCAGTGCAGGGCTGCAATATGAGTGTCCGTCAGCACGAGCGCCCATGAACGATTTCTAGTAATACTAGAACCGGCAGTACTGTACAGGCTAGATCTGTAGACTGTAGTGTTGGAAACTGAATTGTTCTGCCAAAATTATGAACCTTGTGGTGGAGACTGGATATATAGCGACTGACCAAAGAGTTGTTTGGTGCAACTTCATGCTGTCCAGTCATCCATAGCGAGGGCATTCAGTGGATTGAAGCCGGTCTCAGGGCTTTGTCGACTGAATTTGGGTATATACTACTGCTGCTGTATAAGTTAATAACGTGCAAATTATTCATGAGTTATCATTATCATATTGTTCAAACGATGTGCTCGTGCGAATATGCCTGTTGATTCTTACCATCGGTGATGCTTCCTCAAATTGGTTCTAAATAGCTCAAAGTCAAAGTCAGTATGTTAGAATAACACAGAAATTAGAATTTTCAAATTGATTCCTCCAATTGGTTCCTCAAATTGGTTCTAAATAGCTCAGAGTCAATGCCTTCTGTATTAGAAATGAATTGATGAAGATGCTTATCTCCATCCTAGTCCCAGTATCAACTAGTACTAACATACTGATCCAGTCGCTGCAGACCATTTCGTCGAGAGTCACGTGCATGCATCCAGTCCATCCAGAGAAATTTTCAAGTCCTCGTCAGGGCTGAAGTTGTTCCTGATGAAACATCGTAGATCGGAACGTAAGGAATCCAAACACGGATCGCGTCAGCTAGCCGGTGTACCGGCCAGCACAGACACGAGGTAGCAAAGGTGAGAAAACAGCGAGCGAGCGAGCAAAGCCAGAGCCCAGAGCTGGGATGGGCGTGCTCCTGCTTCTTCACGTCCTCATGGTGTGCAAGATCGCCGAGGTAACCGGACAAGCCAAGTGCCGACTGCCCTATCGGCCTTCCACGAGCCGACTGGTCCTGTCGGCACTCCTGCTGCCGAGAGGCTATTTTGGCGCGCGCTATCGACTAGTCAGAAGCCGACAGGTGTCCTATCGGCCTTTGAGAGGCCAACAGGCTACTATATGTCAAATTTTTGTATAACAGCTTCTAGATTTGTAATTAATCATTAAAAAATACTATTTAAAAAAAATCGTTTCTAACTATGGGCTGAACTACCTTGCAGAGCTTTGTGACGAAAAAGGGCCTCGACGGCGGTGAAGGACCTGCTGCCGCGGAGACGTGCTCGTGGCCTCGCGGGCGGACCCGGTACCGCTGGTCCAGCCCCATGCAGTTCGCCGACACGCCGGGGGACTGCCAATTCGACTACGCCCGTCCCCCGGACTCTGCGAATCTCTGATAGTTGTAGGCGGCCGGCTAGGCGCACCACTCTCACGGTTCCCATTGTTTCTTTCTCCCCGTTCTCTGAATTCTGAACCTACGCGGCCTGACAAACAAGATACTATCCAGCTTGGAGCGTACGATCTTCTCTCTTTTGCAAAGGGAAGGGCATATATACATGCCTTGTTTCCACACTGTGCATGCGTGTCTCCAGCATGCAGGGAATGGGATGCTTGCTGTTTGGGCCGGGAATGGAATTCGTTCGGAATCTCTTCTTGTTGCTTCCCTGCTCAAGTCGGATGCAAATGCAATTAATGGATACTACTGCTTTATTATTAATTAAGTCGGGACACTGCAACCGAATCAGTCACGCATGCATGCTCAAAATCAGAAATATACACTCACATCGGTACGTGTTCGGTTGTCGTGGCTACAGAGAGCCACTGCGAGGAGGCGGGGTTTGAATAAAATAAGCAATCGCAATTCTCAAGACGTTCACATATCAGATTCCACCAATTGTTGGCACAACAAAAGGCATCATTCAACAACGTGCATAGTATACACAGCATATGAAATCTATAGAAGGGAGCGATATACGCGAGTATTCAGCGTCTGCTGGAAGCAATCCAACGTGACATGCAAGGCGTTTGGTTGGGTGCCTAACTCTCTAACCTTGGGTATGTTTGGTTTCCTATATTGGCCTGTTAGCCAGCCCACGCCAGGCCACCGACCACTCCCTAGCCTAGCTTGCTGGGAGCCTGGGAACATGGTGGGTCTCTGTTAGCGTTCCCTTCGCCGGCGGCGAGGAGGAACAGCAGAGATTGGAGAAAGTAGAGTTGGATTGGGGAAGAAGCAAGGGGATGCGAGGTCAGCCGGCAGAGTGCTCGGCGTGAGTTTAGTTCATTCAGTTTTCAGTTGCCCGTTTCAGTACAGACTCCTCCTTACATATGCCTCTTTCGGGCTCATCACACACACAAGGCGCACTGCCACTCTGGGCCAGAAATCTTGGAGCTTCTGGACTTCTTTCGTGAGCCGCGCCTGGGCCTTGGGCCTTCGTCAGGGTCACCAGGGTGAGGGGCACTGACACGCTCCTCCCCTTGGGACGAGGCATGTCCCCATGCCGGAGCGCCCGGGAACTATTGCTTGATGTAGTCCGCATCTTCCTAGGTCGCCAGCTCGCTGTCGACGCCGGACCACTTGATCAGGAACTGAGGAACCGAGCTGTTGCCGTGGCAGTACAAGCGTCGCTGGAGAATCTTCTCAGGAACTTGAAGAGCATCAGAAAGGTCCGGAGGAGGAACTTGCGAGCCTGAAGTCGGTGTAGCAGACGGAGGCGCAGGCTTCAGAAGCGAGACGTGGAACACCGGGTGGATGGAGGAACCCGGTGGCAGCAGCAACTTGTAGGCGACGGAGCCGATCTTGTCAACGATCTCATACGGACCAAAGAACTTGAAGCAGAGCTTCTGATGTGCCCGAGGCGCCAGGGACGACTGTACATAAGGTTGTAGCCTGAGGAAGACGAAGTCGCCGACGTTGAACTGCCGCTCCGTTCGACCTTTGTCGGCTTGAGACTTCATCCGCTGCTGGGCGCGCAACAAGTGTTGACGCACCGACGCCCACATTGTAGCTCGTTCCGCCATCAGAGTGGCAACTTCAGGAACAGGGGAGACAGCAGCATCAGTGAGCCCAAAATGGCGAGGAGAATGCCCATACAATACCTCGAACGGAGAACGGCCGAGCGCGGAGTGGTAGCTCGAGTTGTACCAAAATTCAGCCATAGAAAGCCACTTGAGCCACTGACGAGGGCAAGAATGCACGAAGCAACGAAGATATGTCTCCAAACATTGATTTACTCGCTCCGTTTGGCCGTCGGACTGCGGGTGATAAGCGGAACTCATACAAAGCAAAGTGTTGGCCAGTTTGAACAGCTCCTTCCAAAATGTGCTGGTGAACACCGGGTCTCGATCCGAGATAGTGTGAGTAGGCATTCCATGGAGGCGAAAGACATTATCAAGGAAGACTTGTGCAACCTTCGGAGCCGAATATGGGTGCAGCAAGGGAATGAAATGGGCAAACTTACTAAATTTATCCACCACAACCATGATACAGTCAGCGTGGCCAGAGCGAGGAAGGCCATCAATGAAGTCCATTGAAATAACTTGCCATGCTTCAGATGGAACCGGTAGAGGAGACAGCAATCCAGGGTATTTGGAGCGGTCCGGCTTGGCTTGGATGCAAGTGGAACAGTTAGCGACATACAACTTGATGTCCGACTTCATACCACGCCATGCAAACAACTTCTTGATCCTGCTGTGAGTGACCAGGAAGCCAGAATGGCCCCCAACGGCACTGTTGTGTAAGGCAGACATAATCCTGGACTGCATGAGTTTATTATCGCCGATCCAAACTCGCCCTTTGTACCTGATGATGCCACTGACCAATGAAAAATGAGGTCTGGACAGTGAGGAGGCAGCCAACTCTTGCAAAAAATTGGCAGAGAAGGGATCAGCAGAATATCCTTCGGCTACCTCAGATAACCATGTGGGGGAAGAATATGAAATAGCAGCCAACTGAACAGGTGGAGCCGGATGTCGAGAGAGAGCGTCCGCAGCAAGATTGGAAATGCCGGGTTTGTAAACAATACGATACTGGAGACCAGCGAGCTTTGTATACATTTTCAATTGCCAAGGAGTGTGTAACCTTTGATCAGTAACATGCATCAAGCTTCTCTGATCAGTAAAGATGGTGAACTTGGCATGCTGTAAATAGGACCGCCACTGTGCAACGGCCATAAGAATGGCTAAGAATTCCTTTTCATATGTCGAGAGCCCTCAAGTGCGAGGTCCCAAGGCTTTGCTGACAAAGGCCAGTGGATGACCACCTTGCATAAGAACAGCGCCGATTCCATTGTCGCTGGCATCGGTCTGAAGCTGGAACGCCTTAGAAAAATCCGGGAGTGCAAGAACCGGAGCTTGAACAAGCGCATTCTTCAAAGCTAAGAAGGCTGAGGAGTGGACAGAAGTCTAGATAAACAGGGACCCTTTCTTGAGCAAGTCTGTCAAAGGCCGGGCAAGAACAGCGAAATGCCTGACGAATTTCCGATAATACCCAGCAAGCCCGAGGAAGCTCCTCAACTGTTTGACATCTGTGGGCTGGGGCCAGAGCTTGATTGCATCGATTTTTGCAGGATCGGTTGCCACTCCAGATTGACTGACTATATGTCCCAAGTAAGAAATACTCTGTTGCCCGAAGCGGCACTTAGAAAGCTTAACCAACCACCGGTCCTTGGCCAACAGATCAAAAACCTGACGCAAGTGCTGAAGATGATCTACCCATGTGGCACTATAAACCAATATATCATCGAAAAATACAATCACACACTTGCGGAGAAGGGGCTTGAGGGTTGAATTCATTGCTCCTTGGAGCGTGTTGGGAGCGCCAGTGAGGCCGAAGGCCATAACAGTGAACTCGAAATGACCCCAATGGGTTTGAAATGCCGTCTTATGCTCTTCCCCTGGAGCTAGCCTGATTTGGTTAAAACAGGCGCGTAAATCCAAACAAGAGAACCAGCTTGCAGAAGACAACTCATCAAGTAACTCGTCAACCACTGGTATTGGAAACTTGCTCTTGACTGTAAGTGCATTCAACTGCCGGTAATCAACACAAAAGCGCCATGAACCATCCTTCTTCCAAACAAGCAGCACTGGAGAAGAAAATGCACTAGTACTTGGTTGTATAATCCCTTGCTTCAACATGTCAGTGACCTGCTGCTCAATCTCCGACTTCAACATAGGGGAATACCGGTAAGAGCGAACTGCCACGGGTTGAGCGCCAGGCACTAGCGGAATAGAGTGGTCACACTGACGACGAGGCGGAAGTTCTGACGGCTCTGCAAAAAGGGCACCAAACTCGTCCAGCAGCTGTTGGATTTCGGGAACAATAGGGACAGAGGAACTGCTGCCGTCGGCAATATGGTACAGCTGAATGAAAGAGCAGTCAACAACATCAGACTGGATGCCACGTAATGTGATATGCCTGGAGCCATAAGGAATAGTCAGAGTCTGCTGAACCCAGTCCACTTGCATCGGCGAAAATGCCTCCAACCAATCCATACCGAGAATAAGATCAAAGGATCCCAGAGGTAATAACTTCAAAGCTGAATGAAATTTGTAGCCCTGAACAGACCACTCCGCATGTGGGATTTGCAGGGAGCACTGGACAACAGAACCATTAGCTATCTTAACCGGAGCAGGAGCACACAAGGGAATCACACCCGAGACAACTGAAGCAAGACTAGCGTTCAAGAATGAGTGACTGCTTCCAGAGTCCACTAACACCACTAGTGGATGGCCCTGAATTTCGCCTAAGAGTTGCAACGTACGATGAACTGAACTGAACTGCTCTGACTGAACTGCGGAAAGCAGCATACAAGCATGATCTGTCATCTGTGAATCATCAGTATCAACAGAATCTTCAGCAGGACAATCAATGTGACATAGATCCCAGACTTCCTGCAGAACATGCAATTGCAGATTGGTTGCACACTTGTGACCTGGAGCCCATTTTTCACCACAGCGCATGCATAAACCACGGGCCTTGCGGTAATTACGAAGAGTGGCCAAACGATCATCCACAGAGGGTCGCTGGAACTGCTTCTTATCATCAGGCGGCCTCTTATCATCAGCCAGACGCGGAGGAGGTGGTGGCAACGGCAATGGCCCCTTACTGGCAGACACCTTTGTAAAGGCCGAGTGGTCGTACTTCTTGAAATCACGACGGCGGCCTTGGTCCAGAGCCTCCTCCTGTAACAGAGCAAGTGTGCAAGCAGCATCGAGATTCGCAGGGCGCTGAATCAATATGACAGAACGTATATCGTCGTGCAACCCATCGATGAAGCGAGTAGTGAAGTACAGCGGATCGGGGTTTGTGGTGTAAGAAGACAATTGTTCGACTAATGCGACAAACCTGTCGATGTAGTCAGAAACAGATGAAGTATGGCGAATGTTGAAGAGTTGGCGAAGAAGGAGCTCGTGCTGATCTTGACTGAATCGCTCATGGATCAAAGCACAGAAGGTAGTCCAGTCAGAGGCAGAAATTTGTTGTTCCATGGACTGGAACCAACGAGCAGCGGCCCCAGTAAAGCGCATGGTAGAGATACGAACCCAAACTGAGGGATGGACATGGTACATATCGAAGTAGTTCTTAGCACAAGTGATCCAGAACTGGGGGTTTTTGCCATCGAAGGTGGGAAAATCGAACTTGGGAAGCTTACCCAAGTGATCAAAATGAGGAGAGAGGTGATCAGCAGGAGCGATCATGTGATGATTGGGATGGGAAGGGTTGGGACGAATGTGTGGGTTAGGAGGCGGCGGAAATGGTGGTGGTGGCGGGTTGTGATGAGGATGTGGGTTGGAAGGCGGAGGTTGTTTGTGGAGGGGATGATGATTGAGAAGCGGTGGATGGAAAGCTCTCAGAACATGTCGGAGAGGAGATGGGTGCGCGTCAACAGATCCAAAACAATTGAACGGCTGCGAGGAAGGAACTGAGTGCGTACCATTGGCCGGGGTCGGGACTACGGTCGTGACCGATCCGTAGCCCGTCTCCCGTGTAGTCGATTCATCACGGTGCCCGCTGGGCCAGTCGATCGGGACTCCGGCAGATGGGCGCGCGGTGACCGACTCCGACGAGGGCATTAGGGCGGTGATCGGCTCGCGAACCGCCCGATCCCAGTGTTGGGAGAGCCGCTTCGTCTCGGTGCGCATTGTGTCGAGCACCCCGTCGACGTTCGGCTTCCAGTTGTTGATGGCGGTGACCGCATCCTCGAGCGCGGCCACGCGGAGGTCCCGCTCGTCGCAGATCTCGGCGAAGCGTATCAGCTCAACCTCGCCCATCCGCTTCTCCAGGTCGACGATGCGTGAATCGAAGTGGCCCATCCAGCCGTCGGCAGCCCGAAGCGACTCAGCGTGGAGGCCGCTGTGCTGCTCGAGGGCGGAGACGCGGCCGACGACGTCCTGGTGGTTCCTCTCCACCGTTCCCTCGATGACGGAGAAGCGCCGCTCCCAACGCTCGTCGATCCCGTCGAGGCGCTTGAGGATCTCATCGAAGGCCGACTTGACGATGGGCTCCATGACTCCACGCGAACGCTGTAGCCGCGTGAAGTGCTCGTGCGGTGGCAGAGGAAGATCCAGCGATTCCCGGCGACAGAGGTGCCGAGGAAAGGGGCTTTGATACCCGTGTTAGCGTTCCCTTCGCCGGCGGCGAGGAGGAACAGCAGAGATTGGAGAAAGTAGAGTTGGATTGGGGAAGAAGCAAGGGGATGCGAGGTCAGCCGGCAGAGTGCTCGGCGTGAGTTTAGTTCATTCAGTTTTCAGTTGCCCGTTTCAGTACAGACTCATCCTTACATATGCCTCTTTCGGGCTCATCACACACACAAGGCGCACTGCCACTCTGGGCCGGAAATCTTAGAGCTTCTGGACTTCTTTCGTGAGCCGCGCCTGGGCCTTGGGCCTTCGTCAGGGTCACCGGGGTGAGGGGCACTGACAGTCTCATATAGCTCCGCATCATTACTACTTACTAGCCATGAAAGTAGTTGTATATGTAATTGTCCTTGTATTTCTTTTACCTGGCTTCTTGATTCCTCCTTTTTAATCTCCATTATGCTCTATAGCATTATAAGTGTCAACACATTTTGTGAATTGATCGTAGATTTGTTGGTTAGATTCTTTGTGGTGGAATCTGCCCACCTAGGTTCAAGTCCTCGACTTGGCACAAGTGCTCACATTTTTCTAGATTTATTCTAGAATTTGACGGCACTATGCTTTCAGTGGTAGGTAATGTCCCCGTCAACAGCGAGGTGTCTGTAGTGACTTCGTGAATCTTAAGATCTACCAGCTCAGTCCTTCGAAGGTGCTCATAGGATGAGGTAGGGTTTGTGTACGTGTGTTCATAAGAGTGAGTATGCGTACGTGTTGTGGACGTTTATGCTGTACTGTATAATTCTAAAAAAAAGTGTCAACGCATTTTGATCTCACATAGTCATCCCCTCCGTCTATTGTGAGGGGATGTTATCCTTGGCCAGGTACATCAACAAAACGCAGGCGCTTGTATTTTTGCACACTATAGATAGACCATTATTATCTTATATTGGATTTTGTCTCCTTTGGTTATTCTCTTATACTGGTATGTTTTAATTTTTTAATTGTCATTCCAAAATATATTTGTATTTTATCGTGTATTATATTATTTGAAATTCAACTTAAATGCATTAAATATGACATGTATAGGGCTCCATGTTTTTCTAAAGTTTTGGATCATGCGGTCTAAAGTTTAGTTAACTAAAGTTAAGGACTAAAACTTTAGACTACTTTAGCTCACTTGTGTGGTCTAAAGTTTTTGTGAGGTAGGCTAAACTTTAGGCAACACTTTAGATCTCCTGTTTAGAGCCTTAAGAGGTAAAGTGGTCTAAAGTTTATTAGCTAAACTTTAGACCATGAGATCCAAACAGGACCTTAATAATGACATAAGTGGGTAACAGTGGAATATGTAACTATGTACAGTGATTTTAAGCTATTTTTTTGCATAATAGTAGTGATAAATAATTTATCAATAAGTTTGTGGGCCCTTTAATTGTATTTTCTTCATGTAGTAATTTCTAGGTCTTTTAGCCTTCTATTAGCCGAATAGTAATAATATAATATATATTACGTCGACCTCAAAGAAAATAAATTGTTAATTAATAATGATTTTGTTAATAGCTTTTCATCCGGTTCGTTTTGCTGGATCAGCAGAATCAACGGACCAGCGGACAGTACTTTCAGCCATAATAAACCAGCGAAACGAACAGGGTGTTTGCCTTGGGGTCCCTATCCGCTTTGGCATGAGATCCGGGGGGACGAATGACTAATAGAACAGTTCATTAGCAAATTTTGTATCGAGATCTGTGTAAAATTTTATAAAAGGACCATTGGGCAGTTCTCAATTATTATATACAGTATAATTCACAACAGCGTGGCCCGCGTGGGTTGGGGATACAGTTTGCTGCAAGAACTACGCACGCCTCTGTCAGCAATTTTTTTTTAATAAAGTAACAAAAGCTGAGAGCAAAATATGCATATTTATCTCTAGCCTAGCTACATATGTGCATTATCATATTGCTGTCAATTGGTGCAAACCCTAGCCACGACAGTCACACGTGAAGTATATACTTATTTTCTTACATGAACAGCTGGTGCCTTCTGGACGGGTAGGTCCGGTCCAGAAAGGCGGAGCCCCAGTGACCCCGAGCCCTCTGCCCCCCCTGTCCGCCGCCACCGCCCCGGCGCCGGCGCCCCCCCCCCCCCACCCTCTCACCTCCCCTCTCTCTCCTCCCTACCTTCTGCTCCTTTTCCCCACACCCGCGGGCGCGCGCGGGCGCAGGCCAGCCGCTGCCACCTCCATCCCTGTTGAGTTCCCGGCCAGCACAGTCGGCCACTTCTTCGCCGCCGTCGGCCGCCTCCCATGCACCGCCCACGCCGGACCCCGTCGCGGAGGACGTAGCAGACGGCCTCCCAGCCAGCTGCCTTCACACCAGCGCCGGCTCGTCTGCGCCGCCTTCGACGACGGGAGCCGCCGCCGGGGCCGTCGCCGGGCCATCCCCCGCCGGATCCGGCGCCGGGACGCCCCCGCGAGCTCCCTCGTGGGCTGCGCCGCTGCGGACGTCAGGAGCCGCCACCGCATCCATCAACGCCGGATCCGACACCGAGGCGCCTCCGGGGGCTCCATCAACGCACTCGCCGTCCCCTACGCCGGGGGCGGCCACCCCAGGGACGCCGGAGCTTGCCTCACCGCCGCCACCAGATGCCGCCCATCTGCTGCCGTCGCCGTCGCTCGGTTCTTGGCCGGACGGAGCCGCGGCCGCGGGCAATGGCGCGGCCCCTGCGCAGCCACCAAGCTCTGGTGCTTGGTCTCCCCCGCTGCTAGGGTTGGACGCTTGGTACGCCGCGGCCACACTAGGGGCCCTAGCGCGTCACCGCTGGGCGTCCCGGGCCCCTCGCTCTCGCCGGCCGCGGCACCGTTCTTTCCTGGACGCGACTCAGGCGGGCGGTCCAAGCAACGGCGGTGGGAAGATGACGACGGCGAGGAGACTGATGACGACTACCCCACGACATACCTGGAGGCCGCTCGTCGCCCGCCGAAGACGATGCACGCATCCCCTGTGCGCCACATGACTCGTGTTGGGCGCGGCAGGGTGGATGTCGTTCAGGGGCCTTTGCAGGGCCATGCTGGCCGTGGGCAGGCGAGGCACTGCCGACCACGCCCACAGCTTGTGCACGGCTTGCCGGTTCAGCCAATGGATGGCCGTGTTCCTGCCCGCCAACGCCTTGGCCGCTGTGGACGGGTCTCCGCCCCCGACACCGATGGGTGGCGTGAGATCCTCCCCCAGCTGGGAGTAGGGTCTGTTGCTGCCTCGACAGTGCCTCGCCCCAGCCAGAAGCAGCTTTCACAGGTCAAGAAGATCCCGGCTGAGCTCCTTGGCAGATGCTTCAAATGCCTCTCCTACTCGCATCGAGTAGCGACTTGCCGGCTGCCATGTCGTCTACGGTGTCGCGGATTTGGGCACCTCGCCAAGGACTGTAGGCGTTCGACTGCTTCGACCTCAGCGGCGGGCGCTAGCCTGCCACGACACTCCGCCCGTGACACCCGCATGGCCTCTCAGCACGCGCCGCACGACGGTGTTGGGGCTACTGCAGCGGGGGGCTGTGGGGGCGGTGGGGGACGGCGACGACGTCGGCGGCACAGGGCTAGGCCAAAGGGCTCCGGCTCGGGCGTGCCAGCCGACCTGGAGAGGTTGCCATCTTCTCCTACTGTTGCCTTCAGTTTGGCCTCTTCTACTATCGCTTTCTGCCCCCATGAGGTCGATCCGCTCGCTGTGGCATTGTGCGAGGGCACTGGGCCTCCCGCTTGGGTTGACCTAATGCTCGATGAACTCGTTGCCTCGCTTCAGCTCGCTGCCTGGCTTGTCGCCAGTCGTTCGGTGGGTGCTTCGGTGCTTGGGCGCCCGTCTACTTCGCCTGCGGCCCCTCTGGGGGCTCAGGCTAGGTTGGTGGATGTCCGTTCGCCACCACCGATGGTTCACCTCAACTTTGCGGATGCTGAGGCGTTGGGGGTGGAGGCTGAGGCCCCCTTGTCGCACGTCAACGACACGGGTCGGCTTGACGTAGAGGTTGGCGACGCGGCTCTTGCCGTGTCGGAGGTGGCCTTGGCAGTAGATCTTTGCCTTTCAGGCCCGGAATATGTGGCTCGGGCGAAACATCCTCGGCGATGTTGTTGGCGGGGAGATTCCCTCCAGCCATGCCGGCTGTCGCTACGGCGCGTTGTCAATTGAGGAGAGTTTGGAGGAGCGGCTCTGTCTTCCTCTGCAGACGCCCCTCATTCATGGGCCGCCGAGGTTGCGCAGACCTCGAACGCCGGCTCCCGTTACGTCGTTGCGGCGCAGTGAGCGCATTGCCGCCCAACCGCGCGAGGCAGACGTCACAAAACAGGCCCAGCGTGTTCTCATGAACAAGCTAGGATTGGAGGCTCCGTCCCCCAATGTTGGCTCCGACACGGTGCACAGATACAAGGCGGCCTTCTGGGAGCCGCTTTCAGACTCCACCCATGACGCGCTATAGCTTCTTCTTGGTGGGGAGTTCGACCCAGTAGCCATGGAGCTCAATATGATCGGGTTGGACGACGAGGACAACTAGCTCATCGGCACCAGCATCTTTGTCGTTATAGTTTGTAATTACAACCTCGTGCGAGTGTGTAAGGGTGTGGGATACGATTTTCGGTAGATTACCGTGAGTTCACCCTGTGTGTAACAAAACTCCTTTATTCTGCTTAATGAAATACGTGCTATAGCACGTTCTCGAAAAAAAAAATCTTGCATGAAAGGCATCGTGGACAGGAGGAATCAAAACGCGGCTGGCATCGATCAGCCTGTGTATAAAGGCACTGGCATCGGCTACACAGGTTACAACACTGAAGAGAAGAGAGCGTGGCAGCTGAGAGGTACTTGTAGCTGCTAAGCCAATAAGCTACGAAAATGCGGCTGCTCCTCCTCCTTCAAGTCCTCCTCTTCACCGTGGTGGCGAGGTCTCCCACCGCCGTCCACGCATGGCGCAAGGAGGGCCACTACATGGTGTGCAAGATCGCCGAGGTAACACTAACAGAACGAGCTCTTGATGAGTGCTTTTTTATCACTTGGCTAGTTGCTCCAGCTGTTATATATAGGCGTCCGAGGCGTTGAGAGATGAGACTGGATTTAGCTCCTCGATCTGATGAGCTGAAAACTGCATGCAGAACTTCCTGACGAGCGAGGCCTCGGCGGCGGTGGCGAAGCTCCTGCCGGAGTGAGCCGGCGGCGAGCTGGCGGCGACGTGCTCGTGGGCCGACGACGAGCGGCGCAAGTACCCGTGGTCCGGTGCGCTGCACTTCGCCGACACGCAGGGAGACTGCCAGTTCATCTACGACAGTAAGCTATATAGCCTCTCAGCGGCATCCATCCAAGACTACCTGTACATGTTGTGGTGTAATGAACAATGTTTGTGAGCAGGGGACTGCCACAACATGAAAGGGGAGAAGGACATGTGTGTGGTTGGAGGAATCAACAACTACACTGCAGTGCTAATGAACTCATCAGCTCCAAGTAAGCATGCGTCAGATGATACCTCATTGTACCATATGTGTCTTTTTATTACTCTGTAATACTCCTATATAATCCTTGTTACACTCACTGTCACTGCCACCAGGCGTTGATCCGACCGTAAGCCTTATGTTCCTGGCGCACTTCCTGGGTGACGTCCACCAGCCGCTCCACTGCGGCAGCGTGCAGGACTACGGCGGCAACACCATCGCCGTCAGCTGGTACAACAAAACCATGACCAACCTTCACCGTGTGTGGGATCTGGACATCGTCGAGAAAGCCATGAAGGATTACTACGGCAACGACCTGAGCATCATGACCAGTGTCATCATGCTCAACATCACTGTGAGTACAAGCAAGTGCTCTACCGCATTGATCATACGCATAGCGTGTGGTGCTTCGATTCACTTCAATTTTAGCCATGTTAGTTCTGGGGACTAGCTAGGTAGAGATTGAGCTGCTGTTATATATCTGTGCATCCTGCAGGAGAACTGGTCCGATGAAGAGGAGCAGTGGGAGGCGTGCCCTAAAACCAAGACTTGTGCTGACAAGTGAGCTCGAGATCTGCAACACCAACAAACAAGTCGCTTAAGCTTTGTTTAGAAGTGATGAACCTACTGACAGGTCTTCGGAGGCTAATTAACCGCTCTGATAAATGCAGGTACGCTATGGAGAGCGCACAGCTGGCGTGTGACGTGGCGTATGCGGGTGTCCAGAAAGGCTCCATCTTGGGAGGTAGGCGCTCAACTGAACACCAGATCGATCAAATGGTCTTGTAAACGTGATATGATGCCATCCCTGATCCGGTTGAAACTACTGCAAATGCAGATGAATACTTCTTCTCTGCGCTGCCGGTTGTTCGGAAGAGAATAGCGCAAGGAGGTGTCAGGCTCGCTGCAATCCTCAACAGGATCTTCGGTGAGAACAACAGCAGGCTGCAGAGCAGTTGATCCACCAGGATGGGAACGGATTAGTTATTGACAATAAGAAGTGCATGGAACGAGTTGTTTCTTGCTTGGCTGTAACCAGAATAAGATTCTCTTGTCTGAAAGTGTGACTTCAGCGATCAGGATATATGACTGCTGTATCGGATTATTTATCTTCTTCATTCAGACAGAAATGATCAGGATGACTTGCGTGTTTGCTGACTTTATTTATGCTATGAAGCATACTTGTATGCACCGTGAAGTGAAATCACACTGTATATATTCGTCTAGGCACGTTTTCCTTTGAGCAATTCTCCCAACCTCCAAGCCTCGTGCGGTAGGAGAGTAGACGAGAAAAGATAGAGAAAGCAAGAAGCAATTCCAAGCTTCGGCACAAATTTGGTTTGCACGATCAGCAGCGTGTTCGAATTTGCGTATTTATCCTGCTGATCCATCCGAACAAAATACACCCCCAAATAAGGGTTTGAAGCAAACAAACCTTGGCTGAAATCAAGATCCAAAATCTCCCATCTCCTCAGCTTGAATTATATATGCATAGGATCATGGCACGGTAACCCGTTTCAACATGGGTACTGACACTGTTCCTGAATCATGAGTTCCTTCCATTGGTTGATTCAGCACAGGCGCTGTAGAGTGCAACAAATCATAAGTGGGTGTAATAGACTCCCTACTCAGAAATCTTAGTAACTCTGACTTCCGATTAGCCACAATCAAGATGACTTCTGCAAAGCAACTCAGCATTGTGTCCACGACCGCGAGTTAAAAAGAAAATAAAAAAAAAAGAAAGGGACAACAGTGAAACCTTTTCTTATGTTATACAGAAGAAATCGTCCATAAGTTCAACATTTAAGTTTTCCAACACCCAAACTGGAACTGCTAAAATCACAGCTCCAAAGATAACAGTCGATACAAGTGAAAAAGAATGCAACCTCCTTTCAAATAAATTCATGGACAAGAATATCGGGTCAACCGACGAGGTCAAGGTTCATTCTTCTGCTGCACATCACTACATCAGTGCAAGTGCGGAGACGACTGTGGGCTGTAAAGTTCCAGCGCTGCTCTATGAAGATCCAAGTTGAGAATGCTGAGAAGGTGATTTTCTACAAAAGCTTCAGACCGCCAGTAACATCATCAACCATATCAGCTGGCCCTGCCCGATTGAAACGGTAGGATCAGCAACAGAACAAGTAAGAATACACTTAATATCATGGGAATGTGAGTTGAATCCAACTTACCCAGAATAGCCATGACTGTCCTTGAATCTACATAAAGTATAGAGAAAAGGTTAAATTCAATTATTCAAATCAACAGAAAACCAAAATAAGAAAAAGAATGTTACAATACAAAACTCGAAAAACTCACTTGGAGCAATCTGCGTTCTTCCAGCATCTATGGTTATGTGAGTTGGCAGATTCAAAGACTTTGCTCTCCCCTGCATCAAAAAGGTAAATTTAGACACACTGAGCAAGAAACATAAGTGTCTTATTAAGTCGTTCGACTAATCACGATTAGTCAGCCTTATCGTCCTGCCGGCACCGATTATGCCCACCAATTTGACTAGAGCGACTAGATCTGGGCATGGACAACCAGCAGGCGGATTTCACTTTCATCATGGACTAACATCCGGCCTGTTGGCTAGTTAGGCTCCCAGTTCTGGACACTTCAGAAATCAAATCTCACCAATAAGCGATCAACTGACCATACATGCTGTCTTAAAGCCTGTGTACTACATGCAACATGCTATATACTATATCAGTCCTGGTACATGGAGGACGACTAGGGTCGACAAGGCTTGACTAACCAAGCTTATCGACGACTAATCATGACTAATCACTTTATCGGTGCCATGGCGACTTGGGTCAATTAGATGATTTGAAAACATTAGTGTCATGTAAAAAAAAGGCAAGTTCTACTTTTTACCAAAAAACCTGGGGGAGTTCCCCACAAAAAGCAACCAGCCAAATCCTTGTCATGTTTCAGGGAATTTACAGAAAGCTTTTATTTTTGTCTTCAATAAAACTTGGAGGAAAAGATTTGTCTAAAAAATAATAAGCAACTACACCATGCAAGTATCAAATGTTAAAGGAATGCAATTCACATTGTGGAACTATTCTAGAATGAAGTATTATTTTCTGTTCAAGATCATTTCATCATGTTTGGATCTCAGAAAAGGAGATTCAAGATAGTCAACATGAAAGAATGACGAATATTTACTTGTAAAACAAGCATATCTTCCTCGCTTTCTATTTTCACAACCACTTTAACTTGCCCACACCGCTCCCACCTGCAAAACACGGAAAACAGAGCCAAGGAAATTTGGCAAATGTTTTCTTATCTCAGTGGAATATGAAGTCGAACATTTGGAAGAACCTTCAAAGTTCAAACTACACAAGGAATTGTTTTGGAGTAATACCTTCTTAGTGATTTTGGAGCTCTCTGTTGGAGTTTTTTGAATAGCCCAAGAGTTGCATGACTAAAAAAACAGAAAAAAAAAGGAAGCCAACATTTCAATCAATACTGATATTAAAAAAAAACAGGAAAGCATATGCAAGCATGATAACTGAAGCGCTGGAGGCGAGATCAGCATCTTCTTAGTGTGGTAATTCAATTCATTAAAGCTAAAGTGTCCACGTGTTTCATGTCCAAAGTAAATCCAACATCATATATGCCCTAAGACTTAGTTCAAGGCAGACAGCTTTTGTGAGGATAATGTGACTGATAACACTGATAAATACATCACATATATTAGCAGTACATTTGCCATGGCAACTGATGTTGCATGGCTGTCTAGCCGAAGATTGCTGACTAAAAAAATTATATTGGCATTTCTGTTTTGTGGAAGCCATCAAAACTTTGGATGCACCATAAGTCCTACTGTGTGAAGCAACCAAGATAAAAGGTAGCACTGATTTTGCCATCCAAACACAGTTGATAAAATTGTATTGGATAGGAGAGGCAGCTGGTATGGCCATTATATCAAAAACTGTGATGTTTCAGCCAAACAAACTACAAAATCAGATATAACCTATATGAGTCAGCCAACCTATCTAGGAATATAACTAAATAAATCCCCATCTCTTCATCTATCTGCTAGCTTTGTAGAGTGAATAAATCTAGACAATATTATGCACTTCTATGGATTATACTGCAACCTAAATACACCAAACAGAAGGAAAATAATGCTACTATTTAATTCAGAACAATGAGTAACTGCCAGCATAGAAAGAACAAAGAAACTGGCACCACATATCAAACAAACATGATCAATTTTTTAGTTCTGCACTGATGATGGCAATATCTGTACAAGTTCTAAAGTTTGTTCATTATTCATTTGAACTTTTGAAGTCCACCAAAGCACAGCATAAGCCAAACAGCACCTTGTTCTATAAAACAGATATGGATCCTAAAATCTCCTGTGCTAAAGACGAGACAGGCATTCTTTTTTAGACACGACGAGACAGGCATTCTTTGGTTCAAAGGCATAGCCATCTTTTTTTTTAATCACATGGTATATGAACTAGCCAAATATTCAGGGTAACTAATGAGGTATGTTCATTTCTCTCAGTATACATTCATCTTCAATCATGGTTTAGTGAAGCCAAGAAAGTCTCACCTGCATTGTGCCGCAATCTTCCCCTTCCCCATCTTCAGATCATTCCTCACGACCAGCACCTACAACCAAAGAAACAACCAACATAACTGAGCATCCCTTAATTCTATCCCTGACCCCAAAACACCACCCAACACACCAAACTGGTAGATGTCTGAACTAAATCTCCAATACCATTTTGAAATCTTCTATTATCTCAGCAAGGTTCTCGATCTCCAGGGGGCTGGCGGCGGCCTGAGACTGGGACCTCTCCGCCTCCCTGGCGGAGTCGGACTTGGTCACCACGTTCCGTGCCCAGTAGAGCAGCCGGAGCCCGGTCCTCTTCTGCCCGCCCGCCCGCTTGGCGGCGCGGTTGCGGCCGGAGTTTTCGTCGTCGTCTTCTTCCGAGTCATCCTCGGAATCGTCATCGGAGGGACCCCCGGCACCTGGGGCGGCGGCGTGGCGCGGATGGCGGGCGAGGGCGAGGAGGTAGCCGAGCGTGAAGCAGCCGGCGGCCCCGGCGACGGCGGTGGCGGCTGCGGGGAGCGCGGCCGCCGTGGGGAGCGAGAGCACGGAGGCCGACGCGCCCATGGGGATCGCCGTCGCCGGGCACCGGCGGCGGCAGCAGTAGCTTGGGTCTCACGAGACCGTGGGGTTTTGGGACTGGTGTGTCAAGGGGCCAAGACTCAGACCTGCGGGTCCGCTTAATTAGCCAGCTATGGCCTATGGGCGGCTATTTTGCTCAAAAAAGAGTCCAAACCGACAGCGACAGGTCAGGCTTGTCTCGGTACAGCCCCACTCAAAAAACGCCTTTCTTCTCCCGGTCCGCTCGTGCGTTCTCTTTCTCTCTCTCGGCGACGATTGGACGACCGCCGCCGCCGCCCCAGGTCTTCGCTGGGCCCTTCGCCGGCGACGAGCAACCACCAGGTACGCCCACCGCTTCTCGTCCCTAGCTGCTGTGCGAAACCGAGCACTCAAACCCTAACTTCAGCAATTTGGCTATTTGTATTCGGATTCGGATCTACTCCCTCCGTCCCACAAATAATGGCACTACACTTCTTGTTTGACCGTTCGTCTTATTTAATTTTTTTGTGCAAATAATAAAAGAAATAAAACATTATGAAAATATCTCTAATGATTGAATAAGTCGTAACAAAAACAAATAATATTTATTAAAATTTTTTAAATAAGACAAACGGTCAAACAAGAAGCGTAGAAGTCAAAAACGTATAATTATTTATGGGACGGAGGGAGTAAATTCTAATCGTTGACTCACGAGTGTACATGTTGCCTCGTTATTCAGCGCTATAAGAATAATCCCTGGCTTATATATATTACAACACAGTATGCCTAATGTAGTCACTTAATCTAGAGCTAAGTCTGTTTGTTTTTTTTTCTCTGCATGCATGATGCATCTAGTGCAAATGGTGCTCCTACATATGGTTGGAGATTCTCGCATTTGTGCTGTGGCCATTTTGATTTGGACAATACGTCTACCACTTGGGTCTTGGCTTAGCATAAGATTCATGAAAACTTGAACCAAAGCAAGCATTCTGTTTTGCGCTTTATCATCTTCCACGAAATGGCTAATGTGCACAATTAGATTTTCTTAAACTGAGTCTATAGGATATGGCTTCAGAAAGCTACACCGGATCATTGGAGCAATTAAATTGCAAAAGGGTGAAGATTGTCCAAGAATACGGGTTTAAAGTTTCAGTGCCGTAAATCCAAAAACCACACTGAATGCACAATGTATCTGAAACTCTCGACCAAAAACTGAATTCCTATTAGGAAGGCAGAAGCTTTTATAGGAAATATTTTGATACAATATGACTCAACAAAATCCCTGTGTTCCAAATGAATTCATAAGTTTTGAAGTTTTTTTTTTGGTATTTTGGTCAATTAGTACCTCGTGTGCACCTGAAAGGCTGCAACACACCGTGAGATATGACTCCTGCTGGCTTTCTTGTTTTTCTCAGACTCAGAAACATCGCTGGCATCCACCTGCACCACAGTAGTTCAGTAGAGTAGCCGTCGGAACCCACACGCCGGCGATGGCAACTGCTCCTGCGACATCCTCCGTGGCTACGAACTCCCCCTGCCTGCGGCTGCCTAGCATGCCCCTGAGGCGTGCACCTGCCACCATCTCCTTCCCTTCTCGCCGTACGCTTCTGTTCTTGCCTCAATTCCTTAACCATCATTGTCCTACTTGTCTTGATTTATTCCTTTTGTTTTTTCTTCGTGCAGCATGGCCAACCGCACTGACCTCATGCACTGGATTGTCGCGGCGCTCTGACGTGGTCGCCGCCGCGGGGCACCAGAAGCTGATGGGATCTTTGACCAGCAACGAGGGGCTCAGGTTTGGGGTGGTGAGTTGAGCATTACTGAATCGAGAAACACCTATTCCTTTGCTATATAATTGATGGAACATTGATGGGACCTTAGTGAACAAAAACCATGGGTTACTGATATGCTTTTCTTTGAAAAAACAGTCGCTTTCCTGTACTTTGACACCTTTTACCTCTGAATGCAGAATCCAATGACTGTATGGTTCCTTATTTAATTGTAGGTTGTGGCACGTTTCAACGAGGTCGTGACAAATTTGTTACTGCAGGGTGCCCTAGAAACTTTCGAGCGATACTCTGTTAAAGCAGAAAATATAACAGTATGCATCTTCTCTCTTCTGTTTGGTTGAAGTTGTTCAGTGTCACACTAATGTGTTAAGGAACTTCTTGCAAGTAATGTTTATCTTATTGCTTTATCACAAATTTGAAAAACTGGCAGTCTTGTATATGCTCCATCCTGATGGTTTTTTCGTTAAGGACCCATGAACCACACAAAGAACTATCTTTGGATGGCTAATGTACTTGATAGGGTTGACTTTTTAAATTCTAATAAAGCCTTGTCCTTTGTTTATTTAATTGTGCATAATAAATGTTCTGGAATTGTCCCTTTATGTGTCTCCCTGTTTCTCGTCTCTTTTGGGTTTCATCTCTAACCTACCCCAACTTGCTTGGGACCAAAGGCTATGTTGTTGTTGTTGTTGTTGTAAATGTTCTGGAATAGTAGTTAATGTAGTTTATCAGAGCCAATAAATATCTTTAGTTATTTCCTTACTACCAACATCAATGTTTATTGCCATTGTGATAATTTGACTGATAGATAGCTAGTTCATTTCATGACTTTGTCTCTGAATTATTCTTATGTAAATTTGATGAATGTCATGTATCATTGTATATTTAACGTTAGATAATCATTAGTATTAAATACCTTGAATTACAGAATTATTAAACAAAATTGTCTTAAAATCTGTAGCACAATATGCACTTAAATAGGAAAGCTTCTACCATATAAATTCTTTGTTACAAAAAAGCACACAGAAAACTGCACCATGTATAATTTTACTCTTCATCTGCAAACATGACTTCAAACAACGTCAGTGATGAACTACACAGTTGTATACACTTCTAAAATGTTTCAGAAACATTTAGAAAACGCAATTTTACTCAGATTCAAATTATTCTTTAGGTTGTTAGTGTTCCTGGAAGCTTTGAAGTTCCTATAACAGCACAAAAGCTTGGGAAATCTGGAAAATTTGATGCAATTCTGTGCATTGGAGCTGTGGTGAGTTGATTACTTGATTAGTTTCAGATCATTTCCATATTACACATTTGAATTTTTATCACTTTCTACTTTTCATTTGATGTTCATTTAGCATGTTGAGTAAGTAGTATTGAGTATTGACCCTTTAAGGGTTATTTTCCTAATACTATAACAATTTACATGTATCCTCTCACATTTTACATTATGCATCCCCATGAATTGTGCACACGAGAAATTATGAAGAAGATCAGTAGATCTGTGCTTTTGTAAACTATCCTCTGAACATTTTTTGGATCTGATCCTTCTTTAATTTTACATTGAGCTATGAAATGTTACATCCACCTGTCAATTAGAACTGAGAAAAAAAAACAAGGAACTCTAGAAGCCATTTACTGTTTCAATATGTACTTGTGAAACTATCTTTGATAGTGCATGGCTTCTGGGGACATCTCGTTCTTAACTTGTCTTACCCATGTGAAGACTGTAACCTCTGTGAATGGTTGTATCAATGCATAGGTCTAGGTAACCAAAAAATATTGTCTACCTAATTGTATTATTATTTGGCCCTTTTATTCACACCTATCATGATGCTAGTGTGATAATATCAAATTGAACCTATACTTTGCGAGCTCATTGATAGCATTTAGCAGTAGCTGGTTCTTTTAATTTTGGAAGTGTTCCTAAAAAATCGTTTGCAGATTAGAGGTGACACAACCCACTATGATGCTGTTGCAAACTCAGCCGCATCAGGTGTACTCAATGCTGGATTATCTGCTGGTATGTTGTTTTCAGTTCTTCCCCTCATGTGTCATGCTGTAGAGAGGTTCCTGTCTCATCTGGGGTAGTTCTAAGTATTCCTTTTCTTCTAGCTTTTGAGTGTTAAAAAGGCTGACTAGCATGTTGAAATATTGAGCTATTAAACATATTCCATCAGCTAGCAAAACTTTTTTATATGTTTAATTGTTGTTTCTAAGCGAATATGCATATATAAGTACAACAACAACAACAGAGAGTCCCAAGCAAGTTGGGGTAGGCTAAAATTTTGTATATCAAGTGACTCAAGGCAAGTACATCTTACAGAAATCTACAAGAGTTAATGTGAGCAACTAGTATAGGACTGGAAGGGTTTGGTTATATGAGATAGGTGTATAGTTGGTGCTATAAAAGTACTTCGCAAGATTCACTGAAACCCTGCAGTGTGCTCGGCTTGTTTTTTCTTTATGGTGGTTAATTCAGTTAATAATCAGACATTCAGATTATTTTGGTTTTAATTGGTGATGCAGGTGTTCCTTGTGTATTTGGTGTTCTAACCTGTGAAGACATGGACCAGGTAATTCATGATTTGGTTATGTACATGTATACATCTTATCAATTATTACGTGCCACCAGATCATGTTTGGTAACCCAAAGCAGGGCAAGTTCTCGATTGTTACTGGATTTCTGGACCACATCCCATATGTGTAGAAACCGATCAGTTCCTGAGCGCCCTGTTCAAAGTTTTGTTTTGAAAAATTGGTTGCTGTTTGAGCTCTGTTATGTTCATTTTATGTCTTTTTCAATATTTTCTAGTTTTAAAATTTCTGACCAGTAATAACCTGCAAACAGCCAAGAGTCAAGTTTTTGTTGCTGACCAAAATGCTTTTGTTCAAGTTCCCAGCCACATGCTAACTTATTTTGAGGAGTGCACACTATTTGTGCATGCTACAGGCGCTATTCATTTCCTTGACCTGTAAAGTAGTGACATCTTTATTCCAGATTGGCCACATTAGCAAAGCAGAGGTTTCACTCAAGTGTTCCCTTCTGATGAGAAAGTTTCATGTCAATAGTGTGATCCTTTTTTGTTGATTATCTGACTACTTTTCAAAACATGTGCACTGTTTTGCTCCTTATCAAAATCCTGCTGAGAATGCTTAATCAAATGCTGCAGGCGCTAAACCGTGCTGGTGGCAAGGCTGGAAACAAGGGTGCTGAAACTGCTCTTACTGCCGTAAGTAAACCTTCTGTCGGCAATCTTAATTTCAAACAAACATTGAAGTATTGTCATGTGACAAGCTCAAGTTCCCTGCAGATTGAGATGGCCTCTCTGTTCCGGCATCACCTAGGCTGACACTTTGTTATGTTCTGATTTTTATACACGAGGCAACAGCATTTCTTCCTATCAAGAGTTTTGGCTAATAGAGCTTTTTCTGCCGCGGCTAGTATAATTATTCCCAAATCTGTTGGCCCGGTGCTGATTGGTTGCTTTGCTTTTTTTTCTATGAAATTTGAAAAGCTCACGAGACATGTTTGTAAACCTGACACCATGAATAATTGTCGCCAATAATGAAATACAGTCATGAATAAAGTTGCACTAGTGTTTGTTATTATGGATGAGAGCATGAGAGTTTTGGGGTGACGTCTACCATGGTTTTTTTGGGTGAGGTCACCCGTGAGAACTGAAAAGAAACACAGTCGGGCCCCACTCGCTGCTCCAGCAGAACTCTCCCTAGGCGCTCCAGCAGATGCGCTCGTGAATTCGTGATGGCTTTGCGTCCGGTGTTCACTGCATTTGCATGATTTCAATTTGCATCCCAGAGGGCAATTCAAATGGCGTTGAAGTTGCATCCCAGAGGGCAACTCAAATGGTGTTGGAGTTTTTGTGAACGTGGATATGGATGCTGCTTGCTGCGGCAGTCTGGGACTACAATGCAAGGGCAAACCGGAATTTTCCACCTTCCGATCTTATCCTGACTATAAAGTTATCCACAAATGGCAAACCTTATTGCATATCATGTACAGGAATCGATGACAAGTCTTGAAATAGCTAATGCAAAGCCTATTGGCCTCTCCTGTTAAAGTGCTAATGCTGACTTTTCACCCTGTTCGTTTCGCTGCCATCCAGCAGTGTTTTCCTCTCACAATAAACCAGCGAACGGTACCTTCAGCCATAATAAATCAGCGAAACGAACATATGTTTATGGCGATACCCGAACATTGGTGTCGACACAACATTGGGAACTGTATTACTGTAATACTGAAGGTGAGATGTCCGCCCTCCTCAGCTACATACAAGCACAATTGACAATCTTCATCACCAGACAGTAATGACGGTCTGCACGCCCTAAATTGTTTTCCAAAGCGTGTTACAGATCTCAACTGGTGACGTCGTCTTCTCAAACTCGCACTTCTGTATCTTCTTCCCATTCTTGTCTACAGTATCTGATCAAAGCTAAGGACTTTAATGTTCATTGTTAGAGAAACCTGATATGAAGTGCAAAAACTAAGCAGCATAACCTTTTAGATTTGACATGAGTCATATTTTTTCTCTGAATAGGGAAAACCATAATCAATTGAACGGATACAGCTTGAGATCTTATCATGGTCTTCCAAATTTGGGAAGATATTTGTAACTGACACACACATGGAAAGTTTATATCTGCATAAAAATGCAGTCAGTGAGCTATTTTAACTCAGAAACAGGGTAGGCAATAGAGATAATACTGTTATAGCTCGATTCATGTTGAACTAAGAGGCACAATTCAAAATTCGAACAAGTACTATTCAATTAACTTTTTAGTAGTTTTTCCCCAATGTTGCTGTAATATTCAAAAGTGGAGGAAAGATAATACAATCACACTGTACAACAGCGGCACCTAAAGATGAGGCAAGACCACAGGTGGCAGTGCCAACTTGCATTCAAAAAAGGAGGCAGTGCCAACCAGCAGTAGTATGAGCAAAAAGAGGACATTTGTCTATTTCGAGTTAAATCTTATTTTAAGATTCTTTTCCTTCTCTAGTATCGCCATTGATCCATACAATTCGAACATCTATCCGGTTTTCAAACTGAGTAGAGTTACAGAAGCTGAATGTACTGGGAATTCATCAGGAACATAAAGAATGATTCTCAACTTACGTGGCCTTCCGCATATCTTTATCCTTCTTCTTAATAGCATCCTTCCTCTCTTCTATAGAGGCCCTTTGATGGTCTAGGTTTTCAAGGTCATTATGTATAGCTGTGTTGACATCATAGAGCATATAACTCAAAATATTTGTTCTAACATGCAACTTTTCAGACAATACCAATGCTGGAGCAAGAACTTATCTCAATTCTTCATGAAGTTCCTTCTCTTCCTGAAGATTTTCTTCTATCCTATTTTGCAGTACACTCAGTTCATCAGCAGCAATCGTTTCAGTGTTTGCTTCATCTGTCTTTTCCTTGCAGGAGCATAATTTTTGCTGATAATCTGATGTCAAATGCAAAATCATGAAATTAAGATGGTCATAATGTTCTATTTCTGAAGTTTATTGTTGGACAGTAGGTTTCAGGTCCTATCAAACAGTTTGTTGTTAATGTTATCCTTATTAGTACTGCAATATTAAGTGTTGATTCCTGCACTCGTTCTAAGAAACATGTGCCGCTATTACTGCAAACAAGGAACATATATTACCGTTAAATGAACTCTGAGAAGAATGAACGTTTTCAAAGCCAGCAAACATCCAGGTTTTTGGATGTCACACTACAAAATTTTTGGATTTTGGGATGTGAATAGGAAACATAAACAATGCAATGATTTTCATAACTTTATAAAATTTTGCCAACTTCTAGTCAAAAGGCATAACTAAGAAAATCATTGCATTGTTTCTGTTTTCTATCCACATCCAAAAATCAATAAATTTTGGGGTGTGACAATGGAGAGGGATACTACTACAGCAATGTCATGTGGTTGTATATTCTTTTTTTTCTTTATGTTTTATGGACAAGCATTCCTCTATACCCTTTGTCTATTTGTAAGCTCCACGAGCGATTGATCACTGGGACAGGTACTGAGGTACATCTAGAGCTAGATCTCTAGTAAGCTATCAATTTATCGAATACCCAGAAGAAGGCAGCTGGCTGCTTGAAGGGGAAATTCCATATTGGTACCAATGGTGGAAGAAATTTTCGATTAATGCTGATAGACTAATGTTCCTCTCTACAGAGTCTATTTCTAAGCTTCCCAAGAGATTGATTATTGGGGATTTGGGAAAGGTACATCTAGATATCGACCTTTGGTTTATTACATTGACAGGTGCAGAAACTGGAAAGGGGTGTAGCTTCTAAGTTGTTTCTCAAAATGGAATCCATGTGCTATATATACCAATATAAGTGCCTGCCATGAAAAAGCACCCGTGCAAACTAGATGATTTAGGCCGGTACTCTAACTAAATTGATGATACTATAACCTGTTACCCTTTGCAGAGAACATGTTCATTCCATGCTGGGCTCAACTCAACCAAAATCACCACTGCAACAAAATTAGCAGTTCTCTAAGATCTTCATCAGTCATCACCCAATTCCCCTACTGGATCAGACACGCGTCTCGACTTCACGAGAAGCGAATAAGGGCACAGGATAACGGGAAACAAGCGAGAGCAGAGCAGGAGAGGAGCAGACCTTTCAGCTGGAGCTCGAGATGGTCGGAATCGGAACGGCAGGAAGTCCGCAGCAACCGCGCGGCCGCGATCACCTGCGCATTGGCGTCCGCGTCGTCACTGCAGCGGAGCACTCCCATGAGATCGTCAGCGTAGGAGAGAACGCCGTCCACCTCTAGCCGACATTCCATATCCGCCGCCATCGAAATGGCCGCCACGCGCCACCGCCCGCACCGGCCGGAACCCTAGCACCCACTTGTGGCGGCGAGCAGAGTGGAGAGGCGTCTGTCAGTTTGTGTAGGACTGGCGGCGCCCGATGACGTTGGACAATCAATTTTTTTTTAACGAGTTCAAAGTTGGGCCAAAAGAAATCGGCGACATATCTGTTAGACGGACGGCCATTTTTCTGTTGTCTTTTGCGGCCCGTGTCGAGAGTTAAAAAAATAAAAAAAAAACTAGTGTATACATAGGCACTCATATACACATGCCGACACGTGCGCATTGATCTTATTAACATACACACATCATACCCGTATCCGTATCATCCCAACGTTGAAGAAAAGTCAATGTCTTTCGGTCTTTCTAAATTCAAACAATGACAAGATTACCTAGGCCTAGTTTAGATACCAAATTTGCCTTCCAAATTTCACTATGCAAAAAAAGAAGATTCCCATCAAATTAAAATGTTGACACATGCATAGAGTATTAAATGTAGATAAAATCAAAAACTGTCGGTACCAACGGTATAGGGGTACCCACATCTAACGATAATAAAAATCAAAACGACTAAGCCACGCCCAAACTCGGCCGCACACCAGGTCCGCCTCGTACGACGGCGGCTCGACGGAGCGCCTCGATCGCGCTCCGGCTCCGACTCGTGCGAGGCACCCTCGACGGGGGCGCCTCGACCGCGCCCCGTCCCGCACAACGAGGTACCTCGACCGCGCCCCGACCCGCGCGAGGTTCGTCCGCCCACTGGAAAAACTCCGACTCGCGTGAGCCCGGGTCGAGATGCTTGATCCCTTCTCTTTACCTACCCCAGGACAAAAGCTATGGCATTTAATGCGATTACCTACTACCACCTACCGGCATGGCTGCAATCAGGATCGATGTGGGAACAATGCCAGTGTCAGTCCTCACTATTTTACCGCTCATCCCTTGATGGGAAGTGAAAACCGTCACTGTACACACCTTACCGTGCACTGTACGTCACCAGTTACCCTCGAGGGAGGATACGACAAAGCTCGTATACCGCAATCCCTGGGATTCGGCCTTATCCATCCGGTCTCGACCCGGCCTCGACCCAACCTCGACGCCCCGCACAGTTCAACAGGAAAAGAAGTACGGCATGGCACGGCGCTCCGGGTCATTTCGGCGTCTCGTCCTCTACGTCACCGTGGTGTCCAGGGATGGCCTTCCATTCCTAGGCACGTCGCAACAGTCACCTTAACAGGGATCGACAAAACATCATCTCAAGGCTCCCCGTCGTCCTGGCCTCCTCTCGCCCTATAAAAGGACAGGCCGGGGGACTCCAAAGGACGACGGACAAGAGGCAAGACACAAGATAGAGATCAACATCTCAAGCAATCATCTTTGTACTCTTTTTCCTCTCTTTGAGACCTGGGCTCGCCGCCTTCTCTCGCAAGCTTGTAACCCCTACCCAAACACCTCGGTACAAGGAAATACAAAACTCTCTCCCCCCGCTGGACGTAGGGCCTTCTTTTGCCCGAATCAGGATAAACCCCCGTGTATTCTCCTTGCATCACCATCTAGGATAGGGACACGCAGCACTCACTCATCGGTTTAGGACCCCCTCGGGACCGAACACCAACAGTTGGCGCACCAGGTAGGGGATCGCTGCGTGCCAACGTCGCTTTCCCGCCTTTTTTCCTGGATGGCTGACCCCGAACGCCCTATCCCGTTGGCCACGGTGATCTGGTTCAGGAGTTTGGAGTTCATGTCACTCGGCTATGGCTACGATATGGTCCTGCTCCCGCCCAGGCACCAAACCAACGAGGATTACGAGCTCTCCCAGCCTGGGGGAGCAATCCGCCGGTACCGTCGCTCCAGGCAGGCGCGAGCCGCCCGGCGACGACGAGCCCGGCGCAACCACCGTCTTCACCCCCTCAGCAGGTCTGGGTAGGATAAGCTTGGCTGAGGGTAACATCCCGACGGAGAATCCCGCCGCTCCCCCGTCCGGTGAGACACCACTGCCCGGAGCACCCGTTCCGGCGAGGACAGCGACATCTCCATCGCCATTCCCGTTTGGGCTAGACTCGGCTGCCCGGACCTATGCTTCCTCTGTAAGCACTAGCATGAGTGCCTACGAGGAACTCTCCGGGCACCATCTACGCTCCACTCTGGACCTCGTTGCATCCACGCCAGCCTCTGATTATCTGGACTCTACGGAGACTCTGGAAACAGGGCCCCGTGAGACCGCTTCCCGGCGTCGCGATCACGGGGGCGATTTGCAACGGCCTCACATTTCACCGTCATACTACTACTTTGGCGCTCCTGACTCCGACTCGGCTGATGACACCTATGATCCGACCCACGAATGCTTCAACATCGATGTTGAAAGCACGTCGGAATCGGAGGACGAAGAGCCCATCGAAGGAAGGCACACGCCACCTCATGTCGAGCTTCCTGCTGAGCAAGACGACCCTCAGTTCCTTGCGGATCAAGGAATGCAGCTCGAGCAAATTCGCGAGTTGCAGGACAGGCTTGACGAAGAACAAGAAAACCTGCATCTACTCCAACAAACCCTTGAGCGTGAGCGTGCGGAACGTGCACTTGGCGGAAGAGCTCGTGAGAGAGCTCGCGACGTCAACCGTCGCATCGACGAGGACCGGGTGGTCGACCCCCCGGTTTTCGCTCGAGCCAGCCAGAACGTCGCCGCCGCCGCCATGCTTCTCCGCAACATGCCCGAGCCATCAAACCCCGATGCCCGTCGGGCTCGAGATGAAATCCGAGAACTTCTCGAGACCGCTGCCATGCAGCAGGCCGAGAGCTCTGCCTCGAGGCGACGCGAGCCTACCTCGGAGCGGCTCGTCGAGCCCTCCCGACAGGAGAGAGAAGCCTCGATTCATCCCGAGCCTGCCCGGCGAAACCGGGTAGCTCCAGCCCCTGAGCCCACCGCCAACGACCGCGAACCTCGAGACACCTGTGGCAACATCGTCGAGCGCCGCACGCGCAAGCACGGTGACGGCGTGGCTCGAGGCTACCACGTGCACAGGGGCGGACGCTACGACAGCTCAGAAGATCGTAGTCCTTCACCCGAGCCTCCGGGCCCTCGGGTCTTCAGCAAGGCTATCCGTGAGACGGTGCTCCCGGCTCGGTTTCGCCCTCCCACGACTCTCACCAAGTACAACGACGAAACCAAACCCGAACTTTGGCTCGCCGATTTCCGCTTGGCATGTCAGCTGGGAGGGGCCACCGACGACAGGGTCATCATTCGACAGCTCCCCCTGTTTCTCTCCGACACCGCCCGAGCCTGGCTCGAGGATCTACCACCTCGGTAGATCCACGACTGGGACGATCTCGTGAGGGTGTTCGAGGAAAACTTCAAGGGGACTTACATGCGCCCCAGCAACTCGTGGGACCTCCGGAGCTGCAAGCAGAAACCGGGTGAATCCCTCTGGGACTACATCCGGCGCTTCTCCAGGCAGCGCACCAAGCTCCCCAACGTCACCGACTCCAACGTGATTATGGCTTTCCTCTCCGGAACCACCTGCAAGGAGTTGGTCCGAGAGTTGGGCCGTAACACCCCACTCACTGCCAACGGGCTGATGGACATCGTCACCAACTTCGCCGCCAGCGAGGAGGCAGTTGGTGCCATCTTCGGCGGAGACCAAGACAAAGGGAAGCAGAAGGCCGATGATCCCGCGGGGTCCAATCGGGGCTCTAAGAGGAACAACCGGAAGAAGAAGAAGAACCAGCAAGGCAAGCTCGAGGCCCCGGCCGACGAGCTTGTCGCTGCTACCGAGCGCAAGAAGCCTCGAGGCCCCCCCGGCGGGGGCATCTTTGACAAAATGCTCAAAGAGCCGTGTCCCTACCACAAGGGACCCACTAACCATAACCTCGAAGATTGTCACATGCTCCGCAGGTACTTTGAGGGCGTCGGCGTCAAGAAGGATGACAAGAAGGAAGACCCCAAGAGTGACGACAAGGATGGGGGTTTCCCCGAAATCCATGACTGCTTCATGATCTACGGAGGACCCTCGACCCGCCTCTCAGCGCGCCAGCGCAAGTGAGAGCGGCGTGAGGTTTTCTCCGTACAAACGGCAGTCCCCCGCTTCCTTGACTGGTCTGCGGTGGCCATCACTTTCGACCGTGACGATCACCCAGACTACGTCCCCAATCCAGGAGTCTACCCGCTCGTTGTTGATCCCGTCATCGCCAACACACGCCTCACCAAGGTGCTCATGGACGGCGGAAGTAGCCTCAACATCATCTACTCCCATACCCTCGACCTTCTGGGGGTCGAGAGAACGCGCCTCCAACCTAGCGTCGGGGGCTTCCACGGAGTCGTGCCAGGAAATCGGGCAGAACCCCTCGGACGGGTCGATCTGCCTGTTTGTTTTGGCACACCGGCCAACTTCAGAAAGGAAACGCTCACTTTCGAAGTGGTCGGTTTTCGTGGAACGTACCACGCTATCCTCAGGCGCCCATGCTACGCCAAGTTCATGGTGGTCCCAAACTACACCTACCTCAAGCTCAAGATGCCAGGCCCAAACGGCGTCATCACTGTGGGGCCCTCATATGAACATGCCTACGAATGCGACGTCGAGTGTGTCGAGCACGGCGAGGCTGTTTTGGAGTCGGTGACCTTGGCTGCGGACCTCGACGGTCTCGCCAACGAGATTCCCGACCCAAAGCGCCATGCCGGCAGCTTCGAGCCCGCGGAAGACGCCAAGCTCGTGCCCCTCGACCCGGCTGATCCCAAGGGGAAGGCGCTGAACGTCAGCGCCACCCTCGATCCTAAATAGGAAGCAGTGCTCGTCGACTTTCTCCGCGCAAACGTCAACATCTTTGCGTGGAGTCCCTCGGATATGCCGGGCATACCCAGGGAAGTCGCCAAGCACGCCTTGGAGATCCAGGCCGGATCCAAGCCGGTGAAGCAACGCCTGCGCTGCTTCGACGAGGAGAAGCGCAGGGTCATCGGCGAGGAGATACACAAGCTGCTGGAGGCCGGATTCATCAAGGAAGTTCATCATCCTGAGTGGCTAGCTAATCCTGTATTAGTTAAGAAAAAGAGTGGGAAGTGGAGGATGTGTGTAGACTATACTAGTTTGAATAAAGCATGTCCAAAAGTTCCCTTTCCTTTGCCACGCATTGATCAAATCGTTGATTCCATTGCGGGATGTGAAACTCTCTCGTTCTTAGATGCATACTCCGACTACCACCAGATCAAAATGAAAGAGTCCGACCAGCTCGCGACTTCATTTATCACCCCATTCGGCATGTATTGCTACGTCACGATGCCCTTCGGTCTCCGGAACGCAGGGGCTACGTACCAGCGATGCATGTAGCACGTTTTCAGGGAACATATCGGACCAACCGTCGAGGCTTACGTCGATGACATCGTTGTCAAGACCAGACAAGCCGACAATCTGGTAAACGACCTCGACGTTGCGTTCAAGTGCCTCCGGGCAAAAAACATCAAGCTCAACCCAGAGAAATGCGTCTTTGGCGTTCCTCGAGGTATGCTTTTAGGGTTCATCGTGTCTAAACGCGGCATCGAGGCCAACCCTGAAAAAATCTCTGCGATAACCAAGATGGGCCCCATCCGGGATCTGAAGGGCGTACAGAGGGTCACAGGTTGCTTGGCGGCGCTTAGCCGTTTCATTTCGCACCTCGACGAAAAAGCACTCCCTCTGTACCGCCTCTTGAAGAAATCAGAGCACTTTTCATGGACCCTCGAGGCCGAAGAGGCTCTTGCAAAGCTCAAAGCCACGCTCTCTAATTCACCAATTCTTGTCCCTCCGACCCTAGGAGAACCGCTCCTACTTTATGTCGCCGCGACATCACAAGTAGTCAGTGCGGTCTTGGTTGTCGAGAGGGCCGAGGAAGCACATGCCTTACTTGTCCAGAGGCCGGTCTATTTCATTAGCGAGGTGCTCTCGGAGACCAAGGTCCGATACCCACAAATCTAGAAGCTGCTATATGCCATCGTCTTAACGCGGCGCAAACTCCGGCACTACTTCGAGGGTCACTCGGTTACTGTGGTTTCTTCTTTCCCCTTGGGAGAGATAGCCCAGAACCGGGAAGCCTCGGGTAGGATTGCCAAGTGGGCAGTCGAGCTCATGGGCGAGACCTTATCCTATGCGCCGCGCAAAGCTATCAAGTCACAGGTATTAGCGGACTTCCTGGCTGAGTGGACCGACACCCAACTCCCTCCCGCATAGCTCCAGGCGGAGCTGTGGACCATGTACTTCGATGGGTCTTTAATGAAAACAGGAGCAGGCGCGGGTTTGCTCTTCGTCTCGCCCCTCGGGGTTCACATGCGTTACGTCATCCGGCTTCATTTCCCTGCGTCAAACAATGTCGCCGAATACGAGGCGCTCGTCACGGGGTTGAGAATTGCCATCGGGCTCGGGGTCTGACACCTTGATGTCCGAGGCGACTCCCAGCTCGTGATCGATCAGGTCATGAAGAGCTCGAGCTGCCGTGACCCCAAGATGGAAGCCTACTGCCAAGAGGTGCGGCGCCTCGAGGACAAGTTTCACGGCCTCGAGCTCAACCACATTGCACGCAGGTATAATGAGGCCGCCGATGAACTGGCAAAAATCGCGTCCAGTCGAACTACGGTTCCACCAGATATTTTTGCAAAAGATCTCCAGCAGCCATCCGTCGACCTTGGGCCAGACGGAGGGGTCGATGGGACGTCACTCGACCCCCCACCTGAGGCAGAGGCCCCCTCGACCGGGGCTGAAGCCATGCAGGTGGAAGGTTTGACCCCACCATCTGACCTCGAGCCTGACTGGCGCGTTCCGTACCTCGACTACCTCATCCGAGGGGACCTCCCCTCGGATAAGATCGAGGCTCGACGGATCACTCGCCGGGCCAAAACCTTTGTGATCATTGGTGATAGTAGGGAGCTGTACCGTCGCAGCCCTACTGGCATCCTCCAACGTTGCGTCACAAATGAGCAAGGCAGGGACCTGCTCAGCAATCTGCACTCGGGGGCTTGCGGTCACCACGCAGCGCCTCGAACCCTCGTCGAAAATACCTTTCGACAAGGATTCTATTGGCCGACCGTGGTCTCCGACGCTGTCAAGCTAGTACGCTCCTGCAAAGGTTATCAGTACTATGCGAGACAAACCCATCTTCCGGCACATGCCCTGCAAACTATCCCCATCACATGGCCGTTTGCCGTTTGGGGCTCAACCTTGTCGGACCTTTGAAAAGGACAACTGGCGGCTTCACCCACTTGCTCATTGCCATCGATAAATTCTCCAAGTGGATCGAGGCCCGCCCCATCACCAGTATTAGGTCCGAACAAGCTGTTCTCTTCTTCACCGACATCACCCATCGCTTCGGGGTTCCCAACTGTATCATCACGGACAACGGCACCCAGTTCACTGGTAAAAAGTTTCTGGATTTCTGTGACAGCCATCACATCCGTGTGCTCTAGTCTGCCGTGGCTCATCCAAAAACAAATGGCCAAGTGGAACGTGCCAACGGCATGGTTCTGCAAGGCCTGAAACCCAGAATTTTCGACAAGCTAAACAAACATGGCAAGAGGTGGGCTGCCGAACTTCCCTCGGTCCTATGGAGCTTAAGAACAACGCCGAGTCGAGCCACGGGGTTCACTCCGTTCTTCTTAGTCTATGGATCTGAGGCCATGCTCCCCACTGACATAGAGTATGGGTCCCCAAGGCTAAAAACCTACAGCGAGAGAAATAACGACGCTGCAAGAGAGGACGCCCTCGACCAGCTCGAGGAAGCCCGAGATGTGGCCCTATTGCATTCTGCCAGATACCAGCAAGGTCTCCGACGCTACCACGATAGACACATTCGCAAGCGTGACCTCAACGTCGGCGACTTGGTGCTACGGCGGAACCAAAACACCAAGGGACGGCATAAGCTCACGCCACCATGGGAAGGACCGTACATCATCGCAGAAGTACTAAAGCCGGGCACCTACAAGCTATCCAACGAGAAGGGCGAAATCTTCACCAATGCTTGGAACATTGAACAGCTACGTCGCTTTTTTCCTTAGAAAGCCTCGAGGCTCTGTAATTTCTTTTTCATCAATAAAGAATACAACAATGTTTAAACTTTCGTTTCACAATAAGGAAGGATCAACTCTGCACTACCAAAATCGACCCTCCCTCGGGGGCTACAAGGGGGGAACCCCCAGTCCCCGAAAAAACTTGCACTCTTTTTTAAAAAATTTAAGAGCCGCTTCTTAGATCGACGGCGCCGCAAAAGCGCCCTAAGGTTCGAAAGGGCCCTTGAGCCAGGAGTATCACCTACGCCTCCGAGGCTACGGTACCTCCACTCACCCCTTACGCCTTCTAGAGGTGCGACTTCACGCTAGACAGATCTAAATAACGGTTCCTAACTTTAAAAAAGAACACACTCCCTGTCGCTCAGATCAGGCTCTCACGCGATCTACAAGGCCGCAACATCACCCTGAAGCTCGAGGGCGGTTGAGTCGTGAGATCACCTACGCCCCCGAGGCTACGGTACCTCCACTCGCTCCCTTACGCCAAAGGACGCGACTGCGTGCTAGGTAAATCATGCGAGAACACGATCCAAGCGATAAAGGGAAGAAAAGCTCGAATAAAACTAAAATAACCGCGAACCGGTTTATGTTTCGAGTCTTTAGGGCCTCCGAGGCCACCACGACCAAAATTCAAAGTACTAACATATTATATGGGCCTTTGCGCCCAGATTTGGCTCACAGGCCCTCATCGTCAGCAGGCGGAACCACCTCGGCTTCAAAAAGCGAGGCCAGACGGCTCCCAGGCTCTTCTGCGGCTTCAATCAGCTCCAGGCAGGCATTCTCGTTCTCCTCGTCCGTCCGATCCGGGTCTGTGATGAAGCCGTCAGCAACGAGCTCCATGTCGAACACAAACCCAGAACGGACGACGGCCAGCGCCCTCTTTACGCCGTGATGGAGGCTGTCCCGTATCTTCTCCCGGGCGAGGCGGCCCAGCGCCGCCATCCGACGGATGAAGGAGTTCCCCGGAACATCTTCCCCGGTGTCGGCGTCGGGCTCGACCCCCAGACCGTCACACACGGCGGTGATCGTGCCCTGGAGCAGCTGGGTCCTCCGGGTCTCGGCTTCGAGGAGGCTCTGGAAGGAATTGGCAGACGACTGGGCCACCCGATTCTCCCTCTCCAGCTCTGAAACACGATAAAACAAATTAATACCTAACACGGGGCCTCGACGCCGTGGCCGTAACAATCATACTTACCCTCGGTATGGGTCTGCAAGCCCACGACCTCGTTGCGAAGCCCCCCGCACGTCCGCTCGAGCTCTAGGAGGGCGCCGTCCTTGTCACTGATGGTCGCCTTCAGCGCCTCGATCTCCTGGCGGGCGGTCTGGAGTGCCGCGTCCTTCTCCTGGACGGCTCCGTTCAGTGCCGTGATCTCGTCCTTCAGCGCGCTGAAGCGAGCTGAGACCTGCCCGATCTGGACGTTGAGGGCGTCGCGCTGACGGCTGACCAGGGAGACATCCTCCTCGAGCTCCTTCACCCGTGCCGATAGGGGCTCGAGATCCCTGCGGGCCTGGGCAGCCTCCTCCCGAGCCTTGTCCACATCGGTGCGCATCACGGCCTCAGCCGCCCAGGCCTGCATCGCCTCCTCCTTCACCGCCGCGTATGCGACGCGCAGCTCAGCCATCTCGGCATTCCGATCGGAAAGCCGTTTCTGGGCCTCCTCGACCAGGACCCGTTGCTGAGACAGCGCGGCCCACACGCCACTCTCATCCCGGATGAAGAGTGACTTGCGGCGGGAGTACTCCTTCAGCTCCTGACCACAATTCGAAAAAACCAAAAAGATTAAAAAGCCGAGGGAAAAAGACACCAAGAGAACCACGAAGAAAGCCAATGGGTCGAACATACCTCGGTGGCATCTCGCATACCTCGCGACACGGCCTCCGTTGCCACATGGAGCACCCGATCGAGGTGTCGACAGAGACCCTCGAGGTACTCCCAATGGTGCACCTCGTCCCTGTCATTCAGGGTGAAGATGGGCTCGGCGTCGGGGTTCGCGGCGTCCCTAAACTGGAGGGACGGCCCCCCCACCTCGGTATCTCCGCCTCCGCCCGCGCGATGGCTAGCGCGGCGATATCTGGCCACGACGACGATGACCCGGCCAGGGCATCTCCTGGCCCCGCGGAAGGACCGGCCTCGCCCGTAGTTCCCGCCTCTCTGACGGCCGTCGAGGCACCGGCTTGATCCGCAGCCTCACCCCCCTCGACCCCCATCACTTGTTTCCCTTTGTCCAGGGGGGAATCGTCGAGGGTGAGGTCCACGGTCACGGGTGCCCACCCTTCTGTGGGAGCCGGCCCCTCGACCGCCGACGCCTCCGGAGCCGGCGCCTCGACCGCCGGCGCTTCTTCCTCTGGAGCCTCGGGCAGGGGCTCGATGGCCCCACCCTCCACCGTACCCGCTGACTCCGCCGGCGGGTCTTGCTATGGACGTGGCTCCCTCACCTGTGCCGCTTCCTGTCCCGCTGCCGACGGGACCTCCTCCATAGTCACGTCAGCACCCGCCCGCTCCGCGCCGCGGACGGATGCTTCGGCCGTCACGGCCTCGACGGTAGCCTCGACCGTCGGCGACGGCCTGGGCTCCGCCTCGCCCGTACTGGGCACCACCGCCTCTGCCGGTCCTGACCCCTCCGAGGTGGGATCGGAGCCAGCAACCACCGTGGCATCTGCCGCCACCTAAGCCGCCCCTGCTGCTGTCGTAGGCGCCCCTTCACGGCCTCGACCCGCTGGACCCAGGCCGTATCCTGCTCCGCCGTCCGGTTAAGGACAACGGCGCTGGCCCGCAGCGACTTCACGGGGGTAGGCCCCATTGGCTCCGCCTTCCGCTTTAAACTACAAAACGAGAAGGAACGTCAGCGAACGGATCCGGAGAAAAGCGAAAGAATCAAGCATAAACACTTACCCGGAAATCGGCACCAAGGGCCTCGACCCCGTGCGGTCCGAGCCTCCCGAGGCGGCCGGCGGTGGCCTCGCGACGGCCCCACCAGCAGGCCGGACACTCCTTGGGGCCCTGCCCGGCGCCGCGTCTTCTGCGCCTCCGAGGCCAGCTGGCCTCGAGTCCTCACGCCTACCGGTGGCGCCGCAGATGACGACGCCGGTACCACCGTTCCAACCTCCGCCCGAGCTTGCGGGGCCTGGGCTGGTGCAGGCATCCCCGTCGACCCCTCCTGCTAGGTCCGGGGTAAGGCGGCCCCTCCCGTCGAGGGGCCCGCCTCCTTCTCCGTCTTCTCCTTCTTCTTATTCTCCTTCTCCTCCTCCTCCTCGGTCTCCTCGACCACAACGACCGAGGAGGACGACCCCCCGATGGGCTCCAACAGGGGGCGAATGTCGGGGAGGTCCCCCAGTCCGGTCGCGGCCTCATACCGCGACAGGGCGTCGTCATCTTCGCCGTCACTGTCGTCGTCCTCCCCCGAGACCGTCTCGGAGGGAGACTCTGCCAGGGGGACCCCGTCGATGGTCTGCTGGCGCCGAAGTTTCTTCAACGCCTCCGCCTCCTTGGCCTTGCGGATCGCCCGCTTCTTGGCCGTCTCCTTGGTTTGTTTCTTCTTGGACGCATGCTGGCGTCGAGCTTCCCGGGCGGGCCGGTCCTCTGGGACTGGCGGCCGCGTCTCCCGCAGTGCCGACAAATCCTGCGCGCCGGCCTCGACCAAATTAGCGGAATCCAAAAATAAACAAGATAAGCGAACATACTGACCCAAAAACACTTACCACGGGCTCGAACCCCTAGGTAGGTCTCATGGGGACCCGGTCGACCTCCTCCACCTTGAAGTTCCCGACCATCCGGTGCGCTCGCCGGAGGACCTCCTCGAGGGCGAGGGACTCGTGGGACATCCGGGTCCCCTCCAGGGATGCCTCCGGAGTCATCTGGTCGAGGTGGAGACGACACCGGCACAGCGGCATCACTCTACGCCGGTGGAAGGCCGTAGCCGCCGCCGCCGCCGTCAAGCCCCAAAGGCGAAGCTGCTGCAGCGCCGCCAGCAGCGGGTCCAGGCGCGGCTTCTCGGCATCTGGGACTCCGTAGACCTAGTTGTCCTCTCGAGCGGTCAACACTCGGCCGATGTACCTCGGCAACTGATTTTCATCGTTGCGAAGGTAGAACCAACCCTCGTGCCAACCGCTGTTCGAGGAGATGAGGCGAGCCGGGATATACAGATCCGCCCGGCCCGACCTCACCTGCAGGACGCAGCTCCCTACTCGAGCCGCGCACAGGACCCCCTTCTCCCCCGCCTTCCTGGCGAAGAGCTTGGCCTTGAAGAGGTGAAGCCATAGGTTCCACTGCGGCTCCACCCCAAGGTAGCCCTCGCAGACCACCGCAAAGATGGCGGCCTGCGCGACGGCGTTGGGGGCGAGGTGATGCAGCTCCACCCGGTAGTAGTGGAGGAGCGCGCGCATGAAGGCGGACGCCGGTACGCCAAACCCCCGCTCGTGGAAGCAGACAAAGCTCACCACGTACCCCTCAGGGGGCGCCGGCTCCCGGTGGGCAGGAGGCGGCGCAATCCACTCCGGTTGCGACCGACTCGTCCTTGGACGCAGCAGCCCGTCCTCGACCAACTCCTCCAACCTCCTCTCGTCACCGAGGAGGCGGCCCAGTCGTCGGCGGGGAGGATCTGGCTCTTTCCTGCCATTGGTGCTGTCGGGAGGGGGGTGGGCGAAGAGGATGCGGTGGTGGCGGCGATGTGGGCGGAGAGCGCAAGGAGGCAAGGGCTGTCTGAGGCAGAAGATTGCAAGAGCGCAAGGGATCGGTGGGGAACGCAGACCCCTAGGCTTTGATTTTATATGCCCTGGCGGAAGCCCAACGGCCGCGCGAAAAGGTAGGAATAGTTTTCCGCATTAAATGCGCCCACCTAACCGTTTCCCCCATGTCTCGCAGGAGCCAGGCACGTGGCCGTCCCCCACGCCGTAACCGAACACCACGTCGCCCACTACCGCGCCAATCTCGCCCTAAAAGGCGCGCCTGGCTAACGGGCGGGGTGAGATTCGTGGACGGATATTCCTAGATGCCTGGTAAATGGGCCCCGAGCCCGTCATAAGTCTCGAGGGAACGGAAGCTGGCCCTCGACCCGGGTTCGACAGCTGCCCTCGAGCAACAGAGCTAGGGACGACCAGAGGTGCGCCCGTACATGGCCAGGGCTCGAGCCACGCTCTCGAGGCACCTCAAGACGTATTCGAGGTCAAAGAAGGAGGTCGACGTAGGAATCCCCTCGAGGGAGGCACCGAGCCCTCGGATCCCGCCGAAGGGAACCGACATCCACACGACCACTCCTTGGCATTTGTTGAGGGTGCCTCCGGGCCACTAGCCGACTCCTAACGACTGGAGCACGGGCTCTCACTCGAATTCCCCCGCTAGCAGCTCACCGAAGTTCGTCGGAACTCGCCCAAACAGGGGTAGTACGGCGTTCCCCACCCCTCCTCCTCCTTTTCTAAAGGAGGAGCGTGAGGGTCGCATAACGGAAGACGGCCGGGACTCTGATCGACCTCGTGTGCACGAGGCTCGGGGGCTCGACCGCACCAAACTGCTCCCCGATAAAACACGTAAAAGACCTCGGAGGAGTCTTAAACACTCCACCGAGGCCTCGGGGGCTACACCCGGCGGGTGCGCTCGCGCGTCCCCACCGGAAAAGTCAACGGCGCCACGACTCCAGTTCATCAGCAAAAAAGCCTCTAGGAGAGTGATCGCACACTCACCAAAAGGCTCGGGGGCTACTGTCGGTACCAACGGTATAGGGGTACCCACATCTAACGATAATAAAAATCAAAACGACTAAGCCACGCCCAAACTCGGCCGCACACCAGGTCCGCCTCGTACGAGGGCGGCTCGATGGAGCGCCTCGACCGCGCTCCGGCTCCGACTCGTGCGAGGCACCCTCGACGGGGGCGCCTCGACCGCGCCCCGTCCCGCACAACGAGGTACCTCGACCGCGCCCCGACCCGCGCGAGGTTCGTCCGCCCACTGGAAAAACTCCGACTCGCGTGAGCCCGGGTCGAGATGCTCGATCCCTTCTCTTTACCTACCCCAGGACAAAAGCTATGGCATTTAATGCGATTACATACTACCACCTACCGGCATGGCTGCAATCAGGATCGACGTGGGAATAATGCCAGTGTCAGTCCTCACTATTTTACCGCCCATCCCTTGATGGGAGGTGAAAACCGTCACTGTACACACCTTACCGTGCACTGTACGTCGCCAGTTACCCTCGAGGGAGGATACGACAAAGCCCATATACCGCAATCCCTGGGATTCGGCCTTATCCATCCGGTCTCGACCCGGCCTCGACCCAACCTCGACGCCCCGCACAGTTCAACAGGGAAAGAAGTATGGCATGGCACGGCGCTCCGGGTCATTTCGGCGTCTCGTCCTCTACGTCACCGTGGTGTTCAGGGATGGCCTTCCATTCCTAGGGCACGTCGCAACAGTCACCTTAACAGGGATCGACAAAACATCATCTCAAGGCTCCCCGTCGTCCTGGCCTCCTCTCGCCCTATAAAAGGGCATGCCGGGGGACTCCAAAGGACGACGGACAAGAGGCAAGACACAAGATAGAGATCAACATCTCAAGCAATCATCTTTGTACTCTTTTTCCTCTCTTTGAGACCTGGGCTCGCCGCCTTCTCTCGCAAGCTTGTAACCCCTACCCAAGCACCTCGGTGCAAGGAAATACAAAACTCTCTCCCCCCGCTGGACGTAGGGCCTTCTTTTGCCCGAACCAGGATAAACCCCCGTGTATTCTCCTTGCATCACCATCCAGGATAGGGACACGCAACACTCACTCGTCGGTTTAGGACCCCCTCGGGACCGAACACCGACAAAAACTAATTGCACAGTTTTGTTGTACTATGCGAGACGAACGTTTTGAACCTAATTAGTCAATGTTTGAACAATTTTTACTAAATACAAACAAAATACTATAGTACTTCACAGTGATTCGGCGAGCGCCCACTCGGCCGAACTAAACACGGCCCTATTACCCACAACAACAAAATTCAGGTTGTGGCAGACGGTGTCTGTCGTTCCTAGCAACGATTTGGTCGTGTTTGATACAGTAGTACTAGGATTTTAAAATTGCCAGCCCGATGACGCGGTCAATTTTTTTGCCACGCCTCACAGAGCTTGTTTAGTTCGCGAAATTTTTTAGGTTTGGCTACTGTAGCACTTTTGTTTTTATTTAGCAATTAGTGTTTAATTATAAACTAATTAGATTCAAAAAAATCGTCTAGCGATTTCCAACAAAACTATGTAATTAATTATTTTTTATCTATATTTAATACTCCGTACATGCCTCTAAATATTCAATGTGATGGGATGAAATTTTTTTAGAAACTAAACAGTGCTGAAGTCTTTTTTTTTTTTGAGGAGGGGGGCTTTTTGCACTCCTGGGAATGCTCTCGTGGGCTCGTGGCTAGACGCAACGGTGGACCACTGAAAGGACGGAGTAGCTTGAGCGGCCAGGACCAGGACGCACCAATGGAGTGGGAGCCAGAACCACCAGTCCAAAACCGTCCCTGTACTGATGGCACAGCGACCAACGTCGACGCGATCGAGCGACGAGCACGCTCGGCCCCACCGACGGAACCTGAAACGCCGCCGACGCCGCGCAGTGCAGCGTCGCCGTCGTAGTACACAGTAGTAGACTGTAGTACCAGGAAAGCACCGCTTTCATGGCGCCACGGGTGCGCTGGACATGATCGATGCAGACCGACGAATCGATCGCGTGCGGGCTACTGGCTAGGGGCGATCCGGCCCGGCCCGGTCCCTCCATCGCGTACGAGCTGCGGCGCCGTCCATCGGTGTCTCATTGAACGAGAATCTCGAGACACTACTGGTCACTGGTCAGCGTTGCGATCACTGTAGCCACGGTAATGCTCCGTCCGTGGGGCAAGGCCCAGCGTTTCCGGCCCGTACGTGCGGCAGTTTCTCCACGGTCACGATCTTGAGCGCGCGTCGGGCCGTCGCCTGATCGTGCCGTGCACCCTCTCTCGAATCTGCTTTTGCGCGGCGGCAAAGCAAAGTGGCGCGCCGCCGTACGCAAGGGCCAAGGCCATGCTCGTCGCGTGAACAGCGACTTGCCCCAGTTAATGTGGTCGTAGCCCTAGCCCCTCGATATATAGGTAATAGGTTTCATGTTGGTGTCTTGACAAACGCACCCGTTCATGAGTCCATGTTGGCTACAGTTCTGGCAGTTGAGAAATTGTAGCTACAACTACAACAGCAAGCTGTTCCAAACACTCCAACAGTCATCAAGGCTGGACCATCCATGGTATAGGAGCAGCAACAGTGTGCTAAGTTACCCTGGCTGTGTTTACTTCCTCCAAACTTCCTGAATTTGGCACTATGTAAAAAGAAGATTCTCCATCACATCAAACTTGCGGTACATGCATGAAGTACTAAATGTAGACGAAATAAAAAACTAATTGCACAGTTTGGTTGTACTTTGCGAGACGAACGTTTTGAGCCTAATTAGTTAACGGTTGGACAATTATTACCAAATACAAACGAAATGCTACAGTAATGCTACAGTAGTTTTGTCACTCCCACCTTTGGGAACTAAACACAGCCTTATCACTATCAAGAGTAGTACGAGTATAAACTGTTAGAGGAAGATGCATTAGCTTCTTGCTACAGTGCACGGTAAGTTTGAGCTAGGCTTTACCAAAAGAGAGATTTAACAGCAACGAGTATGCACGTAAGGCCAGGTTGTGAATTCAAGCAGAAACAATAGTTGGTGTCTGTATGGTAGAGCTTCAGCCAAAACAATTTGAATTATATCTTCTTTGATAAAAACAATTTTTTATGTATCAGCTTCACTGCTAAGAAAAACATTTGGTAAATTAGATTTTCCTAAGTAGTCGTTAATAAGGATGAAATGTTCAAAATGCCCTTCTCTTTTTTTTTATTTTTTCTTATTTCTCTCCTCTTCCTCTTGTCTCTCCACGTTATCCCAATTCTAGTCTTCCTCACAAACCGCACATGCCTCCTCTCGGCTTGTCATCGTTCGCACTGCCACAACGCCTCCGACTCGCCTGCTGTCCGCGCTCATGTTGCTCGCGTGCACAGAGGAGGCACATTTTTTACTAGGCTCACAAAGCACGACAGATGGAGCCGGTGAAACTGCATTTTTTGACTTTCTCCCACCTATTGCTCTAGATAACGCAAAATCTAGGGCTTCATGTGTGGAGCTGTATTTGCTTGACCTATTTGGTTGGTGCAGTAAAAAAAACTATTTCAGAAGTTGTTCGAGAATCATTACCAAATACACTCTTAAGGTTAAAAAACTTAACGCCTTTCAAAGCCTTATGCTTAAAAAAGCCTCATTTAAAATAGTGGTCGCTTTTAAATACGGAAAGAACTCCCGATTACGTAGCTATGATCACCGATTCTCACATGTTCAAAACAGTTCCCACGCTGCCATGAATGGGCTTTTGTGCCGCAGTCTTGGGCACATGGCCTCCTTCCTAGTTGGCACAGTCATGGCCCGATCCATCGAGAAAGAACGTCGAACTAGCGCAATAGCGCTAGTGTTTCCCACACTGGCATGGAGACTTTTGAGTTTGTTTGCTTGGCTCTACATATCCTTGGATCTCTATAGTATGAGAAAAACCCTGCTTGGATTCTACGAGACCCTGTTTGGATGCATGTTTATCCACTTTAATCCATATATGTTAGAGTGAAATGAAATAGAACTTAGCTTAATTTCACTTCAACGCATGTGGATTGAGATGAATACAGGCCATCCAAACAAGACTTGAGTGAATGTACCCCAAACGAGTTTCACTAGCCATCCTAGCTGGTTAGACGTGCATCCTGTGCCGATCAATATATCATTCTCACATCCAGAGGCTAGCTACATATCGCCTACGGAGTATATATACAAATGACCAAAACATCTTTACATGCGTCCATGTGGTTATTGCACTCCTTGATCTCGTGAAAAACAGCCAAACACAAACACATGTGTGCACCCTTTTTTGAGCCAAACACAGACACATGTGTGCACCCTAGCCCCGTCATTCGGGTACTCCGTAGAGCTTGCCTCCGCGATCGTGGTACAAATATGCGTTTGGCACAACTCTACTTCTACTCCCTCCATCTCAAATTATAAGACATTCCAGGAATCTTAGAGAGTCAAAGGATCTCAAGTTTGACCAAATTTATATGATAAGATAATAATATTTATGACACCAATTAAGTATTATTAGATTCTTCATTAATTATATTTTTATAGTATACCTATTTGATGTTATAAATTTTTGTAATTTTCTCTATAATTTTGGTCAAACTTAAGATGATTTGACTCTCCAAGATTCTTAGAATACCTTATAATTTGGAATGGAGAGAGTAGCTATGGAGTGCGAAGGGGCCGGATCCAGTGAAATAAAATATATTGACCTTAGAGCATCTCTAAGAGATTAGTCAAAATAAATAGCTAAATTTAGTGATTTAGCTACTCACTCCGTTTTAAATTATAAGTCACTTTGACTTTTTCGATACATCCATTTTGTTATGCATCTAGATGTAATATATGTCTAAATACATAGCAAAATAGGTGTACAAAAAAAGTCAAAGCGGCTTATAATTTGGAACGGAGGGAGTATTTTCTAAAATAAATCTCACTTAAAAAAATCTAGACTACTTCAGCAGAATATCTAAATTGATTTTTAAAAAAGAGACACGAAAGAGACGCAGATGAAGCTGGCCAGAGCTCCAGTCAACGACTGTTGTATCCCGCAAGGCAAGATATCACATCGAGGAATCGAGTTTTTCCAGACGAAAGAAGAATTATATTAAATCATAGCTGAGTACATCATTATGTTACGAGCACTCTTGAAAACACTATGTATACCTAGAAATTGATCTCCATCTATATTGTACCCACGCTTTGTATAGCTCAAAATATCAAATCTAAACATGTATAACGATTCGTATAGATGACCACACGGGCAAACACTCGGCAAAAGGCCTGAGAACAGATGCCCAACAAACGACGGCCAACATTCCTGCAGCTCTTCTTTTATGTGTCTTCCTTCTTTTTTCTGCCACCGAAGAATAAGGAAAACTGATCTGAAACTTATTCTCCCTACTCCTTCATCATGGTTAGATCTAACCACGACAAAACGGAGAAGAGACTGAAGAAAATTATTCCATGGTGGCGACATCATCTCCACCTTGATGTCGCCGTCTAGAAAACTAAGTCTCCTCGTCGACATACCGAGGAAGATACTGACGTCGTAGTTATCACCCTCATATTCAACAGAGCCAACGTGGAGAAGACGAATCCAGCATGCCCCCTCACCGTCGCCAAGAAGGAGGAGGAATAAATTCCTAGTACCAAGAAACTTGGCATGGAGAGAACTTAACCCTAAAGAACTCGATCTATTAAAAACGATGGATCCCCACTCCCTCCGGCTTCCGGCGTGATGCCGGAAGGAAAGGGAGGGGGACCAGCGATGGTGGAGACAGGGGCGACAGCGGCGGCGGCGGCTGTCGTTAGGGCAAAGTTTGGAAGAGACTGATTAGGATGATAAGTATAGTTTGTTGTACATCGAGGCGTCGAGGTACCCGTACTATATGCAATACTGGCCAGAGAATCTCTCTCGTTTCTCAGAGAAGTAGAGAACGAAAGGCCACTCCTAAGATAGCGAGGACAACTCGCAAATTCCTAAGATAGCGAGACCACTAGGACGACTTCTGGTCCAGACCGGGCTGCCGGGACCGGTTGGCCCAATGGCTCTATAATTTGGCACGATGGGCAGCACCTACGGAGTATTCTGTAGTATCCGTGCAGCCTCGATCAGTACGATCATGGACTTATACTGTACTAGTACGAGTATACTCTGTCAAATTGAAGGATGGGCCTGCGCTGTGCCTAGAAGAGAAAAGGTTAGCTCAATAGTACTCCGTATATAAGCCTGTTCGCTTGAGCTGATTTGGCTCGCTGAAAGTACTGCTAACTGATTTTTTAAGAGAAAAATACTGTTGGCTGACTAGCTGATTTGACTGATAATTTTAAACGAACGGGATAGCAGTTGCTGTCTCCCGGACGCAATGGAGGTGGACCGTTGAAAAGACTAGCTTTAAGGACTACCAGGACATACCACCACTTGGAAGGACCAGTCCTAAAAAAACCTTACTCAGTGTTGAGGACGTGCAATACACTGTGACAGACGGATTACCAGCAAATTAAAGCTTCCAAGGCGCCTTGTGAAACTGACAGACGAACGCGCCCGCCCGAGCGCTCTCCGACTGGCCTGGCCCGGCACGGCACGTCACACTACAGCGGGCCCCGAGACGAGTCGTCTCCTACGTGCACGCATACGCCGACGTAGACCGGGGAATAGATAGATCACGTACAGGCGTGGGGCGATCCGGCCGGCCGTGCGTGCGTACGGAGTACGTACGTGCGCTCGTTCGAGTTGGCTGGTGGATCGGCATCTTCTCCTTTAAGGCATCGAGGACGCGACACTGGTCACTGGTCGTCGCGTTCAGTCGTTCACTGTAGCCACCGTTATGTTCATCCGTGCAGCCGGCGCGCGACGGACGCGCGCACGTACGTTCTGCCTGCTCCGGTCGGCCGGTCGGGATCCGGCACGAGACAGACACAGACCTGCCGTAACCCAACAGCGTTACAGCGAGCAGTTAACTAGTACAGCGAGTACTGTAGTAGATATACAGACCTGCCTGGCGCACCGCCGTGGTACGCGCGGGGCGGCTGACCGGCAGAATCTTGTCGGTCCCTCAGCGGCCGATAGGTCCCAGTCGGCTGCTCAATAACCGATAGGCCCACGACAGGTGTTGGGTCCCGTCTGGAGCCCCATGGATTCTGCTTTCCAGATATAAAAAAAATCCCACGTAGCATCTAGACGGTAGGGATAATGAGGAAAAAAAAATTCTGGACGTAAGATTCAAAGAATCCCATAGTCCAACTGAGGTTGGATAACAGGGGATACTCCTTCCATCCTATGTGTGAAATGACAGTTTTGCCCCCACCTTGTCGTTTTCCTCAGGTCATTCTCAGGGGTATTATAGATAATATACCCATTTAGCACCCCCTATAACCCTGAGATCGAAACATCGTAGATTTTTATTAGGAAAAAGTCCATATTACTCCCTCCAAATTAGACCTATGTTCAAATAACCTCAAACTAATATTTGGTTCAATTTACTCCCTCTAACTATTTAAATTGGTCCAACTAACACCTTAAAGAGATTTTTCTTTTTTGTTTCTCTACGTACAAATAATATTTTAGTTTGAAATTTTGTGAGATGATAGAGGACATTGTATTTTGTGTTAGAAAAATGCACTATGAATTTTCCATCATATGTTTTCTACGATATTGTATCTCTATCTCCGGGAAGATACAATAAATTAAGATTAAGTGGTAGGAATCAACGAGCATGTTGCAATAAATAAAAAACTATTTCCTTTTTCCCATTTTTTTTTCTTATAACAAACACAAGAATCAAAATTAGATTACTTTCTTTATATATGAGTCTGAGCCTTTTGAATAAAACATCAACAATCGAAACTTAAGTTTCGATCATTGTTTCTTAAATTCTGGTTGGAGTTTCTTAAGTTTCGGTTGGAATTGAACTTTTGTGTTAATTGAGGAATATATCTATTTTTTTGTGTCTAGGACCAGTAATTATTGAAATTGCCTGGGCTTGAATTAATTTATTATTAAATTTCCTAAGCTATCAAAATAGTGGCAAAAGGTTAAGATATATTTTACAAACATAACTTATAATGTTATCTATCACATCACAAAAGTTGATATTAAGACTCAACTAATATGTGAAAAAACAAAACTAACAAATCATGTTAAGGGGTAAACTAGACCAACTGAAATAATTAAAGGGAGTAAATTGAATCAAATGTAATTTTAGGGGGTAATCTGGACATTGCCAAACATTAGGTGAGTAATGTGAACTTTTTTCTTTTTATTATCTAAAATCTGGATTCTATAAACCCTACCGAAAATCCTAATTCCTAAAATCTCTAGGGGATCCAGACGGGACCTTGGTCTGCTAGCTCCGCTCCCGAAGTGCTTCGGCATTCGGTCCCTAGGCCATGCGCACATGCATGTTTTTCGTGTGGGAGGAATCTTAGCCTCGTATGAGTAGCTATAGCCTATACGTCTGTGTCGTTGTCTTTTTCAGCAGAGAGTTTTATTGCATTGTTTACAAGATAGTTCTGTACGTAGAATAAAATAAAACATTGATGAAACACCCACTTTTAATGGATAGTTTCATTCTATAGTTTCGTAGACATTTAATTCCATAACTCAGAGAGAGTTGATAATCGTGTCAAAATAGTTTCATCTTCATGAACTCACTTCTTCTCTCTTTATAAAAACCTTGACACATCATCAAACATGCTTATATGACAGCTCATTAAATACAAACGAAACTTTAATAAAACTTTTACTGTGACTGATCTGACAAACGCATCTGTCGGTATTCGACCCCGTGGGGGTCCTAAACCGACGAGTGAGTGCTGCATGTCCCTAACCTGGATGGTGATGCAAGGAGAACACTCGGGGGTTTATCCTGGTTCGGGCAAGAGAAGGCCCTACGTCCAACGGGGGAGAGAGTTTTGTATTTTCTTGCACCGAGGTGCTTGTGTAGGGGTTACAAGCTTACGAGAGAGGGCGGCGAGCCCAAGTCTCAAGGGAAGAAAAAAGAGTACAAAGATGATTGCTTGAGATGTTGATCTCTGTGACGGGAGTCTTGGATTGCTCGGCACTGGGCTTTTGACTTGTGTCTTGCCTGTTGTCCGTGTCCCCCTTGTAGGGTCCTGGCCGGTCCTTTTTATAGGGTCGGAGGAGGCCAGGGCACCGGGGAGCCCTGAGGCGATGTTTTGTCGATCCCTGTTGAGGTGACTGTAGCGACGTGCTCTGGGAATGGCCGGCCATCCCTGAACATCATGGTGACGCCGGGGATGAGACGACGAAATGACCCGGAGCACCGTGCCATACTGTCCTTCCTTCCCTGTCGAACTGTGCTGGGCGTCGAGGCCAGGTCGAGGTCGGGTCAAGGTCGGACGGATAAGGTCGAATCCCCGAGATTGCGGAATACGGGCCTTGTCGTATCCTCCCTCGAGGGTGACTGATGATAAACAATGCACGGTAAGGTGTGCATAGCGACAGGTTTCACCTCCCATCACGGGATGGGCGGTAAAAAACAGTGAGGGCTGACACCGGCCTTGCTCCCACGTCGATCCTGGTTGCGGCCATACCGGTAGGTGGTAGTAGATAATCGCATTAAATGCTCCGACTTCTGTCTTGGGGCAGGTGAAGTGATGGGGTCGAGCGCTCTGACCCGGGGTCACGCGAGTCGGAGTTTTTCCGGTGGGCGAACGAGCCTCGTGCGAGTCGAAGTGTGGTCGAGGTGCCCTGTCGTGCGGGACGGGGCGCGGTCGAGGCGTTCTCGTCGAGGGTGCCTCGTACGAGTCGGAGCCGGAGCGCGGTCGAGGCGCTCCGTCGAGCTGGCCTCGTACGAGACGGACCTGGTATGCGGTTTGAGGTGGGCTGCTTTTTGCTGTGGCTTAGCCGTTTTGTTTTTTATTATCGATGGATGTGGGTACCCCCATACTGTTGGTACCGACAATAGCCCCCGAGCCTTTGGGTGAGTGTGTGGTCACTCCCCCATAGGCTTGTTAGTTAATGAACTAGGGTCGTAGCGCCGTGGTTTTTTCCGGTGGGGGCGCGCGAGCGCACCCGCCGGGTGTAGCCCCCGAGGCCTCGGTGGAGTGTTGAGACTCCTCCGAGGTCTTTTATGCGTTCTATTGGGGGATGGTTTCTAGTGGTGGCGGGATCCGCGTCTTTTTGTTTGGAGTATGGTTCGTTGCGGTCGAGCCCCCGAGCCTCGTACGCACGAGGTCGATCAGAGTCCCGGCCGTCTTTTGTCGTTCGACCCTCACGCTCCTCTTTTAGGAAGGAGGAGGAGGGGTGGGGAAGGCCATACTACCCCTATTTGGGCGAGTTCCGACGATCTTCGGCGAGCTACTAGCGGGGGAATTCGAGTGTGAGCCCATGTTCCAGTCGTTAGGAGTCGGCTAGTGGCCCGGAGGCACTCTCAAGAATGCCAAGAAGTGGTCGTGTGGATCTCGATTCCCTGCGACGGGATTCGAGGGCTCGGTGCCTCCCTCGAGGGGATTCCTACATCGACCTCCTCCTACAGCCTCGAATACGTCTTGGGGTGCCTCGAGAGCGTGGCTCGAGCCCTGGCCATGCACGGGCGCATCCCTGGTCGTCCCTAACTCTGTCGCTCGAGGGCAGCTGTCGAACCCAGGTCGAGGGCCAGCTTCTGCTCCCTCGAGACTTATGGCGGGCTCGGAGCCCGTTTACCAGGTATCTAGGAATATCCGTCCACGGATCCTGCCCCGCCCGTTAGCTGGGCGCATCTTTTTAGGAGAGAGGGCGAGATCAGCGCGGTAGTGGGCGACGTGGCGTACGGTTACGATGTGGGGGACGGCCACGCGCCCAACTCCTGCGAGATTGAGGGAAACGGTTAGGTAAGAGCATTAAATGCGAGAAACCGCTCCTACCTTTTCACGCGGCCATTGGGCTTCCGCCGGGGCTATAAAAACAAGGCCTAGGGGTCTGCCTCCCCTACCGGTCCTTTGCGTTCTTGCATCCTTTGCCTTAGACAGCTCTGTGCCCCTTGCGCCCTCCGCCTACATCCAGCGCCGCCGCCGTCGTACCCCCTTCGTCCACACAGCTTTTCCTAGCGCCAATGGCAGGCAAGAGTCAGATCCTCCCCGTCGATGACTGGGCCGCCTCCTCGGTGACGGAGAGGAGGCTGGAGGAGCTGGTCGAGGATGGACTGCTGTGGCCGAGGACGAGTCGGTCGTGGCCGGAGTGGATTGCGCCGTCACCCGATCACCGGGAGCCGGCAACCCCCGAGGGATACGTGGTTAGCTTCATCTGCTTCCACGAGCGGGGGTTCGGCGTGTCGGCGACCACCTTCATGCGCGCGCTCCTCCACTACTACTGGGTGGAGCTGCACCATCTCGCCCCCAACGCCGTTGCACAGGCCGCCATCTTCGCGGCGGTCTGTGAGGGCTACCTAGGGATGGAGCCGCAGTGGAATCTGTGGCTCCATCTTTTCAAGGCAGAGCTCTTCGCCAAGAAGGCGGGGGAGAAGGGGCTTCGGTGCGCAGTTTGAGCGGGGAGCTGCGTCCTGCAGGTGAGGTCTGGTCGGGCAGATTTGTACATCCCGGCCCATCTCATCTCCTCGAACAGCGGCTGGCACAACGGCTGGTTCTACTTCCGCAACGACGAGAGTCAGTTGCCGAGGTATACCAGCCGGGTGCTGGTCGCCCGAGAGGAGAACTGGTCCTACGGAGTCACGGAGGCCGAGAAGCCGCGTCTGGACCCGCTGCTGGCGGCGCTGCAGCAGCTCCGTCTGCGGGGCTTGACGGCGGCGGCGGTGGCCACGGCATTCCACCGGCGCAAGGTGATGCCGTTGTGCCAGCGTCGCCTCCGCCTCGACCAGATGACACCGGAGGCGCCACTGGAGGAGAGCTGGATGTCACACGAGTCCCTCACCCTCGAGGAGGTCCTCCGGCGGGCGCGCCGGATGGTGGGGAACTTCAAGACGGATGAGGTCGACAAGGTCCCCATGCGACCTACCCAGGGGTTCGAGCCTCTGGTAAGTCTTTTTTGCTAGCACGTTCGTCTGTTTCGTCTATTTTCGGATTCCTCTGATTTAGTCGAGGCCGATACGCAGGATTTGTCTACGGTGCGGGAGACGCGGCCGCCAGTCCCAGAGGACCAGCCCGCCCAGGAGGCTCGACGCCAGCATGCGTCCCAACAGAAGCAGACAAAGGAGACGACCAAGAAGCGGCAGATCCGTAAGGCCAAGGAGAAGGAGGCGCTGAAGAAGCTTTGGCGCCAGCAGGCCCTCGACGGGCTCCCCCTCGCGGAGTCTCCCTCCGAGACGGTCTCGGGGGAGGACGATGACGGCAGCGACGGGGATGATGACGACGCCCTGTCGCGGTACGACGTCGCGACCGGCCTGGCGGACCTCCCCGACGTTCGTCCGCTCTTGGAGCCCGTCGGGGAGTCGTCCTCCCGGGCGCCAGTGTCGGTCGTGGTGGTGGAGGAGGAGACGAAGGAAGAGGCAGGTAAGGGGGCGGGCCCCTCAGCGGGAGGGGCCACCCCATCCCAGACCCTACAGAAGGGGTCGACAGGGCTGCCCCCACCAGTCGAGGCCCCGCAGGCTCAGCCGGCGGCTGGAGCGGTGGTGCCGGCGTCGTCATCGGCGGCGCCGCCGGCGGGCGTGAGGACCCGAGGCCAGCTGGCCTCGGAGGCGCAGAGGACCCAAGGCAGCCCTCCAGCCAGGGCCCCAAGGAGCACCCGGGCCGCCAGGGGCCAGCCGCAAGACCACCGCAGGCAGCGCCAGGAGGTTCAGATCGGTCGGGGTCGAGGCCCTTGGTGCCGCTTTCTGGGTAAGGATCCGCGCTCCGCTTTTTCGCCTTTCATTGGTACAGTTTTTTGACGTTTCTCCTCGCTTCACAGGTTCAAGCGGAAGGCGGAGCTGATGGGGCCGACCCCCGCAAAATCGCTCCGGGCCAGCGCCGTCGTCATTAATCGGACGGCGGCACAGGACGCCACCTGGGTCGAGAGGCTTCAGGCCGCAAAGGAGCGTCTGAAGCAGCAGGAGGCGACGGCCCAGGCGGAGGCGGGCATCTCGGCGGTCGCCGGTTCCGACCCCGCCGCACAGGGGTCAGGACCGACAGAGGTGGTGGTGCCCAGCACGGGCAGGGCGGAGCCCGGGTCGTCGTCGACCGCCGAGGCTGCCGTCGAGGCCGCAACGGCCGAGGCATCCATCCGCGACGCGGAGCGGGCGGATGCAGATGTGGTTATGGAGGTCCCGCCGGCGGCGGGACAGGAGGCGGCGCAGCCGGGAGAGCCGCAGCCGCAGCAAGACCCGCCGTCGGAGCCGGTGGCTATGGCGGAGGGTGGGGTCGTCGAGCCCCCGCCCGTGGTTCCAGAGGAAGAGGTGCCGGTGGTCGAGGGGCCGGCCCCAGTAGAAGGGTCGACGCCAGCCATGGTCGACCTCACCCTCGATGACTCCCCCCTAGACAAGGGGAAGCAGGTGGTAGGAGTCAAGGGGGTCGAGGCCGTGGACCAGGCTGGTCCCTCGGCGGCGGTTGGTGAGGCCGGAGCCGCGGGTGAGGTCGGTCCTTCCGTGGGGCCGGAGAGTGCCCCGGCTGGACCATCGTCCGAGTGGCCGGACCTCGCGACACTGGTCCTAGTGCGGGCGGAGGAGGAGATACCACGCTGGGGGGACCGTCCCTCGAGTTCAGGGACGCTTCCAACCCCGGTGCGGACCCCGTCTTCGTCCTGAACGATAGAGACGAGGTGCATCACTGGGAATACCTCGAGGGCCTCCGTCGACACATGGATCGATCGCTTCGTGTGGTGATGGAGGCCGTGTCACGAGGCATGCGGGATGCCACAGAGGTATGTTTTGGCTTATCGATTGTTTTTGCTATCCTTTTGCTGTCTCTCTTTCTCTCGGTTCTCAACCTCTTTGGTTTTTCCAAACCATGATCAGGAGCTCAAGGAACGCTCCGGCCACAAGTTGCTCTTCATTCGAAATGAGAGCGGCGTGTGGGCGGTGCTTGCCCGGCAACGGGCTCTGGTTGAGGAGGCCAACAAACGGCTTTCCGATCAGAGTGCCGAGATGGCCGAGCTACGCGTCGCCTACGCGGCGGTCAAGGAGGAGGCGGTGCAGGCCTGGGCGGCCGAGGCCGTGGTGCGTGAAGACATGACCAAGGCCCGGGAGGAGGCAGCTCAGGCCTACGAGGACCTCGTGCCCCTGTCGGCACAGGTGAAAGAGCTCGAGGAGGACGTCGCCCTAGTCAGCCGTCAGCGTGACGCCCTCAACGTCCAGATCGGGCAGGTAACCGCTCGCTTCGGTGCCCTGAAGGACGAGGTCGCGGCGCTGAGCGAAGCCGTTCAGGAGAAGGACGTGGCTCTTCTGACCGCCCGCCAGGAGATCGAGACGTTGAGGGCGGCCGTTCGTGACAGGGACGACGCTCTCCAAGGGCTCGAAAGGACGTGCGGGGGGCTCCGTGACGAGGTCGTGGGCTTGCAGACCCACACCGAGGGTAAGTATGGGTGTTACGGCCTTGGCGTCGAGGCCCTGTATTAGTGCTAATTTAGTTAATTGTGTTTCAGAGCTGGAGAGGGAGCAGCGGGTGGCCCAGGCGGCGGCCAACTCCTTCCAGAGCCTCCTCGAGGCCGAGACCTAGCAGACACAGATGCTCTAGGGCACGATCACCTCCGTGTGTGATGGCCTGGGGGTCGAGCCCGACGCCGACACCGGGGAGGACGCCCCGGGGAACTCCTTCGTCCGCCGGATGGCGGCGCTGGGCCGCCTCGTCCGGGAAAGGATACGGGGCAGCCTCCACCACGGCGTGAAGAGAGCACTGGCCGTCATTCGGTCTGGGTTCGTGTTCGACATGGAGCTTGTTGCTGAAGGCTTCATCACCGACCCGGACCGGACAGACGAGGAGAACGAGGACGCCTGCTTGGACCTGATCGGAGCCGATGAGGAGCCTGGGAGCCGCCTGGCCACACTTTTCGAAGCCGAGGTGGTTCCGCCTGCCGACGACGAGGGCCTGTGAGCCAAATCTGGGCACAAAGGCCCGTGTAATAAGTTAGTATTTTTGAATTTTGGTCGTGGTGGCCTCGGAGGCCTTAAAAACTCAGAACATAAACCTTGCGCTGGTTATTTAAGTTCTGTTCGAGCTTTTCTTCCCTTTATTGCTTGAATCATATTTTTGCATGATTTACTTAGCACGTTGTCGCGCCTTTGAGCGTAAGGGAGTGAGCGGAGGTACCGTAGGCTCGGAGGCATGAGTGATCTCACGGCTCGACTGCCCTCGAACTCTAGGGTGCTTTTGCGGCCTTGCAGATCGTGTAAGAACCTGATTTAAGCGACGAGGGGTGTACTTTCTTTTCAAAGTTATGAACCGCCATTAGGTCTGCTTAGCGTGCGGTCACGCCCCTAGGCGTGAGGGGTGAGTGGAGGTACCGTAGCCTCGGAGGCGTAAGCGATCTCGCGGTCTCGAGAGCCCTTTCAAGCCTCAGGGTGCTCTCACAGCGCTGTCGACCTAAGAGGTAGTTCTTTATCTTTGAAAAAAAATAGTACAAGTTTTTTCAGGGACTGGGGGTTCCCCCCTTGTAGCCCCCGAGGGAGGGTCGATTCTGGGAAAGCAGAGTCGATCCTTCCTCATTGTTTGTAAAACGAAAGTTTGAACATTGCTGTATTCTTTATTGATGATATTCAAAAGAAATTACAGAGCCTTGAGGCTTTTTAAGGGAAAAAGCGATGTAGCTGTTCAATGTTCCAAGCGTTGGTGAGGATTTTGCCCTTCTCGTTGGATAGCTTCTAGGTGCCTGGCTTTAGGACTTCCGCGATGATGTACGGGCCTTCCCACGGGGGCGTGAGCTTGTGCCGTCCCTTGGTGTTCTGGTTTCGTCGCAGCACCAGGTCACCGACGTTGAGGTCGCGCCTGCGGATGTGTCTATCGTGGTAGCGTCGGAGACCTTGCTGGTACATGGCAGAATGTAACAGAGCCACATCTCGGGCTTCCTCGAGCTAGTCAAGGGCGTCCTCTCTTGCGGCGTCGTTATTTCTTTCGCTGTAGGCTTTTAGCCTTGGGGACCCATATTCTATGTCGGTGGGGAGCATGGCCTCCGATCCGTAGACTAAGAAGAACGGAGTGAACCCCATGGCTCGACTCGGCGTTGTTCTTAGGCTCCATAGGACCAAGGGGAGCTCGGCAGCCCATCTCTTCCCATGTTTGTTTAGTTTGTCAAAGATTCTGGGTTTCAGGCCTTGTAGGAGCATGCCATTGGCACGTTCCACTTGGCCGTTTGTTTTTGGATGAGCCACGGCTGACCAGAGCACACGGATGTGGTGGTTGTCGCAGAAATCCAAAAACTTCTTACCAGTAAACTGGGTGCCATTGTCCGTGATGATACAGTTGGGAACTCCGAAGCGGTGGATGATGTCGGTGAAAAAGAGCACGGCTTGCTCGGACCTGATGCTGGTGATAGGGCAGGCCTCGATCCACTTGGAGAATTTGTCGATAGCAATGAGCAAGTGGGTGAAGCCGCCGGTTGTCCTTTTCAAAGGCCCGATAAGGTCAAGCCCCCAAACGGCAAACGACCACGTGATGGGAATGGTTTGCAGGGCATGTGCTAGAAGATGGGTTTGTCTCGCATAGTACTGGCAACCTTTGCAGGAGCGTACTAGCTTGATAGCATCGAAGACTGCGGTCGGCCAATAGAATCCTTGTCGGAAGGCATTTCCGACAAGGGTTCGAGGCGCTGCGTGGTGACCGCAAGCCCCCGAGTGTAGATCGTCGAGCAGGTCTCTGCCTTCCTCGTTTGTGATGCAACGTTGGAGGACGCCAGTAGAGCTGCGGCGGTACAGCTCCTTACTGTCACCAAAGATCAGAAAGGTTTTGGCCCGGCGAGCGATCCGTCGAGCCTCGGTCTTATCTGAGGGGAGGTCCCCTCGGATGAGATGGTCGAGGTACGGAATGCGCCAGTCAGGCCCAGGGTTGGGTGACGGGGTCGAGCCTTCCACCTGCATGGCTTCAGCCCTGGTCGAGGGGGCTTCTATCACAGGTGGGGGGTCGAGCGATGGCCCGTCGACCCCTCCTTCCGACCCGAGGTCGACGGAGGGCTGCTGGAGATTTTTTGTGAAAACGTCTGGTGGAACCGTAGTTCGATTGGATGCGATTTTTGCCAGTTCATCGGCGGCCTCATTATACCTGCGTGCGATGTGATTGAGCTCGAGGCCATGAAACTTGCTCTCAAGGCGCCGCACTTCTTCGCAGTAGGCTTCCATCTTGGGATCACGACAGCTTGAGTTTTTTATGACCTGGTCGATCACGAGCTGGGAGTCACCTCGAACGTCAAGGTGCCGGACCCCTAGTTCGATGGCAATTCTCAGACCCGTGACGAGCGCCTCGTATTCGGCAACGTTATTTGACGCAGGAAAATGAAGCCGGATGACGTAGCGCATGTGAACCCCGAGGGGCGAGATGAAGAGCAAACCCGCGCCTGCTCCTGTTTTCATCAACGACCCGTCGAAGTACATGGTCCACAGCTCAGCTTGGAGCTGTATAGGGGGGAGTTGAGTGTCGGTCCATTCTGCCAGGAAATCCGCTAATACCTGTGACTTAATAGCTTTGCGTGGCGCATAAGATAGGGTCTCGCCCATGAGCTCGACTGCCCACTTGGCTATTCTACCAGAGGCTTTCCGGTTCTGGGCTATCTCTCCCAAGGGGAAAGAAGAAACCACAGTTACCGGGTGACCCTCGAAGTAGTGACGGAGTTTGCGCCGTGTCAAGACGACGGCATATAGCAGCTTCTGGATTTGCGAGTATCGTACCTTGGTTTCTGAGAGCACCTCGCTAATGAAATAGACCGGCCTCTGGATGAGCAAGGCATGTGCTTCCTCGGCCCTCTCGACAACCAAGACCGCGCTGACTACTTGTGATGTCGCGGTGACATAAAGTAGGAGCGGCTCTCCTGGGGTCGGAGGGACGAGAATTGGTGAATTAGAGAATGTAGCTTTGAGTTTTGCAAGAGCTTCCTCGGCCTCGAGGGTCCATGAAAATTGCTCCGATTTCTTCAGGAGGCGGTACAGAGGGAGCGCTTTTTCGCCGAGGCGCGAAATGAAACGGCTGAGCGCCGACAAGCAGCCCGTGATCCTCTGTACGCCCTTTAGATCTCGGATGGGGCCCATCTTGGTTATCGCAGTGATTTTTTCTGGGTTGACTTCGATGCCACGCTTAGACACGATGAACCCCAAAAGCATACCTCGAGGAACGCCAAAGACATTTCTCAGGATTGAGCTTGATGTTTTTTGCCCGAGGCACTTGAACGCAACGTCAAGGTCGTTTACCAGATCGTCGGCTTGTTTGGTCTTGACAACGATGTCATCGACGTCAGCCTCGACGGTTGGTCCGATGTGTTCCCCAAAAACGTGTTGCATGCATCGCTGGTACGTAGCCCCTGCGTTCCGGAGACCGAAAGGCATCGTAACGTAGCAATACATGCCGAATGGGGTAATGAATGAAGTCGCGAGCTGGTCGGACTCTTTCATTTTAATTTGGTGGTAGCCGGAGTATGCATCTAGAAACGAGAGAGTTTCACATCCCACAGTGGAATCAACGATTTGATCAATGCGTGGTAAAGGAAAGGGAACTTTTGGACATGCTTTATTTAAACTAGTATAGTCTACACACATCCTCCACTTCCCACTCTTTTTCTTAACTAATACAGGATTAGCTAGCCACTCAGGATGATGAACCTCCTTGATGAATTCGGCCTCCAGCAGCTTGTGTATCTCCTCACCGATGACCCTGTGCTTCTCCTCGTCGAAGCGGCGCAGGCATTGCTTCACCGGTTTGGAGCCGGCCCGGATCTCCAAGGCATGCTCGGCGACTTCCCTGGGTATGCCCGGCATATCCGAGGGACTCCACGCAAAGATGTCGATATTCGCGTGGAGAAAGTCGATGAGCACTGCTTCCTATTTGGGATCGAGGGTGGCGCTGATGCTCAGCGCCTTTCCCTTAGGATTGGCAGGGTCGAGGGGCACGAGCTTGACGTCCTCTACGGGCTCGAAGCTGCCGGCATGGCGCTTTGGGTCGGGAATCTCATTGGCGAGACCGTCGAGGTCCGCTGCCAAGGTTGCCGATTCCAAAACAGCCTCGCCGTGCTCGACGCACTCGACGTCGCACTCATAGGCGTGCTCGTATGAGGGCCCCATAGTGATGACACCATTTGGGCCTGGCATCTTGAGCTTGAGGTAGGTGTAGTTCGGGACTGCCATGAACCTGGCATAGCATGGGCGCCCAAGGATAGCATGGTATGTTCCACAGAATCCGACCACTTTGAAAGTGAGAGTCTCCTTTCTAAAGTTGGACGGTGTGCCAAAGCAGACAGGCAGATCGACCCGGCCGATGGGTTCTGCCCGTTTCCCTGGCACAACACCGTGGAAACCCCCGACGCTGGGTTGGAGGCGCGTTCTCTCGACCCCCAGGAGGTCGAGGGTCTGAGCGTAGATGATGTTGAGGCTGCTTCCGCCGTCCATGAGTACCTTGGTGAGGCGTGTGTTGGCGATGACGGGATCAACAACAAGCGGGTAGACTCCCGGATTGGGGACGTAGTTAGGATGATCATCACGGTCGAAAGTGATGGCCATCTCAGACCAGTCAAGGAAGTGGGGGACCACTGTTTGTACGAAGAAAACCTCACACCGCTCTCGTTTGCGCTGGCGCGTCAAGAGGCAGGTCGAGGGTCCTCCGTAGATCATGAAGCAGTCATGGATCTCAGGGAATCCCCCATCCTTGTCATCACCCTTGGGGTCTTCCTTTTTGTCATCCTTCTTGACGCCTACGCCCTCAAAGTACCTGCGGAGCATGTGACAATCGTCGAGGTTATGGTTAGTGGGTCCCTTGTGGTAGGGACACGGCTCTTTGAGCATTTTGTCGAAGATGCCCCCACCGGGGGGGCCTCGAGGTTTCTTGCGTTCGACAGCAGCGACAAGCTCGTCGGCCAGGGCCTCGAGCTTGCCCTACTGCCACTTCTTCTTCCTTTGGTTGTTTCTCTTGGAGCCCCGGCTGGAGCCCGTGGGATCGTCGACCTTTTGTTTTCCTTTGTCCTGGTCACCGCCAAAGATGGCACCAACTGCCTCCTCGCCGGCGGCAAAGTTGGTGATGATGTCCATCAATCCGTTGGCAGTGAGTGGGGTGTTATGGCCCAACTCTCGGACCAACTCCTTGCAGGTGGTTCCGGAGAGGAAGGCCACGATCACGTCGGAGTCGGTGACGTTGGGGAGCTCGGTGCGCTGCCTAGAGAAGCGCTGGATGTAATCCCGGAGGGATTGACTCGGTTTTTGCTTGCAACTCCGGAGGTCCCACGAGTTGTCGGGGCGCATGTACCCCTTGAAGTTTCCCTCGAACACCCTCATGAGATCATCCCAGTCGTGGATCTGTCGAGGTGGGAGATCCTCGAGCCAGGCTCGGGCGGTGTTGGAGAGGAATAGGGGGAGTTGTCAGATGATGACCCGGTCATCGGTGGCCCCGCCCAGCTGACACGCCAAGCGGAAATCGGCGAGCCAAAGTTCGGGTTTGGTCTCGCCGTTGTACTTGGTGAGAGTCGTGGGAGGGCAAAACCGAGCCGGGAGCACCGTCTCGCGGATAGCCTTACTAAAGACCCGAGGGCCCAGAGGCTCGGGTGAAGGGCTACGATCTTCTGAGCTGTCGTAGCGCCCGCCTCTGTGTACATGGTAACCTCGAGCCACACCGTCACCGTGTTTGCGCGTGCGGCGCTCAACGATGTTGCCACGGGTGTCTCGGGGATAGGCGCCGCCCTGTTTCGCTGGGCAGGCTCGGGATGAACCGAGGCCTCTCTCTCCTGTCGGGAGGGCTCGACGAGCCGCTCCGAGGCTGGCTCGCGTCGCCTCGAGGCAGAGCTCTCGGCCTGCTGCATGGCAGCGGTCTCGAGGAGTTCTCGGATTTCGTCTCGAGCCCGACGGGCGTCGGGGTTTGACGGCTCGGGCATGTTGCGGAGGAGCATGGCGGCGGCGACGACGTTCTGGCTGGCTCGAGCAAAAACCGGGGGGTCGACCACCCGGTCCTCGTCGATGCGACGATTGACGTCGCGAGCACTCTCGCGAGCTCTCCCACCAAGCGCGTGTGCCGCACGCTCACGCTCGAGGGTTTGTTGGAGTAGATGTAGATTTTTTCGTTCCTCGTCAAGCCTGTCCTGCAACTCGCGGATTTGCTCAAGCTACATTCCTTGATCCGCAAGGAACTGAGCCTCGTCTCGTTCGGCGGGGAGCTCGACATGAGGTGGCGTGTGCCTTCCTTCGACCGGCTCCTCGTCCTCCGACTCCGACGCGCTGGCTTCGTCGATGTTGAAGCACTCACGGGTCAGATCGTAGGTGTCGTCAGCCGAGTCGGAGTCAGGGGCGCCGAAGTAGTAATATGATGGGGGAATGTGAGACCGTTGCAAATCACCTCCGTGGTCGCAACGTGGAGAAGCAATCACACGGGGCTCTGATTCTGGGGTCTCCGTAGAGTCCAGATACTCAGAGGCCGGCGTGGATGCAACAAGGTCCAGAGTGGAGCGTAGATGGTGCCCGGGGAGTTCCTCGTATGCACTCATGTTAGTGCTCACAGAGGAAGCGTACGCCCGGGCGACCGGGTCTAGCCCAAATGGGAATATTGATGGAGATATCGTTGCACGCGTTGAAGTGACTGGATCGGGCAGCGACGGTGTCTCACCGGACGGGGGAGCGGTGGAATTCTCCATCGGCATCTTACCCTCAGCCAAGCTCATCCTACACAGACCCTCAACGAGGAAATCTGGGTCGGCGTCTGGCTGAGAGGCGCCGGATCGGGGAATCCCTCCACCCTCCGTGAGGTGGAGACGGCGGTTGTGCCAGGCTCGTCGTCTAGCGGCTCGCACCTGTCGAGAGCGACGATACCGGCGGAGTGCTCCCCCAGGCTGGGAGAGCTCGAAATCCTCGTCGGTAGGGTGCCTGGGCGGGAGGAGGACCATGTCGTAGCCGTGGCCAAGCGACATGAACTCCAAACTTCCGAACCAAATCACCGTGGACAACGGGAGTGGACACTCGGGGTCAGCCATCCAGGAAAGATTGGCGGGAAAGTGATGTTGGCACGCAGCGGTCCCCTACCTGGCGCGCCAACTGTCGGTGTTCGGCCCCGTGGGGGTCCTAAACCGACGAGTGAGTGCTGCGTGTCCCTAACCTGGATGGTGATGCAAGGAGAACACTCGGGGGTTTATCCTGGTTCGGGTAAGAGAAGGCCCTATGTCCAGCGGGAGGGGGGAGAGTTTTGTATTTCCTTGCACCGAGGTGCTTGTGTAGGGGTTACAAGCTTGCGAGAGAGGGCGGCGAGCCCAAGTCTTAAGGGGAGAAAAAAGAGTACAAAGATGATTGCTTGAGATGTTGATCTCTGTGACGGGAGTCTTGGATTGCTCGGCACTGGGCTTTTGACTTGTGTCTTGCCTGTTGTCCGTGTCCGCCTTGTAGGGTCCTGGCCGGTCCTTTTTATAGGATCGGAGGAGGCCAGGGCACCGGGGAGCCCTGAGGCGATGTTTTGTCGATCCCTGTTGAGGTGACTGTAGCGACGTGCCCTGGGAATGGCTGGTCATCCCTGGACATCATGGTGACGCCGGGGATGAGACGACGAAATGACCCGGAGCACCGTGCCATACTGTCCTTCCTTCCCTGTCGAACTGTGCTCGGCGTCGAGGCCAGGTCGAGGTCGGGTCAAGGTCGGACGGATAAGGTCGAATCCCCGAGATTGCGGAATACGGGCCTTGTCGTATCCTCCCTCGAGGGTGACTGATGACAAACAGTGCACGGTAAGGTGTGCATAGTGACAGGTTTCACCTCCCATCACGGGATGGGCGGTAAAAAACAGTGAGGGCTGACACCGGCCTTGCTCCCACGTCGATCCTGGTTGCGGCCATACCGGTAGGTGGTAGTAGGTAATCGCATTAAATGCTCTGACTTCTATCTTGGGGCAGGTGAAGTGATGGGGTCGAGCGCTCTGACCCGGGGTCACGCGAGTCGAAGTTTTTCCGGTGGGCGAACGAGCCTCGTGCGAGTCGGAGTGTGGTCGAGGTGCCCTGTCGTGTGGGACGGGGCGCGGTCGAGGCGTTCTCGTCGAGGGTGCCTCGTACGAGTCGGAGCCGGAGCGCGGTCGAGGCGCTCCGTCGAGCTAGCCTCGTACGAGACGGACCTGGTATGCGGTTTGAGATGGGCTGCTTTTTGCTGTGGCTTAGCCGTTTTGTTTTTTATTATCGATGGATGTGGGTACCCCATACTATTGGTACCGACAGCATCCGTCCATGCTCACCCGGTCTTTGAGGAACACGTGGTAATGTACAGCAACGCGACGGTCCGCGCACTGAAAGAGTCCGTGCTACTTGGTCAGTCAAGGCAGCATCATGCGCGATGCTGTGGCACGCGCCTTGAGTCTACACAAGCCGAGCGGAGCGGCGGCACACTGCGGTAGAGATGTGATGACACGTTGACACCGGCAGCATCAGAGATTCAGAGGATCATGGGATAAAGGACCAGAGACACATTGCTACTGTGCTTGGGCAGCTAGCTATTCGGCATTAACGTGCCCATCGTTATTCTGGTTAATCTACTGTCGTCCCGAGGGTCATCCGCACGTTGTGCTACAACACACAAATACAGCATGCCATGTGGGAGAGAGAACTGAGTTCAATTTATGGGCTGTTTGGTCGGCAGCATCCATGCGCCACGTCATGGCTGGACGTGGATTCAGTAACTTTACCGAAGGAAGTCACGACGTAACTCCCATGTATATCCACCATCCAAGCGAGATCCAAGGGCTCTCGTGGCTTACGACCAATCGAAGCACAATCTCAATTTTTTTAGCGAGGCAGGCAGAGCTGCAGCGGCTGGAGCCGCCGGTCGCGGGAACGCTTCAAGCTTCTGACGCCGAAGGGGCCTTTCCAGCGCGCTGCCTCCCGCGCCGCCATGCTGCCCTCCCGCGGGGTTTGCCTGCGCCTGCTCACGTGCCGCCGCGCTTGCCCGGCGCCGCCTTCTGTGCTACTTGGCCGAGCCGCCCTTGGAGAAGAAGACCCACGCCGGGAGGCCGTGGAGGAGAGGGATGTGGTTGCGCTGACGAACTTGGAGACACAGACACTTGTGTTGCTTGTGCACTTGCATCCAACCTTGAATCTATTATACAAATCGATTAATTGGTTTAATCCATCATGCCTGTGACAACGCATGCGGAGGACAGCGCCAACGGCGAGCGCGAGCACCGGGGAGCGGCGACCACGAGCTCGGAAGTTAGGAGAAGTGGGAGGCAAGGGCGCTGGCGAGAGCAAAGCTGGGACCAGTGAGGCAGTGACCACGCGAGAGCGGGCAGGCAGATGGTGGTGTTAGGATTGATCTCACCCGACTTGATCCAACGATCAAGTCGGACCCTTTGACCGCGTCCTGATCGGGGATGCTTAACCGACTCCTAGTCGGTGGGCTCCTGTCGCACAGCCCTATAAAGAGGAGGTGGGGGCCAGGGGCACAGAACACGAGGTTCGACGCCACAGTAGCCACCCACTCCTAACCGCTAGACCGATCGAGCGGGAGCTGCCAGCGACGGGAAGAACCCACCGACGACTACACCACGGCCTCCCCTTCGTCATCAACACCGTCGCAAGACCGAGCTCCTCCACTAAACCTCACGGTTTAAGAAAGACAATTAAGAAAGATACTTCCCCATAGTTTAGACAATGCGATGCATACTAAAGTGATCTATAAAAGATGAATGTGATCGTCAGGGGAGTAAGACGGTCATAATATCGATACCCCTAAAGTAAAGAAATAGCTAAATCTATGGACCTTTTACAGTTCCAATAGAAAGATAGCATAGTCAGCCAGTATTCATACTGGGCGTGTTCAGAGTTTTAAAGGCGGTGCTAAATGCACCATATGAGTTTTAGCAGATTGAACCCAAAATAAGAAAATTAAAGATGGGACAATCTGGGGGAGCATGGTACAAAGAAACCTGACCCCGTAAGGAGGATGAATAATGTAAACAAGGATCTTGTTACACAAGACCTTATAGAATCAATTGTCTTTTGGCAATAAAGGTCAAGAAATGCTAGTAGCTAAGGCCCCAGAAAGTCTCAAAGAATAAGAAAATCAGATATTTCTGATGATTATAAAGTCTATATTAGTGAAATTCAAATGGAGGGTAATCCCACCTAATTTGAAGAAGCCATGAGAGACGTTCACTCGTTTAAGTGGCAAGAAGTAAAGGAAGATAAAATGAAATCGATAATACCAATAATTTTTTGGATCTAGAATAAATTCCTAAGGAGCCAAAACAGTAGGCTGTAATGGGTCTACAAGACAAAATGTGACTCCAAAGGAAATATGTAAAGATGTGGAGCGCGACTTGAATCAAAAGTTTTGCGCGAAGCGAATGAATAGATTACAATGAGTGCTAGTGGTACATCATGATCTGAGTTACATCAGATGAAAGTAAAGACAACATTTCCCAATGGGATTTGTATGAAAATAATTACGTGGCACAACCCAGAGGTTTTGTCATGGAAAGAAAAGAACGTAAGAGATGCCACATGTAGAAATCTCTTATGGACTAGAGCAAATCTCTAGAAAGTGGCATTTAAAGTTGAGTCAATTAGAAATTTTGGGTTAAACAGAATAAGAGGACAATTGTGTTTGTACAAAGTTATAGAATGGGAAATTTATTTCATAATCCTGTATATGTGGATGACATCTTACTTGTTAGTAGTGATGTCAATCTACTGCATGAGAAGAAGTTCTTGTCCTCAAGGTTGAATGAGAAAATTCTCGGTAAAATGTATCTCGTTAAAAGAATTGAAATTCACCGAGATAGAAGAAAAGGGGTATTATGACTATCACATAGGCATGCTAAGAAAAGTTTCTAAAGAAATAAAGTACCTATGCGGGTAAACCTACGCCTGTTCTAATGGTCAGGGTAATAGTTTTGAGAACTTTAATGTTCCAAAAGCAATGTAAGATTGTTATAGATGGACGTCCTATATGCTTCGGCTGTTGAAAGCTTAATGAGTACAAAGATAAGACCTTGCCCTGACACAGTTTACGTATCCGGGTTATTTTGACAAAAGTCCAGTCCAGATATAGATCACTGGAATGGAGTTAAAAATGTCGGCCTCATGCTAAAAAGGAAAGAACAAGTACTCTCAAGTAGTTGTGGGTACAAATGTTATATTTTGACGAGATGTTTAGTGAAACCCACATAGTAGCTAACACTCGCTGTTGGAGTTTTATTGTGAAAAAGCTCCAAAGAAACAATTTTAGTATCATCAATGATGCAAAGTTATAGTATAGCATGATATGAGGCTGAGGGACAGGCAAAATGGTTAAAGAACTTTACCCGGAATTGATAATAGTTGTCAACAGTAGTAACCATTTAAGTAGTTTACTCCTATGACAACGAGTCAAGTGTGCTGCCAAACACATTGACATTAAAGTTATACGTTGTAAAGGAGAAAGTCTGGAATCATACTAAAAGTATTGAACGTAAAAGTAACAAGCAAGTGCTTGCGGATCCGCTTACCAAAGGCTTACCACCCAGTGTGTTCAGAGAACACACAGTCGACATGGGTTTATGGTATAGCCTATGATTTCCGGACAATAAAGGGCCCGAAAGTTAAAGAATCTGTTTCAGAACAGATACGTGTATTGTAGCTGTTAAATCTATCGGCAATTGACCGTGACGATGAAGCATGCTCTATACACTAATTTATGATGGAACAAATAAAAGTGAAAGCAATCAAAGCCAAAGTTTAAAGTTAAAGTATAAGATGAGATCAAGGGGGAGAATGTTAGGATTGATCTCACCCGACTTGATCCAACGATCAAGTCGGACTCTTTGACCGCGTCCTGATCGAGGATGCTTAACCGACTCCTAGTCGGTGGGCCCCTGTCGCGCAGCCCTATAAAGAGGAGGTGGGGGGGGCAGAGGCACAGAACATGAGGTTCGACGCCACAGTAGCCACCCACTCCTAACCGCTAGACCGATCGAGCGGGAGCTGCCAGCGACGGGAAGAACCCATCGGCGACTACACCACGGCCTCCCCTTCGTCATCAACACCGTCGCAAGATCGAGCTCCTCCACTAAACCTCACGGTTTGCACCCCTACCTCTCTCCCTCTCTCTGATTTCCATACATAATCTATGTTATTTATCCCGAATACAAGTATGTACACCCACTGATCTACATCCTAGTGATCCTAAAGATTTTAACAGGTGGCCCACACGCGGACGAGCGGGCAGCGTGGACAACGACCACCGTGCGGACGAGACCCTGCATGCTCTGGATGCCACCGTCGCGCTGCCCTCCGTCTCAGCCACGCACGCTCGTCGCGCAGCCCTCCCGCGCCACGCCACACCGCAATTCTTCTGCTAGGCAGCGCCATCAATGGAAAGTTACAATGTGACGTTACAGACCAAAGTTACTGAATCCGGCTCCGCCACAGCTACAGCAGCCACAAGGGCTAATGTTTGGTTCCGTGCCCACTGCACCACGAGCCACCAATTGTGCGCCTAGTGTTTGGTTCTTAATAAAGTTGTGGCTGCCACAGCTGTCTCCAGCACAAAATCGCGCCACACCTATGGTGGCCAAATTCATCACCTCACCTTCGGTGCAGTTGTGTTGCAGGCGTGGCGAGCCACAGGCAGACAAAAAAAAAAGGCTTCGGCGGCGCCACACCTAGCGAGGCAAGCTACGGCTGCAAACCAAACAAGGCTCCCTTAGTTCCACGACACGCCATGGAGGATGTCGTCGCTGCTTTCTCGGTTTGCTGTCTGACAGAGACCAGACCACCACTTTGATTTTTCAAACATGACAGCCTTCGGCAATGGGTATGTGCGTTGCCGAACAGCTTGACCTCCGAAAGAGCGACGAAAAACAGTGTCATGCTCAAACAGTTCACGCATCACGCACGGCGTGGCAATGGTAGGTGATTTGGTGCCCACCCATCGTCCAATCTACTGTATTTAGCTAGGTGATTAGTGCGTAACCTAACAATCAATGGCTTACTGTTCATGCCTGCACAGTGCACACTCTCGTTCGTTACTTCTGCAACGTCTCACTTTCACTTGTACGCGCCTGTAAGCAAAAACGATAGCCTAACTATCTCCGCTACTTTTCTATCTTCATTAGCTTGAATATAGTAGTCAAGGTAATAAATAGCGGTGGTAGCGGCCGTAATTGCACCCATAATAGCGGTAGCGGTCCATTACCGCTACCGCTATGAGGTAGCGTTCTGAACTTTACATCCTGGAACTTTGCGGCCGCAATTGCGCGTAGCAGGCCGCAATAGCATGGAAGTAAATATCCCTAATTAGTCCAGCCCACTATGGCTCACACCCCAAATTCAAAACTCACGCATCGGCTGTGGAACTTAAAATTATTCATAATATATGCACTTAAAATTATTTATACTCATTATTCATGATATATATGCTTAAAATTATATGAGACTATCGGGGTGCCGCTATTGGAACTTATCGTCCGCAATATCGTCCGCTATCCGCAAACCGCTACCTCGACGCTAATCCGCTACCCACCCGCAATACGCTATTTAGTACCTTGATAGTAGTGCACAGTTAATTCATCGAGACTTCCACAGAGTATGCTATCTACCCCATGCATGTCTCGTTCTTACTTACATGCATCCTTTTCAGTTTTCTTTTCATTCACAGAAACGTTGTCTCGCCAACGAACAATGTCTTGCGGAAAAACGAAAAAGAAAAAACTTCAGCATAGCCCCGAGAGTACGCTAATACTATTCCCATGCTGCTATTTCGGACAGAAAACAGGGCATGGTTTCAGTGAACCTCGCCAAACGCCCATACAGGCCGCTCGGCCCTGCCGCGACCGAGCATCTCGAGCGGCCACACGTCCCCCTGGGCCCATGCCGCGACGGGCACACAACACTATTTACTGTAGCGTAGTGTCCGGGCACGCGATCCCGCACGTGCTTATAACACGGGAAGTCGGGAAGCTTCTTGGTCGGCTTCACGGCTCGCATCCTATCACTTTCGCATGAGCCCGTGAAAGCAGAGAGCAAGTGGGGGAGGAGCAACTTGGGGAGGAAGATGAACATGAGGGCGAATCTCAGAGGAGTGCTCGATAGAGTTCAGAGTTTACAAGTTTCGTGATGATCTCGCTCTCTCTCTCTTGTTACATATATATCGATCACACACGCCACTCTTGGTCGAGCACCGACAAGTTAGGCTTCCGGATCCTCTTGGGCCAGGCTGGAACCGGCTGGGCCTGATGGTCTTGCTCCTTGGTGTCCGCCGTGGAGTTCCCACCTGATGAAGAAGGCAGCGAGTGATCCAGGCTGCTGACATCCCCTCCTCCTTGGAACCTGCCTGTCCCCAGGCAGGTGCTCTGGGAAAGCGGCGACGAAGTTCGTCCAGGGACTCCCCATGTTGCCAGCGAAGGGGGGCATCTGAGACCACTGGACGAGCACCTGCTCAACTGGGTGGGAGCCCGAGGACCAACGGTGCTGAACAATCTTCGCCGGAACCTGAAACTCCACCAATGCATTAGGAAGTGAAGACGTTACCACTTGGTTCCCAGCAGAAGCCTTGAGCTGCGAAATGTGGAACACCGGGTGGACCGCAACAGGCGGAGGGAGCTCCAACCGGTAAGCCACCAGGACAATCTTTGCCAAGATATAATAGGGCCCAAAGGAGCGGAACGCCAGCTTCTGGTTAGCACGACGAGCCACTGACGATTGGACATAAGGTGCAGCTTGACGAAGACAAAATCACCCACAGAGAACGAGCACTCCGAATAGCGCTTGTCAGCCGCCTCTTCATGCGAGTCTGAGCGCGTAGGAGATGTTGGCGCACCAACATCAACTCACGATCATCCAGCCAGCAAGACAATTCAAGCGGAGCAGATTGTGTAGAAGGAATGCCCAGGTGTCTGGGAGGGAAGCCGTACAGAACCTCAAACAGAGACCTCCCCAGAGCCGAGTGAGTACTGGTATTATACCAGTATTCTGCTAGAGAAAGCCACTTAGACCACTGAGCTGGGCAGGCGTTGACAAAGCAGCAGAGGAATGTTTCCAAACATTGATTAACACGTTCCGTCTGGCCATCGCTTTGTGGGTGGTAGGCGGAGCTCATATGCAATGAAGTACCCACCAATTTCAACAGAGATTGCCAGATCTTGCTAGTGAATATCCTGTCGCGGTCCGAAATGATGGCAGGCGGAAGGCCGTGAAGCTTATACACATGATCCATAAAGAGCTTGGCGACGCCTGCTACCTAGAAGGGGTAGCGAAGCGACATGAAATGTGCATACTTAGAGTACTTATCCACCACCACTAGAATGGCATTAGATGATCCGGACTAGGGTAACCCTTCGATGAAGTCTATGGAAACAACATCCCAAGTAGCAGTAGGAACTGGAATCGGTTGCAAAAGGCCAGGGTAACTGGACCTATCAGGTTTTGCCTGAATGCATGTGGAGCAAGATTTTACATGATTGAGGACATCTGACTTCATTGAAGGCCAGTAGAATAAGTGCTTCATCTTCTAATAAGTAGCTGGGGCACCAGAGTGTCCCCCGACCGAGCTATTATGCAGGGCAGTAGGGCAGCAACTTGCAAGGCGCGATTGGATCCAAGCCACAATCGGTTCTTGAACTTGATGAGCCCCTGGTGAAGGGAATATGGCGGCCTAGACTCCGGTTCCAGAGCGAGCTGAGCTAGGATCTTGGAGGCCTCAGGATCAGTGGGGTACCAGTCGGTGAGTTGGGTAAACCAAGCATGTGTAGGAGCCAAAATAGCCATGAGGTCCTCCAAGTGGCGACGGCGGGAAAGAGCGTCAGCCACTCCATTTCCATCTCCCCAGCGATAAACGATATGGTATCTGAGGCCCAACAGCTTGGTAAATACCCGTTGTTGCCATGGCCTATGCAATCGCTATTCATTGAGATGGATCAAACTCTTCTGGTCAGTGTGGATGAAGAACTCATTTTGCAGTAGATAATGACGCCACAGATCAACTGCCATTACTATGGCCAAATACTCCTTTTCATATGTGGAGAGACCCTGATTCGTGGCCCCAATGTTTTACTCATGTAAGCCAGCGGGTGAAGGGTCGAGATGGCGGACTAGAGGGGGGGTGAATAGTCCTTTCTAAAATTAATCGCGTCGGCAAACCGAAACAAATGCGGAATAAAAACTATCGGTCTAGCCAAGACTACACCCCTCTATCTGAGTTCACAAGCACCTCACAAAGATCCTAATTAAGTAACTAAGGTGCTTTCCTTAGCAAGAGCTCTCCTAAATAATTCTAGAGCAAGGTCACACAAACCTATGCACTAGTACTTTAGCAAAGCCGGGGAACTCCTACACAACTAGTAAGCAAAAGCACAAAGCCAACTAAGCTCACTAGCAAAGCTCAATAGCAAGACAACTAATGCCAAACTAGAGAGCGCAAATTACTTAGCTACACAAACTAAGCAATGTGACTAACAAGGTTACACAAACTAAATTAGCCACGCAACGGGTGCTACTTCTATGCTACACAAGCAAGAAGGTAACTAGCTAGCTACACAAGCAAACTAGTTATGAGAGCAACAACACAAGCACAATATATATGTGAAAGTAATACAAGCTTGTGTATCGAAAGCAAACCACCGAGAAGATGTACACAATGTTGACACGGCGGTTTTTCACCGAGGTTCACTTGGTTGCCACCAAGCTAGTCCCCGTTGTGGCGATACACCCACTTGATGGATCACGAGCTAATTGACTATCAAGAGTCAAACCCTCAGCGGGTGCCGCACATCCACTCTCAAGATGGGGATCCTCCAAGCCACGAGCTTTACTAGAGTTGCTCTTCGCGATCCCCGCGGGGTGAGCACAATCCCCCTCACAAATCCTCTCCGGAGCCTCGCACAATCTTCTTGCGAGCTTCGACGGAGCCACAAGCCACCAAGCCGTCTAGGAGGTGGCAACCTCCAAGAGTAACAAGCACCACCGGCTTGCAACATGAACACCTAGTGCCACTCGATGCAACCTCACGATGCAATCGCACTAGAATCGCTTTCTCACTCGATCCGATGAACACTATCAAGCATGAGTGAGTTAGAGGGCTTTCAAGCACTACCACATAAGCCACCAAGGCCAAAGTGTGCTCAGCTACCGGCCAAGACCGGCCAATGGGCTATTTATAAGCCCCTCCACGAAAATAGCCGTTGTACCCCTTTACTGGGCACAACACGCGTTGACCGGACGCTCCGGTCAGGGTGACCGGACGCGTCCGGTCACTACACGACAGACGAAAATCGCGCGAGTCAGAACTAGTCGTTGTGCTGACCGGACGCGCTCCTTCGAATGACCGGACGCGACAGTGCCAGCGTCCGGTCGCGTTCCAGTAAGCTCCTGCTACGACCGGACGCGTCCGATCGTACGTGACCGGACGCGCCGCGCGTCCGATCGTCACTGCCGCTGCGTTCTGCTTCTCTGGACACTTGACCGGACGCGCCGGTCCTGTGAGGCACCGGACGCGCCGGTCGCGCGCTTTACTTTTACGCCCAGTTGAACTGACCGGACGCGCTGGTCAGGCCAGACCCGCGTTCGGTCACAAGCCCTAGCGCCCGCACCGCGATGAACTGACCGGACGCGCTGGTCAAGCCAGACCCGCGTCCGGTGCAGCGTCCGGTGCACGCAGTGACCTCCGTTCGCCTCCGTTTCTTTTCCGACTTTTGGCGCAATAGAAAATAGGCATTTCACTTCTCCAAAATGCGCCGAATCCCGCCTCGCAAGCTCGGCGGGAGGGAGAGAGGAACCCAAACCCCTCTCTACCGCTTAAACTCCACCGCCTTCGCAAATGTGCCAACACCAACAAGTGATCACCACCTTGTGTACGTGTGTTAGCATTTTCACAAACATTTTACCGAAGGGGTTAACCACTCAACTTGCCACGCCACTCGATCCTAGCAATGATGCATAGTTAGATCACTCGAGTGGCACTAGATGACCGATATGCAAACAAGTTTGCCCCTCTTAATAGTACGGCCATCTATCCTAAACCCGGTCATCAACTTCTCTACACACCTATGACCGGTGAAATGGAGATGCCCTAGGTTATACCTTTGCCTTGCGCATTCCACTCCATCTCCTCCGACGTTGATGCAACACATGCACCAACCATATCACAAATGATATGATCCACTTCACATCATCATGTGACCTTGGTCCATCGATCTTGACCTCACTTGCTCTTCACCGTTGCGTCGGTCCATCGGCGCCAAGTCATGCTCAAGCTTCACCGCCTCACGGTCCATCGCTCCAAAGCCTCCGACTTGCCCTTCACACTTGCAACCGGTCCGTCGAGCCAAGCCTCATCTTGATCTTTGCCACCTTGGCCACATGACTCCATGTCATGTCTCATATGCAATGAGCTCCTTCATGACATCATTGCCTGTGGACTAATTCCCTGTGTATCTCACTTTAAACACAATTAGTCCACCTAAGGTTGTCACTCAATTACCAAAACCAAACAAGGACCTTTCAATCTCCCCCTTTTTGGTAATTGATGACAACTCTACAAAGATATGGAAATTAAGTTCTTTTGGACTTTATGCCACTTATCCAACATTTAAGCTCTATGTTAGGATTTGGATAAGCACCGTAAAATCCAACTTGGTAGTGATAACTCCCCCTACATATGTGCTCAAATGGTTTGGTTTCAAGCTTACACATATGCATGAATGTGAAATTTGTGGGAGGGTTAGCACTACTAAGTGATGCTAAGGTGTATAGAATAAACCTTTGTAGCTTGATACCAATTAGTAGCTTGATACCATTTGAAAATCACAAGTTTGCCATCATCCTTAGCATCATGGGTAGCTAGACATCAAAAACACTAGAAACCCCGTGAGATCAACATTATAAGCATGGTTCTAGTTTTTGCATGATAATCACAAGTCTAGCTAACATCCTATGCATGCTAGTTATCAAATCATCATTCAAGTTCTATAACTAGCAAACACCACACAAGCATGCATGTGAAATATAAAAACTTATGCAATGCTAGCAAGCACATGAATATGCACAAGTCAAATACAACCAATCAATGTTCATGAGCTTGCTCCCCCTACTTGTGTGCTTCTCTTGTCCAAGAATTTTGATCCTTTTCTTTTCTTCATTGTTGCTCCCTCTTTGTCCATTTCCATGTCCAAACCCATCTTCTCATGATATCTTTGTTCAATCTCTTCCCAAACCTCTCTCTTGGTGCATTGACATATCTTTGTTCCAACTTCTCCCCCTTTGTCATCAATTTCCATAAAAGGTGTTCTTCTCAATTGATACAAAGGCTTGCATTGGGGTAGATGGTTGAGACTTGAATATTGCATTTTTATGGACATCACCACACATGTTGGAATGACATTACTTGTATGTTGCTCTTGAGATACCACTTAGGATCTTTGACCTTGATACCATTAGGTGGGACTCCTCCCCCTATGTCATAGCATGGGTCATTCACTTGATAATCTTGAGCTCTTGTGTGTGAGGGAACTTTCTTCATTTGATGATCACTTAAAGTTGAGGATCACTTGTGGAACCACCATCTTGTATAAATGTTATCATATGTAGAAATACCACGAAATACCAATTTGAAGAATCCTCTATCATGGAACCACTTATAGGATTTGTCAATATGATCTTTTCTTGAACATTTGCTATCTTTATGAGTACCACTTGTAGGATATCACTTGTAGATCATTATCTAGACACCACTTGTAAATACTACTTGAAGAAATACTTTGAGTCTAGATACCATTTGAAACACCCTAGATATCCATTTGCATAGTTGTCTTGTGCTTGTACCCATATCATTGTCATGAGCTTCTAGTATGACTTGAACTAAGTTGATTTGCCTAAGATTCTAAGTCCGGTTTGATCCAATGACAAGCTTCTTCACTCCTCATACTAAGGGTTATCTTGCCAATGTTGTACTTGTCACTTGTTAGCAATCCAAACTAGATCAAGTACTTGGGTTCACTAGCTCATGAACAAATTCATACACATACCACTAGATCATTTAAACAATTCAAGCAATAGTGGTAGGCTATGAATTTTAAACATTTCATTTGTTATGCATGATCCTTAGTAAGCATGTACTATATGCACTAATCGCATACTAGTAAGGGATGAAATGATCATGCACATTGCAATGATACCTTTGTTATGTTGGAGTAGAGGATAGTCACATAGATTCCAAGTCATTAATCCAATAGTAATGTGAAGTCCAATTTATAAGCTTGGTGAAGACCAATCATTATAGAGAAATTTATTCTTCACCCATATGAAATGAAAACCACTAATAATCAAGTGCATTATCTCTTGTTGTGGTTGGCTTGCTTTTTCTCTTTGATCAATGCTTGCATGAGAGAAGTACTTATGATACCAATTTCATAACCATGACTAGCTCTCTTTTGGGTGTTGCTTGCTTTTCTTGATCAACCCTATTGATTGCTTCAATTAAGCATCTCAAATGTCCCTTGAATACATCACTTCCATGTTAGCCTTCCAAGCCGGTGCTCGGTTTACCCACCCATGGGCGACAAGCCCCCTCAGCAGGGAGAAGTGACCTCTCTCCAAAGAACCATCCTTGACACTTGCTTGAATTGCATTTGATTGATTGATCTATGGACTTAACTTGATGAGTAACCTTGAATTATTCTTTAAGTCCTTTTCTTTCTACCAAATGATCTCCAATCATTACTAGAACTTGAACCTCATCTTCATCTTGAGTTTGATCTTCATTTTCAAATTTGAGTACCAAATTTATACACTAAGTACATTCCACAATCAATGCCCTTGTACTCATTTCTTGTCATGCTTTTAGATCAATTCAAAACCAAACTTAGGTACCTCAAACACTTATAAATATGTTTCCAACTTGAGGACCTTTCACTTAAAGTGACTCTAGATCAATCCAATAACTATCACTTTTCTGGCAGATTCTGTACCCTTCAAAGAATAATTCATATCTCCCAATGTACAGATCCAAATGCCATGAAATTTGGTGGAGATGTGATTCACTAAGTCATCTAGCAACTGTAAAAATTTTAGCTTCATTTGACTTCTAGATTGCTACTAGATTTCAAATCTTGCACCACTGCTACATGCTGAAAACTGCTGCTCTATAGTTTACAAGATGTACTCCAAAGCCGAAGCATCTCTTATCCAATTCTCATGAAATTTGTACAGCATCTTATAACATAAGTCTAGAGCATGTATACCAAAATTCAAGCCAATCCAAATAGATTTGGTCACTCAAACTCAGACTTAATCTCAGCTAGCTCAGATTTTCAATAATGGACAGATTTCAATACATTGAGCTATACTTCACCAAATTGAATCAAACTTGAAACTAACTTGTTTGAACACTTTCATAAGACATATATCCATTCAATCCACTTACTAAATGTCATCTCATAAATTTATCCAACACAAATCAATCCAAATTTGATTGCTAGGCATTTAATCCATTCAATCATCTCATAGCAAGCAACATTGCATATATATCCAATTCAATCAACTCATATGCACCCAAATAAAATGATCAACTAGAGATATACCTTGGTTATCACATGATCATCCACTTAGCAAGCTCTAACTCAAATATTTGCAAGCCATCAAATATATCCAATAAATCATCACAATCTTGAATGTTGCACTTGTATGTTGTAGCATGTGGACTCCACTTATTTTGACTTGGCATTGGGATAGATATGCACTAAGCTTTAAAACTTGATTCACCATATGATGACCAATATGAATCAAAATGAATCAAGCCTCCAATGCCGATGGTACCTACAACCAATCATCCACTTTTTGATGGTACCCAAACAAATTTGGGTCCTCTCAAGTTAGGAGCAACGTACTTAGGCAAAGCCTTAGTATGGGTAGCGGGATGTTTTGCAATTCCAACCAATGAGGTACCATTGCCATCCTTTCTAAGCATGTTAGTATCATTAATTGAACTAGGCTTAGAATTATTACCTAGGGGGCATGAATGAGCCATGTGTCCCCTTTCCCGGCATGAATAGCATCTTCTCTTTGGTTGAGCCTTTTCTTCCTTGCTCATGTGATGCTCTTCATTGCCTTGCCTCTCATGAGTTGCTTGAGCCTTCTTCTCAAGCTTGGTAGGACACCCCGAAGCAAAGTGTCCCATATCTCCACACTTGAAGCACTTGATGTGAGCCAAATCTCTCTTCTCGACTTGATTCTTGCTCATCATCTTGGCATCTTGGATTTGTATTAGATGCCTTCCTCTTCCACCCCTTCTTGTTTTCTTCTTCATCATCATCAAGTCACCAACATCATGATTGATCTTGACTTGAGCTTGGGGTATCTTCTTTTCATCTTGTGGCCTCATCTTTGGCTTTTTGGTTGGGCAAGACTTGGCAAGGTGACTCATCTCATGGCATTTAAAGCACACGAAATGAGATAGCTTCTTTTGTTCTTGCTTCTTTTTGTTGCCCTTGTTCTTGTTGAAGCCAATGCCACTCTTGTCACCATAGCTTCTTTGAGTCTTTATCATGTGCTCAAAGGTGACTTTTGAGTTGTAGCACCTCTCTAACTTGTTGCTCAATTTCTTCACTTCACTTTTGAGCTCATTGTTCTCCTTCAAAATGTTAGTCTCACAAGACATAGACGTAGAACAAGCATATATATGTGAAGAACATGGCATATCTAATAAGTCATCACAAGAGGTGGATACATGCTTTCTCCCTACATCACATGGGTTAGTCACATTTTGCAATTGATCATTTGATCCATGTGATGAGCTCTCATTATTTTTAATTTTCTTTAAAAACATCTTAATGAGAGAAACATGTTTTTCTAATAATTCCTCATGAGATGCAAGTACTTTCTCATGAGTCAACATTAGATTCTCATGTGAAGATTTAAGAACATCAAGTAAGTGCTTATGTTCTTCACATGAGTTCTTTAGAAATGAGTTTTCATTTTCCAATTCCATTGTTTTAGCTTTCTCATTTTCTAAAGACATGGTCATGCTAGCAAATCTACTGACAAGCTCATCATATGAATCAACATGATCAATCACATTATCATTTGATACCTTTGTGTCACCTTGTGACATGAAGCAATGTGATATAGTGGATGGGCTTGTAGTAGCATCATCAAGGCCCGAGCATGAACCAACGTTGTCACCATCAAGTGTGCTTGGGGTAGAAACATCACTTGCAACACTTGATGTGTCATCGCAATCCTTGTCAAGTGAACTTGTGGTAGATCGATCATCATCATCACTTGACCATGAGATGGAGCAATCCTCCACAACCACCGTGTTGTGGTCATGCTCAACATCATCATGTGCAACCTCCTTAGTCTTGACATCATCATCATCATCGGTGATAGCTCCATACTTTTCATTGAGATAGGCCCATATCTCATGAGCGGATTTGAGGTCCATGATCTTACCAAAGATGCTATCATCCAAAGATCTATACATGATGTTAGTAGCTTGGATGTCAAGATCTAGGCATTTCTCTTGTGCTTGAGTTAGATTATCTTCATCCAATACATGAGAAAAGCCTACATCTACCATCCACCACATTTGAGGGCAAATAAACTTAAAATTGCATATCATCCAATTTTTCCATCGTGCAAAGTGTGTGCCATCAAACATGTGTGGACACTCAACATCTAGCCCATATTCCGCCATCCTCTCGGGTCGGTGAAGACCACAAATGAGAGACCGGGCTCCGATACCAATTGAAGGGTCGAGATGGCGGACTAGAGGGGGGGTGAATAGTCCTTTCTAAAATTAATCGCGTCGGTAAACCGAAACAAATGCGGAATAAAAACTATCGGTCTAGCCAAGACTACACCCCTCTATCTGAGTTCACAAGCACCTCACAAAGATCCTAATTAAGTAACTAAGGTGCTTTCCTTAGCAAGAGCTCTCCTAAATAATTCTAGAGCAAGGTCACACAAACCTATGCACTAGTACTTTAGCAAAGCCGGGGAGCTCCTACACAACTAGTAAGCAAAAGCACAAAGCCAACTAAGCTCACTAGCAAAGCTCAATAGCAAGACAACTAATGCCAAACTAGAGAGCGCAAATTACTTAGCTACACAAACTAAGCAATGTGACTAACAAGGTTACACAAACCAAATTAGCCACGCAACGGGTGCTACTTCTATGCTACACAAGCAAGAAGGTAACTAGCTAGCTACACAAGCAAACTAGTTATGAGAGCAACAACACAAGCACAATATATATGTGAAAGTAATACAAGCTTGTGTATCGAAAGCAAACCACCGAGAAGATGTACACAATGTTGACACGGTGGTTTTTCACCGAAGTTCACTTGGTTGCCACCAAGCTAGTCCCCGTTGTGGTGATACACCCACTTGATGGATCACGAGCTAATTGACTATCAAGAGTCAAACCCTCAGCGGGTGCCGCACATCCACTCTCAAGATGGGGATCCTCCAAGCCACGAGCTTTACTAGAGTTGCTCTTCGCGATCCCCGCGGGGTGAGCACAATCCCCCTCACAAATCCTCTCCGGAGCCTCGCACAATCTTCTTGCGAGCTTCGACGGAGCCACAAGCCACCAAGCCGTCTAGAAGGTGGCAACCTCCAAGAGTAACAAGCACCACCGGCTTGCAACACGAACACCTAGTGCCACTCGATGCAACCTCACGATGCAATCGCACTAGAATCGCTTTCTCACTCGATCCGATGAACACTATCAAGCATGAGTGAGTTAGAGGGCTTCCAAGCACTACCACATAAGCCACCAAGGCCAAAGTGTGCTCAGCTACCGGCCAAGACCGGCCAATGGGCTATTTATAAGCCCCTCCACGAAAATAGCCGTTGTACCCCTTTACTGGGCACAACACGCGTTGACCGGACGCTCCGGTCAGGGTGACCGGACGCGTCCGGTCACTACACGACAGACGAAAATCGCGCGAGTCAGAACTAGTCGTTGTGCTGACCGGACGCGCTCCTTCGAATGACCGGACGCGACAGTGCCAGCGTCCGGTCGCGTTCCAGTAAGCTCCTGCTACGACCGGACGCGTCCGATCGTACGTGACCGGACGCGCCGCGCGTCCGATCGTCACTGCCGCTGCGTTCTGCTTCTCTGGACACTTGACCGGACGCGCCGGTCCTGTGAGGCACCGGACGCGCCGGTCGCGCGCTTTACTTTTACGCCCAGTTGAACTGACCGGACGCGCTGGTCAGGCCAGACCCGCGTTCGGTCACAAGCCCTAGCGCCCGCACCGCGATGAACTGACCGGACGCGCTGGTCAAGCCAGACCCGCGTCCGGTGCAGCGTCCGGTGCAGCGTCCGGTGCACGCAGTGACCTCCGTTCGCCTCCGTTTCTTTTCCGACTTTTGGCGCAATAGAAAATAGGCATTTCACTTCTCCAAAATGCGCCGAATCCCGCCTCGCAAGCTCGGCGGGAGGGAGAGAGGAACCCAAACCCCTCTCTACCGCTTAAACTCCACCGCCTTCGCAAATGTGCCAACACCAACAAGTGATCACCACCTTGTGTACGTGTGTTAGCATTTTCACAAACATTTTACCGAAGGGGTTAACCACTCAACTTGCCACGCCACTCGATCCTAGCAACGATGCATAGTTAGATCACTCGAGTGGCACTAGATGACCGATATGCAAACAAGTTTGCCCCTCTTAATAGTACGGCCATCTATCCTAAACCCGGTCATCAACTTCTCTACACACCTATGACCGGTGAAATGGAGATGCCCTAGGTTATACCTTTGCCTTGCGCATTCCACTCCATCTCCTCCGACGTTGATGCAACACATGCACCAACCATATCACAAATGATATGATCCACTTCACATCATCATGTGACCTTGGTCCATCGATCTTGACCTCACTTGCTCTTCACCGTTGCGTCGGTCCATCGGCGCCAAGTCATGCTCAAGCTTCACCGCCTCACGGTCCATCGCTCCAAAGCCTCCGACTTGCCCTTCACACTTGCAACCGGTCCGTCGAGCCAAGCCTCATCTTGATCTTTGCCACCTTGGCCACATGACTCCATGTCATGTCTCATATGCAATGAGCTCCTTCATGACATCATTGCCTGTGGACTAATTCCCTGTGTATCTCACTTTAAACACAATTAGTCCACCTAAGGTTGTCACTCAATTACCAAAACCAAACAAGGACCTTTCAGCGGGTGACCGTTCCGTTGAAGCACTGCACCCACACCAGTAGCCAAGGCGTCAGTCTCAATGTGGAAGGGAAGGCAGAAATCCGGAAGGGCTAGCACTGGGGCTGAACTGAGACCTTGCTGCAGGGTGGCGAAAGCTGAGTCATGATCTGGCATCTAGACAAAGGCTGCATCCTTTTTCAATAGGTTTGTCAATGGCCGAGCAGTCATACCAAAGTTGCGGACAAATTTATGATAGTATCCCGCAAGGCCGAGGAATCCGTGCAATTCATGAACATTGGATGGAGTCGGCCAACTGACAATAGCCTGTATTTTGGCCAGGTTGGTGGAATGCCCCTGCTCACTGATAACATGTCCCAAATAAGATACCGAGCGCTTGGCAAACTGGCATTTGGACAGCTTGATCTTTCACTGATTGGCAGACAGCCCACTGAAACACTTGAGACAGGTGGGATATGTGCTCCTCATATGTTCTGCTATACACCAAGATGTGGTCAAAGAATACAATAACGAAGCGGCATAACCCAAGCGCTAAGGTGGCGTTCATGGCACCTTGGAAAGTCTCTGGGGCACCTGTTAGGCCGAAGGCTATGACCCTGAACTCGTATTGCCCGAGGTGTGTTTGAAAAGCTGTCTTAAACACCTCGCCTAGAGCCAATAGGATATGATGAAATCCAACTCGTAGGTCCAAATTGGAGAACCAGCTAGACTGAGACAATTCGTCCATCAACTGATCAAATACTGGCACTAGGAACTTAGATTTTGCTGTCAGTGCAATGAGATGTCGAAAGTCGATGCAGAATCGGTAAGAGTCATCCTTCTTCTTGATGATAAGCACTAGAGATAAGAAACTGTTGGTACTAGGCTGGATTAGGCCCTGTTGCAACATGTCATAATCTTAATGGGTTATGCCCTTGCTGAAGGTGTCCTGGTGCTAATCCTAAAAAAGGGTATGTTGTTGTTGATTCTTAAAAAAAGGTATGCTGGTTTTTCCATTCTGGTGCTCTCCATTTTGCTGATATCAGTTACCTAGCCGCAATGACTAGTTTATTATAATGCCCTGTTATTATATAATTGTATAAGAATAAGTAAATATATTACTTACTTTATGCAAATCTAATATGTTCATCAAGCTAATCTATTGGTAGCAAAAAACTAATAACCATAAACATCATATCAAACCAATGACTAGAACCCCCAGTGGTATGCATAAGCTTCCCTTCGTTATGGCTGTACAACAACATTGCAACCATACGAGGGCAGTTTCATGTATTGCCCCTAAAAACAGGGGAGCAAGCAGGATAGAAAAGCCTAGAAGGAATAACCCTGATCACACAAATAAACTCTTAGGAGCTAACATTGTGCTGATTGAGTACCAAGTAATCGAGCTATCCCATCCAATTCCTAAACCAGGGACCCTATAACTTATACAAACACACGGAGCAAGATGTACCATCCATTTCCAGAAAAATCCATATTCACAGGAACAACACACCAAAATCAACCAACCCCCGTCATCCTCCGGTAGCATCACATGTCAATTCAGTCGCAAAAAATAGAATGACGCCCCAAAATCAGTAAGCACAAAAACTGGAGGGGACTGGTGATGCAGGACGAACCTTGGCCTCGATCCTCCGTATCAAGTCGTCATGCGCAGCCACGTCCGCGAACAGCTCCCGGACCCCCCTACGGTGCTCCACTCCTGCCGCCTTCGATAACCGAAAAATAGCAAAAGGGTGTGGAAACTATTTGGGACGAATTAACTGGGTGCAGGATGAAGCCGTCTTCGATTCCTCACTGAGCCCCTTCTCTGCACACAAACCCTATAGCTCAATCCATCGATTGTCGCCGAGAATCGCCGGAGATGAATGGGGGGATCCGGGAGGAGGGAGGGGAAAGGAGGGAGACAAACCTGTGCAGCAGCGGCAATGAAATGGGGGTGGGTGGAAACTAACGGGCGCGGTTCCTGACGTTTTGAATGACACAAAGCGAATACATGAGAATGACATGTGGGGGCCAGCAGCTGTCGCGACGCAGACAAAAGAAGTCACGGGTCGCGTGACGCGTCGGGTCGCTGGGCTCGCGAACGCTGCGCGTGGGATGGACTATGCACGCGATAGGACAACGGCACGGCCGGCCGGAAACAAGTCTTTACCATTTTTAAATAGGCGATTGGATCGATCGATTATGCGTGCACGACGTACACCACTCACTAGTCACAACTCACTCGACGGCCGGAACACAGTACTAAAAGTATGGACAGCTTAAAAGGCAACACACGCTAGGGTTGTTTAATCGAAGGGCTAAACTTAATATTATGAACTTGGGTTAGGTTAACAAGAGACAGCCGGACAACCAGCTGCGTGCTTTTGGCTTCGGCGAGGTCGTAGTCGTACGCTAGCGTGGACGGCAATATAATGGAGCTAATGATTCCTGGTGTCCCTAACCACTTCAAGGAATCTTTTGACTCCGAGAGCAGTCCCTAACCCCTTCGAGATTAATTGTTCTACTGTTGTACCAGAGTTTATTATATGTCGTGCAAAAAGTCCAAACATATGCAGGAATTCCGAGGATTTTTTTATGTACTGTATAAGACAATTTAACTAGTGCGTCATGTGCGATGATGGAACAATGTGCCCGCCGAAAACAAAACAGCATATAGAGAATAGCTCATGTGCATTGCTCTAAACTGCTGGAGGATCTCTAGTGGACACTTCAAATTCCATCATCGGTATTTTCATTTGGTTATTCACTCCACCGTACTCTAAAATAGACTAGTCAAGTTTCGCCTTCCATATCCTATTGACTTATATTTTTTTCATATTCAATTTTTTTTTAAAAAAAAGTGTCCTTGATTTTCTAAAATTTACTGATGACCTAAAGTTCAAATAACTTACAAACAATTAACTTCGAGGAACTTAATTTAAAATATGCAATAGATTTTGAGTTAATTTAGTTAAAGTGTGTTCCTTGTGATTTTAGAAGCTTAATAATGTCACCCTTTGAATTTATGAAACTGGAGGAAATGAATGAATTTTTGAAGCAAAACATAGGGGCGCAAAATATCACCGAAACCGATTAACCAACCAAAACCAACTCGATTTAACCAGAATTGTCGTTGACAAAAATTCCTGAGTTTTATTTGGCAGCCTTTGGCATTATTTGGTGATCAATGATTTATTCGGTTTTGAGATGGCGTTAATTGATTTAACCAAAATATTTCTATGACTATTATATTAGACACTAAAAGATTTGCATGTTTAACTGTATCCCTATAAGACTTTATATGTTATAAGTATTCTTTGTTTCTTTTTTTTCCTTTTGTTCTATTGCACGTTACATTTCTTGTCTGGTGCTTTTTCTATGCAATTATGTTGTTGCTATCTCCTGTACTTTTTGCATTATGTCTTGTACAAGTATAATACGTGTTGCGGTTACCTGATTAAACGAACCGATTTAATAAAGCTGATTTTGATACGTTTTTAGTTTTGTGGCAACAATTTCAATTAACATTTTGCTGAAATAAAAAAATGATAACCAGTTTCATTTAGCCTTGTTGACTTTAATAGAAAACTCTTGAAGATATAGTCTTAAACTATTTCCTGGGTGCGTTAGACGCACTATAAAAGTGAAATGATTATGATATTTTTGTTTATCTTACGCACTAACCAGATCAACACTTTGTTGCTAGTCTTAACTAATACTAATGTGCTAGTACAGTAAGAGCAACTCCAACAGACTGGGTAAATGTGTATTCGTGAAGCCATTTATAGCTATTATGCTCCAAGAAAGCATTCCAACAGCTTGTCTATATTGTTTTCTATTTTTTCTAGCTGGGTATCCCACCATTCTCGCTGGCCATATTTCCCTAGCGAGTCCTTCTTGCTATATGTGTTTTTCAATTTAGCTAGGCTGTTGTAAAACTCTACATTTTAGATGGGCTTTCTATTTTATATAATGGCTAAATCTCACAATTTAGCATATAATTTTACCAAGTCTCTTGGAGTTGCTCTAAAAATGTTTATTCAGAAGAGAGCTAAATTAGAATAAAGACAGACCTAGCTCAAAGGACACTTCTGGTTTTTATCCTCTTGCAGTTGCCAGTGTGCATTAATCAAAAGGCACCCAAGGCTGGGTGTCACATGCTTGATGTGGCTTTTGACTAGTAATTTGTTTACCCAAAGGCCGCGCGGTTATGACAGTGAATTGAGACGGCGGCAACTTATAAGCGTCCTTGCCGTTGCGTAAAGACACAAAGGTAAAGTTTTGTCCCCTCTTTGGCTCTTGCAGAGTTTGGTATGCATGATCGATGGGTCGAATTTCTCCATTTTCCAGTTTCAACACCTTTATCATGTAGGCATCCTTTTTTTCAACAGCTAGGTGTTTGGGTACATTAATAATTAACATATGGTAGCCTAACCACCGTTAAAAAAAACTAATCGCCTGTACGGCACATCTCTGCCGACGTTTTTTTTGTAGATGGATTAGTTGCACATCCCGTGACGATAACCCTGTCTGGACCTAAAATGAGATGCTATGTCACGCTGGTGGTCAATTCGGTTGAATTGCTAGGAGAACATCACAAGATACTCCACAGCACATTCGCAAGATTTTGTCGTCAAAATCAAATCAACGTGAGCAAGGCAAAACTAGTTAAAATCGTGGCTGGAGCAAATCACACGCACTAATCTTAGCCAGCGATCGATCAGTATCAGTGTTAGTATAGTCTAACTCACGACTTCGGTTAACCGAAACCGATCGGTTCGGTTTCTCTGTGCTATATGAAATTCGGTTAGTAGAAAATTAGGAATTGATCGGTTAGTTAGAAAACTAGGAACTGAGGAATTTCGGTCTCGGTTAGTTCGGTTCGGACCGAACCGACCAAGCCATTCATTACAACAGCGAAACAGAAAAAAATCGAGAAAAAACACGGCAGCTATCGCCCCTTCTCCAGATCCGACACTTCTCGACCCTCGTCGACAGCAGAAGCGGCGAAGGAGGACTCCAGGCAGGAGCAGGCGGTGGTGGAGGGCTCCATTCTAAGCCCCGCAACGGCGCGGCCTACGGACGCTTGCGTAGGCGGTGAGCGGTAGCAGCTCGATGCCTCGGCCTCTAGGGCAGGCGGTGGCTCGCCTCCATGCTCCAGTTTACTCAGGCGAGCGCAGCTGCATGAGGCGCAGAGGTGGAGGCGCCGTGGTACTGGGGACGGGGAATACTAGGATGGGCGCCTGGGCGGTGGGGATAGGAGCTGAGGAGGTTGTGTCATATGTCTAGGGTTGGTATGTGGGTTAGGCCTCTTTTGCTATTGGGCCAAATGCATAGATTCGGTTATTCGGTTAACCGAGGTCCAGAATTGAATTATCCGATAATATTTCGGTTTCTGAGAATTAAGAACCGAAATTTTCGGTTTTGGCTAGTTTGGTTTATGTTACGGTTATTTCGGTTCGATTTTTATTTTTTTCCCAGACGGCGCCAGAGTGAGCTCCTGTCCATGAGCACATGAACCGTCGAGCACCACTCGTCTTTCTGCACAGCGCAGTGGCGCACTTGCCGCCTGGCCGGACTTCTGGGGATGGTGACGGGTCACGGTCTCGTGATCTTCTCGTGATCTCGTCTCATGATCGCAGATTCGCAGGTATCCGGAGTCAACAGCTAGCTAGCACTAGCCGTAACGACGACACAGTAGTGTAGTACTGGCACACGTCGCCACGCGCAGCTCCCTTCGCGGTTCGCGCTGCTGCTGCTGTTGATACTGGCCTGTCGGTTGGAACGACCAGACGGACTGCGCATCGATCGCCACCTTGCACTCGCCAGACGCGCCCGCCCGGTGCCGTGCCCAACTGCCCAAGCCCATGCCGGCCCGGCCCTGTTCACGTGTTGTAGGCCGTATTTTTTTTTCGAGAATAACAGTATTTTCTTCTCGCAGCGAATCAGTAAACGTTGCTTTCAGCCCTGCCTGATCAGGCAAGCGAACCGAACCGAACGCGACGCCAACAGAGAGGACACTAATGGTGCGGGGTGGTTGCCCGCCGAAACGATTCGCGGCCGGCCGGTCGAGTCATTCTGGACGACGTGAACGTGATCGGGATCGAGCACGTGGTTCAGTTTCTGCTTTAGGATAAAAATAAACCAGAAATCTGCTGATCTACTAGATCCTATCGAGACAGTTCCTTTTTCCTTTTTTTAGCAGGAAGTAGAGTATGATCGCCATTGGCATAGCCTAGCTGCTGCCAGTGCAGCTGTGGTGGAGAAGCGCGTCGCGGCGGTCACGTCGTAGTCCACTTCAGGAAGTAACCGCGGCGATACGCGCTGCGGCATGTTTATCTGGCTTATAATCTGTTTTATTCGTCTGGTTTTTTCAGCCAGAATAATATTTTTTTCTCACAAAAAATCAGTCAACAATGTTTTTCAGCCGGCTTATAATTCCAGCTGAACGGGCCATGATTCTGCACTGTACTCTACTACTTTTAAGGTAGGGGTGCTTAGTTTTCACCTAAAATATTTATATCTCATCCCATCAAATATTTAGAGACATACGAGAAGCATTAAATATAAATAAATAAATAATTACACAGTTTATATATATTTTGCGAGATGAAACTTTTAAAACTAATTAATCTATGATTAGATACTAATTATTATAGTTACACATGTGTTATTGTATCCTGAAAACTTTAAACTAAACACGCTCTAAAAGGTTTGGTTTGGGTCGACCGAAGCCGAACATTGTGCGTCACGCTCCATGGCTCCACCTGAGGTTGTACGGCTGGTTGGCTTGGCCACAAACTCGAGCGAACATGTGGCAGCCAACGGTACTCCCTCCGTCACAGAAAATTTGCAGTCGTAGGACTGGTCACGCAAACCAATGTAAAAGTGAAATTACTCCCTACTAGGTAAATACTCTTTGGCTTGACCTGTTGCGGAGTCGAGTTTCAGTCCCAGCGTCCGTGAACGGGAGAAACAAGTGGATGAGAGTAGGGATGAAAACGGACGGAATTTTTCCCGTACCGTCCCGTTCCGTTTTCTATATTTTCCCGTCCGTTTCCGTATTTATGAGATCCCGTTTTCGTATTTGCGGAAGTAGAAAATGGTATTTTCCGTCCGTTTCCGAGTAATCCCGTTTTAATATGGAATAGACCCGTATTTATTCCGTTTTAATCCCGTTTTCAATCTATGCTCAACATGTTCAACAATTACATGTCCTTATGTTATGTTAATATAACTACGAATCATCAAATATGCATGTTATGTTCACGTACATAGCATGTAAATGAATATTAAACTTTGTATATATTATTACATGACTTTATATATCTATACTTTGAGAATATTATATTATTTGATCTTAATTTAATTTTCCGGCTCTCCATCCGTATTTGTTCGTTTCCGTATGTCCGCATATTCCGATTCCGTTTTCGAACCCGTATTTTCCGAACCCGATCCCGTTTCCGCCAAAAAATATAGAAACGAAAGTAGAAATAGGGTTTTTTCGTCCGTTTCCGTCCGTTTTCATCGCTAGATGAGAGAGGCTAGCATCCGTGCATGAGAGAAACTAGTGGAGGAGAGGTTGGCCACGTGTCCTTGCTGAAGTTGTCTAGATATTTTTTATTGTTCAGCGTACGGTGCTGGAATGGATGTACTTACAGGCTTTTGCGAGTGAGTGACTTGACACGACCTAGAAGGTTTAGTTGCCAATTTTTTTTTTGACTCGTCCGATCGCATGGAATATTTAGATATATACGTGGAATATTAAATGCAGATAAAAAAATTAATTGCACAATTCTCAGAAAAATCACGAGATGAATCTTTTAAACCTAATTAGTCCATGAAAAGCCTTAAGTGCTATAGTAACCAACATGTGCTAATGACGAATTAATTAGTATCATTAGATTCGTCCTGAAGTTTTCTAACAGGTTCTGTAATTAGTATCATTAGAATCTTTTAAACTTAATTAGTCATGAAAAGCCTTAAGTGATGCAACGAAGGCATCGCGCCCCCCCTAGCCGGTCGCTCCACGTCACCGCGCGAGCTCTACACCAATGAACTTGAAATGTCGACGAGCCTCTATTTTTCCCAAGCAGCAAAGAGATGTTGCGCTGAACGCGCATATTGCAAGTGTACATTGCAAATATTTTGGATGTTTTAGAGGTACGTTGTAATTGTTTTATGCGGATGTTGCAAAAGCAGATTGAGATATTGCATATGTTGCAATAGTTGTATAGGTATGTTGCAAGCTTTTGTTCCCTATGTTTCATCTGTTTTTTCAGATATTTGTTGCAAGTGTGTTTATCTGGATGTTGTATACATTTCACACATATGCTGCAAGTATTTTATCTGGATGTTGCGTATGTTTTCCAGGTGCTTTTGCAAGTATTTCAGAAACATGTCTCAAGTGTTTCATATGTCTTTAGACGTATGTTGCAAATGTTATATCTTTATGTTTTAAAACTAGACTGGATGTTGCATATGGGAACGCACGTGGGAAGCGGGAGGGGGCACGAGTGGTCCTCGTGCATAGTCTAGTGGCGCGGGCGATGTCCGAGCGGTGCGGGAGACGTCCGGGGTCACGCTGGCGGAGACGTGCTGGCACGAGCGAGTGCGGCACGCAGGAGACGGAGGGCAGCACGGGCGTCCGGACGTGGGTGTCCGGAATAACGTGCGAGCGTTAGCAGTCCCGTATTCCTAAACTTGTTCATTCACGTAATTCATTGAGGAAAATACCCACTCAACACACTAGCAGTTACTATTGAAGGACTAGCATGAGAGGTTCATAAATCATAAACAATCTTTGTGCACTGAACATGAAGCGACCAAGTTGAGACCTGAAGGACAAAGTGAAGAAGGTCCGCGATGCACGTTTTCCAAACCGCACATCCTGAGAAAAACTGGATTACCCTCTGTTCCTTGAAGGCTAAAAAAATTCATTCATGCCAAGTTCGTACATGTTAGCATAAAAAGGGGATGACATGTTTTTATTTTTTTTCCTATCAAGTTTATATCAACCAAGCAGGCAGGCAGCAACGGACCTCTTCTACTATCGGAAGGATTTTTCGTGAATACCACTGTCCATCAACATTTGTATTTTTAAATAAATTTATTTTAAAATATATTTCATAGTTAGTCTAGTGATGTTATTTTACGTATTTTTTTTTATACATTTGATCAGCTTTAATATTGTTTGATTGACTCTTTAAAAAATTTCATTATTTTTAAACGGATGGAGCACCGTCTCATTGTTGGCCTTAGTGAGGGCCCTCATGCTCTCTGCCTCTCAAACCTCCATCCTCCACGCCTTGATGTTGGTGTCGTATCTCGAGTCTAGATCATAAACCAAGACAGAGGTATTACTATCTACAAAGAACGGATTTAGACACTGAACTAATATGTTTGGATGTGTTATGCTTTTCGTAATAGAAGCACTTTTCAAGAGCTGAAGTAAACACAGCCCATGTTCGCTTATGCTGAAATTTAGCTTATGCTGATTCGCTGTGAGAGAAAAACACTATTCGTTGGCTGAAAAGCAGTTCAAACGAACATGGCTGCAAACTAAACCTAGAATCAAAATTCAGTTTGACCTTTTGCAGGTCTAGTCTAACTTTTGCTCAAGTATATGGCTATTCGTGTCCATACTAGATCTTAGATGCTAAATAGTTCAAAAATATATATACAAACTAGATGTAGCTTACCTGGTTAGGTTATTTATAGTGATTTTGTCGCTCTCAATATGTGACACCTGGGTCTTTTGAAGATGTTTATTTATAGGATAGAGTTTCAATCTCAATCTTAATATCACAGGGAAAAACAACTCAAAAATACGTCTTTGTGAAACTTGGAAAACCGGAGAGTCGCGCTGTCGTTATTACACCAGCAGACTGAGGTTGAGAGTCTTCTCACAGACGTGGCACGCACTACGCCTCACTCGACGGGACGTGACATACGTTATTGGTCGAGAGAACACGTCTTTGGTAGTACGGCTTCATTATCGATCGCTTGTGCAGTTCGTTATGTTTCTAAGTCATGGAGTCAAGTGTCATGTGGCTTGTGAATCCAATCCAATAATAAAACAAGACTGTGCATGGTATAATTGGTAACGAGAGAGCCTGGTCATTCTCGTATGCCCGGTAATCTCCGGGCTCAAATGAACTTCTTGAGCGCCCAGCCTGAAAGGCCACATAGAAAGAGACTAGTAACACGTACCACATCGATTTGAAAGGCCACATTGAAAGAGCCTGATGAAGATCATTTGACACCGTAATTTTTATCATTTCTTTCTACAATCTTAACTAAATTTAGCTTCGTTTGACCAAGAACAACTAGAAATCTCTTCCACATCTCAAGGACCGGAGAGTAGAAATACGGGGCAGAAGAGCCGGTGGTCACCGTCAAAACTTTTGGTTTTACCGCAGCGTAGCGCCGAGGGTCTTTTTCATCTGACAGCAAGGTGGGGAGCCGACTAAAAAAAACCCAATTATTCTGGACTTGTTTGTTAGGATAATATATAAATCCTTCACGATATTCACATGCGCCGTTTGCTGTACACATACCCCCGCGCCGCGCGGGAGCCCCCTCCCTTTCTCGCCGCTGCCCCTCTGGTTGTCCCTTTTTCTATTCCCGAGTCCTCCCCAACTCCCATCCCAAGCGGCGGACAGAGAGAGAGAGAGGAGTTGCAAGTTGGTGAGATGGATCTGTTGGAGCGGAACATTAAGAAGGGGGACACGGAGGAGGAGGAGAAGGCGCGCAAGGAAGAGGAGAGGAAGGAGGAGGAAGTGGGGGAGAGGAAGACGAAGACCCAGGAGCCGCAGCAAGGCCAAGGCCTCATCCTCTCACTCGCCAACGGCAGCGGCAGCAGGTACCTAGCGTCCTAGACTCACCTCTCCGAGACTCACCGCCCCGCCCTGCCCCGCTGAATCCGACGAGGCTTCTGCTTCCCTGGAGTGATTCGCGGCTGTTTGGTCCCTCGATTGGTGGGTGGAATTTGGGTTCGTTTCATCTCTCGTTCGTCTCGTCGTCTCCCCCGCGCTTTCCCCCCTTTCCTGTTCGCGGTAATTGTGGAAGTGCCGCGTGGGCTGGGCTGGGCCGCTGCTCCGGGCGAGGATTCGGAGCCGGCGTGGCGGATCCAGGAACGCATGCTCGCCCTCTCCTCGTAGACGAAATCCCCTTCGCTGCTTCGGTTGTCTACCGCTCCCGCTTTTCACTCCCTCCTCCTGTTGTGCTGCTGTCGCCGTGTAAAGTAGCCTTGTAAGTTTTAGCATTAAATGTTCGTATCCAGATTCTGGTCTGCTGGGAGGGGGGTCGTCAGTTGCCGGAAATCTTCCTTTCCGGTCCTCACTCATCCTTGCTGTCATTAGCTGTCTTGCGTTTCTATCTACCCTATTATGATATTGATATGTCATTAATTATGGCGAACGCGAAACGGAAACAGAACTCCGTGGCTGGCTTAGTGCCAAATGTTTGCTTCCTTTTGTTCTAGGGCACTCAGTTCAGTTTGTCTTTGGGGGTAATAATTGTTTGAATGGGAGAGCCGATTTAGTTTCTTTGTTTTGGCTAAAATGGTTGGCATTTGTTTATGGCTGTTAGGCTTTTGGAAAGAACTTTAACAGATAGCGTGCAGATCCAAGCAACCATTTCCCCCTTCGTTTGTTGAGTTTCTTGTTGTAAAAATTGTTTAAAGCTTTATGAAAGGTTCTAAATTGAATTGCACAATCAGGTTAACCACGGATAATTGTTACTGTTTGTGATGCAAACCTTTAGTTGTAGAAATGGGAAAACATGCATAGATCTGATGAAAGTAGAGTTTAGCAGGCAGATAATTTCCTTGTTGCTGCCATTTAAGAAGGATTTGAAATGAAAAAAAACGAGTTAACCCCACTCTCCTCCAGTCCTACCTACAGTACCAAGGACCTTGTGCTAGAGTGCTAGACTGTGTGGTAGGGGACCAAGGACGCAGAGTCTGCAAACTGAGTGGAGGCATTGAACTGGTCCTTAAAATTTCCTCTGATGTTGAAGCTACTTTTTCCTTGAACTGGACCATTTTTCGCAGGTTTGTTTGCTGTGCTGTATCTAGTTGTTCAGTATATGTTTCTTCAGAAGCATTTATTTGTTTTGCCTCGACACGGCTAGAACAATTAGTGTATGGTTCTGCTATTTTCAGTTCCATTTTGTTTACTGGTTAGTTGTTATCCACCAGGCTTTGACCAATAGGAACATCTGGATTAATCAAATTCAAGGAAAAATCTTTATGACTCTGACAAAATGCTTTGCGATATCTGTACCACTAAGTCCCTACAAATGATTTGAAAGCCACTGTCCAGAAAGCCAATCCATTCACTGGCCAAGTAGCCTGTAGATATATCTTTCTATCAGAAATCTACCTCCATTTTCCGTTCATTAGGAAGTAGGATGACTGTTTTCCTGTGCCCGCACACACATTCTATCTCATGCATGTTGAATCCATCACATGGCATTATTACACGCTTTAATCAGAATTACTAGTAAGGGTGACATGGATCTGCCTACTTTTAATTCAGAGATGCCATTTTATCTGCCTTTGCGGCTTTGCATGTTCTTATTTTTGTGCATTCTTTGCTACAAGGTCTGGAATGTTGCCGATGTCGAACCCTTTAGCTAATCCCGCTCAGCTTACAATTTTCTATGGTGGATCAGTATGTGTGTATGACTCAGTGCCACCAGAAAAGGTAATATTATCTTCAGTTCATATACAGATATCTTGTTCTTTTGTACTGTCTGTTAAAATATGTATGCTAATACACCAATTTGGTATTGACAGGCTCAGGCAATCATGCTTATAGCTGCAGCTGCAGCAGCTGCGGCAGCCACCAAAAGCAGTGCTGCCACTGCTGTTAAGCCTCCAATGATGCCTACAGCCACTGTTGCCCCAGCAGCAGTCGTCTCTCCTGTGCTTACACGGTCTCCATCACTGCAGAGCACTTCTGTAGCAACTGGACAGCCTCAGGTTGTTGCTGACCCTAGCTCAATATGCAAGCTTCAGGCTGGTAAGACCACTGCATCTTTTGGGTAAAAATCTAGAAATGGAATACCTTTTTCAGTGTTGACATTGTCTAACATATCTTTAAACTATCTTAATCTGTTGGCCAGATCTCCCCATTGCCAGGAGGCACTCTCTTCTGCGCTTCCTTGAGAAACGTCGTGACAGGTTAGCATGATAGATAATAGCAACAGCACTTGATATTCTGAATGTTATTCTTAGGCTCCTTGCACAGGTTTAAAACTTTAGTTATAAAATGCTGTATGTGGTACCACACTATTTTCAACTACCCTGCTCTATTTGTTGTCCTCATGGCAGGGTAAAAAAATTAAAATAATTTTCCGTTACAATTGTATTTGAATTAGTGCACTTTCTGCTGGCACGTGCTCAATGACTGCATGCAATAAACAAAATGTGACTAGTTCATTTAAAACATTCCTCTAAAAATTCTAAAATTTCTTTACAGCAAGAATGAGTAGAGAGCCTGCTTCCATAATATAACACATAGCAGCTAATGGCCTTGGATCATGCAACTCTCTTGAGTTTTTAATATCTGCAAATCAAAATTAAGACTCGAGTTCTGGGAGCGGCAGTAGGTACAAAAACCGATGTTACTGCGTTTAGCTGCTCAACAGAGGAACCAAACTACAGAAATGTACTTCCATCATTCTTTTTCGATGTTAGAAAAAACATATCTGAGAATCTGGATGTTCCTGTGTATTCTCCTGTTATATGAAAAAGGCGGTCACTTAAAGATGCGGTCTCTAGGTTGCAAACTAACACCATTTTGTTTTTTCAGATATACGGTCTAGATGCCTGTTTTTTGCCTTATCTTAAAACGGAGTTTAGAATTGTTTCCTAGTACCCCTTTTATCATGGATTTACCGAATTCGGCTGATTAAATAAATGATGGCATGAAACAGGATCGTGAGCAAGGCTCCATACAGCCCCGCCAAGTCGTCCGATGGCATGGAGTCACCAGGGATGGAGGTGACTGTAACACCCTTGGTGTTACGATCCGCTTAACACCTCGCTTAAAAGCTAAAAGAAAATAAGTAAACGAGTTCTCGGGTTTTTAATTTAAAACGTACTTGAGGCGATAAGCGAATCTTGTGTGACTTAGTTTCGCGGACTTGAATCAACGTCCAAGTTAAATTACGCAGTGCGTAAAGATGTTCAGGGATGTCGAGCGACAATTCTGGCCAATCGATAGCGAACGGCTTGTTCTATTAGATTAAGCATGAAAAGTAACTTTTATAAATAAAAATAGAATCCATTAATAAAAAGAACGATATACATATATATATATAGCTTTTGAATCAAATTTAAATTCGCGCTTTGCTGGAAATTTTCACGTTACAAATAAACCATGTATATATATATATGTCTATATATATATGTATGTATATATATAAATATATATATATATGTATATATATACACACACGCTGCTACCGACGGAAGCACATGCCGATTTAATGGCTTCAGTGAGCGATGTGGCAACATCATCAATGAGAAATTGGGATCCGGCTCTGAGCATCAACTTTGCGTTGTGAATTGTCGTCTTTCCCCATCCTACTAAGGCCCTGTTTAGTTTCCAGAAAATTTTGCAAAATTTTTCAGATTCTCCGTCACATCGAATCTTTGGTCACATGCATAAAGCATTAAATATAGATAAAAATATAAAACTAATTACACATTTTAGACGAAATGGACGAGACGAATCTTTTAAGCCTAATTAGACCATGATTGGACAATATTTGCCAAATAACAACGAAAAGCGCTACAGTGCCATTTTGCCAAAATTTTCGGAACTAAACCGGCCCTAACTTGAGCAGCAATATTCATACCGGGTAGTGCGCCTGCCTGTGCACTCTCTCCTCTCTCTATCTGTCCTATCCCTGCACTGCACAGGAACTTATTGTACTGGTGTGACATGACGCTGCTCACTGTGGCACACAGCGCACAGGGACGCCCCGGCAGCCCATGCCCTGCCCGCGTCCTTGCTGTCTGCTGCCCTCGTCAAGTCCTTTCACCTTCTATGCGCGCGCAGTCACGTAGCTGAAGCCCACGCTACGCCCAGTAGCCACTGCCCCCTTGTCCATCAAAATTATGATCTCGTCGAGATGTCGCCGTCTGCCCCTGTGTGTCTCTGCTTCCCTTTTTCTCCCTTCCAGAGCTCGGCTCCGAAGCATCGCGGCGCCCGCCGTTGCTTTTCTTTTCCCCTTTGCGAGCGTTGTTTCTCCTCGCCGAGTCTCCGTGGCCGCGCTCTCGTCGCTTGACCACCGCAGCGCCTCGTGTACATCTGTACCATGCTTGTGGCGGCCCTGGCTGTCCGGTCATGCGACTCGCCCCCACCTCCGCGCAAGCTCCACGCCGCCGTACAGCAGCCCCTTCATCGGCACCTCTCCCCTCTGCTTGCGTTGCGCGAGCGCGCCCCTTCGCCTCGCTCCGCTCCGGAGCCACCGGGCTGCAGTCCTCGGATGCCGCTAGCCGCTCCAGCGCCGGTGCCCTCCTCTTCCTTCTGCCTCACCTCCGTGCTACGCCCTCCTCGCAGCGTCTGGAGCCCAGGAGCGCCGTCGTTGGCCATCACGCGCGAGCGCACGCGACCACCACGGCTCCATGCCGTAGTACTGCCCTCTCTACTCCATCTCCGTCGTGCCAATCCACCATCACCAACCACTGCCGCGGAGGCGCGCCCGTGCCTTGCCGTCGCGGCGTCCTGCGCGTCGGCACCCCGCCGTTTTCCCCCCCGGGCGCCCGCAGTCGCTTGCCTGGCCGGCGCCATCGCAGCCGGTAGACCGCCGCCACGGCTCACGCGGGCAGGCTACCGAGGGCCAGTTTGGCTCTTGCCGCGGCCCGCCTAAGGCCGCGCAGGTCCTGGTGCGGCTCGCTGGCGGGTGGTCCGCCGCCAACATGCTGTTCCCCGTCCCCGTCGTGCCGTTGCCGCCGCCGATTGGGCCGGCGATTTGGTTCCCTGCGCCGTGCTCTGTTTTGGAGGAAGGAGAGAAGGTGAGGAACGGGAATAGAAGTTTTCTTTGGATCCAAACGCGAAACGCTAGACTCTGATGAATAGGGTTTACTGGACTGCGGAGTGGTTTCGTAGACCTGCGGGGTCATTTCTGTAAATGCGCGCTGCTTGGTCGGCTGTTTCTGGTTTGCTGGGCCACGCCGCTCTGCTGGGCCGTGCGCCCTGTCCCCGCGCCTGGGCTGTGGTCTGCTCGCTGGGCCGCTGCCGCGCGCCCGCTGGCCGGTCGCGTGCCGCACTGCTGGGCCTGGCCGCTTCCGGATTGCTGGGTCGGCCGGAAGCCTGCGCGTTTGGGCCACGCGCGTCCTGCCCCGTCTGGGCCGGTCCCGTGCTCGCTGGGCTGATCTGGCCGTTGGGCCGAGTGGGTGATTGCTGGCCTCTTTATTTTTCTTAAGCAATTTCTAAATTCGCGTATAAGGCAAGTTTGTAAAATCAATACAAAATGATATAGGAGTCCAAAAAAAAATTATAAAACTAGTTTTGTTGAGTTCCTAAAATCCTGCTCTACCTGCTAGTATAATTTGTTCACATAGGGGGATAATATTCTTAGGAAGCTATATAATTAATTAGAGATAATTAATATTGTTAAAAGGAGAACTTTTAGGAATTTCCGTGGGAAATTGTTAATAGTGTTGAATCTGAAATTTTTTTACAGTAGGTTCCTAGCAATATTAGCTGCTTGCCATAATTTTGTAGCTCTAGAATAATTAGTTGCTAGATAAATAATAATGTCCTATTGCGAATAAAGAAACACAGTTGGTTTATATAACTAAAAGAATTGTTGAGAAATAATGCCTTGTTCGACAACATGGATACGTAGCTAAGTACGGTCGTCGTTAGAACTAGCTCGTTAACTTGAGAGGCGTAAAGCGTATTTATACGAGTCACGGTTGCAATCAATTAATTATATCTTTGCATGGCATTACATTGCATATCATAATAGGGACGTCGATGGATCACGGAGTCGTCGGGAGTTGCTGGAGGAATGGTGCTTTTGGAGACCATGTCGCCATGATGGAAAGCTAACTTCTGATTATATTTTCCCAGGCAAGCCCCGGTGCATGACCCCTATTATTCTGCACTTTATTTTATGTTTGTGCATTAAGTTTTAAGGAGTTGAATGAAACCCACCTGCATATATATCTTGATCCCATGAGTCTTACTAGTATGACAGGATCGTGTAGAATGCTATGCTACAGGACTCCGGTAGAAGTCGAGTGATTGCCTATCACTCGCGAGAGATAGGAAAATATATTATTGTTACTATTATCATGATACTATCACATGGAATGTATATGGATAATTGAAGACCGGGCGGAACGGGTTGGATGGACTTGGACCTGGTTGGGCAACAGAGCGGGGCTCTGGTTGCATTTGTTCCGCCTGTGTCAATTAAGGACCGTTCGTTGCATGGACCCTGGTCAAGTCACAGATTTATTGTCCCGAGCATATACTAGCGGATGGGGGCTAGGAAGACTTGTTTCTCTCTTGTCATGGGTTCCGGCTCTTTCCGGACCGGCTTTTTAGGGTGGTTATATATATTGGGTTGAGGAGGTCTAAGCACCATACTGAGGCCGGGCCTGCAGTGTTGGGGGCTTAGAGTCCGAGCTTGGACGGGGACCTGGACCCCTTGACAGGAGTGGAACGAGTTGGTCTTGCTTGTGCCCGGGGTACAAGCAATGCGTGTGTTTTTGGGGCACCCAGCTAGGCACATTGATTCGCGAATCGCCGTTTCTGCGTGACGGTACGGCTTGACTACGCTCTAGCATCGTAGTAAGAACTGGCAGCTAAAAGAGAAAGGAATGGTTTTTGTTTGCTCAACCCTGCTTGGTTATAGACTAGGTGCTTACATAGAAGGTTGGACAAGAAATAAAATACGGCTAGTAAAAATAAGAAGTTAAGGACACACTCTTAGTGCTGCTTCTTGCAAACAAGAAACCCACAAGCCAGAAAGCCTTGCATAATCCTTGGAGTCTTTTTCTTTCCTTCTGACGGGTAAGTCTTGCGGAGTACAATTGAGTACTCAGGGTTTGTTCTACCCTGTTGCAGGTGACAGGTGCTGATGAGCTGACACTTGTGTGTGGAAACCTCCTGGTGGGCTCAGCGAGGATTTCCTTTATGATGCGGAGTAGAGTTTATTTATTAAAACTCTCACTAAATGTTTTACAAAGAAAGTACTATTAATCTGTTATCATTCCATGCATTTAAACATTCTTCATGTTAATGTTTAACTTGTCATTAGATGGTTTCATATCCGCTGAACTCTGCTAATGTTTTATATTCTGCTGTTATAACTCCATAATGAATTACTCTGATGTTGTACTAAAAGTGATGTAAGAAATGGTAAGGATGTTGTAAGCTTTACTCTCTCATTTGTGATCCTGATGTAAAAATGTGGATCTTCGAGTTCTCCCTCGCGGTGTGCTCGACAGAATCAATTAGTTTAGTGTTCTCCCTTGGGTACTTAGGGTCTAATGGAAGACGAGTACTCTTAGGAGGGCATTAGATTAGGCGATTCTGCCACAGGTGGTATCAGAGCATAAATGAGACAATAAAGCTTCAAGATCCTTCCTAAATTAAAAATTTGACAATCAAACCTTTTCAAAAGTTAGGACGTTTGCATACGAAGTTATACAAGTAGCCCTATTACTATGGTTATGTATCCAGGATAGATGACACTCTGTTGACCTAGTTAGGCCTAATCCAGTTTTCTGCAGGTACCCTAATCCCGTGCCTAGTTCGCTAGCACCGACTAGCTTCAGGGAGAGCGTGATGTGCCAAAACTCTGAGAACGGTTGCCCTATATGTCGGTAACAGTGTGAGGACGGATAAGACGTGCATTCATGCATACCCTGTCGTGTAATAGTTGTTGAGGTCGACCAGTCGTTGTTCGTGAAGCCATGATGGTACTATAGTCTCGTACGTCGCGCACGCCTGTTGGTTCACGCCTGTCTGGCCCATACATTGCCGTACCCTTTCTGCGCTCTTGTCGAACCTCTGCCTTATAGCCGTACTAACCCTTTATGACCTCGGTCACTGCGCGTCGTGCGCGTGTGAAGATCTTGCTGTTCAGGTTTACTGGCCGCTCTGCCCTATATGAGGGTAGGCCTAGTCTTTTGGAACCATCATTCGGTGCATCCCAACTCACTTAGCCCTTTTCCCTTGAGCAAGTTCTCACTCAAGCCTTCTTTGCAACCATCACTCACCACTCACCAAAGATGGCAGGAGTCTGGGTTAGCAGCTACTGCCTAAACACCGAGGGTTTTCCCAAAATCCTGTATGCCACCCTGCAAAGACTCGGTGTTCGGGAGCGTCCCGAGTATGAGGGCCGTGAGTACATGAAGCGTGGCACTGAGCGATGCAAGGTCACCGTCTACATTGGCAAGAGTGAGGAGTTTCCTGACGTCACTGAAGCCTGGAATGTGACCGCAACCGGGTTTCGCTTTGGTGATACCTACCAAGTTGCGGCCCGTAAAGCCCTACGGCATCTCTGCCAGATCTTTGAAGGGCCCATTGCTCGTACCCCGATGCGGTTCTTTCCCCCTTGGGACAAGAATCGGCGGGTATGGAAGGCCCGCATGGAGGCTTTGCAAGGTCCAGACGTGCAAGAAGACAACCCGACCTTGGTGCACCTGACCTCGTACTTGCTGGCCCTGGATGAGCAGTACGACCGGCAGGCCTCGGAGCTGAGGAAGTGTCTCCACCGTGCTGAGGAAGCTGAGATTTTCTCCAGGATGCTCGAAGTGCAGCTTGCTGAAGCCCATGCCCACCTAGCAGCCGCTGAGAGTCGAGAGGCTGCCATGGCGGAAGCCGTCAAGGTGGATCAAGACCGTCATGCCCAGGAGCTAGAGGACGCCTATCTTGCCACAAGGGCCAAGCGGAGGACGCTCGCCACGGAAAGGCAGGAACAGTTATTCCGTTTCAGCAGGTCAGCCGTGATTGAATGATAGAGGACCTTGTATCAACCAATTGTGGATGTCCCAGTAGAACACTTGAATCCCCTTGATTTAAATCCGCCTTGGGATTTAAGCTCCTTGTTCCTTGATTTGAAAAGGAACCCTTGTTGCTTTAATTTCTTTGCAATCCTTTCTAATTCTGTGGTATATGACCCCACTGTTTTTACTGCGAGTAAGTTGGTAATAGTTGCCTGGTTAATAGCTTATGGTGCCGCGACGGAACCGAGGGCCTCCTGTGGATCGCGACCGCATGGTTGTGCCGCTCGACGCGCGCTGGTATCGAGGTTGTTGACCAAGCACTTTTATCAAGTTACACCGCAATACCACCTTTGCTACATATTTTCTCTTTGGTAAAAATATCCTTGTGTTATAACGGGAAATCCACGATGGGTTGATGGAGTAGTGCTCTCATAATTGCGCCTGAGGTAGCGGGGTTTTGGAAGAAGCATGTATGTTTCGATCTCAGGCTATACGAAAGGCCAGTGCAAGTTGGTTCCAAATGGAAAAGACGAGAGAGAAGAGCGATAAGGAAGAGTTAGCTCGCTTGTAGTCTGAAGTGTTTGGATCACCGATGGGACGTTGCCCCTGTGCCCGGTGACCGATCTACACTTGCCGGGTCGCTGTCAATACATGTCCTGCGAACGCCGTCAGTGGCAGGGCCCATGCGTGCCGCTCTCGCGTGGCCGCAGCATGGCGCCGCACTCCCCTCGCCCTTGCGCTGTACGCCCTCTTTCCCCGGCACACTTGTCGGCTCTCGATTTTCACCCTCGTTCCCGTACGGGACCCCCCTCTCTCTCATTTCTCTTCTCGCTGGTGTGTCGCTCGCACGCCTCCTTGCCGAGCGAACCCCGTCCCGTCCTTTCTCTTTTTCCCCCACTCAAGCTCGCATTGGGACCGCACCATGGCGTTGTTGTTTCCCACCCCGTGCCCCACTGGTGATCCCCCTCCACGCCGCCTCCGTTTCCGGTGCGCTGCGCCACCACCCCCGTCCACCAGGCTATAAATGTCACCTTGCTTGCCTCTCCTCCATTCCACCCCCAGACCGAGAATAGAGCCCAAAAATCGATCTTCTCCGTCCGTGCTCAGGTGGGAGAAGTTCGGGAGCAGTCGAGAAAGTAGAGTCGGAGGCAGGGTTACGAGATCCAGCCGTTGCTCGCAGAACTAGGGCCACCAGCCGAGGGATGGCGTAACTCAGAAGAAGGGATCTGGTTTCCATTGAAGAAGTTCAAGTTCAACTCGGGTTAGTTGGGTTTAGGGTTCGTGATGTTCGAGTTCTCAGTCTCTTGTTTCTGGCTCTGCTGGGCATACGCCATGTTCTGGATAATCATTTTCCTTTTGCTCCTCCACTGTCCCCGTTTTCGTCGCTTTTTAGAGAGGCTGTGAGTTGTATCAGTTTTGTCTTAGCTGTGTTGTCTCTCGATCCCTGAGGGTTTTAGTTTCATAGTGATGTAACCTCCGATGTAATCTCCGATTTAAGATATGGAATCGCGTTTTACCTCTTCTGAATCTTGCTCCGAATCTCGGGACGAGATTCTTTTTAAGGGGGATTGGTTGTAACACCCTTGGTGTTACGATCCGCTTAACACATCGCTTAAAAGCTAAAAGAAAATAAGTGAACGAGTTCTCGGGTTTTTAATTTAAAACGTACTTGAGGCGATAAGCGAATCTTGTGTGACTTAGTTTCGCGGACTTGAATCAACGTCCAAGTTAAATTACGCAGTGCGTAAAGATGTTCAGGGATGTCGAGCGACAATTCTGGCCAATCGATAGCGAACGGCTTGTTCTATTAGATTAAGCATGAAAAGTAACTTTTATAAATAAAAATAGAATCCATTAATAAAAAGAACGATATACATATATATATATATATATATATATATATATATATATATATATATATATATATATATATATATATATAGCTTTTGAATCAAATTTAAATTCGCGCTTTGCTGGAAATTTTCACGTTACAAATAAACCATGTATATATATATATGTATATATATATGTATGTATATATATAAATATATATATATGTATATATATACACACACGCTGCTACCGACGGAAGCACATGCCGATTTAATGGCTTCAGTGAGCGATGTGGCAACATCATCAATGAGAAATTGGGATCCGGCTCTGAGCATCAACTTTGCGTTGTGAATTGTCGTCTTTCCCCATCCTACTAAGGCCCTGTTTAGTTTCCAGAAAATTTTGCAAAATTTTTCAGATTCTCCGTCACATCGAATCTTTGGTCACATGCATAAAGCATTAAATATAGATAAAAATATAAAACTAATTACACATTTTAGACGAAATGGACGAGACGAATCTTTTAAGCCTAATTAGACCATGATTGGACAATATTTGCCAAATAACAACGAAAAGCGCTACAGTGCCATTTTGCCAAAATTTTCGGAACTAAACCGGCCCTAACTTGAGCAGCAATATTCATACCGGGTAGTGCGCCTGCCTGTGCACTCTCTCCTCTCTCTATCTGTCCTATCCCTGCACTGCACAGGAACTTATTGTACTGGTGTGACATGACGCTGCTCACTGTGGCACACAGCGCACAGGGACGCCCCGGCAGCCCATGCCCTGCCCGCGTCCTTGCTGTCTGCTGCCCTCGTCAAGTCCTTTCACCTTCTATGCGCGCGCAGTCACGTAGCTGAAGCCCACGCTACGCCCAGTAGCCACTGCCCCCTTGTCCATCAAAATTATGATCTCGTCGAGATGTCGCCGTCTGCCCCTGTGTGTCTCTGCTTCCCTTTTTCTCCCTTCCAGAGCTCGGCTCCGAAGCATCGCGGCGCCCGCCGTTGCTTTTCTTTTCCCCTTTGCGAGCGTTGTTTCTCCTCGCCGAGTCTCCGTGGCCGCGCTCTCGTCGCTTGACCACCGCAGCGCCTCGTGTACATCTGTACCATGCTTGTGGCGGCCCTGGCTGTCCGGTCATGCGACTCGCCCCCACCTCCGCGCAAGCTCCACGCCGCCGTACAGCAGCCCCTTCATCGGCACCTCTCCCCTCTGCTTGCGTTGCGCGAGCGCGCCCCTTCGCCTCGCTCCGCTCCGGAGCCACCGGGCTGCAGTCCTCGGATGCCGCTAGCCGCTCCAGCGCCGGTGCCCTCCTCTTCCTTCTGCCTCACCTCCGTGCTACGCCCTCCTCGCAGCGTCTGGAGCCCAGGAGCGCCGTCGTTGGCCATCACGCGCGAGCGCACGCGACCACCACGGCTCCATGCCGTAGTACTGCCCTCTCTACTCCATCTCCGTCGTGCCAATCCACCATCACCAACCACTGCCGCGGAGGCGCGCCCGTGCCTTGCCGTCGCGGCGTCCTGCGCGTCGGCACCCCGCCGTTTTCCCCCCCGGGCGCCCGCAGTCGCTTGCCTGGCCGGCGCCATCGCAGCCGGTAGACCGCCGCCACGGCTCACGCGGGCAGGCTACCGAGGGCCAGTTTGGCTCTTGCCGCGGCCCGCCTAAGGCCGCGCAGGTCCTGGTGCGGCTCGCTGGCGGGTGGTCCGCCGCCAACATGCTGTTCCCCGTCCCCGTCGTGCCGTTGCCGCCGCCGATTGGGCCGGCGATTTGGTTCCCTGCGCCGTGCTCTGTTTTGGAGGAAGGAGAGAAGGTGAGGAACGGGAATAGAAGTTTTCTTTGGATCCAAACGCGAAACGCTAGACTCTGATGAATAGGGTTTACTGGACTGCGGAGTGGTTTCGTAGACCTGCGGGGTCATTTCTGTAAATGCGCGCTGCTTGGTCGGCTGTTTCTGGTTTGCTGGGCCACGCCGCTCTGCTGGGCCGTGCGCCCTGTCCCCGCGCCTGGGCTGTGGTCTGCTCGCTGGGCCGCTGCCGCGCGCCCGCTGGCCGGTCGCGTGCCGCACGCCCGCTGGCCGGTCGCGTGCCGCACTGCTGGGCCTGGCCGCTTCCGGATTGCTGGGTCGGCCGGAAGCCTGCGCGTTTGGGCCACGCGCGTCCTGCCCCGTCTGGGCCGGTCCCGTGCTCGCCTGGGCTGATCTGGCCGTTGGGCCGAGTGGGTGATTGCTGGCCTCTTTATTTTTCTTAAGCAATTTCTAAATTCGCGTATAAGGCAAGTTTGTAAAATCAATACAAAATGATATAGGAGTCCAAAAAAAAATTATAAAACTAGTTTTGTTGAGTTCCTAAAATCCTGCTCTACCTGCTAGTATAATTTGTTCACATAGGGGGATAATATTCTTAGGAAGCTATATAATTAATTAGAGATAATTAATATTGTTAAAAGGAGAACTTTTAGGAATTTCCGTGGGAAATTGTTAATAGTGTTGAATCTGAAATTTTTTTACAGTAGGTTCCTAGCAATATTAGCTGCTTGCCATAATTTTGTAGCTCTAGAATAATTAGTTGCTAGATAAATAATAATGTCCTATTGCGAATAAAGAAACACAGTTGGTTTATATAACTAAAAGAATTGTTGAGAAATAATGCCTTGTTCGACAACATGGATACGTAGCTAAGTACGGTCGTCGTTAGAACTAGCTCGTTAACTTGAGAGGCGTAAAGCGTATTTATACGAGTCACGGTTGCAATCAATTAATTATATCTTTGCATGGCATTACATTGCATATCATAATAGGGACGTCGATGGATCACGGAGTCGTCGGGAGTTGCTGGAGGAATGGTGCTTTTGGAGACCATGTCGCCATGATGGAAAGCTAACTTCTGATTATATTTTCCCAGGCAAGCCCCGGTGCATGACCCCTATTATTCTGCACTTTATTTTATGTTTGTGCATTAAGTTTTAAGGAGTTGAATGAAACCCACCTGCATATATATCTTGATCCCATGAGTCTTACTAGTATGACAGGATCGTGTAGAATGCTATGCTACAGGACTCCGGTAGAAGTCGAGTGATTGCCTATCACTCGCGAGAGATAGGAAAATATATTATTGTTACTATTATCATGATACTATCACATGGAATGTATATGGATAATTGAAGACCGGGCGGAACGGGTTGGATGGACTTGGACCTGGTTGGGCAACAGAGCGGGGCTCTGGTTGCATTTGTTCCGCCTGTGTCAATTAAGGACCGTTCGTTGCATGGACCCTGGTCAAGTCACAGATTTATTGTCCCGAGCATATACTAGCGGATGGGGGCTAGGAAGACTTGTTTCTCTCTTGTCATGGGTTCCGGCTCTTTCCGGACCGGCTTTTTAGGGTGGTTATATATATTGGGTTGAGGAGGTCTAAGCACCATACTGAGGCCGGGCCTGCAGTGTTGGGGGCTTAGAGTCCGAGCTTGGACGGGGACCTGGACCCCTTGACAGGAGTGGAACGAGTTGGTCTTGCTTGTGCCCGGGGTACAAGCAATGCGTGTGTTTTTGGGGCACCCAGCTAGGCACATTGATTCGCGAATCGCCGTTTCTGCGTGACGGTACGGCTTGACTACGCTCTAGCATCGTAGTAAGAACTGGCAGCTAAAAGAGAAAGGAATGGTTTTTGTTTGCTCAACCCTGCTTGGTTATAGACTAGGTGCTTACATAGAAGGTTGGACAAGAAATAAAATACGGCTAGTAAAAATAAGAAGTTAAGGACACACTCTTAGTGCTGCTTCTTGCAAACAAGAAACCCACAAGCCAGAAAGCCTTGCATAATCCTTGGAGTCTTTTTCTTTCCTTCTGACGGGTAAGTCTTGCGGAGTACAATTGAGTACTCAGGGTTTGTTCTACCCTGTTGCAGGTGACAGGTGCTGATGAGCTGACACTTGTGTGTGGAAACCTCCTGGTGGGCTCAGCGAGGATTTCCTTTATGATGCGGAGTAGAGTTTATTTATTAAAACTCTCACTAAATGTTTTACAAAGAAAGTACTATTAATCTGTTATCATTCCATGCATTTAAACATTCTTCATGTTAATGTTTAACTTGTCATTAGATGGTTTCATATCCGCTGAACTCTGCTAATGTTTTATATTCTGCTGTTATAACTCCATAATGAATTACTCTGATGTTGTACTAAAAGTGATGTAAGAAATGGTAAGGATGTTGTAAGCTTTACTCTCTCATTTGTGATCCTGATGTAAAAATGTGGATCTTCGAGTTCTCCCTCGCGGTGTGCTCGACAGAATCAATTAGTTTAGTGTTCTCCCTTGGGTACTTAGGGTCTAATGGAAGACGAGTACTCTTAGGAGGGCATTAGATTAGGCGATTCTGCCACAGGTGGTATCAGAGCATAAATGAGACAATAAAGCTTCAAGATCCTTCCTAAATTAAAAATTTGACAATCAAACCTTTTCAAAAGTTAGGACGTTTGCATACGAAGTTATACAAGTAGCCCTATTACTATGGTTATGTATCCAGGATAGATGACACTCTGTTGACCTAGTTAGGCCTAATCCAGTTTTCTGCAGGTACCCTAATCCCGTGCCTAGTTCGCTAGCACCGACTAGCTTCAGGGAGAGCGTGATGTGCCAAAACTCTGAGAACGGTTGCCCTATATGTCGGTAACAGTGTGAGGACGGATAAGACGTGCATTCATGCATACCCTGTCGTGTAATAGTTGTTGAGGTCGACCAGTCGTTGTTCGTGAAGCCATGATGGTACTATAGTCTCGTACGTCGCGCACGCCTGTTGGTTCACGCCTGTCTGGCCCATACATTGCCGTACCCTTTCTGCGCTCTTGTCGAACCTCTGCCTTATAGCCGTACTAACCCTTTATGACCTCGGTCACTGCGCGTCGTGCGCGTGTGAAGATCTTGCTGTTCAGGTTTACTGGCCGCTCTGCCCTATATGAGGGTAGGCCTAGTCTTTTGGAACCATCATTCGGTGCATCCCAACTCACTTAGCCCTTTTCCCTTGAGCAAGTTCTCACTCAAGCCTTCTTTGCAACCATCACTCACCACTCACCAAAGATGGCAGGAGTCTGGGTTAGCAGCTACTGCCTAAACACCGAGGGTTTTCCCAAAATCCTGTATGCCACCCTGCAAAGACTCGGTGTTCGGGAGCGTCCCGAGTATGAGGGCCGTGAGTACATGAAGCGTGGCACTGAGCGATGCAAGGTCACCGTCTACATTGGCAAGAGTGAGGAGTTTCCTGACGTCACTGAAGCCTGGAATGTGACCGCAACCGGGTTTCGCTTTGGTGATACCTACCAAGTTGCGGCCCGTAAAGCCCTACGGCATCTCTGCCAGATCTTTGAAGGGCCCATTGCTCGTACCCCGATGCGGTTCTTTCCCCCTTGGGACAAGAATCGGCGGGTATGGAAGGCCCGCATGGAGGCTTTGCAAGGTCCAGACGTGCAAGAAGACAACCCGACCTTGGTGCACCTGACCTCGTACTTGCTGGCCCTGGATGAGCAGTACGACCGGCAGGCCTCGGAGCTGAGGAAGTGTCTCCACCGTGCTGAGGAAGCTGAGATTTTCTCCAGGATGCTCGAAGTGCAGCTTGCTGAAGCCCATGCCCACCTAGCAGCCGCTGAGAGTCGAGAGGCTGCCATGGCGGAAGCCGTCAAGGTGGATCAAGACCGTCATGCCCAGGAGCTAGAGGACGCCTATCTTGCCACAAGGGCCAAGCGGAGGACGCTCGCCACGGAAAGGCAGGAACAGTTATTCCGTTTCAGCAGGTCAGCCGTGATTGAATGATAGAGGACCTTGTATCAACCAATTGTGGATGTCCCAGTAGAACACTTGAATCCCCTTGATTTAAATCCGCCTTGGGATTTAAGCTCCTTGTTCCTTGATTTGAAAAGGAACCCTTGTTGCTTTAATTTCTTTGCAATCCTTTCTAATTCTGTGGTATATGACCCCACTGTTTTTACTGCGAGTAAGTTGGTAATAGTTGCCTGGTTAATAGCTTATGGTGCCGCGACGGAACCGAGGGCCTCCTGTGGATCGCGACCGCATGGTTGTGCCGCTCGACGCGCGCTGGTATCGAGGTTGTTGACCAAGCACTTTTATCAAGTTACACCGCAATACCACCTTTGCTACATATTTTCTCTTTGGTAAAAATATCCTTGTGTTATAACGAGAAATCCACGATGGGTTGATGGAGTAGTGCTCTCATAATTGCGCCTGAGGTAGCGGGGTTTTGGAAGAAGCATGTATGTTTCGATCTCAGGCTATACGAAAGGCCAGTGCAAGTTGGTTCCAAATGGAAAAGACGAGAGAGAAGAGCGATAAGGAAGAGTTAGCTCGCTTGTAGTCTGAAGTGTTTGGATCACCGATGGGACGTTGCCCCTGTGCCCGGTGACCGATCTACACTTGCCGGGTCGCTGTCAATACATGTCCTGCGAACGCCGTCAGTGGCAGGGCCCATGCGTGCCGCTCTCGCGTGGCCGCAGCATGGCGCCGCACTCCCCTCGCCCTTGCGCTGTACGCCCTCTTTCCCCGGCACACTTGTCGGCTCTCGATTTTCACCCTCGTTCCCGTACGGGACCCCCCTCTCTCTCATTTCTCTTCTCGCTGGTGTGTCGCTCGCACGCCTCCTTGCCGAGCGAACCCCGTCCCGTCCTTTCTCTTTTTCCCCCACTCAAGCTCGCATTGGGACCGCACCATGGCGTTGTTGTTTCCCACCCCGTGCCCCACTGGTGATCCCCCTCCACGCCGCCTCCGTTTCCGGTGCGCTGCGCCACCACCCCCGTCCACCAGGCTATAAATGTCACCTTGCTTGCCTCTCCTCCATTCCACCCCCAGACCGAGAATAGAGCCCAAAAATCGATCTTCTCCGTCCGTGCTCAGGTGGGAGAAGTTCGGGAGCAGTCGAGAAAGTAGAGTCGGAGGCAGGGTTACGAGATCCAGCCGTTGCTCGCAGAACTAGGGCCACCAGCCGAGGGATGGCGTAACTCAGAAGAAGGGATCTGGTTTCCATTGAAGAAGTTCAAGTTCAACTCGGGTTAGTTGGGTTTAGGGTTCGTGATGTTCGAGTTCTCAGTCTCTTGTTTCTGGCTCTGCTGGGCATACGCCATGTTCTGGATAATCATTTTCCTTTTGCTCCTCCACTGTCCCCGTTTTCGTCGCTTTTTAGAGAGGCTGTGAGTTGTATCAGTTTTGTCTTAGCTGTGTTGTCTCTCGATCCCTGAGGGTTTTAGTTTCATAGTGATGTAACCTCCGATGTAATCTCCGATTTAAGATATGGAATCGCGTTTTACCTCTTCTGAATCTTGCTCCGAATCTCGGGACGAGATTCTTTTTAAGGGGGATTGGTTGTAACACCCTTGGTGTTACGATCCGCTTAACACATCGCTTAAAAGCTAAAAGAAAATAAGTGAACGAGTTCTCGGGTTTTTAATTTAAAACGTACTTGAGGCGATAAGCGAATCTTGTGTGACTTAGTTTCGCGGACTTGAATCAACGTCCAAGTTAAATTACGCAGTGCGTAAAGATGTTCAGGGATGTCGAGCGACAATTCTGGCCAATCGATAGCGAACGGCTTGTTCTATTAGATTAAGCATGAAAAGTAACTTTTATAAATAAAAATAGAATCCATTAATAAAAAGAACGATATACATATATATATATATATATATATATATATATATATATATATATATATATATATATAGCTTTTGAATCAAATTTAAATTCGCGCTTTGCTGGAAATTTTCACGTTACAAATAAACCATGTATATATATATATGTATATATATATGTATGTATATATATAAATATATATATATGTATATATATACACACACGCTGCTACCGACGGAAGCACATGCCGATTTAATGGCTTCAGTGAGCGATGTGGCAACATCATCAATGAGAAATTGGGATCCGGCTCTGAGCATCAACTTTGCGTTGTGAATTGTCGTCTTTCCCCATCCTACTAAGGCCCTGTTTAGTTTCCAGAAAATTTTGCAAAATTTTTCAGATTCTCCGTCACATCGAATCTTTGGTCACATGCATAAAGCATTAAATATAGATAAAAATATAAAACTAATTACACATTTTAGACGAAATGGACGAGACGAATCTTTTAAGCCTAATTAGACCATGATTGGACAATATTTGCCAAATAACAACGAAAAGCGCTACAGTGCCATTTTGCCAAAATTTTCGGAACTAAACCGGCCCTAACTTGAGCAGCAATATTCATACCGGGTAGTGCGCCTGCCTGTGCACTCTCTCCTCTCTCTATCTGTCCTATCCCTGCACTGCACAGGAACTTATTGTACTGGTGTGACATGACGCTGCTCACTGTGGCACACAGCGCACAGGGACGCCCCGGCAGCCCATGCCCTGCCCGCGTCCTTGCTGTCTGCTGCCCTCGTCAAGTCCTTTCACCTTCTATGCGCGCGCAGTCACGTAGCTGAAGCCCACGCTACGCCCAGTAGCCACTGCCCCCTTGTCCATCAAAATTATGATCTCGTCGAGATGTCGCCGTCTGCCCCTGTGTGTCTCTGCTTCCCTTTTTCTCCCTTCCAGAGCTCGGCTCCGAAGCATCGCGGCGCCCGCCGTTGCTTTTCTTTTCCCCTTTGCGAGCGTTGTTTCTCCTCGCCGAGTCTCCGTGGCCGCGCTCTCGTCGCTTGACCACCGCAGCGCCTCGTGTACATCTGTACCATGCTTGTGGCGGCCCTGGCTGTCCGGTCATGCGACTCGCCCCCACCTCCGCGCAAGCTCCACGCCGCCGTACAGCAGCCCCTTCATCGGCACCTCTCCCCTCTGCTTGCGTTGCGCGAGCGCGCCCCTTCGCCTCGCTCCGCTCCGGAGCCACCGGGCTGCAGTCCTCGGATGCCGCTAGCCGCTCCAGCGCCGGTGCCCTCCTCTTCCTTCTGCCTCACCTCCGTGCTACGCCCTCCTCGCAGCGTCTGGAGCCCAGGAGCGCCGTCGTTGGCCATCACGCGCGAGCGCACGCGACCACCACGGCTCCATGCCGTAGTACTGCCCTCTCTACTCCATCTCCGTCGTGCCAATCCACCATCACCAACCACTGCCGCGGAGGCGCGCCCGTGCCTTGCCGTCGCGGCGTCCTGCGCGTCGGCACCCCGCCGTTTTCCCCCCCGGGCGCCCGCAGTCGCTTGCCTGGCCGGCGCCATCGCAGCCGGTAGACCGCCGCCACGGCTCACGCGGGCAGGCTACCGAGGGCCAGTTTGGCTCTTGCCGTGGCCCGCCTAAGGCCGCGCAGGTCCTGGTGCGGCTCGCCGGCGGGTGGTCCGCTGCCAACATGCTGTTCCCCGTCCCCGTCGTGCCGTTGCCGCCACCGATTGGGCCGGCGATTTGGTTCCCTGCGCCGTGCTCTGTTTTGGAGGAAGGAGAGAAGGTGAGGAACGGGAATAGAAGTTTTCTTTGGATCCAAACGCGAAACGCTAGACTCTGATGAATAGGGTTTACTGGACTGCGGAGTGGTTTCGTAGAACTGCGGGGTCATTTCTGTAAATGCGCGCTGCTTGGTCGGCCGTTTCTGGTTTGCTGGGCCACGCCGCTCTGCTGGGCCGTGCGCCCTGTCCCCGCGCCTGGGCTGTGGTCTGCTCGCTGGGCCGCTGCCGCGCGCCCGCTGGCCGGTCGCGTGCCGCACTGCTGGGCCTGGCCGCTTCCGGATTGCTGGGTCGGCCGGAAGCCTGCGCGTTTGGGCCGCGCGCGTCCTGCCCCGTCTGGGCCGGTCCCGTGCTCGCCTGGGCTGATCTGGCCGTTGGGCCGAGTGGGTGATTGCTGGCCTCTTTATTTTTCTTAAGCAATTTCTAAATTCGCGTATAAGGCAAGTTTGTAAAATCAATACAAAATGATATAGGAGTCCAAAAAAAAATTATAAAACCAGTTTTGTTGAGTTCCTAAAATCCTGCTCTACCTGCTAGTATAATTTGTTCACATAGGGGGATAATATTCTTAGGAAGCTATATAATTAATTAGAGATAATTAATATTGTTAAAAGGAGAACTTTTAGGAATTTCCGTGGGAAATTGTTAATAGTGTTGAATCTGAAAATTTTTTACAGTAGGTTCCTAGCAATATTAGCTGCTCGCCATAATTTTGTAGCTCTAGAATAATTAGTTGCTAGATAAATAATAATGTCCTATTGCGAATAAAGAAACACAGTTGGTTTATATAACTAAAAGAATTGTTGAGAAATAATGCCTTGTTCGACAACATGGATACGTAGCTAAGTACGGTCGTCGTTAGAACTAGCTCGTTAACTTGAGAGGCGTAAAGCGTATTTATACGAGTCACGGTTGCAATCAATTAATTATATCTTTGCATGGCATTACATTGCATATCATAATAGGGACGTCGATGGATCACGGAGTCGTCGGGAGTTGCTGGAGGAATGGTGCTTTTGGAGACCATGTCGCCATGATGGAAAGCTAACTTCTGATTATATTTTCCCAGGCAAGCCCCGGTGCATGACCCCTATTATTCTGCACTTTATTTTATGTTTGTGCATTAAGTTTTAAGGAGTTGAATGAAACCCACCTGCATATATATCTTGATCTCATGAGTCTTACTAGTATGACAGGATCGTGTAGAATGCTATGCTACAGGACTCCGGTAGAAGTCGAGTGATTGCCTATCACTCGCGAGAGATAGGAAAATATATTATTGTTACTATTATCATGATACTATCACATGGAATGTATATGGATAATTGAAGACCGGGCGGAACGGGTTGGATGGACTTGGACCTGGTTGGGCAACAGAGCGGGGCTCTGGTTGCATTTGTTCCGCCTGTGTCAATTAAGGACCGTTCGTTGCATGGACCCTGGTCAAGTCACAGATTTATTGTCCCGAGCATATACTAGCGGATGGGGGCTAGGAAGACTTGTTTCTCTCTTGTCATGGGTTCCGGCTCTTTCCGGACCGGCTTTTTAGGGTGGTTATATATATTGGGTTGAGGAGGTCTAAGCACCATACTGAGGCCGGGCCTGCAGTGTTGGGGGCTTAGAGTCCGAGCTTGGACGGGGACCTGGACCCCTTGACAGGAGTGGAACGAGTTGGTCTTGCTTGTGCCCGGGGTACAAGCAAGGCGTGTGTTTTTGGGGCACCCAGCTAGGCACATTGATTCGCGAATCGCCGTTTCTGCGTGACGGTACGGCTTGACTACGCTCTAGCATCGTAGTAAGAACTGGCAGCTAAAAGAGAAAGGAATGGTTTTTGTTTGCTCAACCCTGCTTGGTTATAGACTAGGTGCTTACATAGAAGGTTGGACAAGAAATAAAATACGGCTAGTAAAAATAAGAAGTTAAGGACACACTCTTAGTGCTGCTTCTTGCAAACAAGAAACCCACAAGCCAGAAAGCCTTGCATAATCCTTGGAGTCTTTTTCTTTCCTTCTGACGGGTAAGTCTTGCGGAGTACAATTGAGTACTCAGGGTTTGTTCTACCCTGTTGCAGGTGACAGGTGCTGATGAGCTGACACTTGTGTGTGGAAACCTCCTGGTGGGCTCAGCGAGGATTTCCTTTATGATGCGGAGTAGAGTTTATTTATTAAAACTCTCACTAAATGTTTTACAAAGAAAGTACTATTAATCTGTTATCATTCCATGCATTTAAACATTCTTCATGTTAATGTTTAACTTGTCATTAGATGGTTTCATATCCGCTGAACTCTGCTAATGTTTTATATTCTGCTGTTATAACTCCATAATGAATTACTCTGATGTTGTACTAAAAGTGATGTAAGAAATGGTAAGGATGTTGTAAGCTTTACTCTCTCATTTGTGATCCTGATGTAAAAATGTGGATCTTCGAGTTCTCCCTCGCGGTGTGCTCGACAGAATCAATTAGTTTAGTGTTCTCCCTTGGGTACTTAGGGTCTAATGGAAGACGAGTACTCTTAGGAGGGCATTAGATTAGGCGATTCTGCCACAGTGACTGCGGAGGGCATGGCCCAGTAATTACTTGAAAGGTGTAGGGGAGCCGCGAAGTCCGAACACACGTGAAGGCTGACGTTGTGGGAAGGGGCAGGGACGTGCTGTTGGCTTTATGTTACTATGTAGCAGCAGCAGCGTGGAACTGCACTAATAATGGGACCGGAACCTGTATTACCGTTGTTCTGTTGTCGCGTGCTAGGTTTATTCTGAAGTGGGATTTTCTTTACACTTACACCGCATACCGAACTGCTACGATATGTCTGTTGTACATCACGCCGGTCGTCTTGTCTGTCTGACTTTGTTACATTGATCGTCTAGTAATGGAATACAGTACAACGTATGAGTATGTCTTTCGTGTGAAAGATGGTGGGCTTCGCTTGCTTGGGCCGTGTTTAGTTCGTCAGAATCGGCGTTTGCTGAGTTACTGTGCAGCACTGTAGTATTTATTTTTATTTAGTAATAATTGTCTAAACATTGACTAATTAGGCTTAAAACGTTCGTCTCGCAAAGTATAATAAAACTGTGCCATTAGTTTTTGATTTCTATCTATATTTTGTACTCATGTGTCGATATTTTGATGTGATGGGAATCTTCTTTTTGCAAAGTAAAATTTAGGAGGCAAATTTGGTATCTAAGCCTCGTTTCCACTACACTTTCCCATTTTGGCATTTTACGATTAATCTTCCAGTAGAATGGGCTTCGTTAGTTTGTTCGCAGTTCGTTTCCCTTTTGCTTTTTACGGTTCGTCTTCCCGAGTTTCAGTAGAATGACAGGCTGACAGCTGACGGATCGGCAGTCCAGTTCGAGGTCCCGTATCTGGCTGGCGCCTGTGCTGCCACTTAAAATTGGAGGGTTCGTTACACGTCGTGCTTCCCTCGGTACACTTGGCTTGCCACTTGCCAGCTAGGCAGGTGTTGGTCAACAGAGGAGGGAAGAAGACGCCTCTCGCGCCGGCGGCCGCCGCCGCGGTCGGATCTGAGCGAAGTTGGGCACGGATGCACGCTCGCGACGGGCCAAACGGCAGGCGCGGGTGTAGCTGAACCGGAGCAGGACGTCCCCCCTTCCGTCGCCGTCCACGAGAGGCTCAGTCTCAAGATGCGAAGCACGACGTCGCGCTCCCCCCTGTGTCCTGCCGCGCTGCAGCGGGGCCCGCTGGCCTTGAGCGTAGAGCATCAACGGACCGACGGGAGAAGCGAAAGCTATATGTTTGTTGGAATTTGGCGGCGGTAAAGTATCCAAGATTCGAAGACATACGGTATTCTTTGAAATCGATAGAAAGAGGTTGAAATCGTTTTCGTTTTCTTTTTCTTTTTCTTTTCGGTCATGCTAGCTCCCGGATATCCGAATCCGGACGTTTTCTTTTTCTTTTCGGTCATGTTAGCGCCCGGATATCCGAATCCAGACGCTAGCGCTGGATGCCGCAACGAGCAGCACCAGCCCGCCCCCCATGGAAAAGAAGAAGAAAAGAAGAACGCGACCCCCGCCCTACCCCACACGAAGAAAGAAACGCGACCCCACCCCCGCCCCGCCCCCGTACGAAGAAGAAAGACGCCCCCCATGCACACAGATCTGCTCCTGCCCCCAACCTCGCCGACCCCAGCACCTCCGCCCTGTCACCAGCTCACCACCATAGTCCACCCCCCTTTAGCTGCAACAAGGGAAAAAAAACTATTGCAACATCGAAGGACACCTAATGCAACAAACGAAAAAATTGGTGAAACAAACGAAAAAAGCTATTAAAACATCGAAAGAACAACTAATGCAACAAAAAAAAAATGAATTGCAACATCAAAAAATGTCTACTGCATCATTCAAAACATATTCACTACAACAGCGGGGAGAATCTGCTGCAACAAGGAGAAAAAACTATTGCAACATCAGAAGTACTACTAATGCAACATCGGGGAAAACGCCTATTGCAAACAAAAATCTACTGCAACATCGGGGGGAAGCTACTGCAACAACGAAAAAAGCTATTGAAACATGTCAAGAACTACTCTTGCAACATCAGAGAATCGCCTGTTGCAACAAAAAAAAGATACTGTTGCAACAATCCACATCATCTGTTGCAACATTGAAAAAAAAGAATCATTGCAACAAGGACGAGATCTGACTCGTCGCAACCCTAGCCACCACCAAACCCTTAGATCCAGAGGGGGGAGGAGGAGGGAGGGAGGAGGGGGCGGAGGAGGAGGAAGAAGACGGCCAGATCCAGAGAAAGGAGGAGGGAGAGGAGTCTCCAAGGAGGAAGGGGAAGGAACAGCTCCAATCCACGAAGGATCTACCTACCTCGCCGGAACCCACCGCCGTCGAGCTTCTCTCCGGTGGCTGGATGTCGCCGGAGCAAGGGGAGAGGGGCAGGGGAGGAGGGGGAGCGCGCTGCTCGCAGCCTCCGCCGTCGCGCTCTCTCTCGGTGGCATGGAGGCCGCGGGAGCACGAAGGAGAGAGAGGCGCGGCTCGCCGGTAGCAGCCGTCGTCGCGCGCGTGGAGGCATGTGGGAGGGAGCCACGGGGCGATGACGCCGAAGCGAAACGAACGAGTGAAGCCAGAGCAGCGGGAGGATAAGGAAGAGTGTGTGTGCGGCAGGACTCGCGTGAGCGGATAAGGGCACGGGTCAGGGTCGAGTCGCGTGGGTGCGTCCGGACGACCGTGAAGAAGCATTACCGCTTTCTTTTTGGACTCCTCTCTAACGTATTCTTTTTTTTTGGAGGGAACCTCTCTAACGTTTTTTATTGTGGTCGAACTCGCTAGCAGGTGTCACATTTTGTTCATTACTCCACCCCATTCCGAATAATAAATCACTTTGACTTTTTTTTTATATAGATTTTATATTTGCTATATAACGGGCCAAACCTGGCGGACTGCCCAACTACTAGACTAGCTCGGGCGAGCCTTTTGCGTTCGCACGCACCGGCGGCCCCAACTCCGAGTCCAGGCAAGTTTTTCTTCTTTGCTTGTTTTATAGATACAGACTGAATCAAAGCAAGTGTGTTGTTCACTTCCACCACCTCTCAACTACGCGTTTACGGTCACCAACGTGTACGCTCCGGCCGACCATAGAGACTCCGATCTCTTCCTTACTGAACTTGCGTCGATCGAGGTGGACGACTCCGTTCCCTGGCTTCTGGTAGGCTACTATAACCTCACCCGCTCCACAGCTGATAAGAACACCCCCCGGCTTTGACAGTGCGCTGGCTGCCCGCTTCATCAATGAAACTATCAACTCCCTCGCACTCTTGGAGCTCCCCCTCCTGGATCGCTCCTTCACCTGGAGTAACAAACGTGAGCGTCCAACTCTCGCTCGCCTTTATCGTGCTCTGATCAATAATACTTTCAGCTCCAACTTCCCCAAAACCTCCCTCACCTCCCGCGTGGGCATCTCCTCTGACCACGTCCCCCTTATCATCACCATCCCTACTTCCGTTCCCAAGCCGACCAACTTCCGCTTCGAGAATGCCTGGCTCAACCACGCCACCTTCCTCCCCTGTGTCACCTCGGCATGGGAGTCCACCACTGTGAACTCGGGTGACGCTGCGGGCGCTCTGGTGGCTCGGGGCAAGGCATTTCGGCGCGCAGTGCGCGCTTGGGCACGTAAGCACCGTTCCGCTCCTACTACTTTCCACAACTGTTCTTTCATTGTGCTACTCATGGATCTGTACGAGGAGACTCGCACGCTGTCAACAGGGGAATTCAGGCTCAGGAACTTCTGCCGAGAACACGTCTCCCAAGTCACCTTGTCCGTTCTACTGTATCGCATAGGAGGGCACGTTGATGGCCATTGCCCATTAGGGAGAGACGAGAGGTAGAGATAGTGTGCAGAAACCCAGCAGCTGCCTTCGCTTGCTCCTGCATTGCCCGTCTCCTTCCCTTTCCCCTCCCCCTCTCTCCCTCATTGTGAGCTCGAGCTTCATCAGCTAGCTGAGAGCCGCCGAGCATGGGCCTCGGACAGCAGAAGGACTCCGCGGTCAGGGAGCGTCGCCGTTGTCTAGCTTCTTGGCGCAGACATGGTGGCGGCGGTGAGGCGTCCCCGTCGTGCCCAGCTCGGTGCGCTCGTCGATGGAGAACGCCAAACGCATAGCCACCTTCTTGCTGGCGTAAGTGTTCTTGCTTCTTGCTTCCATGTATCTGTTGTTCTACTGTAGATGAAGGGAAGCTTTTTTAATCGTGGGGTCTTTTTTTTTTCTTGTTTGTTTACTTTTGAGACTGCTGCGAGTCGAGAAACCAGAGTTGTTTCTCGACTTGTAGCAGTCATGACGAGGAAGTTGATGAAGGAAGGCCGCACGACCCAGTGAAGCAAGAGGATGCGAGGATTCTTCACTGCTGCGGCGCTCATTGACGGAGAACTGCAAACCCATGGCCGCTCTGCCGTAAGTGCCTACTTAGTGCTTACTGCTTACTGCTTTGAGATATGTATATATCATTATATCCTGTTTTTTAATTGGAAATTTTTGTAGGAATTTTTTTAAAGTTGGTATTTATTTAAAGGATGCAGAATGAAATTTAAATTTGTTCAATACAAGTATTGATTTGACTCCTATATATTAATAGGAAAAAGATTTTTTTGCAGTTTTAGCTCTGTGCTTAGTTTAGTGTTCAGACAAAAAAAAATGCATCTCGCACTACAATGATATCACTGTTTTCCTATGAATCATGACATTTTTTTTTTCAGACCGCAGCAAGTGAAGAAGCAGCGGAGCAGGAGGATGCGAGCTTTGAAGATTTGAAGCCAGGGTGTGTTTAGTTTCCCGTTTCACCTAAAAAATTTTGGGTTTTGGCTCATCATTTTGTAGAATGAAACTAAACACTATGCAAAATTTTTAATAAAAAGATATTCATTCTCTATTTTGGATTTTGGCCTCAAGAGGCTAAAAAAAGCTAAAAAGCCCTCACCCACCCCAAGAAAAATTTGGCATTTTGGATGGAACTAAACACACCCATAAAAATTTTGACATTTTGTATTTCATCATTTCAAAGTAGTTGGTATTTTGCATTTTGCATTCCATGGGGAACTAAACACAGCCTTAAAATCTTTTACTTAAACCTGGCTAAAAGATTTCAGATAAGCATACTCTGCGCCGATATCAACATTATTCTCAATTAGATTCTTGTTGATGGTATGAAGAAAATCCGCTAGATTAGAAGATAAATAATTAACTCAATTTCATCGCCAAACTTTGGTGCATCTAAAGATTCTAATGCATCAAAATTGGGTGATGGAATTGAATTAATGATACATGCTCATTTAGTGGATTTTTTTCTTCTGAACATCATTAAGAATCTGATCGAGAAAAATGTTTGACACCAGCACAAAGTATGTTTATGAACTTCAAATATTTTAGTCTAGTTTAAGTGGAAAATTTTAACTTATTATTACATGCAGGTTGTTAGCAGCTATTAGATTGCTTGCAGCAAATGTAATTCTTCACATTAGGTACTCTCTATACTCTTTTCAGTTTATTTGTATCATGTCTCATGTCTGTATATTTTGGTATTTACAATATAATTTTAGAAAGGTTCAAAACGAGGGAGGTAATTTCAAAACGAGGGTGTCCAGTCTTTTGTACTAGCTAGCAAAAAAGAAGAATGAAAAAAAAACTCCGAGAGATTGCTTCTCCCAGTAGCTAGCAGATCATGGCCTAGCTACTTGGTGTGGAATCATCAGGGCCGTCTCAACAAATTCTAGGGCCCTTGTACAAGCAAGACACTAAGGACCCGGTAATCTAATGCTTCAATATGACGGTTGAAATATATAGTACTATTAATATGAGATAGCTTGCAGCATATATATTTAGTTCGTAAGAAAATGACATTAGATCGAAGAAGCTAAAAGAACGGTAAAATAACTATTACGGTTACCTTAAAATATAGTGCTTCAATGCTTTTTAAAAAACCGCTTTCGGGCATTTCTTGATGCAAAATCTTCAATATCAATATCGAGATCAATTTTATTCAAAATATCATTATCAATGTTGCACATAGCCAAGCCATTTAATCTTTCTTGTAGCATAGTTCACCTCAAACAAATTTTCAATAGCTTCAATTTGGAGAAAATGAGATCCCTACAACTGATAACTAAACTTGAACTGCAAATCTGCAACTGCAATCACTTACTACTGGCCACAGAGTCACGGAGTGCCAAACTGGCGAACTAAACTGAAAACAGATAACTGATCAGAGTCACTGCAACAGACAAGACAGGCAGAGGCAGGATTCAGTTGAGGCCTTGAGGCCTTCGCGGAGACATCGCGGAGACAGGGCAGGATCATGGATCAAAAGAAAACTAGATCAATTGAAAGGAAGTGATCACCGCGCCGACCTGAACCTGCTGAAACTGGTGCTGTGCTGACCTGTAGGGCTGTAGCACGCCAACGAGGTCACCACGACCGCGCCTGCCGCCGTCAAACTGTGACCGTGATTCCCGCGAGGCCGCAAAGCACGCCGTCACCGCAAAGGAAAGGAAGTCGTGATCGCGTTCGTGAATAGGAAGGGTTGCGACTCGCGACCAGGGATACGAAGCGAGCACAGAGCCCGAATACCTGTAGTATAGAGGGGTATACTCATGGCCCCTGGCCATCGCACTCCCTGCACCCCCCCCCCCAATTAGACGGGCCTGGCTGCGCCGTCTCAACAAATTCTAGGGCCTCAAGCAAGACACTAAGGGTCCGACAATCTAATGCTTCAATATGACGGTTGAAATATATAGTACTATTAATATGAGACAGCTTGCAGCATGTATATTTAGTTCATAAGAAAATGACATTACATCGAAGAAGCTAAAAGAACGGTAAAATAACTATTATGGTTACCTTAAAATATAGTGCTTCAATGCTTTTTAAAAACCGCTTTAGGGCATTTGTTAATGCAAAATCTTCAATAACAATATCGAGATCAATTTTATCCAAAATACCCTTCTCAATGCTGCACATAGCCAAGTCATTTAATCTTTCTTGTAGCATAGTTGACCTCAAACAATTTTTCAATAGCTTCAATTTGGAGAAAATGTGATCCCTACAACTGATAACTAAACTTGAACTGCAAATCTGCTAGTGCAATCACTTACCGCTGGCCACAGAGTCACGGAGTCGCGGAGTGCCAAACTGGCGAACTGAACTGAAAACGGATAACTGATCAAAGTCACTGCAACAGACAAGACAGGCAGAGGAAGGATTCAATTGAGGCCTTGACGCCTTCGAGGGAGACAGGGCAGGATCATGGATCAAAAGAAAACTAGATCAATTGAAAGGAAGTGATCACCGCGCCGACCTGAACATGCTGAACCTGGTGCTGTGCTGACCTGCAGGGCTGTAGCACGCCAACGAGGTCACCGCGACCGCGCCTGCCGCCGTCAAACCGTGATCGTGATTCCCGCGAGGCCGCGAAGCACGCCGTCACCGCAAAGGAAAGGAATTCATGATCGCGTTCGTGAATAGGAAGGGTCGTGACTCGCGACCAGGGATACGAAGCGAGCACAGAGCCCGAATACCTGTAGTATAGAGAGGTATACTCCATCAGACGGGCATGTTGCTGCTGTTGGTCAGTTGCTAGACTCTCAGCCTAGGGCGGTTGTCTCTTCCCTCCGCGTGTGTGATGCATGCAAGACGCCGATTCAATTCAATCGCCTCTGTCCATGGCTCTCCGCCTGTCCATCCATCCATCCATCCATGCCGCATGCCGGCAAGCTAGCACGTGTAGCCAACAGACCAGCAGGCAACAGCGGGCGAGAAATGCACCACAAGATGGAAACCGTGCTTCACGTGGCTGCCAGAATCAAAGAGGATATAGAGCAAAGAATAAGAGCGTTCATGTAGGGGCTACTACATTGCTTTGAGGAGGGGGCTCTTTACTGGTTTTGGCCTCCCAGAGGGCGTGTACTTGCTGCTTGTATATAAACACCTCTTTTCCTATCTTAATTGAAAGACATGCAGAGCTCTTGCCATTTCTTTCAAAAAAAAAAAAACAGAGGGCGAGTGCCCAGGCGGGCACTGGTGGTGGACAAAGGTAGAGCTTAATCGATTGCAGCTCTGACAGAGCATCGATTGGAAATTGGACGGCGTGCAGAGAGAGCTGGTGAGTAACTGCGGCGCTGGAGCGTTCGTGTCCGCGCATGCTGCGTTGCTGATTGTTGAGCCGCTCTTGAGTATCAAGCAGACGACATGTGCATGGTGCGGGATGTCACTTGCTTCACGGTCGATGTCGCCCGCCAATGAATGCTATGCACCACCTTGTCAGCGGAGAGAGTATTTCTTCGCGTCACATTTCATTTGTCCGCCACTTCTGCCAGTGCGCATGCTGGCACTGCAACCCGCCCTCGATAGGCATCCAGCATAGGAAAGAAAATGTGTAGATCCCTCGTGTGCATGTCGTCACAGACGCGCCGAAACGGGCAAGCCAAAGCAGGGAGGGAGCCTGGCGCGCCACGACTTTCCGTTTTCGGCGGTATGTACTAGAAGTAGTTTTTGGCAATAGGGGGGCTCAGGCCCCCCTTCCCCACCCCCGGTGAGCACCGTTGAACATCCGGTCGCATGTATCCAATTATTAATTTATAAAAAACATGTGTGGCATGTAGAACCTAGCTCAAGGAGAAAGTAAAGGATTAAGATTATGCATACCCCTTCTCCACTGGTATAAGTCTCTCTTAGCTGCGGCGCAAGCTCATACCTAGAGTTGAGGATCTGCATGTGTCTTGAAAACTGCTGGTACAAACAGAGAATTACTAATACACTACCATAACATGGAATCATAACTATATAGTAAGAACAACTAATAATTAGCCTGTGGTCTGTTGTCTGTCAGGGTGATGGCTGACATCGTGGTTACCGTAAGGTACACAGCGACACCTTTCGAAGGAGGTCTTCCTACACCCTCTGTATTCTTATTACTACGTTGTGTACGTGAAGGGAAGAACTAGAGCCGCCGGCCGAAGAGTTTACGATATCTTAAACTTGGTGACGTTGGTGGGGATGTAGTTGCCACCAACACACCACAAAGAGCCCCGTTCAACTTTTCCATGGCGCAATAGTGAGCTTCCCCTCCGTCCGTTGCCTATTGCCATAACAGGAGCATGCAGGCCTGTTGTTGCTGTGCTGGTTGCTTGGTATTCACTACTATAGATCTGACATTAACTGTCTGTACCAGTTTTTGGCTAAAACTGGCAGTGATAGGCTTAACCGACACTAATATTCGGGTCTTCACTATCAATTTTAGCCAAGAATCGTCAGTGATATCAGATCATCACTGTTGGTTTTAACCAAAAACCGACACTGGTACTATCACTGTCGGCTCGTGGCTTGAACCGACAGTGATATGATGCAAGAAAACTTCGTAGCTTTCACATATGATGTCGGATGAAGATGAACTTTATATCAAAGTTGTACTACTCAACGAGATCTACACATTTGTAGTTCAAACTTTTTCGATTTAAGATTGTTTGGATGTCTAAATATACTCCCTCTATCCCAAATTATAAGACATTCCAAGAATCTTTGAGAGTCAAAGGATCTCAAGTTTGACCAAATTTATATAATAAGATAATAATATTTATGACACCAATTAAGTATCATTAGATTCTTCATTAATTATATTTTCATAGTATACCTATTTGATGTTATAAATTTTTGTAATTTTCTCTATAATTTTGGTCAAACTTAAGATGCTTTGACTCTCCAAGATTCTTGGAATGTCTTATAATTTGAAATGGAGGGAGTACGTCACAAGATTTTATAGAGTTAATACCAACCAAAAGAGTCAATATGCTCTATAGTCATAAGTGAGTGTGCCAGTGGTAGTTAAGGATCTCGGATTGAGGAGCGCCCAAAACAAAAGTTGTAGATCTTAAAATGTTATGTAACTTTGTAGTTCACAACTTTTTTGTTTGAAGTAATTATGATGTCCCTCTATTTGATTGGCAAGATTTCATAAAAGTTGACACCAACTAAAGCAATATGCTCGCCATCCCATCCGCCGTGGGCCCTGCCCCGTCAAGCGCCATGGCTGTCCCAGCCCCCGCCATCACTAGTGCCGACGCCGATTCAATCCCAACAGATCAAAGACTGCGCGGCTTGGTGGAAGGAGCGTGGCAAGTGCCGGGCTCTGACAGAAGGGGACGCCAACACACGTTACTTCCATGCGCGGGCGTCGGGGTGGCTGAGGCACAATCGGATCCAGTTGCTAGAGGTGGACGGTGTCGAGCTGTTTGCCCACGATGACAAGGTGGCCGCGATCACCGCCTACTACACTGGGATCCTGGGGCTTCAGGCTGTCACCTCCTGGACATTCAGCTTGGAGGAAATATACGATGACCGAGCCAAAGCGGTGGCTCAGGCCCTCACGGCACCATTCACTGATGCCGAGGCATGGGCAGCGGTCAAGTCGATGAACTCGAGCAGTGCCCCTGGCCCTGACGGCATTGGACCAAGCTTCTACGAGGCAGCGTGGCGCACTGTGGGGAGGGACGTCATGGCCTTCCTGCACGCCTTCCATGCTAGCCGAGTGGACATTCAGAGGATCAACCGGGCGTACATCGTGCTGATTCTCAAATGCCCTGCTGCGACAACCCCATCATCCTTCAGGCCGGTGTCATTGCGGAACTGCCCGGTAAAGATTCTCACCAAGGTGCTCACAGCCAGGTTGCAAGCCCAAATTCAGAAACTAGTGGATATCGACCAGACCGGCTTCCTCAAGGGGAGATCCATCGCTGAAAACTTCGTGTATGCCACGGAGTTGGTGCAGTGCTGCTACAAAAGGAAAGCCCCAACAGTAGTTCTGAAACTTGATTTCGCAAAGGCATTTGATTCAGTTGATTGGGCGGGGTTGATGTCAGTTCTGCAATGTCAGGAACCATCTGCCAGGTGGGCCTAGACCAGACTGGTGCCCTGGCTACAAAAGGAACCAAATGAGGCCAAGGAGCGGCATCAAACAAATCTTCAGAACAACTACCTTACCTTTACCTGTACCTTAGTTTACTGTTCTTCTTCCCCCAACCCTCTCTTCCTCTTTGTATCCGGTTGCTTGCCACTTGAATCGAGTCATCGGTTGGCAATCCCAGTTGAGTTGCTAACAATTGGTATCAAAGCCATCGATTTTGGTTCTCCATGGATCCCTCCCTCGAGTTCGCCTTTGACGAGATCCTCAGGAGGTTGGACGCGCTTGACGCTCGGATGGAGCAGAGCTTCTCGAGGACCCTGGCCAGCGTGGAGCGATGGGGCACCGCCGTCGAGCTCCGCGCCGGCGGCCTCGAGCGGTCCGGCGCGACGCAGCTCGTCGAGTCCGACAACTGGGGCGGTCTCTTTGACGACGTCCCCGACGAGCCCGTCCCCGCGCTCGACTCCACCTCCTCCGACCTCGACGCGCTCGACTCCACCTCTTCTGACCTCGATGCGCCCGACCACGACACGGTCGCGTCCACCACTTCCGCTGCCGTCAGGGAGAACGAGCTCGCGCAGGCCGTCGAGAAGAAGCAGTTCGCGCTGCAGGAGGCCGAGCGTTCCGGGTTCCTCGTCGCGTGTGCCGAGCAGGAGAGGCGCGCCACCATCATCCGCGCCGAAGGGCTGGATCTCACGCCGCCCCAGCCGTCGACGCTGGTGCTGGCCTCCCAGATCCACCACCGCGAGTTCGACCCAAGGGTGCTTCGCCACGCGCCGGTTTCCGCCAGCGTGTTCGCCGCCAACGGCGTCATCCTCGCATACTGCGTCAGGGGTGTCCCCGAGGCGCAGGACGCGAAGTTCCCAGGCGAGATCCGCGCGGCTACGCATCCCGGAGGCGGTCGTCCCATCCCGGAGCTCGTCACTCAACTGCACATGCGCGCTCAGCGCACGAAGGCCGCGCGGCGGAGTCGTCCGCTCCGGCGTCTCTTATGGCGCCCTCCCTGGCGCCTGGCTTCGTGCGGGCGGCGTCCACGACGGCGCGAACATCGCATCCGCAGCTGCGCGCTCCGCCCGGACCCCGAAGCTGGCGACGCCCTCTGCCCAGGGCGCCCCCACCGCTGCGAGATCCCCATCCTCCACCACAGCGACGCGCCCAAGTTCCGGCTCGAGCTCCTCGCCTACACCGACAACCCGGTCGACCCCGGCCCCAAGTTCACGTCACAGTCCAGCTTCCGCATCCGCGACGGCTCGGAGGTCGCTGTCGTCTTCCGGAAGCTCGACCTCAACGGCGCGGAGGGCAACGCCATGCACCACGGCCCCCAGCTCCCCGACAACGGCGTCGCGCTCCACCGCTTCGAGTGCGGCGTTCCCACTGCGGCGTTCCTCCTCAAGCTCCGCAGGGGAACCTGCAGCATTACACACACCAACTGCTCGACTCAAGTACTCAACGCCAACAACGACTACAGGACCAACCGCATCCTCCACCATGCGAACCTGATCTGCTCCGCCGCCGCCACCGAGTACCCCGTCAGCTCCCTCCTCTCCGTCCGCGCCGGGATGCGGTTGCCCGCCGCCGCGATGGCCGAAGTCCGCATACCAATCTGTGCCGTCGTCGCGGACTCTGGGGAGGCCTTCGTCAACTCCATCCTCCTCTCGGACGGCGACGTCGAGCTCGCCTCCTACGACATGCCAGCGACCGAGCCTTCCTCCACGTCCGTGATGGCGATGCAATGCGTGCGCGTCTCGATCTCGCGGGTCACCATGGGCACCGAGGGGCTGGGCGCCAGCGGCCGCGCCTACGCCCAGCTCGACCTCTCCGACACCAGGCTCGGCGCCCTCAAGGCGCTCAGACTCGCCGGCGTCATCTTCGCCACCGGGGGAGTGTCCGCGCGCTTCGCCTGCTACCGCGGCGTCTGCTCTGCCGCCTACTACGCCGGCACCAGCCCTGTGATGGAGACCGTGGGCCTGGAGTCCGCGGCGAACGTCGAGCTGAACAAGGACGTGTTGTTCCTCTGCTACGAACCCGTCTCACGCTGCGCCAACCCCATCCTCAAGCCCGTCGAGATGATGCTGTGGCCCTACTGGGAGCTCGGCAAGATGGAGGGCACGCGCTGCATCTCGTGCGTGGACGTCCATGTCGACATCGTCATCGTCATCCAGCTCAGCTTCGCGCGACGCAGCACCTTCAGCACCATCACGTGCACTCTGGCCGAGCACCGCGAAGGCGGCAGCCTCCAGGAACACCAGGACATCAAGCTGCTTCGCTTGCAGGGCGTCATCCGCTTCTCTGCCCAGGCTCCTGTGGCATCCCTTGCCGCTGGCTGGTTGAGCAAGGACGTTCGTCGTCGTGGAGACACTTGCCATCTGCAACATCATTATGGTGACTACAACAGCAGCTTCAGCCACGGCAACGAACATTCCACTCTCGTCGGTGCAGTACACCTCCACGTGCGCGTGTTCGCCTCCCTCAGCAATCCCGTCCTCTACCGTCAGGAGGTGGCCCTGTACCAGTACGTGCTCTGGCCCGACGAGCTGCTGGGTGCGTTCGGCCTGCAGTGGCTGGCGTGGAACTCGTTCCAGAAGCTCACAGAGGAAATGGAGGTGCGCGACGTCGTGAACATGGCCCAGGAGGATGTGTTCTGCCAAGAGATGCCTGCTCAACTACAAGAGGATGGAAGATCGCCACTGCGGCTTGAGGGCAAGCCGCAATTCAAGGAGGGGGGAATGTCAGGAACCATCTGCCAGGTGGGCCTAGACCAGACTGGTGCCCTGGCTACAAAAGGAACCAAATGAGGCCAAGGAGCGGCATCAAACAAATCTTCAGAACAATTACCTTACCTTTACCTGTACCTTAGTTTACTGTTCTTCTTCCCCCAACCCTCTCTTCCTCTTTGTATCCGGTTGCTTGCCACTTGAATCGAGTCATCGGTTGGCAATCCCAGTTGAGTTGCTAACATGCAACAAGAGGCTTCCCGCTGCAATGGTGTGACTGGATGCTCCAACTGCTGCGATCCTCGCGCTCGGCGGTGTTGGTCAATGCCTCAATGGTTGTCCCGGGCCATGGATCTCGTGCAAACGGGGGCTGCGTCAAGGGATCCCTTATCTCCGTACCTGTTCTTACTGGTTGCAGACGTCTTGCAATCCATGATCAAGAAGGCAGGGGCCTCGATACGACACCCCCTGATCGACAGTGCGTGCCCCGTCCTTCAGTATGCGGACGGCACGCTGATTCTGGTGAGGGCAGCAGAGGCAGATGTTGATCGTTTGAAGCAATGTCTTGATCTGTTTGCAGAGGCAACGGGACTGAAGATCAATTTTCACAAGAGCACCATGGTGCCGATGCATGTTCCGGAAGCACTCGTTGACAGCCTGGTCACCATTCTGCAATGCAAGAGAGACACCTTCCCGCAGACGTACCTAGGGCTCCTACTATCAAACACAACTCAGGCTGTCAGCTTTCGCCCCCCTGATAGCCAAGGTCGACAAATACCCTGCCGGATGGAAGGCAACGCTTTTAAACCCAGCCTGCCGAGTTGTGCTCATCAACTCAGTGTTTGATGGACTCCCCACTTATGCCATGGGCGCCCTCCTGCTTCCTGTGGGTGTCAAGGAAGCTCTGGACGCCAGGCGACGCTCGTTTCTTTGGAATGGCTCTGACAAGGCCTCCGGGGCGCAGTGTTTGGTGGCATGGGAAAGAGTGTGTGCAACAAAAGAAGATGGTGGTCTTGGCATCAAGAGGCTGGACACTCCGAACGCTTGCTTGCTGTTGAAGCTGATCCACGGACTCCACCATCCCGCGGAGTCGTCATGGGCTTCCTGGGCACTCCAAAACATCAGATTGTCTCACCTGAAAGGCGAGGTGGACGGGCCTCATTGGGAAGCTCTGCGTGACCTCCTACCGGCATACCGCAACATATCGAGAGTGGAGGTTGGGAATGGGGCGACAACCTCCTTCTGGCAGGACCACTGGATCACCGACTCGCCTCTATCTGCAATGTTCCCAGCCTTGTTCAGTCACTTCACCGGGAGACAGGATTCAGTCCAGGAGGTGGTGACAGCCGGCCTCACCAACCTTCTACAAGCACGGCTTACCCCCCGAGCTGCCGATGAATTTCAGGAACTGTCAGCTATACTGCACTCTACTGCTCTCACAGACTCTCCTGATGAAAGTGTGTGCGGAATGGAAGGGAGCGATCACAAACTTGCTACAGGGCTCATTTACAGGGCGTTGGTCCAAGGGGATCAGAAGTCCCCTTTCTTCTCCTTTGTCTGGAACAACTTCGCGCCACCAAGAGTGTCGCATGGCTGCTGGTGCAAAACAGGGTACAGTGCAAGTCCAACCTCATGAAGAAAAACATTGTGGATGATGACATCTGTGAGCTGTGCAGCGGCGACAGTGAAGACGCGGACCACATCATTTCTGGGTGCCCCTTCGCCAAAAGCTTCTGGGAAAGAATTGGGTGGGGAAGTAATCAAGTGGCCAAGGTGGAGACTCTCTGGACTACCAGGTACGCCACCAAATGCGGCGCCAAGTCTCATCCCTCTTGGAAGCATCGGCATGATGTGGTATTTAGGCGCATGAGGCCCAGCGTTGAACGCCTGATCGCAGCCTGTAACGCTTCTGTTCAGTTGTGGTCATGCCGGGTGCCTAGGAAGCCTACTTCCCTGTATAATTTCTGGAGCTCCCTCCGGTTGATGTAATCTGCTTCTCCTCCCACTACTGCTGTCATATAACTCTGGCTATATGCCCAAACATTTTGGGTTCCCGGAACCCTGTCCACCCACCGGATTTCTCCGGCATCTGTGGCAATGAAAGTTCAGGTGGGGACTTTTCGGTCCACAACCCCCCCCCCCCCCCCGCGCGTTTAACTAAAAAAAAAAGCAAGTTTGTTGTTGAAAATCTCTGAGATTTCTTCGTTGTAGCCGAGGCCCCCTGCTTCTTGCTCAACCAGCCGTTCCCGTACCGTGATGTGGCGACCTTCTGAAGTCTGAGACGCTCAGAATTAGTCTGTATACAAACGAGCAAGTGTACTAGGGACTAGGGACAGACTCGGCCGCTACTGTTCTTAGCTGATGGATGATCTGAAAAGAACGCAATGCAAGAGTATTCGATCAATCAACCCGACGGTCATCGTTCGGTTGCAGAAAATAATCTGTGGAGGTCCGGCCGGCTATTTGCATCTTCTATCGTTAGCTAGCTTATTAGTATTATTGAATAGTGAAGTCAAACGGCTCTACTCTAGCTCGCTTATTTAGCAAACAGCAAACTCAGGCTGCTAGCAGTTGTCGCACGTCAGCTGAGCGGTGCCATGAAACCGGCATTTTAGATGACTGGGACAACTACAGTTGCAGCTGCATGTGCACTATAAATCTGGAACCATAACTGATTTTCACAACACTTGTCTTTCACCACTATCAGCTCACATGCTTATTTGGTTATTACCCACTGTCACAAAAGTTGAACTAAACTTAGAGAACGGGTACACTAATAAAACATCCACCGAAATGAAACAGAAACAGTTCCTTCAGATTCTAAGACACCATAGGGGAGCGAAATTGCATGATGAAACAGAAAAGATGCTAAAGATTGTAATGTGAAGCGCAGATGGTGTGACTGCAACGGGCTGCATCACGCGTGCGAGCTACGCAAGATCCCGTGGAAGTAGCCTCCGACCATGACCAGGGATACAAGGGACACGACACCAGCTGGGAATATCTTCCTGGACTTCTTGAAGCACGACCCCATCACTGACAGAAGCGCAGCCGATATACCTGGAACGCGGAATCAACAACGATGTCAAGTGAAGAATCTAGGCTGATCAAACTTCCAAGCAAAGAAAACAGCCAAAGGTTCAGAAAAAAAGATTCTGCATACCTAAACCGATCGATGATGCAAAGACGGGTCTCACTGGGAGTTGAGTGTGGACAAAGTACAGGACCAGGGCTGATATGCCTCCTGCAGCCAAGGATTTCTGGCTTCCACTCTTCATATATCCCATTACACCACCAGCTACAGAATTCAAAGGCACAACAATTAGTTCCTGTTTTTTTTTTTATTTTTTTGTTGGCACTTTGGCAGGTACAATCAGAAATGAAATTTCTTACATTCCAGGATATAATCAGGCACAATAAAGAAGTAAAATAGGTGAATCTAAAGCAGATAAGTAAATATTGCAAGACTTGATTGGTGGAGCGAAGCTGTGCCAGAAATCCGTACATTCTGTTAATTCAACAAACACGATAAACACAGAGAAAGGAAAACAGGCACCAAGCAGAAAGACCACAACCAACAGCTGTGTCAACAAATTTAAACAGCTCTTTGTATAATCAAGTCGACCATTTCTAGCTTGTTTGGATGTTCAAGAATTCTGTGGCATGCAGAGATATAGCAATACACTTCTGTGTTTGCCAAAACAAATCCCAATTTCCTCTTCATTCTGGTTTATCCTATTTTCAAGCGAATCGTGACCGATGCCATCAAACTGATCCTTAGAAATGTAGTAATAAGTTTTCATTTGTACTGTAGGAAACAAAGAAATGTATGTCCTGTCCTGATGTCCATCTAGTGAAGGCCACGGAAGGCAATGCATGAAATAATGGTGAGTAATTGTCACCATAAGGAATTCAGTTACTATCATCTATAGATATCACCACACTAAACAAGTGATATGAGTCAATTAGAGGGTGATAATAAGGGCATTGGTTTGTGTTTTGCGTCAAACAGATAAGCAGAGGTTGAGGAATTCATTAGCTAAGCTGAGGTTATGCCAGGAATCCAAACATTCTGCTAACTCCGCAAGCAAGACAAACAATGGGAAAGGAATACCAAGTATCAAAGGCAAGGAATAGAAAGACCACCTACAGCTATCTCATGGAATTAAAACACTTCTTTGTAGAACTAAATCAACCATTTCTAGATTGTTTGGACGCTCACAACATCCTTCATCCTAGGAGCAATACTATGCCACCCTCATTTCCCTTTAGCCACTAATCAAGACAGATAATAAGCAAGAAGAACATTCTGTAGTAGACAGAGAGGCTTCTGTATTTGCAAAAACATCTAAACTTTCATATTCATTTTTTTTTGTTTCTAATAGTAAATTGCAACCAATGCCAGCGCCATTAAACTAATCCTATGTGATTGTCACGGGCAACAAAATTTAATTGTGCACATGAGTCATGTAAGTCAAATGAGGTAGCAGTGGTGCAGTATGTGGAAGACTTAAGTTCATGAAGCAACGCTGGTGACTGGTGAGTAATCACAACTGCCTAAGGAATTCAGGCAGTCACAACAGGAAGGTCGACAATACCGATTTATCACCATCTCAAAGATTGATAGCTGAAATAAGAAAACAGCCCACAGTATGGTAGCTCGGAGTACCTAGGAACAATTTCCGGGCCAGATTGGCTCGTAGTGATTAACAAATGATCCCAACTTTTAAAGAAAAAATACTCTTCACACCCAATCCAGATTGGCTGTGGGGAAAGGATTACCTCCGACGAGCGCGGCGTAGGCGAGAGTGAGTTTCTGCGACATGGACAGGCCCTGCCCCATCTTCTCTTCCTCCCCGTCCCCGTCCCCTTCCTTCCCTCCTCCCCTCGGGTCGCTGCCGCCGCCGCTCCCTCCGGCACCGTCGTCGCCCCCCGATCCGCCGCCGCCGAGCTCGGGTTCCTCCTTGGTCGCGACGGCCGCGATGAGGCGGGACCGGAGGGGGAGGGAGAGGGAGACGGGGGCAGGCGATGCCCGGCGCGGGAGCAGCAGCAGCGAGGACTGGGAGCCGGAGATCGGGGGCGGGGCAAGGGCGAGGTGCGCGAGCGGGGTCGTCGCGAGCGCGAAGGCCATCGTGCTCGAGCTGCAGAAGCTGATTGACTTCACTGCGGTCACCGGTCAGGGGGCGGTGCTCGCGATCGTGATGGGGAATTTTTTTCTTGGTGGCAGTTGATGTTAGACTGCAGGTGGGGCCAGTCCAGCGAAAACCACCGCTCCGCGTCGATCGCGCCGTGAAACGCTTAGGCGGGCTCGGTCCGGCCCAGTAGCGGGTTGGCGATGACTTGCGAGGCTGGCCCAAGTTTGCTAGCGCAGCAGCGCGCCTAGCGAGTGAGATGGTGGGACGTGAGAGGGAGTGGGTGTGGAAGTCATTTGCACCATATCGCTTAGCAGTGCGAGATGGCAACCGAGTGAGAGGCATAAAACGAGCAGCAGGGCAGCCTTGCCAAAGCACGCAGCTGCGCGGTGCACACAAAGCGAACTATTCTTTCGCCTTTTACTAAAGAATACCGTGTGTGCGCCGCAAATAGCAGCATACGCCTATTTTTGGCGGGCGCTCTCTTATTTGGAGGGCCCCAACAATTCACAAAATAAATATTTGAGAAAGTTGTTTATATGCCCTAATAATTAAAAAAAGTAAATATTTAGATTAAAATATTTTGATGAGAAGAAAATGATAGAAATATTTAATACAAATTGTGTTTTTGAAATTAAGTATTTTTAATGAGGCCCTTTGGGTCGCTTCTGAGTTTATGCCACGAGGATTCACAAGCTTGAATTGCTTTGACATTAATTACACAGATTGCGAATATATAGAGTATTAAATATAGATTAAAAAAATAACTAATTAAATTACGATAAATTTGAGAGATGAATTTTTTAAGCCTAATTAATCTATGATTTGATAATAAATTCATCTCACGGTTTCCAGACGAGTTATGTAATTAGTTGTGACACCCTAAAATTTTTCACCCCAGAAACTAAACACCCCCTCGGTGTTATTTATTTTGTGGATTCAATTGCTTTGTCCTGAACAGCGCAGCACGATCAAACTATCCTGATAAGCATCTCGACATGTCCATTTTGTGAAGCTCAAAACGAACTACCGCTACCACTATCATTAATTCTACTTTTGTAGCTCTGCGTCATTATCTTCATCTGCTGCCTAATCACAGCGCATTATCTTCATCCGCTGACCTAATCAGAGCGCAGGTTAATTTGTACTTTGTACTTAACTTAATATTCCATCCGTACTCCCACCGTTCAATAGTGCAATTCTATATCTCAATCAACGAATATTTTCTTATGTTTATAGAAACTTTTATGTATCCAATATTTACTATGAAATATATTCTATGACTTAATCTACTATTCGGTACCATAAATATTTAAATATTTTTATATAGATTTGATCAAACTTAAAATAATTTGACTACTCCAAATATATAAAAAAATACACTCTTTTCAAGAGGGAGATACATGGTAGGTTCAACTGAGATACACTTTCTATAACGCTCGGAGTTTGTTGAGTATCCTATGTTTGGATTGACCCTCTCCCACAGTTTGTAAAAATCTTGGAGACTCATGATGTAAATGATTCTCTCTAGAATTAATAAAGTGCAAATTCTGTCTTTAAAAAATTATGGTGTTCTTTACTAGTTCAAAACACCGCCAACAAGATGCTGTAGGATGGTTTTTGACCCCTTCAAGTGCACTAGTATAAAACACCACACCTCCGAGTAAAGCAAACTTTGTTTAGACACCGACCACTTCTTATACTACTTCCCACGTCAAACTACCCTCTCGTTTGCAAACACATAGGGATGAAAATGAGAGGGAAAGTTTCTAAATTTTTTGGCGATTCCATCAAACTACACATATTAGATCTTTGTTGGTTCCTGTATGTCCTCTCTAGGTGAGGAAATATGTTCTTGGCTTCGACGAGCTACGAGCAAAGTTGATTTGTACGATACAAGTTGGGTTGATGATTCCGCAATTATAGTAACATATTTTTGTTTGATGTTCCATGTTTATATTATCCATCGAAAAATGCTGCTTAAATTGTGGCGTACAATGTTCATGGTCCGGCAATAGGTATGGTGCTAGATCAAAGGTTACAAACTACCTGCTATTATGGTTTCACAATTGAAATTATATGATGTATCAAAGTTTGCAAACTACTTGCTACTATGCTTTTTGATGAAAAAAATCTAGCACCCTAGAATCATGACAAAGGAAACTTCATATTCCGGTCCGATGATTTAGTTTAGTTTAATTTATTATTGCTGCTGCTAAGTACCTACTGTTCTGCATCGAGAATGCTTTTAAAACAAAGGGGACATATAAATTGAGGTATGACGAAATAGTTTTACCATGAGAAGATGGTGATTTGGCTGAAGCAACAACACTGCCGGTAGTCTCTATATTTCTGACATGTGGTTCATATGTAAATTTTTAGTCTATGATTTTATGCAATACACGGCGGCTATTAGAAGCAATGATAATTTAGACCGCGCTGAATGCACAAGGCTATGTATAGCAGACATAAAATTTATTAGGCTACCGCGAGAAGATCATAAATTTTGACTGGTAGAAAATTATGAATTTCAACCTTTTATCAAACCATGATTTAATAGATTAGACTGTTAATAAATTTATATCTTGGCAAATTTTATGAGTCGGTATGTTTATTACAAGCTCTAAATTAACATTGTTAGTTTTTTTTACGGTCAACGGGGGGGAGGCGTTCCCCACCTGATTTTCATATATTATGGCCCAAAACGGCCCCAAGGATAGCTACAAACGTTCGCTCATTACATCATCACGCAAATGGTGATGTTGAACCCATAACGAGTATTAAAAACTCTACTGTTGTCTCACCATCTCAAAGAAATGGCACCATTTTTCCGATATATGCTTCTTCTTCTTCTTCTTAAATCTGAAACGCCATTGCTCTGCGGTTGCTTTGCATGCTCCCAGTGTCTGTGAGATGTTGCGCACTTCTTCTCTGAACACGAAGGCATTTCTGGCCTTCCATAATTGCCAGCAGGACAGTGCAATAAAAGCAGAGAATTCTTCTCTAGGTATCCCTGGTGGAGGTGAAATTGTGTGAATGGTAGTAATGTCCCGTCCGATCATCCCTGTCATGTTTAGCTTTTGCCAGAATTGCACACCCAGGGCAGTAGGGCACATCCACTGATTATGTGTTCCGGTGTCTCATCCTCTGCTTGACAAATCTCACAGGTCGCGTCCTGTAGCACGTGCTTCCGATGTAGTACAGTGCGGCACTGAATTCTTCGCTGAGTCAGTAACCACATGAACAACTGCACTCTTGGCGGTGCCGAGTTTTGCCAGATGAAAGCTGCACGATCATCAGGCTGCTGTCCCCGCGATTTCAGTAGATGATAGATGGCACCGCTGTCAAGGGTATGAGCGTCCTTGCAGAAAGAGGATGATCGCTGATCCGGCGACTGGAGCAGTTGAAAGTTAGCCAATTCGTCTTGCACCTCTTGAAGCTCACATGTTGCTCTTGTCGATAGCCTTGGCACCGGTGCTTGTCGTATGCCCGTACTGATTATTTCGCTGACGCTTGCGCCTTTGGCAGTACAATGACTGAATAGGGTCGGAAACCTGTCGGCCAGCGCTTCATCGCCATGCCACACGTCCAGCCAGAAGGAGCAGGAGGTGTGAAAGGTCTCGATGGCTAGAGGGGGATGAATAGTCTTTTAAAATTTTCTACAAAGATAAGCTAAACAAGTTTATCAATATAACAAGTAGCAAGATGCGAGTTTTGCTTAGCCTACGGGGTGTTTGCAAGCCATCTAACCAATTCACAATTCTAGCATATTTGCACTCAACCGCACAAGTCAAACCGAGAAGGTACCTACAACTACAACTAGCAAGCTACACAAAGGAGCTACTCTAGCAAAGCTAACTAGCTAGCAAAGATAACTAAGAAGGTAATGCGGAGTTGAGTTAGGAGAGTTTCACCGAGGGGCGAAGTATTGAGCCAACCAATATGATCAACAATGAATACCAAGACAATCGAACACCGGGATCAATCAATCACAATATGAAAGTGATGACACAAAGATTTATCCCGAGGTTCACGTGCTTGCCGGCACGCTAGTCCCCGTTGTGTCCCTCTTCACCACGTGGTTCGGTGGCTAATCGGTCTCACACCGAGCCTCTCAAAAGGCGCCACAAGAACCTACCAAATGGCAAAAGGTTGCAATGACACGAGCAATTTACTAATGTTGCCTTTGGCGCTTCGCCGAGGTAGGCACAAACCCCTCACAATCACCGGAGGTGGCCAAGAACAATCACCAACTCTTGCCAACGCCTCTAAGCTGCTCCAAGCCGTCTAGGTGGCGGCAACCACCAAGAGAAACAAGAATCCCATAGCAAATCAACCACCAAGTGCCAACTAGATGCAATCTCACAATGCAAATGCACTTGGATCACTCAATCTCACTTCGAATAAGCAAAGAATCAAGAGAGATGAGTGGGAGGGGAGTTGCTTAGCTCAAAGTGCTCACAAGTATGTCAAAATGTTCAAGAGATGGAGCCTTGAGCTGGCCAACGAGTATTTATAGACGTACCCCTTCGAATATAGCCGTTAGAAACTTGAAACAGCCGAAGTCGCGCTGACCGGACGCGCCGATCACACAACGGCTACTTTCGCAAACCACCGACCGGACGCGCTGGTCGCGCGGACCGGACGCGCGAAGTACGACCGGACACGCTGGTCCCGTAATGGACCGGACGCGCTGGTCAAGCCTGAGCCGCGCACAACGAAACAGCGACCGGACACGCTGCAGAACTGACCGGACGCCACAGTGCCAGCGTCCGGTTGGAGTCCAGTAAGCTCCCTCAACGACCGGACGCGTCCGGTCGACTGTGATCGGATGCGCTGCGCGTCCGATCAAAAAGCTGAGACACGCGCAGACGCTGAACACTGACCGGACGCGTCCGGTCAAACAGAGACCACGTCCGGTCACCACTGTGACCTCCGTTCGCCTCCGTTTCTTTTTCGACTTCCGGCGTAGTGGAAAATAGTCGTTTCAACTCCTCGAAAACGCCTGAATTCCACCGCCTAAATTCCACAAACCCTCTCTACCGCTCTCTACCGCTCAAATTCCACAAACCCTCTCTACCGCTCAAATTCCACCGCCTTCGCAAACGTGCAAACACCACCAAGTGATCTCGTCATGTGTGAGTGTGTTAGCATTTTCACAAACATTTATCGAGGCATTATTAGTTCTATCCAAATGCATATGATTATGAAATGCACACCTAGAGGCACTTAGGAGTTCAATAGCCGCGTCATTCCCCTCTTTATAGTACGTCTATCTATCCTATAATGTAACCACACCCACTAGGTGTCTTGGTTACTAAAACACAACCCTTAAGCATATACCTTTGCCTTGATCACATAGGGTTGCGTCCAAATCCAAGTGTGGCCATCATGATCACCATGTCCATCTTGCCACCAACCTTGGAATGTACTAATCCTCATATGCTATATACAACTTAGACATAGGATTAGTACTTAGGCATTGTCACTAATTACCAACACCAAACATAGAGCTTTCAAGGTGCCATTGCCGATCTTCACCGTTGTAATTGCCTGGTAGAGAGGCAGCAGTGATCGCAGGGCCTCCCAGTGTTCGCCATGAATGTTCCCCTTTGAAAGCATCTAGGCCCCGAGAGTTGGTTTCGGAAATTGATGACAACGCTTTATTACCATGACTAACGTGTGTTTTGCAGAAACTTTGGTAAGTTAGGTCATGGAGGTGATAACTGCTTTGGGCACCATGGTATTCATGCCCCTTGATGGAAATCGTTTCGGTTTTCAAAGGAGTGACGTCAAGATTAAGGACGGTTAGTTCCGGATGTCAAGGTGTTGAGTTACATTCGGAATAGTCGTTAGGATCTTCGTTTTCTCTTTTGGCCGTACTATAAAGGGGGGCATGAGCGGGTAGCTTGACCTAGGTGAGTCTTATGTTTAGGTGTGGTGCACACTTGTTAAACTTTGCACTAGGAAGCTCTAGAATAGCTCAAAGTTCAGTTGGAAGCAACTTGGTTCAAGTTGTGTCGCGTTTCGGAGTGTTTAGAGGGTTTTTCCCCTGACCGGACGCGGTGCCTGGCTTGACCGGACGCGTCCGATCAGTTCTAACCGCTAACTGCGTTTCAGCGCTGACGACCGGACGCGGCCCTTGTGAGGACCGGATGCGGTGGTCAGGCTGACACATGTCACCTAAGGGAAACCCACTAATCGGACGCGACTGGAGTGTGATCAGCGCGTCCGGTCATCTCTGATCGGACGCGATCGTGCGTCCGGTCTCGTTACAGTAAGCTCCCTGCACGACCAGACGCGTCCGGTCACCCCTGACCGGCGCGTCCGGTCACTTAGCTAGCTTTTCGGAATTTCGACCGTTACGAGCGACCGGCGCGTCCGGTCACTTCGACCGGCGCGTCCGGTCACGTCGTTTTTTGCTGAGTTGGCAGGTAACGGTTGGATTTGACTGTGGGGTGTATAAATACATCCCCACCACCTCTTTTAGAGGTCTCTTGCTCATTTGTTCAGCTGAGAAACACCTTTGGAGTGCAAGGGAGTGCAAGAGCTCTAGTGAGGAGTGTGATTTGAGAATCAAAGCTTGAGAGTTTCTCACTAGTGATTAGAGAGTAGCAAGTGTGCATCCACCTTCTCATTAGGCTCGTTGTGGTCGAGTGAGAGTTCTAGCTTGTTACTCTTGGTGATCGTCATCACTAAGACGGCTTGGTGGTGATTGGGAGTTTGGTGATCATCCGGCGGAGCGTGTGGATGACCCAACTCATCTTGTGAGCGGTTTTGGACGATTCACCGTGACGGAGTGTCGAAAAATCAGCCCGTAGAGAGCACTTGATCCTTGCGCGGATCAAGGGGGAGCTACACCCTTGCGCGGGTGCTCCAACGAGGACTAGTGGGGAGTGGCGACTCTCCGATACCTCAGAAAAACATCGCCGTGTTCCTTGCCCTTACTTTCAAGCATTTACATTCTCGTATTTACATTCATTGCTTGATTTACTTTCCTAGAATTACCATGCTAGACTAGGATTGGAAACTAGGGTGCAAAACTTTTACCGGTAGAATCTCTAGGAACACAAGTAAGCACTAGGGGTGAATTCCGGCTTGTAGGTTTTAATTCTTGCAATTAATTTTTTTTGAAAAGCCCAATTCACCCCCCCCTCTTGGGCATCTTGATCCTTTCAATTGGTATCGGAGCCGAGTTGCTCCTAATTTAGGCTTTACCGCCTAGAGCAAGATGTCTAACGGGGAAGGACCACCTCCCACCTTTGAGGGGGATGATTTTCCATATTAGAAAATCCGTATGGAGGCGTACCTCGAAGCCATAGATGTTGGGTGTCTTAGAGCCGTAACCCAAGGGATTCCCGCTATCAAGGATCCCGTCAACCCAAGTGGTGACGAGGAGAAGTACGACCGGTGGAATGCAAAGGCCAAAAATGCACTCTACCGGGGCTTAGGCAAGGATATCTTCAATCGTGTGCGTAATGCAAAGAACGCTCATGAATTGTGGGAAAACCTTTGTGCTCTCCATGAGGGAACTAAGAGTGAGCGTGAGGAACGCTATCACATTGCTTTAAAGAAAATCAATTCTTTTGAGATGCTTCCCAAAGAAAGTGCTAATGATATGTACACTCGTTTAAATGTTCTTGTAGAGGACCTCAATGCTCTTGGGCTCACTCAAATGAGCCAATCGGATGTTGCAAGGAAGATCTTGAGTGTTCTTCCCGTTGAGAAGTATGGTCACATTGTCACCGTGCTTCACCAAAGTGATCTTTCCACCGCAACACCGACACAAGTATTGGGGAAGATCAATGCACATGAGATGTACATGCATATCACTCCGGAAGAGGGCTCATCATCTTCCAAGAAGAAAGACTTGGCCTTCAAAGCTAGCCATGACAAGAAGAAGAAGAAGGGCCAAGCCATGATGGTGCAAGAGAGCTCAAGTGAAAGTGACATTGATGATGAATCACTTGCACTCATGGTGAGGAAGACCACCAAAATGCTAAAGAAGCTCAACAAGAGTGGCATCAAGTTCGATGGCAAGAAAAAGAAATTCTTCACAAGTAGCAAAAGGAAGCCAATCTCGGAGATGGATTGCTACAATTGTGGTGAACTTGGCCACTTAGCTCATCAATGCCCTAGACCTCCAAAAGACAAGTACAAGAACAAGAACAAGGGCAAAAAGAATGATTCAAGTGATGAAGAAGAAGAGAAAAAGAAAAACAAGCCATACAAGAAGAAGGATGGCAAGAAGAAGGAATTCCATAAGAAGAAGAAGGGAGGAAAGGCATACATTGTTGGTGATTGGCTCACCGACATTGAATCATCTTGTGAGTCCTCCGAAGATGAGAGCGATGATGAGAAAGAGAAGGTTGCCGCATTTGTGATGGGGCCATCATCTTCACCGACATCTTCATCACCACCTTCACCGCCTCCTTCACCATCATCGTCCACTACTCACCTATGCCTTATGGCCAAGGGTGAACGAAAGGTACAAAATCATGATAGTGATGATGATGATGATAGTGATAGTGATGATGAATATGACGCACCTTCTTATGATGAACTTGTAAAATTGTTGAACAAATACACTAAAATCATAAGAAGGACTAGAAATGAAAATGATGAACTTCAAAATGAAAATGAATCACTCTCATCCAAGCTTGAAAGTGCACAAAAGGCTTGTTGTGAGCTCAAAGATCAAAATGAAATTATGTCTTCCACTCTCAAGGAGCTCAAAACTTCTAATAAAGAACTTAGAGATCAACATGATAAACTTGAGAAGAAAAATGATGAGCTCATCACTAGGCATAACTCTCTAAAAGACAAATATACAACATTAAAAATTGACTATGATAGTCTTTTGGTTGCTAATGAACTTGCTCTTGAAACACATGATGCTACTAACAAAGTTGTTAAGTGTGATATAGCTACATTATGTGATGACTTGATCATTGAAAGCATTGAGCAAGGTTCTAGTAGCAAAGACAAGAGTGTGGTTGAGTCAAGCAACTATGATGATTATGCCAAGATCAAGAGTGAAAATGAGAAGCTTGCAAATGAGAACAAGAAGCTAAAAGGTTTGATGGCTCTTGAGAAGCAAACAACAAATGAGTCACTCATTGAAGAAAACAAAAAGCTCAAGCAAGAGAAAGAGCATCTCAAGACCGGCCTAAGCAAGTTCACAAGAGGCCAATATTTGCAAAGTGAGTTACTCATGAACACTGTGATGAAGTTGGATAGAAGTGGTATTGGGTACTTGGCAAATCAAGAGAAGAAGGCAAAAGCTCAACAACAACAAGGCAAGTCAAAGCCCAAGCCAAAGAGATGTGTTGAGTGTGGACAAGAAGGTCATTTTGCTCATGAGTGCAATACTCCACCACCACAACCCTTGCCCAAGCATGCTAGACCCTTTGCCTTCAATGCTCATTACATGTTAAGAAAAGATTCAAATGGAAAGATGAAAGTTATGTTCTTGGATCCCCCAAACAAGAATAGGCCTAAGAAAATATGGGTTGCCAAGTCACTAGTTGAGAAAGTCAAGGGTCCCTCTCAAGTGTGGGTCCCTAAACAAAAAGCTTGATCTCTTGTGTGTAGGTGAACTACAAGACCGGTGGATCTCATTGGGTTATTAATAGTGGTTGCACTCAACATATGACCGGTGATCCTCGTATGTTCACCTCCATTGAAGAGAATGGATATGTCAAGAGAAGATCACATTTGGGGATAATTCAAAGAGCAAAGTCAAGGGTATAGGCAAGATTGCAATATCAAATGATCACTCACTCTCAAATGTGCTCTATGTTACTTCATTGAGTTTCAACTTATTATCCGTTGGGCAACTTTGTGACCTTGGCTTCCAATGCTTGTTCACACCTAATGAAGTGGTAGTTTCAAAGATAGATGACAAGCAAGTGATATTCAAAGGCTTTAGATACAACAATCTTTATCTTGTTGACTTCACCTCCGAAGATGCAAACTTGATGACATGTTTGTTCACCAAGACCTCACTTGGTTGGCTTTGGCATAGGAGGCTTGCTCATGTTGGAATGAACACTCTCAACAAGCTATTGAAGAAAGAACTAGTGAGAGGATTGAAGGATGTAAAGTTTGAAAAGGACAAACCTTGTAGTGCATGTCAAGCGGGCAAACAAGTTGCAAACACTCATCCAACCAAAGCTTTCATGTCAACTTCAAGAGTGCTAGAACTTCTACACATGGATTTGTTTGGACCTACAACCTACAAGAGCTTGGGTGGAAATCTCTATTGTCTTGTGATAGTGGATGACTACTCAAGGTACACATGGACCTTCTTCCTTCATGACAAATCCGAAGTGGCCAATTGCTTCAAGAAGTTTGCAAAGAGAGCTCAAAATGAATTTGAAGTCAAGATAAAGAAGATTAGAAGTGACAATGGCAAAGAATTTGACAACACCAACATTGAAGCTTATTGTGATGAAATTGGAATCAAGCATGAAGTTTCTTCAACCTACACTCCTCAACAAAATGGTGTAGTTGAGAGAAAGAACCGGACTTTGATCACCCTTGCAAGAACAATGTTAGATGAGTACAACACTCCGGAGAAGTTGTGGGCAGAGGCAATCAACACCGCATGCTATGCTTCAAATTGCCTCTTCCTACAAAAGTTTCTTGGCAAGACCCCCTATGAGTTGCTTAATGGGAAGAAGCCAGACGTCTCATTCTTCCGGGTGTTTGGTTGCAAATGCTACATCTATAAGAAGCGTCAACACCTAGGGAAGTTTTAAAGACGGTGTGATATTGGTTTTCTTGTTGGTTACTCATCAAAGTCCAAAGCATATAGAGTATTTAACCATGCCACCGGTTTGGTTGAAGAAACATATGATGTGGAATTTGATGAATCTAACGGCTCCCAAGGAGCAATTGAGAATTGTGATGATGTAGGTGATGAACCCTTGAGGGAGGCAATGAAGAACATGCCGGTGGGAGACATCAAGCCAAAAGATGATGAAGACGATGTACAAATTATTGATCCACCATCTTCATCACATGTGCCTCAAAATGATGACAAGAATGAGAGAGTTGAAAATGAAGACACTCATGTCTCTCATGAACAAGCCGAGGCACAAGCTCAAGATGTTGATGCTCTCCATCCTCCTCCTCAAGTGGTTGATAGAAGAAACTCACCTCTACTTCAAGCACATCCACAAGATCTCATCATAGGGAGTCCTACTAAGGGAGTAATGACTCGATCTCAAAAACTTGCTTCTTTTGTTGAACATCACTCTTTTGTCTCTTGTGTTGAACCTAAGAATGTAGAAGAAGCTCTTCAAGATCCGGATTGGGTGAATGCCATGCATGAAGAATTGAACAACTTCACCCGCAATCAAGTGTGGACACTTGAAGAGCATCCTAAAGGTGCAAGAGTCATTGGAACCAAGTGGGTGTTCTGCAACAAGCAAGATGACCAAGGCATAGTAGTGAGGAACAAGGCAAGACTAGTTGCAAAGGGGTTCTCTCAAGTTGAAGGTCTTGATTTTGGAGAGACCTTTGCACCCGTTGCAAGACTTGAAGCCATTCGTATCCTTCTTGCATATGCATCACATCATGATATGAAACTATATCAAATGGATGTGAAAAGTGCATTTTTAAATAGCTTCATAAATGAACTAGTCTATGTTAATCAACCTCCCAGGTTTGAAGACCCTAGATATCCTAATCATGTTTATAGGTTGTCCAAGGCGCTATATGGGCTCAAGCAAGCACCTAGAGCGTGGTATGAGCGCTTCCGGGACTTCCTCATTGAGAAGGGCTTCACCATTGGGAAGGTCGACACCACACTATTCACCAAGAAGCTTAATGGGGATATCTTCATTTGTCAAGTTTATGTTGATGATATCATCTTCGGGTCAACAAATGAAGAATATTGCAAGGAATTTGGTGAATTGATGTCGAAGGAGTTCGAGATGTCTATGATTGGTGAGCTCACATTCTTCCTTGGTTTTCAAGTCAAGCAAATGAGAGAAGGGATTTTCATCTCTTAAGAAAAGTATACCAAGGATCTTCTCAAAAGATTCAAGATGGAAGAATGCAAACCAATCAAGACCCCAATGCCATCTAATGGACATCTCGACCTAGATGAGGGAGGTAAACCGGTTGATCAAACTCTCTACCGTTCTATGATTGGTAGCTTATTGTACCTTACCGCATCTAGGTCCGATATCATGTTTAGTGTGTGCATGTGTGCTCGCTTTCAAGCGTGCCCTAAAGAACCTCACTTAAGTGCCGTAAAAAGAATCTTAAGATATCTTAAGCACACCCCAAGCATTGGTCTTTGGTATCCCAAAGGAGCTAGATTCCAACTAGTTGGCTATTCTGATTCGGATTATGCCGGTTGCAAAATTGATAGAAAAAGCACATCCGGAGGGTGCCATTTGCTTGGGAGGTCTTTAGTATCTTGGTCATCTAAAAAGCAAAATAGTGTGGCTTTGTCCACCACCGAGGCGGAATACATTGCCGCGGGGGCTTGTTGTGCACAAATCTTATACATGAAACAAACCCTCCTAGACTATGGAATTGTTCTTGAAAAGGTGCCACTTTTATGTGATAATGAAAGTGCCGTTAAAATTGCTAATAATCCGGTACAACACTCTCGCACCAAGCACATTGATATCCGCCATCACTTTCTAAGAGATCATGTTGCTAAAAATGATATATCACTAGAAGGTGTAAGAAGTGAAAATCAATTAGCGGATATCTTCACTAAACCTTTGGATGAAGCTACCTTTTGTAGGTTGAGAAGTGAACTTAATGTGCTTGACTCTAGTAACTTTAAAAAATGAGCTTGTGTTGTCCCTTGCATTGCATTGTATTTTTTGTCATGTTTAATTACACGCAATGCATCTAGGGCTTGGCTAACACGATTACGATAACCCTCCTTTGGAGGAGTGAAGAAGCCTAACCGTGGATCAAACTTGGCAAGCAACCTAGCTTTACTTACTTGTATTGCATTGCATATGCATGGTTGTTGCTTTGTCGTTTCTTTTCGGTTCGGCTTTGAGCAACCTCTGTGTTCGTTCATGGATAGAGAGAGCATTTGATGCTCCAAAGGGTTCACAAACTCTATTGCATGGCCATACGTTGCTCCTCGGGTGTTTGTTGCCTATTTTCTTAAAAATAATATTAGCCTAAGGCAAACTATTTTGAAAATCTTGAGGGTTTGAGTGAGGTCACTCATATCAGGTTCCAATTGGTGTTTATTTGAGTCTCTTTGAATTGGAACTTGATTGGGAAAAGTCGCGTCGAAGTTCGGATTGAAGAAAGGCGAAAAACAGTGACCGGACGCTGGACAGGACGCTGCACCGGACGCAGTGATGCTTCACCACCGCGTCCGGTCCCGGCGACCACCAGCGTGTCCGGTCATCCAGAATAACTTCTCCTGACCTTGTGACCGGACACTGCACCAGACGCGCTGCTGTTGACCACCGCGTCCGGTCCCGGTATCCACCACCGTGTCCGGTCATTCGCAATGACTTTCCCGGATAACCCTCGACCGGACTCTGTCCGCGTCCGGTCAGTCCTAACCAGACGCGTCCGGTCGCTCCAGGAGCTTACTGGAGTGTGACCGGACACTGCACCACCGCGTCCGGTCAACGCATGCCGAGCGGATCTAACCCTTCATATATTTCTTCGTTCCCGATTCGTTCTTCTTCATTCAACCGCCGCCCGTGCCCTAGCTTCTCAATATCGCCGGTTTTCTAACCCTAAGTCGCCGGGGTTTGCGCCACCGCCGCGCCCTGCACCTCCTCCTCTGGCAAGCCACGCCGCACCGCCTCCGCCTGCGCACCACCGCCCGTTTCGCGCCACCGCCGCGCCTGCAGTCGACCCGTGCCGCCGCTGCCCTAGCCGCGCCTGGCCTGCCACCGCCGTGCCTTACAGCCGCCGGTGAGCTGCGCCACCTTCACCTGCACCTCCTCCGGGGCGTGTTTTGCCATGTCTCGCTGCTTCCCGCGAATCCTAGCCTCGCCTCGCGCCCTGCCGAGATCTAGGGTTTGCCCTAACTTGCTGTTCGAAGGTGAAAATTTGCTCCTTCTTGTTTTCAAATCTTTCAAATCCTTCGTTTAGGGCTTACCTTCATCGTCATCACTTGACTTGATCTTTCCAGTGCTCGTCCGACATATTCGGGAAGTCTCGCGAACTAGGTCATCTTACCTTTTCACCGTCTACTCGTCGATCCGAGGTAGCTATCGCGTTTCGATTCATATCTTACCTTATATGCTTGCTATCTCTAGGGTTTCATACCTTTTAGTTATATATGTTGCTTATAGTAGATCCATCTATTCCGTCTTTTCAGCGAGTTTGTCGGTATGTTGGGGTGACTGCAGTTCAGTTGTTGAATCCGAGGCCAAGCCTGCGGATACGGATTGAGGCCAAGCCTCTTGAGTGTCAGTACACCATCTTTCAGAGGATTCCCGACAGTTTGTCAGCATGGTTCGTTGCAAGAACGCCGGTGGTGCTCCTAGTGACGGGGACGATAGTCCTCCTCGTCTGACAGAGATTGCACGTGGTAAGCGCATAAAGACCATGGCCAGAAAGAAGAAGATGACCCTTACAGATGCAGAGATCGCTCAGGCCGTAGCAGATGTAGCAGAGCAGGCAGAGAGGGGAGGCAGGAGCAGTGGTATTCGCATTGGCGAGCGTCGCTTTCATCTTGAAGGTCGACAGCTCGGTACAGAGGCTACAGAGGCCACAGAGGTGACAGAGGATGCAGATGCTATGTCAGTTGATCCACCTGCAGAGGCTCCAGAGGGGACAGAGGAGCAGCCAGCTCAGTCTCCACTGCGTCGTCGCTCTACACATACGCGAGTGCAGGTGACTCCTAGGCCAGAGGGCCAGCGTCGTGGAGGACGTCCACCTCCCAGGGCTCGAGGTTCGCCCCCAGTTGAGCACTTTGACTTGAGGGGAGCTACAGCACGTCAGGTGCAGGCCCTGAGGTTTGTTGAGGTCACCCGGTGGTTCCCACCTGTGAGAGATTCCAGGGCTTCAGAGAGATTCTATACACCTCTACAGGAGGATTTCTACAGAGTCTATGTTGACAGTGGCATTGCTTTTCGACCACAGAGGGTCTGTCGCATTGAGTCTCTTGTTGAGGTAGTGGGTGAGCAGCTTCGTCCGCACCTGTCCTTTCTACCGGGCCTATCTGACTTTCTTGGACGGACAGGTGCATACTGCGGCTCTTGGGTCAGGGAGTTCTATGCTTCACTATGGATTGATCCAGCCCATGAGTTCATACACTTTGCATTCCAAGGCCGTGACCGCAGGGTGTACAGCACCAGAGTGCAGGAGATTCTCAGACTCCCAGCTTCAGAGACGAAGTTACATCAGCTTTGCTATGGTCAGACAGCTCCACCTAGACGCCCTCACGGCGGGACAGTGCCCCCTACAGATTTGATTCGACCCTGCTTCCGTGAGCCTTTTGGCGAAGGGTCTCGTCGCACTCCTGCCAGTTTGACACCGCTTGCCCGAGTCCTGGATGCTATTGTCAGGCGCACTCTTCTTCCCAGGCTTGGCTACAGAGAGGGATTGACCAGGATGCAGTTATGTGTTGTTCACCACCTTCGCTCACAGACACCGTTCGACATATGGGATCTTATGCTATGTGAGATGGAGGACACATTGGCTGAAGGCTTCAAGGGACACCGTCAGCTGCCCTATGCTCATTGGATATGCTTCATCATCAGATCTTCACTTGAGCTGCCTTCAGAGATTAGAGCTGAGATATCTGATACTACCACTGCCTTTCCAGAGTATGATATCCGTCAGCTCTGGGCTTCAGTCACCAGAGAGCAGGCCCCAGTGCCTGGACAGCGAGAGAGACCTGAGGTACCAGAGACAGCGGCTGAGCAGGACGCGACTGTACAGGGTCTTGCTGAGGCAGAGCTTGCAGATCTAGATGCTCAGCCTGCTGATCTAGCTGAGGATGAGGCCTCTGACAGCACTGACGAGGATTATCAGCCCATCCCTAGGTATCAGTCTCCTCGGCCTCACGACCACAAGGCCGGTGGCTCTGGTTCAGCCTCCCGCTCAGACCCAGCCATGGTGGCTATTCTTGAGAGGCTGACCCAGGCACAGGAGCGACAGGAGCTTCAGCTACAGAGATAGGCTCAGGACACAGCTGCTGCGTTTGCACAAATACAGGCTCGATAGGATGAGTTCCAGAGACAGCAGCTTGAGATACAGCGTCAGCAGGTCGAGATGCAGCGTCAGCAGTTTGAGATGCAGTGACAGAGTGCAGCTAGCCAGCAGTAGTATTTAAAGCTTCTGCGACACTTGGTCACAGTTGGGGTTCCTCCACCTGCATCTGTCCTGACTCCAGCCTTACAGTCTAGTGGACCTTCGAGTCAGGGACAGCCGAGCTTTCAGTTCACCTCTCCACAGCAGCAGGTCCCCCAGTCGTTTCAGTCCCCGAGCTACATGCCTATTCAGACGGGGTTTACTCCTTCAGACCAGCCTCGCCCTCACCTACTGACAGGCACACCATTTGTTGATTTCAGTGCCACATACAGCGAGTTGACTGGTCAGCCGACGCTCTCGCACACTACACTTGCTACTTCTTCAGGGTTGTCCGCTTCAGAGGCAGCTGTTCCTCCTATGACAGGGACGGGCACTACAGAGATAGTTCCTTCGTCAGTTGCCTCGATCGATCCCCCAGCTATTGGCTCACTTCAGGCTCAGGTCACAGAGACTGCTCCACTTGTTGCTACTTCGTCAGTACCTGTTCCTGTTGTTCAGACCCAGACCACTTCACAGCCGCGTGCTTCTTCAGAGGGTCAGCCTGATAGCTCCGAGTCCGAGGAAGACACTTCTCAGTTTGTGATTACTCTGCGCTCCTCGGCACTTGACTCGACTCCGTCTGTTCTCCCGTCAGATACTTAGATTAGTTTTTGGCGGTTGATGCCAAAGGGGGAGAGAGAGTAGATTCAGGGGGAGTTTTGATAGAGGGTTTTCGCTTTTATTTGTGTGCTACATTCATGCATCATGTTTACTTTACAGTACTTGCATTCTTTTGACATGTGGTCGTGTGAGATACTTTGAGTCTATATGGTTTATCTAGTCACAGTTTTAAATCATGTCACTTGTTTGATTATAGCTCATAAGGTTGTGCTTCCGTGCCTTACTCCGATTTCTTTTGAGCTATATCTTTATGAGTACTAACGCTTCATGTCTTATCTTATGAGTACACTCTTTTGGCTTGGGGAACATAAGCAATTCCTAACCCCTTGTGCTTATTGCTTTTTGCTTATATGAACCAAACATGTTCGAAAACCTCAACTCCTATCTTTTGAATCTTAGTGTTGTCATCAATCACCAAAAAGGGGGAGATTGAAAGCATCTAGGCCCTGAGAGTTGGTTTCGGAAATTGATGACAACGCTTTATTACCATGACTAACGTGTGTTTTGCAGAAACTTTGGTAAGTTAGGTCATAGAGGTGATAACTGCTTTGGGCACCATGGTATTCATACCCCTTAATGGAAATCATTTTGGTTTTCAAAGGAGTGACGTCAAGATTAAGGACGGTTAGTTCCGGATGTCAAGGTGTTGAGTTACATTCGGAATAGTCGTTAGGATCTTCGTTTTCTCTTTTGGCCGTACTATAAAGGGGGGCATGAGCGGGTAGCTTGACCTAGGTGAGTCTTATGTTTAGGTGTGGTGCACACTTGTTAAACTTTGCACTAGGAAGCTCTAGAATAGCTCAAAGTTTAGTTGAAAGCAACTTGGTTCAAGTTGTGTCGCGTTTCAGAGTGTTTAGAGGGTTTTTCCCCTGACCGGACGCGGTGTCTGGCTTGACCGGACGCGTCCGGTCAGTTCTAACCGCTAACTGCGTTTCAGCGCTGACGACCGGACGCGGCCCTTGTGAGGACCGGACGCGGTGGTCAGGCTGACACGTGTCACCTGAGGGAAACCCACTAATCGGACGCGACTGGAGTGTGATCGGCGCGTCCGGTCACGTTCCAGTAAGGTCCTTTGACGACCGGACGCGTCTGGTCATCTCTGATCGGACGCGGTCGTGCGTCCGGTCTCGTTACAGTAAGCTCCCTGCACGACTGGACGCGTCCGGTCACCCCTGACCGGCGCGTCCGGTCACTCAGCCAGCTTTTCGGAATTTCGACCGTTACGAGCGACCGGCGCGTCCGGTCACGTCGTTTTTTGCTGAGTTGGCAGGTAACGGTTGGATTTGACTGTGGGGTGTATAAATACATCCCCACCACCTCTTTTAGAGGTCTCTTGCTCATTTGTTCAGCTGAGAAACACCTTTGGAGTGCAAGGGAGTGCAAGAGCTCTAGTGAGGAGTGTGATTTGAGAATCAAAGCTTGAGAGTTCCTCACTAGTGATTAGAGAGTAGCAAGTGTGCATCCACCTTCTCATTAGGCTCGTTGTGGTCGAGTGAGAGTTCTAGCTTGTTACTCTTGGTGATCGCCATCACCTAGACGGCTTGGTGGTGATTGGGAGTTTGGTGATCATCCGGCAGAGCGTGTGGATGACCCAACTCATCTTGTGAGCGGTTTTGGACGATTCACCGCGACGGAGTGTCAAAAAATTAGCCCGTAGAGAGCACTTGATCCTTGCGCGGATCAAGGGGGAGCTACACCCTTGCGCGGGTGCTCCAACGAGGACTAGTGGGGAGTGGCGACTCTCCGATACCTCGGAAAAACATCGCCGTGTTCCTTGCCCTTACTTTCAAGCATTTACATTCTCGTATTTACATTCATTGCTTGATTTACTTTCCTAGAATTGCCATGCTAGACTAGGATTGGAAACTAGGGTGCAAAACTTTTACCGGTAGAATCTCTAGGAACACAAGTAAGCACTAGGGGTGAATTCCGGCTTGTAGGTTTTAATTCTTGCAATTAATTTTTTTTTGAAAAGCTCAATTCACCCCCCCTCTTGGGCATCTTGATCCTTTCACCCTTAAGTGTCACCAGTGATGCCCGGCTATGTACCCATTGTGCCTAGGCCGATGTCATGGGGCAATGCAGCTTATGAATAAGTTTGAGCAGTAGGCAAATGTTCTGTGTTCCTAAGTCTCTAATGCCAAGCCCTCCCATATCACGTGGTGCGCAGACCATCGTCCAGGCAACAAGACAGCTGGCCGGCGATGACTTCCCATTTTTCTCCCCAGACCATAGGAAGGCTCTCCTTCTTCGGTCCATTTAATGGATTACAAAAGGCGGTAGTTGTAGGGAGCTCATGAAGTAGACAAGCTGACAGTCCAACACAGAGTTTACTAGTACCGCACACCCCATTGGGTTCAGAAGCTGCGCCTGCCAAGAGCTCAGGTACTTGTCAGTTTTCTGGATGTAGGGGGTGTATGCCGAGAGCGGTAGCTTGTGCACAGACAGCGGCAATCCTAGGTATGGTTGTTGGAAACCTTCCCTTCTGCATCCGATGGCTTGTACGCAGTCACTGATGGTCTGCTCATCCAAGTGAATAGGCACCAGTGTGCTTTTTCCATAGTTGATGTGCAAGCCTGACAATGCAGCGAACTGATCAAGAATCTGTTTGAGAAGAGACACCCCCTGAAGATCACCTTTAAGCACAATGAGAGTATCGTCAGCATATTGTAAGACTTCACACGGCAGGGCATCCTCAGTGGGGTGCTGGACCCGCTGCAGTTCCTGATCAAGCACTGTAGAGTTTCAGTGACAAGTAGGAACATATACGGTGATATTGGGTCTCCTTGCCGTAAGCCCCTCCTGCATGTTATCCACGGTCCCGGGCATCCATTGACTAGGACTGCTGACTTCGATGAGGTTAGGATGGTCTTCATCCAATTGATCCATAGATCGCTGAAACCCCGTGCCTGTAAAACCCTGAACAAGCCATCCCAGTTCACTGTGTCGAAAGCCTTTGCGAAGTCCAACTTGAGCACAATAGCAGGCTTCTTCCTTTTGTGGCACACCTGCACCAACTCGGCTGCGTGGACAAAAGTGTCTGAAATAGACCGGCCTTTGATAAAGCATGTCTGCCTGATGTCGATGAGGTTGGGTATTTCCTTCTGTAACCTTGAAGTCAGAATCTTGGAGAGGATTTTGAGGCTGCAATTCTAAAGGTAGATCGGCCTGAAAGCATCCACGTCAACTGCACCAGGTTTCTTGAGGATGAGTACCATGTGGGATCGATTGATGCGTTCGAGCTGTGCTTCACCACGGTGAATAGCTTCCACGAAATCCATGATTTGTGCTTTGACTGTAGGCCACACAGCCTTGTAGAACGCTGGACCGAAACCATCCGGGCCGGGGGCGCTGTTTCTGTTCATTGCTAGTAGCGCCAGCTTTGTTTCTGCTTCGGTGAATTGGGTAGTAATGCTCTCGCTTGGTTGGGGCCTTCCTTCATATAGCATTTGCAGGTCAGCATTGGCCGAGCTTCCAGTGACCCCAATGATGGAGGTGAGGTAGTTTGTGAGCGCCGAAATCTTGCCGGCATGATTTGTGATCTCCGTGTCGCCTACCCGCACCATGCGAATGAAGTTGTGGCGCAGGCGTTGAGTGGCCTGGGCATGGTGGAAGGCGGTGTTGGAGTCCCCCTCCCTGATTGCCTTATGTTTGCTGCGCTGCTTCCAGTAGGTCACCTTTGCCTTGATAGCCTGCTCAAGGGTTTCCTGAGCTTCCCTGCGAACCTAGAATTCTTCATACGATAGGAGCCTTGTCTCCTCAAAGAAGTCGAACAGTTGAATTATGAATTGACAATTATTAATGAGTTGGATGGGTGCCCTGAAACACCTAGCCCAAACCTTTGCTGCAGCCCTTGTGGACTTGATACACGTGGCCAGCTGCCCAACCGCATCGTCCCATGCCGTTGCCTGCTGCCAAGCCGAGAGGATAGTAGGAAGGAAATTTTGGTTGTGTATCCAGAAGTTTTTGAAGCGGAAGAAGCTGGCTTTAGGTAGATCGGTGGAAAGCGTGAGTAGGAGGGGAGTGTGGTCGGACGTCGGCCTTGGGGGAGAGGAGAGGTTGAAAAAAGGGAAGGCTGAGTCGAGGGAAGAGTTAGTGAAAACACGATCTAGGCGAGCAAGAATGGAGTTTGGTTGCTTGTTGGTCCAGGTATAAAGCCGATCAGAGAGATCAACCTCACTTATATTAAGGTCCTGAATCGTGTCATTGAAAGCAGCGCAAAGGGCATTGCTGATTTGCCCATTGTTCTTGTCAGCTGCGCACCTGACAAGGTTGAAGTCACCAAGGAGGATCCATGGCCCCGGGATCAGTGGCAGCAGGTCGACCAGGTTCCGAAGGAACGGCAGGGAGCCAGAATGATCCGAGGGGCCATAGACGTTAGTTAAAGAGAAGTCGAGGTTGGTGGCATTGCAAACTAGAGAAGTAGTAAGAGTGTGGGGTTTAAGAAAGAGATTTTGGAGTGAAAAAAGTGCCGGGTCCCAAGCCGTTAGGATGCCTCCTCGAGTGCCATCCGCCGGAGCGCAGACATATGAGGAGGCAAGGTTGGATGGCAGGAAGGACTTAGCTTTGAAAAAATCGATGTTCTAAAGCTTTGTTTCTTGAAGACAAACGATCGATGGTTTAACATCACAGATAGCGTTACGCACGATGCCGCATTTGTCTGAGTCACCTAGACCACGTACGTTCCAGGACACAAAATAAAAAGACCGATTGCAGTGATTCATGGTTCAAGGTTACAGCACCAGTTCACAAATACACGGATGCCCATGACCCAGGCGACATGGATATCGAAAGTAAAAAGGTTGCAGCTACTGAATGACGAAAAGCTTAAGATAAGTGCGCTGTCAAAATGCATGCCCCAGCGGCCGTTGGGTTGAGAGCGCAAACCGCCAGTTAGACGAGAAACTTCCCTGATCATTCCACGACATTGGTCACCACGCCGACGACATCGACATTCTTGCAGCCTAGGCGAGCAGCAGAGGCCAGCTTGAGAAGATCAGCCACCCTAACCGACAGCTTGTTGCGGGAAAGGATGTTCTTCTTGGTGACGAGCTTCTTAAGGCTGGCCAAGCACCCAGACAAGGAATTGAGCAAGGCCTTGCACTGGACCGCTTGGGTGGTCATGTCAACAAAGTTTGCCAGGGCCTTAGCGGCAAGACGGGTGCTGTGGCGCTGCGGAGCGGCCGATGCCGTGGAGCAAGCGCGAGGGTGAGGGCGAGGGCGACGGCGGTAAGTGATGAGCGGTGGGCTTGCGGTGAGCGGCGTTGGCATAGGCGGAAAAGGCAGATGGGTGGTGGGCGAGGCAAGCGATGGAGGTGGCGCAGCCGGGCTATCGGGCTGAGGAAAAGAGGTAGCAGCGGAGTAGTTGGTGGGGCTGTCGCTGGAGCTGCCGGCACCCAAGGCGGAGGAGGTAGCCCCCGAGGAAGGAGGGGTAACCAGCAAGCGAGCAAAGGCAAGCGCAAGGCCCAGGACATCAGAAGCCGAAGTCGAGCGCTGGGCTGCCAGAGGCTGCAGGCCGTCCTGCGGCGCACTGGGCTCAGGGTTGTAAAAGTTGTGCTATCGCTGGGGCGGGTACATCTCGTAGAAGTGATGCGGCTGAGGGCGGAGCGGCTGCTCCCTGCTGAACGGCCCCATGGGCCCAAGGCTAGGCCCGCTGGCAGGGGGTGACGGCAGACCGAAAAAACTGGCCAGGTTGCCCTGGCTATCCAGTTGGTACTCCCTGGGCTAGACCCGGATGGGAAGCACCTTGGCCACGGCACCACCGCGACCGACGCCAATCTTGGAGGAGATCCTTATCTCAAAGGGTATCTCAAGGCGGTCGTTGACCTCCAGCAGAAGGCATAGAGGCCCAAAGTTGTCATTGGTGAGGCAAGCCGGGTCGATCTCGGCCACCTCGCAGAAGCCCTAGAAGCACTCCTTGATCTTGCTTTTGTACCAGTGCTCATTTGGGTAATCAGCAATGGCCACGAAGGCAAGCCAAGTGGGTACACGAAAGAAACGGTTTGTGGTCTCCTCAGGAGCTTGGAGAAAAAGGTTTGATCCTTCGCCATTCAAAGGGCTCAGGCGGCGAAGGGAGTCCCTGTCTTCCAGGGAGCCACACCGAAGGATCATGGCCCCCCTAGAGGAAGGGAGAAGATCGACAGGCATAAGCGGTGCCACAGTGCGAAGCGTGGAACGAATGAAGGCGCTGACCTCGGCCGCAGGGACCGGGGGCTCGATGAAGGCAAACAGTAGCCGCTCGGTGAGTTCCGGTCGGCCAGGAGACACCCACGCGTCCGTAGACCGGGCGCGCCCCTCCTGCTAGTCAAAACCCGAGCTAGGGCTGTCAAGGTCGCTGCTCGTGTACTCGTCGCGCGGAGCTCTAGAGTGCATCAATGCCAGCATTGACCGCACAGCCCAGGAACAGCGGGACGCCATCCTCGCTTGTCGCCGCACTGTCGTCAGACAGCGGCGCGGGTGGCAAGGCCGGGCGGGGAGGCAGTGGCGGGGACAGCGGTGGCGAGCGACGCGCCGGCGACGAGTCGAAGGACGCGAAGGCGGGGGCTTCCACAGGCTTTTCCCCAATGACGTACTTGTTGAGGAAGCGCGTCGGTGGTAGAAAAAGGCGCATCGACTGAGCGCTGAGGACCTCCATGGCCGGCCCAGCGAAAGAGGAGGCGATCATGAAGGCAGGGGCGTAGGCGGTGGTGGGCGGCAAAACCAGTGGCGGTGATGCCGGTGCGGTGGAAGGCGGGGGTGAGATGGTGGCGACGTCAGGGGAAGATGGAGGAGGTGATGACGGCGAGGAGGAGGCGGGCGGGGCGGAGTGAGGCGAGAAAGGGACGGCACGAACGGAGTGGGAGGTGGGCAGGCATGCGCGTGGAGGCGTGGAACAGGCGGCTGAGCGGCATTTTGCACGAAGAGCTTCGGTGGCCAGACCCGTGGCAACACCAGCAGTGAACCGGATCATGGCACTCGTCGACCAGGTGGTCAGAGGCCAAGCAGCGGAAACAAGTTCTTGAAAGTGAAAGAGGTTTTAGGGTTTTGCAAGTCTTTTGAGGAGGAGGAGTAAGAGCAACTTGGAGGTAAGAGTGCGCCGGTGGTTGAGAATTGAAGGCTGGTTGCCTCGACGCGATGGCTCTAACTATCCCAGACTGGGGGGACAAGACGGGGCGCCGCGCCCTCCACCAGCAAGCCGGGGCAAGGAGAGTAGGGAAGGTCGGGTACATTCAAAAGATACGACGACACAGTTCCCAACTGAATCCTTGAAAGTCCCTAGTTTGGTTTTGGCTAATTGATGAAACCTAGGACTAACCTTTGTATCTAAGTGGATGATTTAGATAAAGGTGGTCATTGAATATGAGACATGACATTGACTCATGTGACCAAGATGGTGAAGACCAAGATGAGGCTTGGCTCGATGGACCGGTTGTGAAGGTGAAGGGCAAGTCGAGGCTTCGAAGCGAAGGACCATAAGATGGTGAAGCTTGAGCAAGACTTGGCGCCGACGGACCAATGCAACGGTGAAGAGCAAGTGAAGTCAAGGTCGATGGATCGAGACGGTCATGTGATGATATGAAGTGGATCATATCATTTGGAGAAACAAAATGGGCTCAAGGCAAAGGTATAACTATAGGGCCATTTTGTTTTACACTCAAGACACCATAGAGGGTGTGAGTGGTTTAGGGTCGATAGCCGAACTATTAAGAGGGGAAATCTTATCGGTTATTCGACACACGGGTGCCACTAGGTGAATTCATGAAGTGCATTGCATGTAGGGCCTAGTGAGCTAACTGGAAAACCTTTAAAAATGATTGAGAAAAAGCTAACACACAAGCACATGGAGATGTACACTTGATGGTGTTGGCACATTTGCAAAGGTGGCGTTGGTCGCGCTGTGGTTTGCGGGAAGAGAAGGGTTTGGGTTCCTTTCTCCCTCCCGCCGAGCGTGCGAGCGCGGGATTCAGGCGATTTCGGAGAAATGAAATGCCTATTTTCCATTACGCCGGAAGTCGGAAAAGAAACGGAGGCGAACGGAGGTCACAGGGGTGACCGGACGCTGCACCGGACGCTGCACCGGACGCTGCACCGGACGCGGTCACTGTGCGACCGGCGCGTCCGGTCAGGCGAACAGCGGTTCACAAGGACGATCGGACGCGGTGCGCGTCCGGTCACACACGATCGGACGCGTCCGGTCGTCCAGGGAGCTTACTGGACTCCGACCGGACGCGGGTACTGTGGCGTCCGGTCAGTTCTTCAGCGCGTCCGATCGCTGGTTCGTTTTGCGCGACTCAGGGTTGACCGGCGCGTCCGGTCAGTCACGGGACCGGCGCGTCCGGTCGTGACCAGCGCGTCCGGTCGGTGCGAGGAGCGCGTCCGGTCATGTCTTCGCGCGCGCGGGTACTGTGCGCACCGGCGCGTCCGGTCGTTCGACCAGCGCGTCCGGTCATTGCGTTTGACCGTTAGCGCGCAGTGACCGTTGGAGGATCTAACGGTCGTTTTTGAAATCGGAGGACACGTGGTCGCTGCAGGGCGACCGGACGCGGTTGAGCGCGTCCGGTCAGTGACGACCGGCGCGTCCGGTCGTCCCGAAAAAACGGGTAGTGGAGTTGCAACGGCTCTATTTGGATGGGATGCTTATAAATACTCGTTGGCCGGCCCTTGGGGAGGTCTCTTGGCATTTCTAACACTCTTGTGCATCCTTTGAGCTAAAGCAACTCCTCCTACTCATCTCTCTTGCTTGATTGCAAATCAAAAGTGAGATTGAGTGATCCCAAAGTGCATTGCATAGCTTGAGAGCATCTAGTGGCACTTGTGGGTGGTTTAGCCGGTGGATTTCTTGTTACTCTTGGAGAGTACCGCTCCTAGCCGGCTTGGAGATTGTTGGAGGCGTTGGCAAGAGAAGGTGATTGTTCTTGGCCACCTCCGGTTGATTGTGAGAGGTTCTTGTGCTTTCCTCGGCGGGACGCCAAAAGCAACTCTAGTGGAATCCGCGTGTCATTGAGTTACCTCACTTGAGAGTGGTGTCTTGCGGTGCCTTGCGGGGCGTGCCTTGAGGGGCAAGTGACTTGAGGGTCACACCGAGGAACCATCTAAGTGTTGGTCGACACAACCGGTGACGTAGCTTGTCGGTGCACAAGTGAACACCGGGTGAACAAAAATATTGTGTCTCTTGTCTCCCGGTGATTGGTCTTCATATTGTATTGTTGTCAATATTGTTTGATTATATATCATCTTGGTGATTGGCAACATCTTCACTCCACCGTTGGTATAAGAATCACAATCCTATCTCTTGCATTTACTTTTACTAGATTATCTTGTGTAGCTCTAGTAGTAGCCTTTGCTAGTTGTTGTTAGCTTGCTCACTAGTGTAAGTTTAGTGACCTAGCCCTTGTGTGAACTAGAGATCTTAATCTACTAGACTTGTGGATAGGAGGCTTGCATCACAACCATAGGCTAAGCAAAACTCGCTCTACGCCGGTTGTTTTTCTAACAAGTTTGCTTAGTTGTCTTTGTAGATTTTTTTATAGGCTATTCACCCCCCCTCTAGCCATCTAGGACCTTACAAGTGGTATCGGAGCCGTGGTCACCGTTTTAATCAAGGCTTAACATCCTTCGGTGTGAAAAATGGCTCAAATTGTGTTCAATCATGTTGGGGGCAAGCCACCGTTCTTTGATGGTGTTAGTTCTTTTGCTCATTGGAAGAGAAAGATGACAATGTACCTTGGTTCTATTCATGAGAGAGTATTGGAAGTCACCGAGAATGATTTTGCTATCATTGATCCCGATCATCTCACCGATGAAGATAGAGCAAATAGAACATGCAATAGAATGGCTCTTAATACACTTTACAATGGTATTGACACAAAAGTATTTGAGGGCATCAAGGATTTGGAATTGGCAAATGAAGTGTGGACAAGGTTAAGTGAAACATATGAGGGCACTAAGATTGTGAAGAGTGCCAAGCTATATGGGCTCAAGAGTGAGTTTGAGAACTTCAAGATGAAAGAAGAAGAAACAATCTTAGAGATGTTTCATAGATTGCAAGTCATTGTGAATGATCTCAAGAGCTTAGGGCACAAGACACAAGACCAAGATTTTTGCCACAAGTTCTTGTTGAGCTTACCTAAAAGATTCAAGATGTTGATCATGATGCTACAAAGAGATGGGCTTGAAACAATAAAGCCCAATGATTTGCTTGGAGAGGTATTGACCTTTGACAAGTATGATCAAGATGTTGATGAGAAGGAGGAAGAAAAGAAGAAGAAGACCGTGGCATTCAAGGCCACCTCCTCAAAGGGCAAAGCTTCAATTCAAGAAGAAGATGACGATGAAGAAGATGAAGAATTAGAAGTTGATGATGAGGCACTTGCTCTAGTTGTCAAAAACATTGGCAAAATGTTTATCAAAAGAAGAGGCTTCAAAAAGAGAAATGACAATTTCAAGAGCAATGAGCAACAAAGAAAGTGCTTCAATTGTGATAGCACCGAGCACCTTCAAGCGGAATGTCCCTATGACAAGAAGAAGAACAACAAGAGGGGCAAGTTTGAGAAGAAGAAGAGAGAGGCCAAGATGACATTCAAGAAAGGCAAGAATGGTGCCTATGTGATCACTTGGGAAAGTGATGATAATGAAGAAGAAGAAGAAGAATCATCCAATAAGGCTTTTGCTTCCATTGCTATCAACAAGAAGCCATCACTATTTGATTCATCCTCTTCATGCTTCATGGCTAAAGAAGCTAAGGTATTATATGATGAGAGTGATGATGAAAGTGAAATGGAATATGCTCATGATAGTGATAATGATAATGATAATGAAAATGATGATGATGAACAGCTATTGCCAAGGACAAAGAGTGTAAGAAACTTTCAATGAAAGTAGCAATACTTGAGAAAGTCCTTAGTGAGCTTAAGACCACTCATGAGAGTCTAGTGGAAGACCATGAGGATCTTGATAAGGCTCATTCCAAGCTTGAAAAGGCTCACTCTTTGCTACTTGAGCAACAAGCAAAGAAGGAGGTTGTTGTATCATGTGATATAGGTGTTACATGTGATATAATTGATGAATCCTTTAATGAACCTATCATCATGTCAAATGCTAACCCTTCTTGTAGCTCTTCATCCACCACCACCAACTCTATCTCTACTACTAGTGATGGTTTCACTTGTGATGCCTCACTAATGGTTGAGAATGAGACTCTCAAGAGAGAGGTGGATGAGCTCACTCACGCCCTAGGCAAGGCCTATGGTGGTGAGGCCCGCTTGCTTAAGTGCTTGGGTAGCCAAAGGTTCTCTCTTAACAAAGAGGGATTGGGCTACACCCCCAAGAAAGGCAAGTCGGCCTTTGCAACTCCAAAGCCTAGCTTTGTGAAGGGCAATGGTCGGTTTTGCAATAGATGCAAGCAAGTTGGGCACCTTGAGCATAATTGCAATAAAAAGAACCAAAGCAAGAACTTTGTTAATGCTATACCTTTTGATTCTTGCTATGTGCTTACCAAGGGTGTGAAGGGTGTGCAAGCTAAGTTTGTTGGTACACCAATTGTGGGCCCAAAGAAGAAGGCTATTTGGGTACCAAAGAGCTTAATTACTAACCTACAAGGACCCAAGCAAAAATGGATACCTAAACTTCATTGATTTGCTTGTAGGTCAATTACAAAGCCGGAGGAAGGCATTGGATTATTTATAGTGGGTGCACTCAACACATGACCGGTACATCAAGAATGTTTGATTCAATCAATGACAATGATAGTGGTGTTGATTCTATCACTTTTGGCAATAACAAGAAAGGCAAGGTTATTGGCTTGGGCAAGATTGCAATATCAAATGACATGAGTATTTCCAATGTGTTGCTAGTTGAAAGCTTGGATTTCAATCTCCTATCCGTAGCACAAATATGTGATCTAGGCTACAAATGCATCTTTGGGGTTGATGATGTGGAAGTTATTAGTGTGGATGGTTCAAATGTGGCATTCAAGGGCTTTAGATATGAGAATCTCTACCTAGTTGACTTCAATGCTAGAGAAACTTCTTTAACAATTTGCTTAGTATCCAAATCAAGCATGGGTTGGCTTTGGCATAGAAGGCTTGGTCATGTTGGCATGAAACAATTGAAGAAGCTTACAACTCACAATCTTGTCAATGGTTTGAAAGATGTTGAATTTGAGAAGAATAAGCTTTGTAGTGCATGTCAAGCCGGGAAGCAAGTTGGAAGCTCACATCCAAAGAAGAGTACAATGAGCACATGCAAAGCATTTGAGTTGATGCACATGGATCTATTTGGACCAACAACATATACAAGCATAGGCGGCAACAAGTATGGCTTTGTCATAGTGGATGATTTCACAAGATTCACATGGGTATTCTTTCTTAGTGACAAAAGTGAAGTGTTTGACACCTTCAAGACATTTCTCACTAGAGTTCACAATGAGTTTGAGATTAGAATCAAGAAAGTGAGAAGTGACAATGGGAGTGAGTTCAAGAATACAAGAATTGAAGAACTTTGTGATCATTATGGTATTGGACATCAATTCTCGGCCAAGTACACTCCACAATCAAATGGCCTAGTTGAGAGGAAGAATAGAATATTGCTTGATATGGCTAGATCAATGCTTCATGAGTACAATGTGAGTCAATCATTTTGGGATGAAGCAATCAATACCGCTTGCTACTACATCAATAGACTATATTGTCATCCATTGCTAGAGAAGACCCCATATGAGATACTTCATGGAAGAAAGCCCAATATTTCTTATTTTAGGGTTTTTGGTTGCAAATGCTATATCTTGAAGAAGGGCACTAGATTGGGGAAGTTTGACAAGAGATGTGATGAGGGGTTCCTACTTGGTTATTCAACTACAAGCAAAGCTTATAGAGTTTGGAACAACTCAAGTGGCATTCTAGAAGAAGTCCATGATGTACAATTTGATGAAACCAATGGGTCACAAGATGAAGAAGAAAATCTAGATGATATTGGTGGAACTCTATTAGTGGAAGCAATGAAGAACATGGACATTGGAGACATTAGAGCAAAGCAAGTAATTGATATTCAAGATGATGATAAAGATCAAGTGCTCAATTCACCATTCAAGCTAGTTAGTGACTCTCAAGTGCAAGATCATGGTGCTAGTTCTTCTCATCGAGATACATCAAGTGTTCAACCAAGCTCAAGCAATCAAGTGCAAGTACTCCAACCACAACATGTTGCAAGAGATCACCCCATTGATAGTGTTATTGGTGATATTAGAAGTGGTGTGCAAACAAGATCAAGATTGGCTATGTTTTGTGAGCATGCATCATTTGTGTCAACCTTAGAACCAAAGAAGATAGAAGAAGCTTTAAGGGATGCCGATTGGATCATGGCTATGCAAGAAGAGCTTAACAATTTCACAAGAAATGATGTTTGGGAGTTGGTAGAAAGGCCAAATGACTACAATGTGATTGGAACAAAGTGGGTGTTCAAAAACAAGCAAGATCAAGATGGCATTGTAGTGAGAAACAAAGCAAGACTAGTTGCTCAAGGTTACACTCAAGTTGAAGGTCTTGACTATGATGAGACATATGCTCCCGTGGCAAGATTGGAGGCAATAAGGATTCTATTGGCTTATGCTTGTGCACACAACATCAAGCTATATCAAATGGATGTCAAAAGTGCATTTCTCAATGGGATCATCAATGAGTTAGTCTTTGTTGAGCAACCTCCCGGATTTGAAGATGACAAGAAACCCAACCATGTGTACAAGTTGAAGAAGGCTTTATATGGCCTAAAGCAAGCACCTAGAGCATGGTATGAGAGGCTAAGGGATTTCCTTCTCTCTAAGGGATTCAAGATGGGCAAGGTTGATACAACTCTATTCACCAAGAAGATTGGAAATGATCTATTCATAGTGCAAATATATGTTGATGACATCATCTTTGGATCAACCGATCAAGCTTATTGTGAAGAGTTTGGTGATATGATGGCCAAAGAGTTTGAAATGTCTATGATTGGTGAACTTAGCTACTTCCTTGGTCTCCAAGTCAAGCAATTGAAGAATGGGACATTTGTGAGTCAAGGGAAATACATAAGGGACATATTGAAGAAGTTTGGAATGCAAGATGCAAAACCAATTTCAACTCCAATGGGTACAAATGGAAATTTGGATAGTGATCTTGATGGCAAAATGGTGAATCAAAAGGAATATCGGTCTTTGATTGGAAGTCTACTCTATGTCACCGCATCAAGGCCGGATGTCATGTTTAGTGTTTGCATGTGTGCTAGATATCAAGCCTCACCTAGAGAGAGTCATCTCACGGCCGCAAAGAGAATATTGAGGTACTTGAAGCAAACAAGAGATGTTGGACTATGGTATCCCAAGGGGTCAAAGTTTGAATTGATTGGATATTCGGACTCCGACTATGGGGGTTGCAAGATCAATAGAAAGAGCACAAGTGGCACATGTCAATTACTTGGAAGATCACTTGTGTCATGGTCCTCAAAGAAACAAAATAGTGTGGCAATCTCTACCGCCGAAGCCGAATATGTGAGTGCGGGGAGTTGTTGTGCACAATTGCTATGGATGAAATCAACTTTGAAGGACTATGGCCTCAACTTCAAGAATGTGCCATTGCTATGTGATAATGAGAGTGCAATCAAGATGATACAAAACCCGGTTCAACATGGAAGAACAAAGCATATTGACATAAGGCATCATTTCATTAGAGATCATCAACAAAAGGGAGATATTGCCATTGAAAGTGTTGGCACCGATGATCAACTTGCCGATATTCTCACTAAGCCACTTGATGAAAAGAGGTTTTGCAAGCTAAGGAATGAATTGAATATTCTTGATTTCTCATACATGAGTTGAATGCACCCCATCCACTTACTGACATGCCTCGCCTTCGACATTGCAAGGTAAAGTTGATTGACATATCATTCATCCTATGCTAAGGACTTGCTAGAGCATGTAGACATATTAAGTGGTATGCATGAGCATTCATGATAAATCAAATGAATTTGATGGATATATGTTACCACTATTGCCTCTATGTTTGTTTTGATCTAGTGGTGGCATATGACATGTTTGTGAGCTTGCACACCTAGTGTTGAATCTAGAAGATTTGCTATAAGTGTTTAATTCAACATAGGCAAGATAACCCTTATTAGGAGGTGTGAAGAAGCTTGTCTTTGGTTCAAATCGAATTAAATATCTTTGGCAAGTGTTCTAGGTTGAACCAAATTTGATACATTTTAACCTACTCCATTAAACATTTTTCTTCTCTCCACAATTTGATCCCATTTTTGGGTAAGTTGTTGACAAAGGGGGAGAGAAAAAGATGATTCAACATGATAAAGGGGTAAATAAATTTTTTGATGCACACAAGTAGGGGGAGCAAGCTCATAAACAAAGGTGTTGCATTTGTTTGTGCATTCTCATATGACTTGCTCATTGCACATGTATTTAAATTCAATATACATGCTTGTGTGGTGCAATGCTAGTATAGAACTTGGATGATGAAATGATCTACTAGCATGCATAGGAATAGTTTACTTGTGGTATCTAGACATGCCTAAAGTTTTTACAAGTGGTCCAAGAACCTTTACATATAATATTGATCTCACGAGGTTCTTGAGTTTTTGATGGATGTCTAGTTACTTCATGGTGCTAAGGATGGTGTAAAAGGCAACTCCGATTGGTATCACGCTTCAAAGGTCCATTTCTTACACCTTAGCATCATTTTGGTAGAATTACTCTCCCAACACTTCTATCCATGCATATGTGCTAAGCTTTCAATCCAAACTCTATGCACATATGTAGGGGGAGCTAATGCTACCAAAACCGAGCTTGTGATAATTGTCCAAACTTTACTTATGAGCAAAATGATTGGACAAGTATGACAAGTTCAAAACTTTTATTATCAAAATCATCTTTGTGAGGGTTGTCATCAATTACCAAAAAGGGGGAGATTGAAAGTCCCTAGTTTGGTTTTGGCTAATTGATGAAACCTAGGACTAACCTTTGTATCTAAGTGGATGATTTAGATAAAGGTGGTCATTGAATATGAGACATGACATTGACTCATGTGACCAAGATGGTGAAGACCAAGATGAGGCTTGGCTCGATGGACCGGTTGTGAAGGTGAAGGGCAAGTCGAGGCTTCGAAGCGAAGGACCATGCGATGGTGAAGCTTGAGCAAGACTTGGCGCCGACGGACCAATGCAACGGTGAAGAGCAAGTGAAGTCAAGGTCGATGGATCGAGACGGTCATGTGATGATATGAAGTGGATCATATCATTTGGAGAAACAAAATGGGCTCAAGGCAAAGGTATAACCATAGGGCCATTTTGTTTTACACTCAAGACACCATAGAGGGTGTGAGTGGTTTAGGGTCGATAGCCGAACTATTAAGAGGGGAAATCTTATCGGTTATTCGACACACGGGTGCCACTAGGTGAATTCATGAAGTGCATTGCATGTAGGGCCTAGTGAGCTAACTGGAAAACCTTTGAAAATGATTGAGAAAAAGCTAACACACAAGCACATGGAGATGTACACTTGATGGTGTTGGCACATTTGCAAAGGTGGCGTTGGTCGCGCTGTGGTTTGCGGGTAGAGAAGGGTTTGGGTTCCTTTCTCCCTCCCGCCGAGCGTGCGAGCGCGGGATTCAGGCGATTTCGGAGAAATGAAATGCCTATTTTCCATTACGTCGGAAGTCGGAAAAGAAACGGAGGCGAACGGAGGTCACAGGGGTGACCGGACGCTGCACCGGACGCGGTCACTGTGCGACCGGCGCGTCCGGTCAGGCGAACAGCGGTTCACAAGGACGATCGGACGCGGTGCGCGTCCGGTCACACACGATCGGACGCGTCCGGTCGTCCAGGGAGCTTACTGGACTCCGACCGGACGCGGGTACTGTGGCGTCCGGTCAGTTCTTCAGCGCGTCCGATCGCTGGTTCGTTTTGCGCGACTCAGGGTTGACCGGCGCGTCCGGTCATGACCAGCGCGTCCGGTCGGTGCGAGGAGCGCGTCCGGTCATGTCTTCGCGCGCGCGGGTACTGTGCGCACCGGCGCGTCCGGTCGTTCGACCAGCGCGTCCGGTCATTGCGTTTGACCGTTAGCGCGCAGTGACCGTTGGAGGATCTAACGGTCGTTTTTGAAATCGGAGGACACGTGGTCGCTGCAGGGCGACCGGACGCGGTTGAGCGCGTCCGGTCAGTGACGACCGGCGCGTCCGGTCGTCCCGAAAAAACGGGTAGTGGAGTTGCAACGGCTCTATTTGGATGGGATGCTTATAAATACTCGTTGGCCGGCCCTTGGGGAGGTCTCTTGGCATTTCTAACACTCTTGTGCATCCTTTGAGCTAAAGCAACTCCTCCTACTCATCTCTCTTGCTTGATTGCAAATCAAAAGTGAGATTGAGTGATCCCAAAGTGCATTGCATAGCTTGAGAGCATCTAGTGGCACTTGTGGGTGGTTTAGCCGGTGGATTTCTTGTTACTCTTGGAGAGTACCGCTCCTAGCCGGCTTGGAGATTGTTGGAGGCGTTGGCAAGAGAAGGTGATTGTTCTTGGCCACCTCCGGTTGATTGTGAGAGGTTCTTGTGCTTTCCTCGGCGGGACGCCAAAAGCAACTCTAGTGGAATCCGCGTGTCATTGAGTTACCTCACTTGAGAGTGGTGTCTTGCGGTGCCTTGCGGGGCGTGCCTTGAGGGGCAAGTGACTTGAGGGTCACACCGAGGAACCATCTAAGTGTTGGTCGACACAACCGGTGACGTAGCTTGTCGGTGCACAAGTGAACACTGGGTGAACAAAAATATTGTGTCTCTTGTCTCCCGGTGATTGGTCTTCATATTGTATTGTTGTCAATATTGTTTGATTATATATCATCTTGGTGATTGGCAACATCTTCACTCCACCGTTGGTATAAGAATCACAATCCTATCTCTTGCATTTACTTTTACTAGATTATCTTGTGTAGCTCTAGTAGTAGCCTTTGCTAGTTGTTGTTAGCTTGCTCACTAGTGTAAGTTTAGTGACCTAGCCCTTGTGTGAACTAGAGATCTTAATCTACTAGACTTGTGGATAGGAGGCTTGCATCACAACCATAGGCTAAGCAAAACTCGCTCTACGCCGGTTGTTTTTCTAACAAGTTTGCTTAGTTGTCTTTGTAGATTTTTTTATAGGCTATTCACCCCCCCTCTAGCCATCTAGGACCTTACAATCCTCCTGAGGCCAGAGTTTGCCAGGGAGGGCCGAGTGCAAGAGTCAACCAAAGTTAAGGCGGTGGTTGAGGCGGTACAGCCAGGAGTAACTCCACCATCCCCAACCGGGCTGAACGGAGGAAGGCGACGGAGCGCCGCCTTCGCCGCCGCCAAGGACGGGTGAAGGAAAAGAGCTACGGAGTTTAGGCGCAGCACACCACGAACGACAAGAACGTTGGCAATGTTCTGGCTAGACACGAGAACCTTGAACACGCCGACGGCAACTCGGAAAACTCTAAGGCGACTCGGACAAGGAACCAGCAAACGGTGCAGCGCGTTCTGGATGAAAAAACCATTAAAACGAGGGTTGCGGGAGGGAGGTGTTACCCAGATTGGCGCCGGTGCCAAGGACGGAGCGATGAGGTTCGGGATCACCGTGTCATAGAAATCGGCAAGGAGCTGGCTTTGGAACTCCTCATGGGAAGGCGCAGGCGGCGCGACGCGGACGGGCGAGGTGGCCGGGAGCATCAGGCCGACGAAGAGCAGGCAGCTTCGGCAGGCTAGGGTCTACAGCTTGGGCTGGTGGGGATGGCGGTGGTGGAGGTGGGGTTGGCGGGGGAGGGAACGGCGGGGGAGGCGGCGGCGGTAAGGGGTCGCCGTCGTCGCCCCTGGGGACGCCCCGTGCTCGCTCTCGGGTTCATTCATCGGTCTCTCTTGTTAGTTTTTACTGTATATGATTTTTTTAATAGACAAATGTATATGATTTTTTTAATAGACACGTGGTGCATTTTCACTAGTATAACATAAGGACATAGAGTTGTTATTAGGCATATGAGGCCTAATAGATCAAAACACGACAAATACGAGTTCGTCTCATGAAAACGGGATGACATAAAAACGGGCGAACACCCCTTTCTTCGTTTTCGTAAATATGGAAAATTAAAAAAAAAAAAGAATCCTGCAAATACAGAAACATATATTCAGTCAAATACTCCGTTCCTAGCAGCTGACTGACAAACTTCCTTCCTACTTTACCAGTACGACGCCGCGTGCCAACCGGGCGAGAATTCACATTTCACAGCAGAAAAATACCGATACTGGAGACTCCCATCGAAAGTGATCCACGCCCGAAGGGAAGTACAGTAGGTCGTCTCCGGGGCTTCCGCGAAAATAACACGCGCCCCTGCCTGCGCCTGGCCTGCTGCGTGCTGCCCCTTGCAGTCGCACGCAAAGACGACGTGCTCGCTACCCTCCCCCAACTCGCAAGTCGCCTGCCCGGCCGGTTAAGGAAGCAGGCGGGATATTTGGTGCGCGCGGGCGGCGTGAGCGTGAGCCTGCAGCGAGCGAGCAAAAAGCCAGCGGCAGCGAGGCGACGTCGGCATCGGCAGGGGAGACCGGGCAGCGGAGCTCACCTGCCCTCTCCACCTGGAACCCCGCGCGGGCTCCGCCGGCCGCGGCCGGTGCCGCGACGACTCGGCACGCGCTAGCTAGCTAGCTGGCTGGTTTCCCTTCCCGGGGGCCCCGCCACTATCCTGCCGTCCGGTCTCGCGTGGCGATGATGATTCCTAGGGAGCCGCGGCGGCCGGAGCACCCTTCCTCCTCCTGATCCCGAGCTGCCCCCGCCCGTCGCAGCGGCGGCTCCGCCGCAGCGTCTGTGCGCAGGTAAGGCTGGTGCCCCACGGATTTGGAGCCGCTTGTTGAGTTCTCGGATTTTCGGATTTGGTAGATGCGTGGTTAGTCGCTGCTGGATTGGGGTTGGTTCAGTGGATCTGGGAGTTCGATTTAGCTGCATGCCTTAACTGTTAAGCAAGTAAGTAGCTTTGAGAATCTGCCAGACTTCATTTGAAGCAAGTAGATTTGAGGCGCAGCAAGCTGGACTAGGAATTCGAGCCTCATCTCGCTTAAATGAAATCAAAGTCCATCTTGTTGCAGCAAATTCCCCTCTTTCGACGTGTATCGCTCACCGCAACTGCTATTTTCACCACCTGTGGTCGCAGTCGTAGACTAGAGGATGGAGACTCCTCAAATCGAGATGGGCGGTTTCAAGGTCAACAGCCCGCAAGTGCCCAACGGTGGGTTGCAGCCCACCGTGGCCTCCTCCTGGAAGTCGCGAGGGACGGTCGAGAGGGCGCTCAAGAGCATCAGGATCGTCGTTTTCACTTCCAAGCTCAACTTGCTCATGCCGTTCGGGCCTGCGTCCATCATTCTCCACTTCACGACTAGGAGGCATGTAAGTGCTGATCATGGAATTTGAACTCTGCTGCTGTGCGAATCTGATTGGTCTGTGATGGTTGTAGGCCAGTAGGGATTCTCTGTATGCCGTCTTTTGTTTCATTTCATTTCAGTTGCAATAAATACCAACTTCAAATAACATGTATACAAGAAATTAGGAGTAGCCAATATGTCACAATAGTGGAAATCTTCAACAACATGGCTAGTTTAGTTGTTCTGATTAGGCATGCTGCTTGTACATGTCTCATCATCACTAGGAGACCTTTGTCAGCTGAGTTCATCGAGCGCTATTGGTGACCCCCCCATTGTTGTTAAAGTAATGCTGACATGCTTCCGATGGCATTAAAATTGCAGGGATTGGTTTTCCTTTTCAGCATGCTAGGAATAACACCTTTAGCAGAGCGATTGGGATATGCGACTGAGTAAGTTGCTAAACTTTCTATTAGTTTTTCCTGCTCTGATGAGTTTTGATGCCAATGGTTGTTGTGCAGGCAGCTTGCAATATACACTGGTCCAACAGGTACACCTTTTTCTCTTTATGGCTAATGGTCAATTTGAAATAAGACTAGATGAGAGTCCTCAAATGGTGACTGGTTTCATCTTCCCTCAACTGCAGTTGGTGGCCTTCTGAATGCTACATTTGGAAATGCAACTGAAATGATCATTGCAATATATGCTTTGAAAAATGGAATGATCCGAGTAGTGCAGCAGTCACTATTGGGTTCCATTTTGTCAAATATGCTGTTGGTTATGGGCTGTGCTTTCTTTGCTGGTGGTATTGTTCATCGCAACAAAGACCAAGTCTTCAGTAAGGTGACGTTTGTGTGACTGTTTTTCTGTTCTTCTTCAGTAAGGTGATGTTTTGGTAGTGAGATTAATATTCAATCACTGCAGGCAACTGCAGTTGTCAACTCAGGCTTACTGTTGATGGCTGTCATGGGATTGATGTTTCCTGCTGTTCTTCATTTCACTCATTCAGAAGTGCGGCAAGGAGCATCAGAGGTTGCTCTTTCAAGGTTCAGTAGTTGTATTATGCTTGTGGCGTACGCAAGCTATCTCTATTTCCAATTAAGTGGACGGAGCAACATTTACAGTCCAATAGGCAGTGTAAGTTTGATGCCTCATCTTATTTCTTCCTCGCTGGTGATAAGGACCATAACTGTGATGCTATAATTGCTATTGTGGGTATGGCTATCTTGGCCTACTTTAGTCCAGGTGTAATGTACATATATTGGTGCTTTCAGAATGCCATGTGACAAACCACATCCTTGTGATAGAGAGTTTCTTGCAATATTGCACCAATTTAGTATAGAACAGTGCAATACATGTTTTCACCATATTCGGAAATATTGTAGGAAGAGGCGCCTAATGAGGATACCATGGAAGAAGATGAAGAAGCTGAGATTGGCATGTGGGAGGCAGTAACATGGCTTGCGGTGTTAACACTCTGGGTGTCTTTTCTTTCTGAGTACCTAGTTAACGCCATTGAGGTATTATTCTTCTCCAATTCAAAAAGAAAGAATAAAAATGTCAGCTTTTATTCATCTGTGGCAAGTGAAATTTGTTAAAGGTAGCTTCCTACAGTTGACAGGCAGTTATATTTTGGTGATACTGAAGCATTGCCAGGGAAAATGTTTATGTTAAATTTGGAAATGGTTACATGCAGCTATCTGTAGGACAAATCTAATTACTTACTAGTTACTACTATTACCATGATGTACATTGGTAGTATTACAATTTACAGGTCATCTGATACCTCTGCAAGGATGTAACTGGTCACTGTTTTGATCTATTGCTGTCAGGGAGCATCTGATTCATTGAACCTTCCGGTGGCTTTTATCAGTGTTATTTTGCTTCCTATTGTGGGTAATGCAGCTGAACATGCAAGCGCAATAATGTTTGCCATGAAAGATAAACTTGTAAGTGTTCACATGAGCTTGAGCTTCGCTTTCATGGTTCTGTTACTTTTTAGCTGTTCAGTATTCATGCATGTGATTATCTCTCCTGCAGGACATAACACTCGGTGTTGCAATTGGTTCATCAACACAGATATCAATGTTTGTGGTACTTTTTTGACTTTCTAACTTATTACCCCATTCTCTGATCTCTGCATCCACATTCTCACTTGTTATTATGTTAAAAAAAATTCTCACTTGTTATGTTGAGCATAAACCTTTTGACATGTTAGCATTGGTTCACACATTAGTACTTGTTTATCATATCCTTTTGTCCTTTTATTTTTCTTTTGAAAAAATCGGGGAGAACCCCTACCTGAATTTTAGTTATTAAGGAAACAGAAGTCCATTACTGAATTACATAAAATGTCTTAAATTCTTCTCTCCCCGTGAGGTTTGACATGGTATACTCCAATACAGATTCCATTTTGTGTTGTTATTGGTTGGATGATGGGAGAAAAGATGGACTTGAATTTTCAGCTATTTGAGACAGCAACTCTGTTCATAACAGTACTCGTGGTGGCATTTATGCTACAGGTAAGTTCTTAAGGTGGATATTAAGAAAAACTTTTATGAAACGTGTCGGCTGTTGCCTGTTGGTAAGGTTTATTTTCCTGTTTTATTGCTGCCATAATATGGATTGTGAATATGTGTCCATTTTGTCCTTTGGGCAGTGGTAGAATGGCCATCTTGATAAGATTTGTTTGGCCCCGATTTATTTATGCCATCATATGGATTGTGAACTTACGTCCATTTCACCGTTTGGGCAGTGGTTGAATGGCCATATTTGTAACGTTTCATCATTCATCTCTATAATAGTGGACTTGTTTGAAGTGTTAGGGTGCACATTAATATTAAAAAACTCGACCAACCTAAGAGGGAATAGGTGGCATTGTGTTAATAAGGAGAAATAGGTACACAGAGTAAAAAATGACCAAACCTCAGTGCCGGAGATGTACACCCATATCTTCTACCAGCTGAGCTAGTTCAGTTCCAACACTGCTGTTATTAGCTTCAGTGCTTCAAGGGCTATATTGTCCACTGAAGTTTATGTTACTATCTCTTTAAATAAGAGCAACTTAGAACAATATAGTTTCTTTGTATTTCTCCTTTTCTTATTTGTTTGTGAAGCTGAGCTGCTTCAAGCTTTCTTAGGGTTCCATAAGCTCATTTTTATCTATTTAGGTTTGCATATAGACTTTAGCTATTCAGTTTGTATCTTATTTGCTAAGTCTCCTGTTCAACGTCTCCCTCAATTCCCATCAATAATCAGGCATTTGTATGATCTCCGTCCTTGAGTAGTGATCAGGGGCGGAGCCAGGATTCAGATATAGGGGGGGGGGGGGGGGGGGGGGGGGCGAACGCACACTAAGTGTCGACAAAAATTATATAGTACCCACAGGAGATCTTGATGTCGGCTTAAAAAATTGCGGAATTTGATGTTGGCTTAAAAATCTGCAATAAATTACCTTTAATCTCTTTATCTTAATAAAATGCTACTCCCTCCGTCATATTTTGACTTTAAAATTTGTACTGAAATAATGCATTCAACATGGTGTATGCTTAGATTTGGCATAATTGGGGATCTTTATTGAGTTCAATCTATGGGCTTGCGCCATTTAAAGATTCCCTTAAGTTGTCTTAATTCTTTTTAGAATACACTATATTATAGGACGAAGGAAGTAAATATCTAAATTTTGAAGATAAGAATTGAAGGGACATTCTTCATAGATCAATAATTCATGTCATATATGTATTTTATTTAGCCACTTAACATTAGATAATCAAGAGATATATTTGAGAAAAGCAATCTAAAATTAGTTAGTACATCTTGTTTATTTATAATCTCTAGTGATTAGTGAGACATAACTAAAAATAGTAATGAAAACTATGCAACGTTAGGGGGGGCCAGGCCCCTGCCCGCCCCCCCTTGTCTCCGCCCCTGGTAGTGATGTGTTTGACCAGTTATCATCTTGTTTCATTTCACTGAGATCTGTTTTGTACGAATCTGAGCTACATTTGATATCTTACCCTGTGCAATGTACTTGTTTCATCACAGGATGGCACCGCGAACTACTTGAAAGGACTTATGCTGATCCTATGTTATCTAATAGTTGCTGCCAGTTTCTTTGTTCATGTTGATCCACAATCAAGTGAGTATGATTTTCATAGTTAGTCCTCCTTTATGCTATTTTCCTTATTCCAGTTAGCTTAGCTAATTTTCTTGTGAAGAACTTTTCCTTGTACTGTTCGTTTGTGCGTGCTACTTTAGTATACCTTCTCTCTTGCACACATGTTGGCCATTGTCTCCTGTATTGCTCTTTCTCGCCTGCTTCATCTTTTTAGAGGCCAGAAGTAAAAAAAATGAACCACTGGTACTATATAGAGCATAGATTAGTTGATGCTAATTTTCTTTTATATGATCTGAATCTGCCTGATCAGCCATAAGCTATCATCATAAATGCAAGCATATAATTTTTTTCCAGGTGATGGCTGATGCCATAGCTGCTGTAAGTAATGTGCCAAATACTTTTTGAAGACTTGCTAATCCTGTTTTGTGGAGGTGCTACTCCATAGCAACGTTCCACCTGTATCAAACTGCATGTTAGCAAAAAAGGGCGGGAAGATCACACATCATCGGTTCCCTCATGAGCTGGAGAAGGAATTGTATTGTGTGGATACTGAGGCTTTGAGGTGTACTAGGGGTAGTCTCAATGTATACAGAAACAAGAAATGCCAGCATGTTACATTCGATTAATTGAGTGGCTGCGGCCCTTTTTCTGTTTTCCTTGCAATTTATCTATCAGGTCTCAAGAATGTAAATTTGGGTATATGATTTGATGCTAGCAGAGGCTAGGTCTTTCATCCTTTCTGTGGTTGATGATGTCTGCATAGCCATGGTTCTCCCAAGGCGGTTGCCTCTCTTTTCTCTGGTACTCCGTATAAAACGTAGGAGAGCGAATCGATTGACAATGTCTGGGTTAGCTGAACATTTACCTGAATTTTTTTGTTGTCGATTATCGTGTCCGTTACCCCTTGGCACTGGCATGCTATGATCAATGATCATGTATGCCACTACAATCAGTCCCATTTGCACTTAAAATTGTCTTTTTACTCTCTTTGTTCTGAATCTAAGGCCATCCCCCCCCCCCCCCCCCCCCCCCCTCCCCTCGAACACGGTATATGATATACTCCCACTTTTTTTGCCTGACCCTAAACCGTTTATCGTTGCTAAAATAAAACGTAGGAGTAACTCATTCTTTCCTCTGTACACAGTGCCGGATGTTTAGTGTTTGAAGTTTTCAAGAATCAAAAGAGCAACCATATTTGTTCATTCGTTTCATTTTTCTTTTATTTTGAAATGCAATAAGGAAATGCACTCAGACCTGCATCCTCTTTTTAGCCAAAAACGAGACACTCTGGCTGACAGCGTGAGACAGTGTTTCACACTTCACGGTTTCAATTTGATAAGAATTTGGGGTGCTGGCACATTAACAAAACACACCTTAAACCTTGGCTATTAGCTAGAAAATGCACCCAACCTTCTTCCTCAGTCCCCCACTCCTGAGTCCCGACTCGTGAGCGAGACGTGACACGCGAGAGGGGTGAGGGTTTAGAAATTCCCCCTCCGGTTGGCGCCGCCGCCGCCGACCCTTTCCGGCAGCCGGTTCGTTCTCCAATCGCCGCATTTCTCACTCCCTGTCTCTTGTGCGCATCCATCCCTGATCCTCACCTCATTCTCCGTAGAACTCGCAGCTTGCGGCGCATCCCTTCTGTTGACGTCGGATGTGGTCCGAATCACACACCAGAAAGGGCATTGGACGCCCGGGCCGCTACGGACCGGAGAACGCAGCAAGATATCACTCTTACGTGGTGAAGCACAGAGAGGTTTACAAGCAAACCACTAAAGGATAACCAACGTGCTTGCGTGACAAAGAACCAGCTAGTTTTCAGGCAAACTAGCAAAGAAACCGCCGAAGCTCTTGCCCGGGAGGGACCTCGTCAGGGCAAGGACGTCGCCGGGTTTCCCTAGGTCGGCCGGCAAGCCTAGGGCGCTATCCTTGGTCGTGGATCAAGGGATGAACAACATGGAGGTTGAAAGAGAAGAGAAAAAGGGTAAAAGAAATTGATTAATTTGTTTGTTTGACGATCGGATAGATGTGATCTCAATCGGCCATGATCCTCTCATATATAGAGGGGTGGTCTTATTTCAGTAGAAAACCTCTCCAAGAATTAATCTTCAAGTTTTCCACGTCCAAAACTTACCAAAAACCGATCTAGAAACAAATTGGTTCGAAATCTGAGAGTTAGATTCAGAACAGACCCTACTGGTAGTACCGGTCAGGCTCTACCGGTAGTACCGGTCTCGGACCGGTAGTACCGGTAGTTAATACTCACGCCAAACTGCGCCTCCTTCTGCCATCCATCGGTAGTACCGGTCTTGAACCGGTAGTACCAGTAGTTTATATCTGCGCCAAAGCTTCTCGGACCGGTAGTACCGGTGATCTCGGACCGATAGTACCGGTAGTTTATACATTTTCTCGGAGGCATAACTCTCTCATCTGGACTCCAAATTGAACGTTCCATATATGTTTTTTGACCACCTTGACGAGAGGAACGTAATGGTGAAGTCCGTTACACATTTTGATAACTTCACAAAATGGACATTTTTTGTTGTCAACATATGCCCCCCTGTTTTCAGGTTTATGATGCATGAACCTGAAAACACTTGATCAAACAAACATAATTAAACCAAATAGCAACGATACTCATCTCATCGGCTGCATGGTGACTAAGGACGATGTATACATCGGCCATTTTTGCTCTAAGGACGATACATGTATCGACCATTGCTTGGAGAGCACTTAGGCTTCAACATGTCATACTTCATGTATTACAATATAAGCCAAGCCGAATAAGAAAACTTCATATTCGGCTTGAATTTTGGTGCAAATGTAATTTTAATCGACTTGATGTCTCAAACAGCACTATTATGAGAAATAATGATTGTGCCAACACCTTCGCCTTATTTGCAAACCGATTAATCATATTGTCACATCCATGAAGTAAATCCAAAATGCATATGTCATGCCCCCGGGTCTGAAAGCCATCAAAGTAAATTTCATAGGGCTTTCTAATAGCACAATGGTCACAAGCACTCATCGGCTATATTTTTACACTAAGGGCGATATCAAAATATCGGCCATATGAATTCATCCACAAGATCATGCATAACCGAAATAAATATTTCAGCTCTTGATCATTGATAAGCAAAATAATTTGGTAACCCTCCGAAACATACAGATCCATACCAAAGATCAAAATAAGGAGCTGAGGGATAACCATGCATACCAGGGGATGAATTCCACATAAGCATAGGCAGAGAACATGGTTGATGCCAAGACCAATGACTCTGATGATCTGGTGCAAACTTCTAACTTGGCAATTGCTTCTCGAATCTTCTTCTTTCTTTTGCCTTTGTCGCACCACTTAAGCATTATCCTTATGAGCTTGAATACTTCCTTTAGGAACCCAAGCAAAGCCTTCTTCTCTGAGCTTCTCTGCACTAAGCTTTTGCAACTTCTTTTCCTGCCACTTTGGTAAACCGATTGAGCATGTCGGTTTCGCTTCTATTTTGGACAGCGGCAATTCTTTCTTGATTGTAGGCACTTTCATCTTCTTTTGTTCAAATTTGGCACCTACAACATCAATGATGATTTTTCTACTTCTTTGCCATCATTAGCCGGATTTTTCAACAACGTAATTGGCTTTTCAATAGTTGAATTTAGATATGAATTTTTATCTTTCCGGCCATCATACTTCACGCGGTAAACTTGTTTTTACCACTTTCTTCTTTGCTTGAGCTCTGGACCGATTTTGATCAAATCGGTCTTTATAAGAAGATGATTTCTCTGAATATCTAGGAACTGCATACTCTATGTATTGTGGCCTATAATTTGATGGCAGATGTGTCTCTTCATCAAACCAGCCCCAAGGTGAATATGGATGAAAATGTGTGGGCTGTGGTCCGTAATACATGGGAATTGACTGCTCAAAAAGAGAATATGTTGCTACTGTGTGAGATCTATTTCCTTGCCAATTCCACTCTTGAGACTTGCGCATTGGAGGCAATTTTGATGATGAGACTTTCTTTGGCCAATTTTGATATTTGCTTCCGCTATCTTCTCATATTTAGTTAGAAGTTCCTCAAAGCTAAGCTTCGGCCTTCTACTTTTCAGCTTGTCATGGCCTTTACCTCCATCAGCATTATGAGCATCCTCCTTCTTCTCCCTATCTTGATAGACATGCTCCATAGGAGGATCCTTAGCCGATTCCCCTTGCTCAATAGGATCAATCGGCTTTTGTTCTAATTGGAGAGATTTCACCTGCCCCCTAGTGCCGTCTGAAATTGTGATAACATTGTTGTTGTCTTGAGTATCTTCAATTTGTAGTTCATGAACAACAACCTTGTCTTCACTTGAGGGCTCCACCTCTCTCTCTTTTGGGCATTTAAGCCTTGAGCTTTGAGTGAATCGGCTGATTCAAAACCTGTTTGCCATCAAGACCAATTGAATCCAATTGGTCCATCTGTTGAGCTTTAGAAAATCTCAATCGTCCATTATCAATGGTCGATTAGATCACTCGACGAAACACATTGCAGCTAGAAGAATTGTGCCACTTGCAATATGTAAACTCTTCTAAGTTTTGAACAGATGGCAAAGTATTGTGATCAGTGATTCTAATAAAATTATTCTTGAGCAAAATATCAAAGACATGATCACAAAAAGTAAAGTCAAAGGTGTACTTTGATTTCCTTAGCCGACTCTTTTGTGGAGTCAACTTTAAAGCTAGGCAAATGAAGGGATCAGATTTAACATCAACCCATTCGGCCACACCTTTGTAGCTGATTTTAAGAAGCCTTAGCTTTGACAAACTAGCACTATCGGCCTTGCCATATGGCACAATGTGCTGGCCGATAGAATCTGAATTTATTTTGTCACCAAAAAATAAATTGTTATTCTCAATCGGTCTATTACCACTATTAGCGAGGATATCTCTAATAGATGCAGAAATTGAAATAGTATGACCGAATTAGAATTTGAGCAAAATATTTATGTTTTCTACCTTGTTGATCATGTTGGAGAAGTGCATGTCCTTGATTTGCATGATGTTGCTCTTCATCCCCAAAAACCAATCAACAAGAGGCGTCGAACCATCCGAAGATACATTGGTGGCTGCTGGAACCAGGAAAGTCAGCTTAGCTAACTGGGAGTCGGCTAGGCCGACTTGGGCACTAACAGGCACAATAGCAGCAGGGGCAGTCGGCCTGGCTGACTTGGAAGTCAGCCTAGCTGACTCAGGGCAGGCGTCAAAGGCAGCCGGCTTGGCTGACTGGGAAGTCGACCTAGCTAACTCGGAGCAGGCGGCAGAGGCAGTCGGCAGAGCCGACTAGGGAGTCAGCCTAGCCGACTTAGAGTAGGTAGGAGTCTGCTTAGCTAACTTCAAAATCGGCTCTACCGATTCTGAGCAGGCAAACAACCCTCCTTTGTTGCTTGCAGGGGCTTGATCTCCATCAATGATGTAGTAATCACTAGATAAATGTACAACCCCTTTAGCTCCTGAAAAATCAAGTCTAGCTGATTTCTGTCGTTTTCCATACTTTTCTATAACAAGACCTGTTTTCTGAGATGTGATTGATTCGGAAAGGATATTGTGTTGTTCGGCTTTTGTAGCCGAACCTTTGCTTACATCCGAATCAAATCTTTCTTTCATGTCCACTAGCAATCCTATTTTAGCCGATGACTCAATTGTGATCGGTCTTTTCTCATTAGTCTTTCTAAAATATTCATAGAATTGCTCCTCTAGTTGAGGCCATGAACCAACAGTACACCGGGGCAAAGATGTAAACCATGCAAAGGCAATATCAGTAAGAGATAAAGAAAAATTTTGCACTCTCATATAGTCTTCTTTACTAGCAAAACCTAGCTGTGAGAGATATATACTAATATGTTTCACAGCGGTCTTATCATCTTCACCACTAAACTCATAAAAATCATGTATCCACCAACCATCAGAAGTTTTTAAGTAATCAATGTGTAATGGGTACGGTCTATAATATGCGGGCACCTTCCATTTAGAGCCATATGGATTTCTAGTATGGGCTAAATCTTCATCGATTCAGCTTGATTTGAGAGCAATATATAAAGCCGAATCATGATTGTTTGCATGTGCACACATTGCTGAATTTTCATTGATTCGGCTATAATTATTAGCAATAGGTTGAGCTGAATCATGAGTTTTAGTACTTGAATGTCTTGCTAAAATTTCACTAATTCTGCTTTGATCATGAGCGAAATACGAAGTCGAATTGTGGGCATTGATCTTTGCATATGGTGCTGAATTTCCATTGATTCGGCTATGGTTACTAGTAACACGTGAAACCGAATCATGAGTATTAGCACTTAAACACCTTGCTGAATTTTCATTAATTCGGCTCAAGTTGGAAGTAACATATGAAGCCAAATTATGAATATGAGCATTTGTATAAGGTGCTGAATTTTGAGAGCAATTGGCTAAATGACTAACATTGTCATAGTCAATTCTCTCATTCATCGGCAAGTCATGTGATGGAACCACATATTACGAACTTATAGCCGATGAACAAGGATTTACATGTTGCATGTTGCTAGTAGCATCAAAACTCAAAGAATTCATAGTTGACATTGGCTCTTGACCATGATATCCATAATTATTATGTGTATGATGAGGAATATTATCAAAAGTATCAGCCGATGCAACATATCTAGTATCATTACAGCTAGCAACACCAATATGAGAGCTTATATGACTTGCAAAATAACCATTAGGATCATAAGATGTATTTGCAAGTTGTATCTTGGGATAATTGTAGTAGTTTTATAATGAACCACCTTGGTACTCCATGATTTAAAACATGACCGTCTTACTAAATTTTCTAATGTCAAGCGTAACAAGTTGCAAAATTGCAAGCAAGATCACAAGGGGTCAAAACCAGATGCGATCGGCCTTTTGGGATAGATGCAACGGTAATGGCGAGCTCGAGAAGATAGATCAGCGAAGAATAAGGCTAGGGCAAGAAGAATCGGCTACAAAGTAGAGCCGAAGCAAATTCTTCCCCAGCGGAGTCGCCAAAAAGTGTGTTGACGTCGGATGTGGTCCGAATCAGATACCAGAAAGGGCATTGGACGTCCGGGCCGCTACAGACCAGAGAACGCAGTAAGATATCACTCTTACATGGTGAAGCACAGAGAGGTTTACAAGCAAACCACCAAAGGATAACCAACGTGCTTGCGTGATGAAGAACCGGCTAGTTTTCAGGCAAACTAGCAAAGAAATCGTCGAAGCTCTTGCCCGGGAGGGACCCCGTCAGGGCAAGGACGTCGCCGGGTTTTCCTAGGTCGGCCGGCAAGCCTAGGGTGCCATCCTTGGTCATAGATCAAGGGATAAACAACATGAAGGCTGAAGGAGAAGAGAAAAGGGGTAAAAGGAATAGATTGATTTGTTTGTTTGATGATTGGATAAATGGGACCTCAATCGGCCATGATCTTCTTATATATATATAGAGGGGGTGGTCTTATTCCAGTAGGAAACCTCTCCAAGAATTAATCTTCAAGTTTTCCATGTCCAAAACTTACCAAAAACTGATCTAGAAACAAATCAGTTCAAAATCTGAGAGTTAGATTCGGAACAAACCCTACCGGTAGTACCGATCAGGCTCTACCGGTAGTACCGATCAGGCTCTACCGGTAGTACCAGTCTCCACCGGTAGTACCGGTCTCGGACCAGTAGTACTGGTAGTTCATATTCACGCTAAACTGTACCTCCTTCCGGCATCCATCAGTAGTACTAGTCTCAGACCGGTAGTACCGGTAGTTCATATCTGCGCCAAACCTTCTCGGACCGGTAGTACCGGTGATCTCGGACCGATAGTACCGGTAGTTCATACATTTTCTCGGAGGCATAACTCTCTCATCCGGACTCCAAATTAAATGTTCCATATATGTTTTTTGACCACCTCGATGAGAGGAATGTAATGGTGAAGTTCGTTACACATTTTGATAACTTCACAAAATGGATATTTTTTGTTGTCAACACCTTCCCCACTCTCGGCGGCATGGACTGCGCAAAGGGGACGGCGGTGGCGGACCTCTGCGATGACCTGATGGTGGATATCCTCTCTCACTTGCCCATCAAGGACCTCCTTCATTCCAAGTGTGTGTCCAAACCCTGGCGCGACCTCATCACCGACCCCCTCCACCGCAAGAAGCTGCCCCAGACCTTGGAACGCTTCTTCCATGATGGCGCTGGCGGGCACAGCTATGGGCACTTCACCAGCCTGTCAGGGAGGAGAGAATCTGCTCCTCCAGTTGGCCCTTCCTTCTCCTTCCTCACAGTGAAGCTGCCTTGGGTCAAGCGCATGGTCCTCTTAGATTCCTGTAATGGGCTCCTGCTCTTTGGGTGCACCCGGGAGAACAATTTCAGGTACATCGTGTGCAATCCTACGACCGAGGAATTGGTGACTATGCCCGCCAGCTCTAGTTCTTGTCCGCCTCCTTCGCTTACTCCACCAGAAGACAGAACTATCGATGTCTGTGATGGGGATACATATGCACACACCTATCTGATGTTTGACCCGATTGTCTCCTCGCGCTTCCACTTAGTCTAGTTCTGGCATGATAGGTCGACGTTTGAGGTGAAAACGGTGCACTCTTACTTGTCTGAAACTAGTGCATGGAGTGACACATCAAACAAGTGGGAGCCAGGTGAAGAGCGCGGTGGATGGGGGGTACTGTGGGGTCGTGGTGAAGCCATAATCGAATTCACACGCGACAGGGCTTTGGTCGATGGTCTGTTGCTTTTTATTGAAGTTGTTCTCCTTTTCGTGCGCGGCAGGGCTTTGGTCAATGGTCTATTGCATTTTGTTGCCTACCATTATGAGGAAGAGGAGAATCTGATAGTTGTGGTGGATAGGGAAGGGACAATTTGTAGGATCATTTGCCCACTTGTTAAGCATGTTGATGTCATTACTCTTATTGGTCAATCCCAAGGCCATCTGCACTGCATCAGTACGAATATACAATCACAAGACTTCAACTTCTATTTCACGCAACTATCAGTTTGGGTTCTTGAGGACTATGATACACAAGAATTGATCCTAAAGCACAATGTGAGCTTTTCGCAGCTCTTTGGATCACTGAGTTGCCCAATTGACAACCACGATATTGTGGTCATTCATTCGGACCACAATTTGATAATCCTTGTTCAGCACTGGAACCAGAAACTGGTGTCATATGACATGGATAGTAAGGAGTTGCGTGCTCTCTGCACTCTAGGAGAGGGATATCGGTCTGTTACCCCGTATGTTCCATATTTCATGGAGTCACCGGTTCTTGCCACCAAGGACTGAGGTTGTTGCTTGTGGGATACTTCTCTGAATGTTCAGCAAGAGCTTGATCTTCCAAGTATGGGCAACTAGTAGTGTGGGTAAATCTACGTATTAGGTGGTATAAATTTGGATTAATCTATTATCAATAGGTGATTTATTCTACTGGTGCTTTAATGTAACCCTTTTGTAATGTTGTGAGAGTTGTTTACTAGACAGCATGCAGTTTAGCATTAAATATGCTAGTTCTTTTGTTAATGCATAATGCCATGAAATAGCCAACTAGGTCTAGTTCGAGCTACCCAGCACATCCAAGTTATGAGTTTGAAATGCTACCCTTTGTGTTTCCGGAATGATGTCTCCATCTTTTATATGTGCTTCCTTTCTCTCAGCTTTATCGAGCAATTACTGACTGAATTTGTGTTTTCCTCGGTGATGTGTATGTTTATTTATGCTGGAAATCGCATTTATTTTCCATATGATGCGGTGGTCATGTCTCAGAAATGTTTGAACTGAGAGTTCTGTCACATTAAGCTCGAACGTGACTGGTTGTTGTGCTGCTGGTTACTTGCATTTGCTTTGGTTGTCGAGGAGAAGCTGAATGAAGAATGTATTCTATTCAGCTATAGTCAATTATTCCTTATTACAACCAGTTTAAGTTGAGCTAGTGTTTTTCACAACAATTCTTCAACTGTAAGTGAACTGTGGATTTGTCTTTCTTCTGTCCTGTGCATGTGAAGAAATGAATTTTTTCTATATAATATTTCTCTACTTATTATATCTTGCAGTTTTACAATAACTTAGCCAAATGTTCTTATGTTGAAGAAGGAACAAAAATTATATCCCATATTTTGCCAAATGCCAACATCCCTTTGTTTAGTAAACTTTAAAGCTTAAAGAACTAGAAGCTTTATCCTTGAAATCTTCCTAGTTGTTTACATGGTATAGCGTTTCCCGCAAATGTTTCCATGTATGCTTCTGAAGAATAAGTGGCACTATGTCACAAATGAAGGTAGTTGATTGTATTATATTGATTCTTTGCAATAATATAAATGACTGGTTCTATTTTTTGTGAATACCAAAAGTGAGTTTAATGTCAGTTTCTACTTTGAAGATTTGCAGTGTAATACATACAGAGGCAATCCTCCTACAGCTATGACATCAGTTTTTTTACTGAATATGACAAATTCTATTTGTCTCGAAGTACAATCCTACAGTCTTTTCCTTCTGTTTAGCAGAAAGCTTCAGGCATTGGGCCTTTTTTCAGTGGCTATCCCTGAATCAACACTGTTTCTTCCATGTTTAGGTTTGTCATCTGAACTTTGACTATCAGGGTATCTTCTACCAGTTACTAGGGCTATGTTTTGGTAAGACGCCCCTAAAGCAATCTCCCCCATTCAAGCAAGTATACCTGTATAGTCTGTAGTTTGCGACGTTGTATCTTATGTGGTAGCCTAATAACATATCCTGGAACAGTACTATTATGGCTTGCGTGAAATATATTGATTTATTAATTCACTGTGATTGCCATCCCATATTCCCTTGTGAGTGCTGCTTGATATTACTCTTGCTCAGGGTCTTTTACCAATAGTTTATTCTTGTAGGTGTTTTTATTTGACTAGAAACTTTTGCAGCTTTGCGGCGCCCTACCAGCCAGATTATGAAGCTCAAGATGACTAGAGAGACCATAGATTCTCAACATCTCATAGATCTTATAGAGATCAATAAATGCCAATTTCTTAAGCACGAGTAGATAATTTACTTTTTGCAATGAAGATTACTTAGGGATATACATTCAGTTAAGTTTCTTGGAGCAGAAGGCTGTAAATTTAATACCAAAGGTAGTATGTTTATAGTGTATGAGCTATTAAGGCCGGATTTGTTGTGTCCGTTGAGATCTTCTTTCTCATAAGTACAATTACTCTCTGAGTGCCCACTTTCTCCAACTGAGATTGCAACATAGTGATCGTTTGGGGCCAATGCCAAAAAGGTTTCATTCTGGTGGTAGTTTTTGCAGGGCATTCTATCTAGTGACAGCGATTGACTTCTTAGTAGTATAATACCCAATGACATTTCTACATAATGATGAAGAACTTGACTGCGTTCTCCAAATAATGATCATGTTTCCTTTCTTACAAAAGTCGCTGCTTTACTTTTTCTGCGGATTATGTCTTCCCTCCTCTTTAGTTTTCAAATCATTATTCTGTATTAGTGAGACGGTTGAGTTGTAACCATTCTTATTATTTTCACTACTAACATAGGTTGTCGATGTTGTTCACACTCCTGGATGTAACTACAAATACTCTGTAGGCAACTCTTGAGTTGTTTAAAATCTGATATATGTATTTAGTATTTTTCATTACATGAAAGAGTGTGGTTAAAAAAGAAATCCTTATGGATCTGCATCAATTGAACGATTTTTTTAGTGCTAACTTACTGCTGTGAGCCTATGTATGCACACATAAATTTATAGACATTTTGATCTGTATGATTGTCAGCTCTATTTGTGGTTCAAATTATTATTGGATGTGTTATGAACAACAAGTGTGTTAACCAGTGCATGCATTGTCAATCACTCAGTCTTTTCTCAAACCAACCAATGGACCCTTTGTATCTGTGAACTATGACATTTGTTTTTGACAATGAATCTTGATCATGTTGAACTGGTTATGTCAGCTTGCCCTTGGGCACTATATATGTTTCAAATAAATAAGCATGTGTTTATTTAGATTATTGTGCCATCAATCCTCTTGTGATCTATTCTTTGCTCACTATCTGGAAGACATCATTTAGCTATTATCAGTTACCTACATGGCTTGAGTCATTTCCTGTGGTTGACCAAAAGATTTGCCATCCTACTGAATTTGATTTCTACTTGTGTAGTCATGCTAGTATATTCAGGTATGTTGGTACCTCGGTGCACATCCTTTTTCAGAACAACAATTATCATATATTGAGTGTCAAATAGCCATTACCATGTCCTTTATGATGAGAATCATTTTACCGCTTGTGCACTGCAAATCTCATCTCAATTTATTCTCCTATAGCCGCTATCACATATCTCTTTTTTGTTTTTTTTTTGTTTCTATAATTGATTATTTTTCCCTTTTCTTTCAATACCTCTACCCTCCCTAGGTCAACAAGAAATTCCAACTTCAGCTACCAGTGAAGTGATTTGTCAAAACTCAGGTAAGCAATAAGCATAACCCTTGGTCTGTTCATAGATTTTGATGGTATCTAGAAATCTGATGTCAAACCACAATATTATTTTTGTACTGAGTGGCTAAATTCTATTTTAGATTTTGTTTATTCTACAATTCAGTATATGAGAACCAGATACATCATTGTTATCTTCTCAAATTTTAGTACGACTATAAAGATAGGCAAAGGCAGTTCGCTCTCAAACAATTTTGATTTTTTAATTATTCATCACTATAGAAAATCATTACAAGCTCTATTTCAACTTTCCTTATCCCAGCACTATAGTACACTGTACTCCCTCTGTCCCAAAATATCTATCGTTTTCGCTTCCAAGAAGCAACTTTAACAAATTATATATTAAAAAATTAATATTTATGGTACATAATTGGTATCATTGGAAAAATCTTTGAATCTAGTTTTTAGTAAATTTATTTGGAGATACAAATATTGTACGCATATTCTACCAATCGAGTCAAACTTGCGGCACGAAAACTAAAAGCGGCAGATAATTTTGGACAAAGGGAGTAATTATTTCTGTATGTTCTAATTCACTGAGGGTTGCGAAGCTAAAGATTTCATATAAGAATTGTTTTAATACATTATGGCAGCAGGACTCCTAAGCTAATGATTCAGTTCTGATCTACACATTGTGAACCCAACTGGAGTTTGTAATGTACCTGTTTTAATCATTTATTTAGTCTATTATATGTATTAGTTCAGATTGTAGTGGTTGATTTTCGTTTGCGATTCAATCACCCAGCTCCACAACTGCATTGGTTTCCTAGTTTAATATTCAAACAGCAACAATAGCTTTAGCATTCAAAAATCCAATCATTATGGCATAATTAGTCTAAATGTTTGTTATTCTCTATTGTTTTTGGCATAATTTGTACTCAATCATAGCAGACTTGTTATGTATCTTAAGTTAGCAGTTAGCAGGTACACTTCTATTTCTTCCTTTTTATTATATTAGTTTCTTTATTACTTTAGAATTTGCAATTTTTCCTTGCCGTATATTTATTTCCTATGTGGTCATACATCTAGATTATAGACTTGTGTGTGAAGAACCTGTAGTCGTTCCTATGTGCTCATACAGTGTACACCACATTCCTAGGTAGTTGCTTCCTGAAGATTTTTATATCCACAGGCATATTAATTACATGGTAACTGTGAATTAAAATTTCAATGTATCATTCTTTCATGTATCATTCTTACCTTAGTGACAACCCTTGATCTGAATGCTCTGAATTTCCCTCAAGTTTGAATTCCTAATATTTGGAACATACTTTATTTTGTATAGCATTTTAGAAGTTCAAGTTTTTGCTAGTTTTAATGTTCTCTAGGAACTTACTAATCTGCAATCTGCCACGTTGTATCTTATATGGTAGCCTAAGAACATATCCCGGAATGGTACTATTGGCTGACCTCTATTAGGGTTGAGTGCCCAGTTCTATTTAGTCGCACCTGGATATGATCATATGATGATGTTATTTATGCAGTAACATCATTTTTGTGGACGCCAAATAATGTATTTAATATAATTGGTTATTACCGTAAATTCATTTGGTAGAAAATTCATGTTTACATTCTACAACGATTTCCCTTTTCTCAAAACATTTTTTTATACTTCTTTCATTTTCAGAGTTAATAGAGAATTCACTTTTAATCACTATGCAATTTAGCAATGTGTTCTTCCATGAGGGTAGAATTAGTTTATAGAACTTTAATCTTGTCTTGTTCGAACTAAAAATTCTACCTTTTTCTTATTGTAAGATTTTACCTAGTGTTAGGTTTTAGGTACACTTGTAATTTTGTACTCTGTTCTGCATACAGTAAGTTTCAAATGAACTTGTTTCATTTGTTAAAAAATAATATCGAACTGCGTATAGTCCAAGACAAAACAATTAGTTTTTGGTATCTAGATATAGACATCTAATTGTAACAAACAAAGAGAATTACCTTTACTTTGCAGAGGAGTGTTTATCTTCTATTGTCCTTTCACATGGCTAAAGTTGACTAGCTGAGAAATACTTCCTACTATGCTTTACTTAATGACTATGGATTGAATTAACTACTTAAGTATTACCTGTTGTAGGCCTCTTGATAGTCTATAGTATCTTCTAGATAATCTTGACAATTAATTACTGTGGGGGTATTAACCCCTATACCCCCATGGCTAGACTTGGGTTGGCTCAGAGCAGTGGGCCCGGCCCATCAGAAGACGACGCGTGGCCCAGTCGATCTGCTCGGCGTCCCACGCAAGGAAGGAAAGCAAACTTAGAGATCAAGCAAAATCCTAGTCGGTTAGAATAGGAATCTTTATCCGTTCAGCTATGGCAATTGTAACCGTGCAGGACTAGTTTCCATATTTGTAACCCTGCCCCCGCACTATATAAGGCAAGCAGGGGACCCCTCAAAAGACATCTCATCATACACACCAATACAAATCAGACGCAGGACGTAAGTATTACGCCCTCATGGTGACCGAACCTGGATAAAAACCTTGTTGTGTCTTGCGTCACCATCTAGTTCGTAGCTTGCGCACCTGTCTACCGATAAATCACTACCTTGGGCATACCCCTCGGTAGACTGCCGACCAGGTTTCATCGACAGTGGCACGCCAGGTAGGAGATGTGCGTACAGCTTCCCAGGCGAGCAAGATGGTCATCATCCCCGACTCCACGGCCGTGGCGGACGGTCTCACGCTCACCATCAGCCAGATCACCTGGACCACCGGCGTCAATAGCTCCACTGCCGCTGGCACGGAGGAGGCGCAGATCCGATCTGCGTCGACCACATCTCCATCGGCAACGGTTCCGACCACGCCGACAACCTGTCGACCACTCCCTCGCTACAAAGGAAGGATGATCGACAACACCGATCTAATCGAGGCTATCGATCAGGTTGGCCACAAGCTTTCTCAAACCCTAACCTTAGTAGATTCTATTCAAAATCAATCTACCGAGCAGGTACAGCTTTACCACAACAGATCTACCCGACCAGTTGGGACTCACTGTCCAACACGGCTTGGTACAGATCCAGTGGTCACAGCTGTTCCTCAAGGACGCACAGTACGCCTTCACCCGGTTCCTACACCTGGCCTTAGGCTCTTCGAGTATGAATTCCCTACGGAGGATTGCCAGGCTCTCCCATACGGCCTAAAAAACGCTGCTTTCGAGTACGCGTACTGTACACCTCATCTGTTCATGGGTCCCATGGAGCGCAACCATACTTTAGATCTGTACTTCTTGGATGAACCTCGACCAGGCAACGTCGTTAACATGGTCGATATCTAGGAGCATAATGAAAGCTCGATTCATACTGTGGTGGAATCGTCCAGTTTAGCACACTTTCAGGGGCGCTTGCCTTCCATTAGACACTAAGTGCCCTGAAAGTGAGCTAAACCAGATGATTCCGTCAAGCACACCCGACGGGAGAACTCTAACACTCCACATTTTACACCCAGGATCCAATAATGAGTACAAGCTTACAATACTTAGTCCATTTCATACAACACAGAGTCTCAGAAATAGTTATTACAATACCAGAGGTTTAGAGTGCAATAAATTAACAGCGGAATTTAAATAAACGTCTATGGAGCGAGATGAGAATCCGTCTGTGCCCACCAGAAGAATTCTCCACACAAGGCCTACCTGCTCAAGGTGCACCTGCAACAAGGGTAGAACAAACCCTGAGTACACAATGTACTCACAAGACTTACCCGACTAGGAATTATATTTCCCGACTCTCAAGGATTATGTTAGGCTTTATGACTGGTGGGTTTTCTTGTTTGCGAAAAGCAGCATTAAGCGTGTGTCCTTATTTCTGGACTTTTAGAAGCTGTATTTTATTCATTAACCAATAATCTAGGTAAGCACCTATGCTGTAATCAAGCAAGAGTTGAGCAATTCAGGACCATTTCTCCATCTTTTCATTTGTCAATTCTTACTACGATGCTAGAGCGTAGTCAAGCCGTACCGTCATACAGAAACGGCGATTCGCGAATCAATGTGCCCAGTTGGGTACCCCAAAAAACACACGCCTCACTTGTACCCTAGGCACAAGCAAGACCAACCCGTTCCCCTCCTGTCACGGGTTTCCAGGTCCCCGTTGAAAGGTCTTGATGGCTAGAGGGGGGGTGAATAGCCTTTTAAAAAATTCTACAATGACAAGCTAAACAAGTTTATCAATACAACAAATAGCGAGATGCGAGTTTTGCTTAGCCTACGGGGTGTTTGCAAGCCACCTATCTAATTCACAATTCTAGTATATTGGCACTCAACCGCACAAGACAAACCGAGAAGGTAACTACAACTATAACTAGCAAGCTACACAAAAGAGCTACTCTAGCCAAGCTAACTAGCTAGCAAAGATAACTAAGAAAGTAATGCGTAGTTGAGTTAGGAGAGATTCACCGAGGGGCGAAGTATTGAGCCAACCAATATGATCAACAATGAATACCAAGATAACCGAACACCGGGATCAATCAATCACAATTATGAAAGTGATGACACGAAGATTTATCCCGAGGTTCACGTGCTTGCCGGTACGCTAGTCCCCGTTGTGTCCCTTTTCACCACGTGGTTCGGTGGCTAATCGGTCTCACACCGAGCCTCTCAAAAGGCGCCACAAGAACCTACCAAATGGCAAAAGGTTGCAATGACACGAGCAATTCACTAATGTTGCCTTTGGCGCTTCGCCGAGGTAGGCACAAACCCCTCACAATCACCGGAGGTGGCCAAGAACAATCACCAACTCTTGCCAACGCCTCCAAGCTGCTCCAAGCCGTCTAGGTGGCGGCAACCACCAAGAGAAACAAGAATCCCGCAGCAAATCAACCACCAAGTGCCAACTAGATGCTATCTCAAAATGCAAATGCACTTGGATCACTCAATCTCACTTCGAATATGCAAAGAAGCAAGAGAGATGAGTGGGAGGGGAGTTGCTTAGCTCAAAGTGCTCACAAGTATGTCAAATGTTCAAGAGTTGGAGCCTTGAGCCGGCCAACGAGTATTTATAGACGTACCCCTTCGAATATAGCCGTTAGAAACTTAAACAGCCGAAGTCGCGTTGATCGGACGCGCTGGTCCAACTGACCGGACGCGCCGGTCGTGCAACGGCTCTTTCGCGAAGCACTGACCGGACGCGCCGGTCGCAACGACCGGACGCGCCGGGAACGACCGGACGCGCCGGTCCCGTAACTGACCGGACGCGCTGGTCAAGTCTGAGTCGCGCACAACGAAACAACGACCGGACGCGCTGTTAGAACTGACCGGACGCCACAGTGCCAGCGTCCGGTGAGAGTCCAGTAAGCTCCCTGAACGACCGGACGCGTCCGATCGACTGTGACCGGACGCGCCTCGCGTCCGATCAAACAACTAAAGCACGCGCGCACGCTGAACACTGACCGGACGCGTCCGGTCACACCGTGACCGCGTCCGGTGCAGCGTCCGGTCACCTCTGTGACCTCCGTTCGCTTCCGTTTCTTTTCCGACTTTCGGCGTAGTGGAAAATAGTCGTTTCAACTTCTCAAAAACGCCTGAATCCCGCCTCGCAAGCTCGGCGGGAGGGAGAGAGAGAGCCCCAAACCCTCTCTACCGCTCAAACTCCACCGTCTTCGCAAATGTGCTAACATCATCAAGTGATCATCACCATGCGCATGTGTGTTAGCATTTTCACAATCATTTTTCGAGGCGTTATTAGTTCTATCCAAATGCATATGACATGAAATGCACATCTAGAGGCACTTAGGAGTCCAATAGCCGCGTCATTCCCCTCTTTATAGTACGGCTATCTATCCTACAATGTAACCACACCCACTAGGTGTCTTGGTTACTAAAACACAACCCTTAAGCATATACCTTTGCCTTGATCACATAGGGTTGCATCCAAATCCAAGTGTGGCCATCATGATCACCATGTCCATCTTGCCACCAACCTTGGAATGTACTAATCCTCATATGCTACATACAACTTAGGCATAGGATTAGTACTTAGGCATTGTCACTAATTACCAACACCAAACATAGAGCTTTCAATCTCCCCCTTGTTGGTAATTGGTGACAACCCTTTCACAAAGATATTATGATAAAATTTTGATTGAACCCATGTCACATTGTCCAAGTATATTACCATGTGTAAGAATTATGGACAAGTGATCATGAATTCAAAATTGATAGCAATGGCTCCCCCTACATGTATGCTATATGTTTGGATTTTGGAAGCATACATGTTAGATAGGAAAGATTAGGAGCATTTACTACCAATAGGTGCTAAGTGTTTTAGATTATAGACCTTTGAAGCGTGATACCATCGGAGTAGCGATAAACACCATCTTAGCACCTTGTGTAGTTAGAACTACTTGGAAAAGCACAAACATAACTAGAAACCTCGTGAGATCAACATTATAAGAAAGGCTCTAGTACCACTTTGAAAAATATGAAGTAAGAGAAATCTAACTACTTCCTATTCATGCTAGTACTTCAATACACCATTCAATTTTATACTAGCAAAACACCACACAAGGAATGTATTGGAGAAAAAGAAATGCATAACTATGCATCATACATATGAAGTGCACATGGAAATGCAACATTCATGTTTAAGAGCTTGCTCCCCCTACTTGTGTGCTCGAAATTTTAGTTGATCCCCTTCTTTTATCAATTCTCCCCTTTAGGTTTTCTCTTTGTGAACAACATTTTTCTCCCCCTTTGAGTTCTATCTTTGTGAACAACATTTTCTCCCCCTTTGGCACCAATGACCACAAGGGATCAATTTTAGATAGATTATCATGTTGAAATATGGGGTGAGGATCAAGTTTGTGATTCAACCTAGATTGCTTGCATAAATAAAATGCTTCGGTTTGATCCAAGGGCAAGCTTCTTCACACCTCACTAAAAGGGTTATCATGCACCATGTTGAAGCAAATATTTAGACAAGTTTTCTAGATTAAACACTTAGGATCACAAGCGTTCAAACAAGTTATATGCTACCACTAGATCATACAAGACATGGAAACAGTAGTGGCACCATATAAACTTCAAATTCATTTGATTTTCATGAATGAGCCTAGAACATGTAAATTATGACTAGATGCACTAAACAAGTCCTTAGCATAGAATGTATGACATGTCAACCAATTGTACCTTGGGGCTCGAAGGAGAGGCATGTCATATATGGGGTGCATCAACTCATGTTGGAGAAGTCAAGTATGTTCAACTCATTCTTTAGCTTGTGAAATCTCTTCTCATCAAGTGGCTTGGTGAATAGATCGGCTAGTTGATCTTCGGTGCCCACACTCTTAATAGCAATGTCACCCTTTTGTTGATGATCTCTAATAAAATGATGACGAACATCAATATGCTTTGTTCTTTGATGTTGAACCAGATTGTTGGTTAGCTTCACGGCACTTTCATTATCACATAGCAATGGCACATTCTTGAAATTGATTCCAAAATCCTTCAATGTTGCCTTCATCCACAAGATTTGTGCACAACAACTACCCGCGGCGATGTATTCGGCCTCGGCGGTAGATAGTGCAATACTATTTTGCTTCTTGGATGACCATGAGACAAGTGATCTTCCCAACAATTGACAAGTCCTGGAAGTGCTCTTTCTCTCCACTTTGTCACCGGCATAGTCAGAATCCGAATATCCAACTAGCTCAAAGCTTGCACCTTTGGGATACCATAATCCAACATCTTGTGTATGCTTCAAATACCTCAATATTCTCTTTGTTGCCTTCAAATGACTTTCTCTTGGTGAGGCTTGAAATCTTGCACACATGCATACACTAAACATCACATCGGGTCTTGATGCCGTCACATAGAGTAGGCTACCAATCATTGATCTATAAAGCTTTTGATCCACCATGTTGCCACTCTTGTCACTATCCAAACTTCCACTAGTGCCTATTGGGGTTGTAATGCCCTTTGCATCTTCCATGCCAAACTTCTTGAGCATATCTTTGATGTACTTGGTTTGGCTCACGAATGTTCCTTCCTTCATTTGCTTGATTTGAAGTCCAAGAAAGAAACTAAGTTCACCAATCATTGACATTTCAAATTCCTTTGCCATCATTTTTCCAAACTCATCACAATAATCTTGATTGGTTGAACCGAAGATGATATCATCAACATATATTTGCAATACAAACAAGTCTTTCCCAATCTTCTTGGTGAAGAGAGTAGTATCCACTTTGCCCATGACAAATCCTTTGGATAGCAAGAAGTCCCTCAATCTTTCATACCATGCTCTAGGTGCTTGCTTTAATCCATACAAAGCCTTCCTTAACTTGTATACATGGTTGGGTTTCTTGTCATCTTCAAAACCGGGAGGTTGCTCCACATACACCTCCTCTTGAATGTACCCATTGAGAAATGCACTCTTCACATCCATTTGATATAGCTTGATATTATGAGCACAAGCATAGGCAAGTAAGACCCTAATTGCTTCCAATCTTGCAACCGGGGCATATGTTTCACCAAAGTCAAGACCCTCGATTTATGTGTAACCTTGAGCCACTAGTCTTGCTTTGTTCCTTACTACTATCCCATCTTGATCTTGCTTGTTGCGAAAGACCCATCTTATTCCAATGACATTATGATCCTTAGGCCTCTCAACTAGTTCCCATACTTCATTTCTCTTAAAGTTGTTGAGCTCTTCATGCATTGCATTTACCCAATCCGGATCTCTCAATGCATTATCAATGTCCTTGGGTTCTTCCATTGACACAAAAGAAGAGTGAGCACAAAATGATGCCAATCTTGATCTAGTTTGAACTCCCCTTTGTATGTCACCAATGATGGAATCTAATGGATGGTCTCTTGCAATGTTAGTTGGTTGAAGCACTTGGACTTGATTGCTTGGATGTTGATGTTGATCATGAGTTGGAGATGATGAACTAGCCACTTGTTGATCTTGTTGCACTTGAGATGATGTACTAGCTTGATTTTGCATTAGAGACCCACTAGCTTGTGTAATTAGACTTTGGAGCACTTGATCTTTGTTGTCATCCACATCAATCACTTGCTTTGGCCTAATATCACCAATATCCATTTCTTTCATAGCATTGGTCAATTGAGTTCCTCTCACATCATCCAAGTTATTTTTCTCATCTTGAGAGCCATTTGTTTCATCAAATTCAACATCATGAACTTCCACAAGTAAACCACTAGCCAAATTCCAAACTCTATAAGCTTTGCTAGTAGTGGAGTAACCAAGTAGGAATCCTTCATCACATTTCTTCTCAAACTTGCTCAATCTAGTGCCCTTCTTCAAGATGTAGCATTTGCAACCAAATACCCGAAAGTATGCAATGTTGGGCTTTCTTCCATTTAAGATCTCATATGGTGTCTTCTCTAAGAACTTGTGGCAATAGAGGCGGTTGCTATAGAAGCAAGCCGTGTTGATTGCTTCGGCCCAAAATGAATGACTCACATTATACTCATTCAACATTGATCTTGCCATATCAATCAAGGTTCTATTCTTCCTCTCAACTAGGCCATTAGATTGAGGTGTATACTTGGCCGAGAATTGATGTTTGATTCCAAGCTCATCACATAGCTCATCAACTCTTGTGTTTCTAAACTCACTTCCATTGTCACTTCTCACTTTCTTGATTGTGGTCTCAAACTCATTTTGTACCCTCTTGATGAACTTCTTGAATATGTCAAATACATCACTCTTGTCCACAAGAAAGAATACCCATGTATATCTAGTGAAATCATCAACAATTACAAAGCCATACTTGTTGCCACCAATGCTTGTATATGTAGTTGGCCCAAATAAATCCATGTGCAACAACTCAAATGCCTTGGAAGTACTCATAATGCTTTTTAATGGATGAGTGTTGCCTACTTGCTTTCTGGCTTGACATGCACTACATAGCTTATCTTTCTCAAATGTGACATCCTTCAAGCCTCTAACTAAGTCATGCTTCACTAACTTGTTCAATTGCTTCATGCCAACATGACCAAGTCTTCTATGCCATAACCAACCCATACTTGATTTGGTGAGCAAGCATGTTGAGAGTTGAGTGTCACTAGCATTGAAATCAACCAAGTATAGATTCTCATATCTAAAACCCTTGAAGATCAAATTGGAGCCATCAACACTAACTATCTCCACATCATCAACACCAAATATGCACTTGAATCCAAGATCACACAATTGAGCAACCGAGAGAAGATTGAAGTTCAACTTTTCAACTAAGAGCACATTGGAAATGCTATGATCATTTGAGATTGCAATCCTTCCAAGAGCCTTCACATCACCCTTGCTATTATCACCAAATGTGATACTATCAATGCCACTATCATTTGATTTGAGAGAGTTGAACATTCTTGAATCACCGGTCATATGTTGAGAGCACCCACTATCAAGCACCCAATGCCTTCCTCCGGCCTTGTAATTAACCTACAAAACAAATTAATGTTTCTTAGGTACCCATACTTGTTTGGGTCCTTGGAGGTTAGTAACTAAGCTCTTTGGTACCCAAATGGCCTTCTTCTTTGGACCCACAATTGGTGTACCAACAAACTTAGCATGCACACCTTTCTCACCCTTGGTAAGCACATAACAAGAATCAAAAGGAATGTAAGGTACATTAGCATTTTTCTTGTTCTTGTTCATTTTATTACAATTAATCTCTAGATGCCCAACTTGCTTGCATCTATTGCAATAACGACCATTGCTCTTCACAAAGCGAGACTTTGGAGTAGCAAAGGCCGCCTTACCCTTCTTGGGAGTATAGCCCAAACCCTCTTTGTTAAGAGAGAACCTTTGGCTACCCAAGCATTTTAGCAAGCGGGCATCCCCACCATAGGCATTGCCTAATGCGCGGGTGAGATCGTCCACCTCTCTCTTGAGAGTCTCATTCTCAACCACAAGAGATGAATCACTAGTAGTATAGGTAGAGTTGGTTGTGGTGGATGATGATGAGCTACATGAAGCATTAGTAGGACCAACAAATAAAGAATCATCAATAATATCACATGTTAGTCCAATATCACAAGTGAGAATCACTTGCTCCTCCTTAGCTTCCTTCATGAGCTTCTCCAACTTAAGGTCCTTCTCCTTGATGAGCTTAAGTAGAGAGGAGTGGGCTTCCTTAAGCCTAGTGTGAGCAATTTCAAGGTCCTCGTGGTCTTCCTTTAGACACTCACGAGAGGCCTCCAGCTCATCAAAGGATTTCCTAAGAGCTTTGAGCTCTTGTTCAATTTCTTTGCACTCCTTACTCTTTTTGAGAACAACAAGCTCCTCCATCAATGCATCATTTTCATTGCTCTTGGCAATGAGCTCTTGTTCCAAGATTTTGTACTTCTTGGTTGTCCTCTTGTAGCCCTTGCTCATTTGATCTATTATGCCTAATAGATCATCCTTGGAGTAGTCCTCATCCTCCTCATCATCACTCCTACAACCATCACTAGCACAAGAATCATCATCGCTATCATCATATTTTACCTTGGTAGGCTTGGCCATAAGGCATGTCGATGTAGTGTCGAAGATGGATGGCTTGTTGGAGAGGGTGATGCTTGCAATGGCTCGCCTAGTGGTCCTCTCATCATCACTAGAGCTTTCATCATCATCACTATCGGAGTTGTCACTATCCCAAGTGACCACATAGCCACCACCCTTCTTCTTGTTGATAGTGAAGCTCTTCTTCTCTTTCTTCTCCTTGTTCTTCTTCAACTTCAACTCCCCATCATGATATCTTTTGTCTTCATAGGGGCACTTTGCCACTACATGATCGGGGCTATTGTAATTGTAGCAAAGCACCTCCTTTGCCTTCATGAAGTCCCTTCTCTTCCTTGCCCCATATCCTTTCTTCTTTATGAACCTCCCCATCTTGTGCACTATGAGGGCCATGGTCTCATCATCGAATGGATCATCATCATCACTCTCCACCTTGCTCTTGCCCTTAGAAGATGAAGCCTTGAATGCAATGGGCAGGTCGAAAGGGCCAACCTTAGAAGATGAAGCCTTGAAGCATAGTCGTAAAATACGTGTCAGTGGCGCATCCCAGAGCTAATGGGCAGGTCGAAAGGGCCAACCGCATGATTCTCGACGCGCTGAAAAAGAGGTTGTACAGGGAAAACAACAAAGCCTTTGGAAGATGGCTTAAAGAACTGCCAGCTGTGATCTGGGGGCTGCGAACTTAGCCCAGTCGCAACACTGGCGCTTCACCATATTTTATAGTCTACGGCGCGGAAGCAGTACTCCCTGCAGACATCACTTTCCGATCACCGTGTATTGAGAACTTTGATGATGACAGATCTGACGAAGCGTGAGAACTCGAGGTCAACTGCTCTGAAGAACAACGGCTTGACTCTTGTGTGCATACAGCCAAGTACCTCGCTGTACTTTGTAGATACTACAATAGGAATGTCAAAGAGCGGCTCTTTGTGGTCGGGGACCTGGTCTTGAAGTGGAAAACACACCAAGAAGGCATGCACAAGCTTTCATCCCCTTGGGAAGGACCGTTTGAAGTCATCAAAGTTACTCAGCCTACTTCATACAGGTTGGCTCACCTCGATGACATTGTGGTACCCAACTCCTGGCATATCGACAAGCTCAGGCATTTCTACCCGTAGAATGCAACATTAAAGACATGTACCATTCTTGTACTTTGCCTGTTTTAACAAAGCATATATTTTGTCCTTCAATCACTCTAATGTGTTTATCTGGAGTCTCCTTTCTTTCAATTCTTTTATACACGACCAGTTGACAGACTCACCATTCTTTCTCGAGTCCTCGGAGCCAGCCCCATCTCCGGCTTATCCCTACGCGTGCACGAGACCCGCTCTCTGCGCTCTGGGTGGTCGGCGAGCGCTTCCTGGTCTGAACCTGTGTACTCTTGCGTGTGAACAGGCTCCATGCCTTGCACTCCGACCACAGATCTGGCTAGGGTCATACGGATTTCACGGGATGACGCGTCTCCCAATTGACACAACTAAACTAGAACACTTATATGTTCTAACTTAGTTATCAAACAGCAATACACAAAGCTTAATACGTTTTTTCACTAAAACAACACAAGCTTACATTGCTGCAATAGTACTTTGTTACAAGCTTGCTTGACGAGGCACAAGTTTACAATAAACTAAACTATTGCCTGCTCTACAGCTATGGGTAACCAGCTACTCTATGGCTGTGGTGTAACCTCCGCTGGTCGAGCTTGAGTCGCAGGAGTCTGGCTGGTCGTGACCGCAGGCTTCGGCTGCTCCTTACTTACAGACTGTCTGGCCTGTGACTGGCTAGTCGAGACCGCAGTCCCAGGTGGTCGGATCAAAGACCCTAGCACAGACGTTATCAGCGTTCCTTGCGACGAGGGTGTCAACGTTCCACATAGATTTATATCGCTGATAATTGTCATCGCCAGCCCGGTCAACTAACACCGCAGCTCTCCTGCCTCCTGCACGCCAACCTCTTTGGGGTAGCCCTTGGCAAGTCGAGTGAGGTCGATCAGAGGATAATGCGCATTCACCATGCTTAGCACATGGGCACCCGCAAACTCTCCCGCCTCCTTCACAAATTGCTGAAGCTAGCCCCAGGCGAGCTAACACCTATCGATAACTCCAAGCTGTTGTGCCCGAGGCTCATATGGAGGCAATCTTGGATCGAGCAAGTCAAGCACTGGCCCGATCCCCCGCACCATCTGCGTACAGCGATCCTTCTAGACATCGCGATCCTTTTGGAGCTCCACAATGTGCTTCTTGGCATTGATCTTCAATGCTGCGCAAGGGCATTCTAGTCAAGAAGATGCCAAAGGACATACATTGACTCATGAAACAGAGATCAGGAAAGCGGCCTCTTACTGGTTATCTCTTGGTTTTTGGTTTTCACCACCTCGGTTATCTTCACTGCCTGGTCTCAGAGCTGTGCGTGGTCCTCTACTAGCCGAGCATTCTCCGCTGATACTCGGGCACTCTCCTCGGCTAGGCGTGTGTTTGCCTCTTGAAGCCTGGTGACTTCCTCCGCTAGGTCTACAACAAGCTCTGGGAAGCACATAAGTACATACCAACGGTATTTTTCAGTGTTTTCGGGCGCGTGGCTAAGACAAGTTACATGTTCTTTCGCGCTCTTTCTGACCAAGCTGAAGGACAGTATTGAGCCTTTGTGACTCGAGCTCTATTTTTTCATTCTCAGCAGTCTTGAGCAGTTTGCGCAGCCGATCCACTTCGGCTATCAGCTCCTTATTGTCTTTGGAGATGCCTTGAATCTGGTCAAAACACCGTTTATGGTACTTGGCAGTCTTCACGAGGCCCTGCAAAACCAAATACAGTACCATTTAAGTAAGCCTACAAATTTGAGTAGGTCTACAATAGTGATTGCGAAGTACGCTTACCTGTACTTCTCCGATGAGCCGTCTAGCTGCTCGCTCAACTCTCTCCGTCTCCTCGTCGATGGAGATCTCTTCGTGGCAGACATAGTGGTCTCCACGCTCACGACAAATGAATATGTGTTGTCACCCATTTTGTGGGTGCCCTTAGATTTCCTTGATGACATCATCATCGGATTCTGCCGCCTGCTCGGCACCGGCTTGCCTTGGCTCTTAGTGTAGCCCAGTGAGTGACGACATCGCCGCTGATTTTCCCCTGGCTGCGGCGTTCGGCAGACCGCCTTGCGTCGGACACGTGGCACCTGTGGTCTACTCAGGCATGCTCTGATTGGTCCTGGGGACTTGCCTTTCACCCAGTGTCCCTGGAAGACTTTGCTCGGGCGCCACCTGCTCCGGCGTTTCTTGTACGGGCACCTAGTCGAACACTCACTCGGGTACTTCCGTGTTCGCCACGTCCACCGCATCTTTGCTCGCTGTCACAATGGTGGTCGACGCAGTTGCCCTAGCGGTGCCCAGTTGCTCGGGCCTCTCTATTGATGTCGAGCTAGCGTGTGACATTAGAACAGTTACCTTTACTACTTGTCCACTTGCTACTACTATTGATGCCGTATTGAGTGAGTTTTCAGGAACTTACAAATCCGAGCTCCGATGGATGGTTGTGAAGGCACGATGTCGTGGTTGTCCTTGGCTTGTATGCTAGGCAGAGGAGCCCTGGCCTCCATCCTATGGTGGCGGACTGGTTTGCTCTCCCGATGTCCTCACGCCGGATGTTGGCCCTGCTAGCGGCGTCTGGCCCTCCTGCGGCCCCTTCATCGGTGGGGTTGATACCCCTTGCGTTGTCTGCTCACTCCTCCTCTTCCAAGGGTTGAGTGTAACAGAACCGCCCAATTATACGAGATTAAGTAAGAAAATCATCCAACGGACGGACAATTTACCAAACTTAAGCCCGTATAACCCGGTAGTCCGTGAAATCTCGACGGATTTCAAACCATTTCACAACACAGCCAAGATCGTACTAAGTTTAGCGATCACCGTCATAAGTTACATAGAAGTTCGCGGCACAAAATACATCGGAGTTTAAACATAGTTATTACAAACCAGTTTCAAATAAAAGTAGCGGAAGCATTAGTTCAAAGCGCACACACACACACGACTTTTCAAAATAAAGTGCCAGCTCGCGATCATCTTCCAACAAAAGCATCAGGCGAGAAGTAGTGATTGACCATTGCCCATGGTCCTAAGCTTCGCCCATCGCAGGGTAGAGACAGTTGATACAATAACCATAGTACATCTGTCCATCTGCAACAAGTGGGAACAAAGCCCTGAGTACGAGAAGGTACTCAGCTAGACTTACCCGACAGAACCAAAATAAAATGACACCAAGGATCATGATAGGCTTTTTGGTGGGGTGGCTGACTCATTTGCAAGAAAAGCATTTTTAGCTTAGCAGTTCTTTTACAAAAGCATGTAATATTTTAATTCTTTATTCCCTTGTCAACTATGTTTGCACTTCTGCTAAAGTAACCATATGATTAACAAGCAAGGGTTACCATTGATCATTAACAATAATTACCATGTCATTCTCCACATAACTATCCAAGTGTTTCATCAATGTTACTACGATGAAGTAACTCAAGTCAAGTGTTCACTATCCAGTGAACGATGGCGATTCGAATCGATCATTGACCAGCTGGTAATTTATTCCTCACACAAACCTCACTCACCCGCTAAAGTGAGGTATTGGTCACCGAGTCAACCATTCAGGTAAAGTCGCGAGCTTGCCAGGAACCACATGTACCCGGGGGCCGCCCGACTGCTCTTTGGCCTTATCATCGCGCCCCCGTTTCCTGCCACTACTGCTCCGGTACAGTGCGTTGCGGGCAATCCACTCGGCCCGAATAATCTCCCAGCTTCGCGGTCGAAAGGTACTTTATTCGGCCAGCTAAATGTGAGGCATGCGTTCAACATGACTCGAGGCCCGACAACGGACGGTCCTTAATCGACACAGACGGAAGACACTACAGTCCAGAACCCTGCAAGCTTCCGCCCGGTCTCAGATTCATTTCGACACTTAGTTATTCTCACATGACATTCTTTCACATAAAACCAGGTAATCTCCTATAGCTCGCGGATGACAGGCAATCACCCGACTTCTACCGGTCTAAAGCAAGCTAAGCAAGTATTGACCGTGGACACCAGGGTAACAAGGATCGGGTGAAACAAGGTAGAACAAGGTATAATGCAGCAACGTTTGCAAACAACTCCTAAACTTAATCCATCAGATTAAGTAAAATTAATAAATAATTATTTGCAAACCGGGGGAGAAATGCTCCGGGGCTTGCCTCGCTCAAAGGAGCTGGGACGATGATCGGGGCACTCCGGAAGCTCTTCACCGGTCTCCTCTTCTGCTTCTGTTGGCTCCGGCTCCTCGGGCTGTTCCTCTGCGTCCTCGGGAACTACTGCCGGAACCACTTCCTGCGATCCTGTATGATGCAGAAGTATGAGTGCAACATGCATAGGTGCATTGCATAGGTGACATGAGATGATGCTGATGATGGATGCATGCGATGTAATGAGTATGTTACGTTATGGGATTACGTGGAACTTATGACTCTTCTACAAGGTAGTCTACGTCATCCAAGAACATGTACTCGAAAACTACCACCACTATTCTCTACTATGCAAGAGTATTTGAACACTCAAGATGCTTCAAAGATACACCAAAGTATATTTTATTAACTATTTTTGCATTAAAGAATTAATGAAAACCCTAATTAGCCCTATGATTGAACAGCAACACATATTTTAGTAGTTCAGAAAAATCTTAGAAAATTACAGTGGATTACTAATATCAAAACTAGCATGACACAAGATTTTTACTGCATTTGGATTAATAGAACTGACTATACAAAAATAACAAACTAAGGCCTAAAATGGATATTTAAAATACTTTACATTATGAAAAGTATCAAACAACAGATTTAGAAATTTTCCTACTATCTATTCCCTAAACAAACACTATAGAAAAATTATCACTTGCCTGTTTTATTCAAATTTATTTAAATAACAAAAATAACAAATATTGGTAATAGAAAGCATTTGAACTACACCTACATATTTTTATACAGAACACCCAAGATATAAAATTTCCCTAGCAAGGACATGACACAAAAAGATTAATAAATTTGGAATCATATTTTTCTGACTTTTCTAGGATTTATTAAGCATTTAACAAGACAATAGCCATTTCACTAGTTAATTAAAAACTCTACAGAAAAGTATTTCAAATTTGACATGCAATATTTTTAAACTGTAGATCTAGTCAAGCGAAACACTACAAAATTTGTTTCACAATTTTTGGAGCTAAAATGAGCAAGTTATGGATTTTAGAAACCCTTTTAACAATTTCTGAAAAATCATTTTCAAAAATCCATTTATCATCCGTCGCTGAAAATGCTGGGTGCACCCGGTGCTGTGCACACGCGAGCGCGAGAGGAGGCAGACAGGTGGGCCTGTGACCCCACGTGTCAGCCACACAGAGGAGAGGGACACGCTGGCTGCGCGATTCTCGCCGACGGTGAGCTCGCCGGCGGTGAGATCACCACCAGCAGCTTCCCTGCAGAGAGGCGAAACCAACGGTGCCTAGCATGTGGCCAGACGAGCTCGGCATTGAGCTCGCCGGCGCGCATGGCGGTGCGGCCGTGCGGTCGCACGGTGGCCGGCCGGTGCAGGTCACGGTGGTGGCCGATGAGGCGCACACGAGATCCGCGAGGTGGAGGCGGTCGTGACAAGGGAAAAATGGAGGGAGAAGAACGACGGAGGAGCTCCGACCACGAGCGTCGGCCAACGGCGGCCATGGCGGCAGCGGAGGAGGAGCGCGGCCAAATTGGCCCTCACCTGAGCACGAGCCGTGGAGACGGTTCACGTTTGGGAAGGCCGAAGGCGAGGCAGAGCCGGGGGTGTGGCGAATCGAAGAGAGGTGGAGCAGCGAGGGCGGAACGGCGGCGGTGATGGCGGTGGAGCTCTTGCGGCGGCTCGGGAGGAGGAGAGGAGGGAATGGAGCGCAAGTGAAGGCGGGGGAGCGCGCGGAGGAAGTAGGCGGGCGCGGAGGAGGACGCGTGGCCACCCGGAGGGCGCGTGGCGCGCGGGTCGGCGATGTACGGCCACGCGGCGGCCGGCGTCTGCCGCGGCGCCACGGCGTCGCGAGTGCGCGCGCGCGCGGGCGGAGGCAGGCGCGGACGCGGGCGCGAGCGCGAGCGCGAGCGCGGAGCAGGCCGGGCCGGCTTTGGCGCTCGGGCCGGAAATGGGGCGGCGGCCCGATAAGGCTGAAAAAAGATTTTCTTTTCCAAATAAAATTCCAGATTTTATTATTTGATTCAAATTCAAATTTTGAAGATGAAAAAGACATTTTCACAAATTGCCCCCAAAACAAAAGTTGTTCAAAATTTAATTCTCTACAACTTTCATTCAGGGCACTTTCCAAAATTCTAGATAGATTTTGAATTGATGATTAAAAATCAAATTTTAAATGAAAACTCAATTTTCTGAAATATTTTTAGAAGCAAAATTTGGGAAGATTTTGAATACAAAACTTGCTCCAAAATCATGCTAATTATTTCTAAGTTATTTAAAGTTATAGCTCCTCAAATTTTTACCACTTTTACCTAGGATTTTTACCAAACTCAGAGCTCAAGCATGATTATCACAGTTTAAATAAATTCTAACTTAATTTGCATGTGATGATGATCATGTATGAAATGCAAATGCTCATGATTTAAGATGTGAATGCATGCTTAACACCCAGAGGTGTTACAGTCTTCCCCCCTTATAAAAATCTCGTCCCGAGATTTGGGTTACGAACCATTTATTATAAAAATCTTCGTATGCCTTTTGTAAGTATTCACCCGTTTCCCAAGATGCATCCCCTTCATCATGATGACTCCATTGTATCTTATATGTTTTCATCACACTGTTGCGAGTAGCCCTCTCCTTGGAATCCAAGACTCGAACTGGCTGCTCACGATACACCAAATCTGACTTAAGTTTTATGCCTCGAGGTTCAATCCTTTCCTCTGGAACGCGCAAACACTTCTTGAGATGTGATACATGAAAAACTGGGAATATAGCACCCATTGACTCTGGTAAATCCAATTTGTAAGCCACTGGACCCTTCCTTTCCAAGATTTTGTAAGGTCCTACAAATCTGGCGGCAAGCTTTCTGCGTACACCAAACCGCTTTTTTTTCATTGGCGTGACTTTTAGATAAACATAGTCACCAACTTCGAACACAAGCGGTCTCCTTCTCTTATCCGCATAACTTTTCTGATGTGACTGAGCTGCCCTCATATTCTGCTGGATGATATGAACTTTCTTTTCGGCTTCCTCCACGAAGTCAATACCATAATACCTTCTTTCTCCTGGCTCAATCCAATTTAACGGTGTTCTACACTTTCGGCCATACAGGGCCTCAAAAGGTGCCATCTTGATACTTTCTTGATAGCTGTTATTGTATGCGAACTCTGCTAACGGTAACCATGACTCCCATGAACCTCTGGAAGACAACACGCAAGCTCTTAACATATCTTCTAGAACCGCATTAACTCTTTCAGTCTGACCATCTGTTTGAGGATGATAGGCAGTGCTACGAATCAGACTAGTTCCCAAACCTTTGTGCAAATGCTCCCAAAAGTGAGCAGTGAACTGTGACCCTCTGTCAGACACGATAGTCTTTGGTATGCCATGCAATCTCACAATTTCTGCAATATACTTCTCGGCATATTGAGGTGGTCTATATTCCGTTTTGACAGGCAAAAAGTGGGCTGTCTTAGTAAGACGATCCACAATTACCCAAATTGAATCGTGACCTTTCTGAGTAGTGGGCAGACCCGTGATAAAATCCATACTTATATCATCCCACTTCCAACTCGGTACTGACAAAGGTTGTAGCATTCCGGCAGGTTTCATGTGAATTGCTTTTACTCTACAACATGTGTCACATCTGGCTACATACGCTGCAATTTCCTTCTTCATCTTAGTCCACCAATAACGAGGTCTTAGTTCTTGATACATTTTACTGCTGCCAGGATGAATGAACAACTTAGAGAGATGAGATTCATCCAAAATTTTATTTTTAAGCTCTCTATCCTTTGGAACAACAAGACGGTTGTCGAACCACAACACATCTTGCTCATCCACCCTGAAGTGTTTCGAGGGTTCTTCTTTAATCTTCTTTTTGATGTGGAATACTCCTTTGTCTGCTTTCTGACCCTCTATTATCTTACTTTCCAAGGAGCAACTGATCTGAATACTATGTAACACGGCAGGATGCATTAGATTAAAACCATCTTCAAGCAAGGGTTGCATATTCAGACAATGTGACTTTCTGCTTAAAGCATCAGCTACCACATTGGCTTTCCCAGGGTGATACTGTACATTCAAGTTGTGGTCTTTGATTAGTTCTAACCATCTCCGCTGTCTTATGTTCAATTCTGGTTGGGTAAAGATGTACTTAAGACTTTTATGATCGGTAAAAATGTTGCACACATTACCCAGCAAATAGTGTCTCCAAATCTTTAAGGCATGCACTACAGCGGCAAGCTCAAGATCATGTGTCGGATAATTGATTTCATGTTTTCTCAACTGCCGGGAGGCATAAGCAATTACTCTTCCTTCTTGCATCAGCACACATCCCAATCCTGTTTTTGATGCGTCACAGAACACATCAAAAGGTTTCTCGATGTCGGGCTGTGCAAGAACTGGAGCAGTGGTCAACAGTTTCCGCAAGGTATGGAAAGCTATCTCACACTCCTCTGTCCACACAAACTTGTGATCTTTCTGTAACAGACTTGTCATTGGCTTGGCAATCTTCGAGAAGTCTGGGATAAAGCGGCGATAGTAACCAGCTAACCCTAGGAAACTCCTGACTTCTGACACTGTGGTTGGAGTCTTCCAATCCATAACCTCTTGTACTTTACTCGGATCTACAGAAACTCCATTCTCAGATAGAATATGACCGAGGAAGGGAACTTTCTTCAACCAAAATTCACATTTGCTGAACTTAGCATACAACTTATGATCTCTCAGCCTGGTCAGGACAATTCTCAGATGCTCTTCATGATCTTTCTCATTCTCAGAGTAAACTAGAATGTCATCAATGAAGACAACTACAAACTTGTCCAACTCTGGCATGAAAACCGTATTCATCAGATACATAAAATATGCAGGAGCATTTGTTAGGCCAAACGACATGACAAGATACTCGTACAACCCATATCTGGTAGAAAAGGCGGTTTTCGGAACATCTTGTGGTCTAATCTTTATCTGATGATACCCTGATCTTAGGTCTATCTTGGAGAACACTCTAGCCTTAGCCAACTGATCAAACAGAACGTCGATATGAGGCAAGGGATATTTATTCTTGATGGTTACAGCATTAAGAGGTCGATAGTCTACACACATCCTGAGAGTACCCTCTTTCTTTTTCTTTACAAACAGTGCAGGACATCCCCATTCGGACTTACTTGGGCGGATAAACCCCTTCTTTAATAATTCTTCCAGTTGTTTCTTCAGCTCAGCTAACTCATCCGGAGGCATCCGATAGGGTCTCCTTGAAATAGGAGCTGTCCCGGGGATCAACTCGATTCCAAACTCAACATCTCTATCTGGAGGAAGGCCAGGTAACTCATCTGGAAACACATCCGGGAACTCACACACTACCGGGATCTGATGGATAGGATCAACTTCCATGGCACAGGTCACACTCACAAGGTCTGTTCTTTTAGGCAATGGTACCTGGAAAGTACCCTCTGCCTGGGGATCCTTAAGGGTAAGCATCCGACTGCTTGTATCTATGACTGCTTCCCAGTCTTTCATCCAGTTCATTCCTATTATTACATCCAAGACTAGTCCAGGCATAACTACCAAGTTCACTCGGAACTTCCGACTATCTAACTCAAGGGTTGCCCCTCTAACCATCTTATTGGTTAACACATCAGCTCCTGCTGAACTTATGCGATAACCATAACCCAATTCTGTACATAGTTGTTCATGCTTCCGTGCAAATGCTTGACTCATAAAAGAATGCGAGGATCCAGAATCAAAAAGAACAACTGCAGGGTGATGGTTCACAAGAAACTTACCGGCAGTTACAGGCTCTCCCTCAGAAACTTCATCAACGGTGGTGTGGTGCACACGAGCATTGTAAGTCTGTTGCTTCTTTTTAGGTGGATAAGGGCAGAACTTTGAAAAGTGGCCTGGCTGACCACAGTTGTAGCAGGGCCCTTTCACTGTACCAGTAGACCCTATAGCTCCCTTGGAGTTGCTCTGTTCTGCAGCTGCGTTGGTCCTTGTTGGCGGCACTGCCATCTTGTATGGCTTCTGTGGTCCCTTGTAGTTCTGAGTTTTATGCTGTGGCGGCCTGAACCGTGCACCAGGTGCGGACGGACGATAAGAAGAGCGATTTGCAGTAATAACTCTGGACTGGGATGGTCCTGACTCAAACACTCTCTTGCGATTCTTGGATGCGGTGTAGGCGTTATTGTTCTTTTCTTGCTTTAAACAATCACTGATAAAGTCGTTGAATCTGGTACGGGTATTGGTACCCACATGCTTCATCATCTTCGGACTTAACCCTCTCTTGAAACTAGCAATCTTCTTTGCATCTGTGTCAACCATGTCGGGAGCGTAGCGGCACAAGTTGTTAAAGGCATGTAGATACTGTGTCACAGTCTTGGTACCCTGATTCAAGGCTAGGAACTCTCCGAGCTTCATCTCAACCAACTCTGGGGGAATATAAACTCCCTTAAAAGCTTCAGTGAAATCTCTCCAAGTAATCTGAGCATTGGGAGGAAAAGTGGTGCGGTGATGCTTCCACCACATTCCTGCCGGTCCCTGTAATTGATGTGCAGCATACTCTGTCTTCAGAACTTCTGTCAGCCTCAACACACGAAACTTATCTTCCATAGTGTTGATCCATTCTTCGGCATCGAGTGGCTCTGCTGCTTCTTTGAAAATAGGTGGCCTAGTATCCATGAAATCCTTGAAACTGTTGTACTGGTTCACCCCATGGCCACCACCTTGATTATTACCTCTCTGAACATTTTCAGCGATGGTACGCAGAAAATCTTCCATATTCCTCTGTGACTGTTCGGCATTGCGTTGACTTCCAAGGAACTGCGTGAAGAACATCTCCGCAGTGAGCGGCGGAGGAGGGGGCAAATGTGGCTCTGGCCGTGGTTCCTGGTGGTTGACGTTGTTTGCACCACTTCCACCAGCTCCTGCACCATTGCCACCCGTTTCAGCGGCTTCATACGTGGCACGGCGAGTGTTTGCCATCTGCATATTTCAGCAACAAGCAACAATTGAGCGAAGTTGTAGAAATTGTATTTGAATGAACAATCATGCCATACTGAATTCATTGGAGAGAACAAGTCATACAAGAAAACAGAGGCACAATAATCACATTCCAATTAAAACAACAGCACCAATTTAGTTACTTCAAATGCAACATCGCGTCCCATACAACCACGTTGCCAGCATACATACACTGGACTTTTATGCGTTCGGGTATCGCATACATAGCCAAGATCCAAAAGGTCGTCAGTCTCAAGATCGAACAGGATACAACAGGATACAAGAAAACCAAAAGAAGGCCATCGCGACAAGCCTAGCTACTAACGCAAGGCAACTAGCCTACTCCTCGGGGCCGTCGTCGAGGTCAGAGGCGTCACCATTGCTACCATCAGTAGCGGCGTCGTCGTCGTCGGCGTCCATCTGGGCGGCGTTCGGAGGAGCATACGGGCCCATCCCGTTGTAGAGGGCATGGAACTCTTCATGCAAGTTGGCATTGTACTCTTCTAGCTCCTCGACCCTCTGCCTCAGAAGGTCCCTCTCGTTCCAGGCTTCATTCCTTTCCTGCACTAGCTGTCCCATCATGCGGTCTGCATTTCTGTTGGCCTGAGTCAGCCTCTGTACCTGCTGCATGGAACTCTCGCCTCTCTCGAGAGCTCGGTCCCGCTGCAAGCTCATGTCAGCCAACTGCTCCTGCAAGCTAGCTATGGCACGTGCTTGCTTCTTCTTCTGCTTTCTTGCTTCAAGCCGATCATCACCACGTAGGCCAGTCAAGGTCCAATAGGTATTCTCCAGACCTTGGTATGCTCTGATGGCTGCATACATGGCACTCATGGGGTGGTTGTCGCTAGCCCGTCCTTCACTGGGGCCTCTAACCAGGGCACTTCCCTGTGGCTGTACCCAAATGGCGTCGCGAGGATCATCTCTCGGGAAAGTACCGGCCAAAGCTGCTGCCAGCTCATTGGGGAACCTGCTCATGATGTCTCGGATGACGCGAAAGGCTGCGCCCTCTGCACCCTCGGATGGAGTGCGTCCTTCAAACTCCAGATGCCAACCATCCCATTCTGGCGCATCACCAAGAGCAGGGACGGTGATTTCCACAACAGCAAGTCCATCCTCAGCTAACTGGCTCTCACTCCAAGAGTATACCGGCTCTTGACCCTCCGGGTACCCCACATCATGGAGCACTCTCCAAAGCAAGGTAGGCATGCCAAACTCGCTTAGAAAAGTGTCCGTGTTGTGGTGCTCCCGCGGGGCCAGCTGACGACGGGGTGCCCTTCCGCCAGTGGACTTACGGGCAGTCTGCTTCGTGCGGGCCATCTGTAGCACAAGTTTTAATTACCCGGTGAGAACATATTTTAGTTGAGGTCGCTTTTATCAAAATGGGATAATCCTTTTATAAGGGGAGGAATGCATGCCATGAATGGAATGCACAGACAATATGATACATGCACGAGTCTTACGTTCTCACAAACTTAGGAAATAAAGACATCTAACGGTGAATTCGGTGGCATACAACGATCTCTCATATACGTGACTAATTCGGTCTACACGATAACGCTGTTATGTACCTGCAGAAAATTTATTTCAGCCCATTCCCCATGAATGCATGAAAGCAGTAAATCTACCTACACGCTTTACACGAATCCCCAGATGTGTGTACAACGGTAGTAACTACCCAAACACATCGTCCTATTGACGGCATCGCCTCAACGGACGGAACACCCACGCATGCGATACTTTCATAAAAACATGTGTAAAACATGTAATTATTCTTAGTATCATATAAGCACTCTCCCTAGATCGGCGGTGTATCCGATCATGCTCTCACAGCTCACACTTACCAAAGCGTAGAGGTAACTGATCCATACATTACCACTCAATTAAGTGGTACTCATACAATAGCACGCCGTATGAGCAACGAAAAAGAAATATGGTGCAAGAACCCCAAGTTAGTACTTAAATAGCCACCTAGAGTCCTTAGCTGGGCATACAGGATATGACCACTGGCACACTTTTAGTTTGAAAATCACACTTTTAAACAGAATTTTGTTTTAAATACACTTATGAACAGTAATTACGCTAAACCATGCTCTGATACCAGCTGTAACAGAACCGCCCAATTATACGAGATTAAGTAAGAAAATCATCCAACGGACGGACAATTTACCAAACTTAAGCCCGTATAACCCGGTAGTCCGTGAAATCTCGACGGATTTCAAACCATTTCACAACACAGCCAAGATCGTACTAAGTTTAGCGATCACCGTCATAAGTTACATAGAAGTTCGCGGCACAAAATACATCGGAGTTTAAACATAGTTATTACAAACCAGTTTCAAATAAAAGTAGCGAAAGCATTAGTTCAAAGCGCACACACACACACGACTTTTCAAAATAAAGTGCCAGCTCGCGATCATCTTCCAACAAAAGCATCAGGCGAGAAGTAGTGATTGACCATTGCCCATGGTCCTAAGCTTCGCCCATCGCAGGGTAGAGACAGTTGATACAATAACCATAGTACATCTGTCCATCTGCAACAAGTGGGAACAAAGCCCTGAGTACGAGAAGGTACTCAGCTAGACTTACCCGACAGAACCAAAATAAAATGACACCAAGGATCATGATAGGCTTTTTGGTGGGGTGGCTGACTCATTTGCAAGAAAAGCATTTTTAGCTTAGCAGTTCTTTTACAAAAGCATGTAATATTTTAATTCTTTATTCCCTTGTCAACTATGTTTGCACTTCTGCTAAAGTAACCATATGATTAACAAGCAAGGGTTACCATTGATCATTAACAATAATTACCATGTCATTCTCCACATAACTATCCAAGTGTTTCATCAATGTTACTACGATGAAGTAACTCAAGTCAAGTGTTCACTATCCAGTGAACGATGGCGATTCGAATCGATTATTGACCAGCTGGTAATTTATTCCTCACACAAACCTCACTCACCCGCTAAAGTGAGGTATTGGTCACCGAGTCAACCATTCAGGTAAAGTCGCGAGCTTGCCAGGAACCACATGTACCCGGGGGCCGCCCGACTGCTCTTTGCCTTATCATCGCGCCCCCGTTTCCTGCCACTACTGCTCCGGTACAGTGCGTTGCGGGCAATCCACTCGGCCCGAATAATCTCCCAGCTTCGCGGTCGAAAGGTACTTTATTCGGCCAGCTAAATGTGAGGCATGCGTTCAACATGACTCGAGGCCCGACAACGGACGGTCCTTAATCGACACAGACGGAAGACACTACAGTCCAGAACCCTGCAAGCTTCCGCCCGGTCTCAGATTCATTTCGACACTTAGTTATTCTCACATGACATTCTTTCACATAAAACCAGGTAATCTCCTATAGCTCGCGGATGACAGGCAATCACCCGACTTCTACCGGTCTAAAGCAAGCTAAGCAAGTATTGACCGTGGACACCAGGGTAACAAGGATCGGGTGAAACAAGGTAGAACAAGGTATAATGCAGCAACGTTTGCAAACAACTCCTAAACTTAATCCATCAGATTAAGTAAAATTAATAAATAATTATTTGCAAACCGGGGGAGAAATGCTCCGGGGCTTGCCTCGCTCAAAGGAGCTGGGACGATGATCGGGGCACTCCGGAAGCTCTTCACCGGTCTCCTCTTCTGCTTCTGTTGGCTCCGGCTCCTCGGGCTGTTCCTCTGCGTCCTCGGGAACTACTGCCGGAACCACTTCCTGCGATCCTGTATGATGCAGAAGTATGAGTGCAACATGCATAGGTGCATTGCATAGGTGACATGAGATGATGCTGATGATGGATGCATGCGATGTAATGAGTATGTTACGTTATGGGATTACGTGGAACTTATGACTCTTCTACAAGGTAGTCTACGTCATCCAAGAACATGTACTCGAAAACTACCACCACTATTCTCTACTATGCAAGAGTATTTGAACACTCAAGATGCTTCAAAGATACACCAAAGTATATTTTATTAACTATTTTTGCATTAAAGAATTAATGAAAACCCTAATTAGCCCTATGATTGAACAGCAACACATATTTTAGTAGTTCAGAAAAATCTTAGAAAATTACAGTGGATTACTAATATCAAAACTAGCATGACACAAGATTTTTACTGCATTTGGATTAATAGAACTGACTATACAAAAATAACAAACTAAGGCCTAAAATGGATATTTAAAATACTTTACATTATGAAAAGTATCAAACAACAGATTTAGAAATTTTCCTACTATCTATTCCCTAAACAAACACTATAGAAAAATTATCACTTGCCTGTTTTATTCAAATTTATTTAAATAACAAAAATAACAAATATTGGTAATAGAAAGCATTTGAACTACACCTACATATTTTTATACAGAACACTCAAGATATAAAATTTCCCTAGCAAGGACATGACACAAAAAGATTAATAAATTTGGAATCATATTTTTCTGACTTTTCTAGGATTTATTAAGCATTTAACAAGACAATAGCCATTTCACTAGTTAATTAAAAACTCTACAGAAAAGTATTTCAAATTTGACATGCAATATTTTTAAACTGTAGATCTAGTCAAGCGAAACACTACAAAATTTGTTTCACAATTTTTGGAGCTAAAATGAGCAAGTTATGGATTTTAGAAACCCTTTTAACAATTTCTGAAAAATCATTTTCAAAAATCCATTTATCATCCGTCGCTGAAAATGCTGGGTGCACCCGGTGCTGTGCACACGCGAGCGCGAGAGGAGGCAGACAGGTGGGCCCGTGACCCCACGTGTCAGCCACACAGAGGAGAGGGACACGCTGGCTGCGCGATTCTCGCCGACGGTGAGCTCGCCGGCGGTGAGATCACCACCAGCAGCTTCCCTGCAGAGAGGCGAAACCAACGGTGCCTAGCATGTGGCCAGACGAGCTCGGCATTGAGCTCGCCGGCGCGCATGGCGGTGCGGCCGTGCGGTCGCACGGTGGCCGGCCGGTGCAGGTCACGGTGGTGGCCGATGAGGCGCACACGAGATCCGCGAGGTGGAGGCGGTCGTGACAAGGGAAAAATGGAGGGAGAAGAACGACGGAGGAGCTCCGACCACGAGCGTCGGCCAACGGCGGCCATGGCGGCAGCGGAGGAGGAGCGCGGCCAAATTGGCCCTCACCTGAGCACGAGCCGTGGAGACGGTTCGCGTTTGGGAAGGCCGAAGGCGAGGCGGAGCCGGGGGTGTGGCGAATCGAAGAGAGGTGGAGCAGCGAGGGCGGAACGGCGGCGGTGATGGCGGTGGAGCTCTTGCGGCGGCTCGGGAGGAGGAGAGGAGGGAATGGAGCGCGAGTGAAGGCGGGGGAGCGCGCGGAGGAAGTAGGCGGGCGCGGAGGAGGACGCGTGGCCACCCGGAGGGCGCGTGGCGCGCGGGTCGGCGATGTACGGCCACGCGGCGGCCGGCGTCTGCCGCGGCGCCACGGCGTCGCGAGTGCGCGCGCGCGCGGGCGGAGGCAGGCGCGGACGCGGGCGCGAGCGCGGAGCAGGCCGGGCCGGCTTTGGCGCTCGGGCCGGAAATGGGGCGGCGGCCCGATAAGGCTGAAAAAAGATTTTCTTTTCCAAATAAAATTCCAGATTTTATTATTTGATTCAAATTCAAATTTTGAAGATGAAAAAGACATTTTCACAAATTGCCCCCAAAACAAAAGTTGTTCAAAATTTAATTCTCTACAACTTTCATTCAGGGCACTTTCCAAAATTCTAGATAGATTTTGAATTGATGATTAAAAATCAAATTTTAAATGAAAACTCAATTTTCTGAAATATTTTTAGAAGCAAAATTTGGGAAGATTTTGAATACAAAACTTGCTCCAAAATCATGCTAATTATTTCTAAGTTATTTAAAGTTATAGCTCCTCAAATTTTTACCACTTTTACCTAGGATTTTTACCAAACTCAGAGCTCAAGCATGATTATCACAGTTTAAATAAATTCTAACTTAATTTGCATGTGATGATGATCATGTATGAAATGCAAATGCTCATGATTTAAGATGTGAATGCATGCTTAACACCCAGAGGTGTTACATTGAGCAGGTAGGCATTTGCGTCCTCATCTTCCTCGTCCTCCATCCAGTCTTGCACCATGCGTCGGTGCTTCCTAGTCGATTCTTTTGGGGCCTCGCCTGTCTGAGAGCTTTCGGCTCTCTTCTTCGACTGGCCAGTGGCGACTGGACTTTTCTCCGCTTCTGCTCGGGCACCGGCTTCATGGTCATCCTCGACGTCCATGTAACACCATCGCATGTTCAGTGGGGGAGGCTCCACGCTTTGCGGTTGCTCCGTTCCAGGCACCAACGAAATGTACAGGTTGTGCCTCTCCACGTCGTGCACCTGTACACATGCAGATACAAGAGAAATCAAGCATTTTTATTCTACGGTGGTCGGCTACGTTTTTTGGTTCATAGGAGTTGAATTGTTTACCTTCGAGGCTGGTTGGATAAGCTTATATGCACGCTGGATCTTGCTCGGGCGGGAGTAGTTCTGGTCTACCAGATTGAATACCTCCCCAAGCCGGCGTATGACTTCATCGTGGTTAAGATCCTCTGACCGCATCCTCGTCTGGTCGGTTGAGCCTTGGTACTCGTATCCAGCGTGCACCCTTCTCTGGCATGGCTGCACCCGACGGCTGATGAAGTTCCCAGCCACAGCCGGTCCATCAAGTCGATTCCACGGGAGCAGCGCCATCAGCTCTTCCACTTGCCCAGTCAGCTCTGGTCGCTCGTTCCAGGCTACTCTCTTCTCTGGAATATACCCGACGTCGCACAATGTGGTACTGTCGGGCTCTTCGCGGATGTAAAACCTTTTCTTATACCAATCGGTGAGGGATGTGTTCCAGGGACAGTTGAGATACTCTTGCTTCATCCCATTTCGGAGAGTCAGATATACTCCACCGGTGATTTTTGATCCGCCTTGGGATCCCTTCTTCCTCAAGCAGAATAGATATCTAAAGAGGTTGAAATGGGGTTGGATTCCCCCATACGCCTCGCAAAGATGGATAAAAACAGAAACAAGGAAGATCGAGTTGGGATGCAGATTACAGATCCCAATCTCGTAATACAGGCAAAGATCTTGCAGAAAAGGATGGACAGGAACCCCAAAACCCCGCTTGAAGAAATCTTTGAAGATGACTATCTCACCAGGCTGGGGATTGGGGTAGCTGTTGCCGCCTGCTGGCCGCCATCCTGTAAGCTCCCGGTTGTGCGGCACGCCCAACCCGACGAGGTCGTTGATGGTCGCTTCATTGGACTTCGACTTCCACTATTCCTTCCTCATCATTTTGGCCCTTTTCGCTGCCTCCATCTTGGCCATCTTCTACCTCTTCTGCCCCTGTACTTTGGCTTTGTCGGTATACAGAGAGTGCGTCGCCCCTAGCAGCGACGCGGTGTGCTACTGGTGGCGGCGGAGTTGGATTAGGGCACGCGGGCTGGAGGACGACGGTATTCGGTTTGCAAATGCGACTATTGCATGTAAATGGGAGATGGCTGCATTGTGGCTATTTATGTCATTGACTGCGATGTTCCATCTCTCCGAGATTCTCGGGAGATGTGCGTGAGAAACGTGGCACGATCTCTTCAGTTCCCACTTTTTCCCGGTTACTGCGCCAGTAAATGCGCTCCTCGTTTCCTCTGCGGAAGGGCCCACACTGGCATGCTACGTCTGACGGACGTTTCATTGCGACACTGACAAAGTAGTTGTGCATGACAGGTAATGTCACATCAATCAACCTTTTGTGATATCATGACAGAGCAAAGAGAGAAGACAAATATAAATTGTATACTGCGTATTAGACGGGAAAACAGTAAGTGGTCCTCGGGGACTAGTCTGGCTACATATAGACCATCGAGCAAGTTGTACTCCAAGATCAGGCTCGGGGACTCGCCGACCACGTCTACTACTCGGGGAGTCATCATCCACACCTCATGCTGTGCTCGGGGACTATTTCGATTACTATCCGACCACAGCTCGACGCCTGATCTCCTCGGCTACATGTGAAATTGGACTCACATACAGTTGAGAGATCATTATTTCTTATATCTTGCTACAAGGCTTATACTTTGCCTTCTAGTAAGCTCGAGGACTACATCGGTACGATGCACCTACCAGTGCATCTCAGATTCAACTTTCCATAGTCTTATTTTCAGACCCTGGCACCATGTGCCTACATCACCTACTACCAGGCTCGGGGACTAAGTGGGCACACTTCACCTAGCGGTGAATGTGTTTATTTTTTGACCCCTATGCTTTGTTTACCTGCTTACATTTCTCTTCAGAAATACAAGTGGGCACACTTCACCAGGAAGGAAATCTTTTTCTTTTTCTCAAGAGCACCATACATTCTTCGGACAACCTACTTTTTCTAGCAACAACGGTGGTCAGCTATATTATAAGCTGGTCGGACGCCTGCAACAGCTGCTCGGATGGTGTTTTGACTGGTTGCAGACATCAAGAACTCAAGCCTCACTGTTCGGAGAAGGTCAAGACGGCGTGTCGCATCACAATGCATAGTGCTCGGGGACTAGCTGTGGGGGTATTAACCCCTATACTCCCGTGGCTAGACTTGGGCTGGTTCAGAGCAGTGGGCTCAGCTCATCAAAAGACGACGCGTGGCCCAGTCGATCTGCTCGGCGTCCCACGCAAGGAAGGAAAACAAACTTGGAGATCAAGCAAAATCCTAGTCGGTTAGAATAGGAATCCTTATCCGTTCAGTTATGGCAATTGTAACCATGCAGGATTAGTTTCCAGATTTGTAACCCTGTCCCCCGGACTATATAAGGCGGGCAGGGGAGCCCCTCAAAAGACATCTCATCATACATAGCAATACAAATCAGACGCAGGACGTAGGTATTACGCCCTCACGGCGGCCGAACCTGAATAAAAACCTTGTTGTGTCTTGCATCACCATCTAGCTCGTAGCTTGCGCACATGTCTACCGATAAATCACTACCTTGGGCATACCCCTCGGTAGACTGCCGTCCAGGTTTCGTCGACAATTAATATTACATTACCCCGGTAAAGATAGATGTCAAAACTCTTCTGTTGTCATGCACGGTACCTCCTAAATAGAATAGTTGTTATTTGATTTTTCAGGTGACAACTTTGTACTCTCACAGGATATCATTGTTGAACTATTTTTCATCTTATTGGTCAAGGTCAGTTGAATTCTCAGCTCCCCAAAATAAAATTCTTAGGCAAGTTTGTCATCTAAGATGCAAGAATAGTCTCTCAACTGAGTCCATCTATATGAAATCTCTCATTAGTCTCTGGCTTCTAGTTGTAAGAATTGACACTATTCTACAAATTGTGCCCCAACAAAGGCTGCTTATATCACTTTGTCTGAGTCACTATGATGTTCAAAGATCATATTTCTGCCTGAACCAGATCATCCATGTTTATAGCTTCAAAGTATCGTCTCTGCTGTTATAAGGTTATATTGTGACCAAACCTTTAAGTCCACAGCTTCTATTGGCACTGTTTGGTAGAATCATCTAACAGATAGTTTACTCTCATTTTTGTGATAATTGTATCTAGTGATTTGTTTGCTAGTTTTGGGTGCTCTTTTTTTTCTCAGACAAAGTTTTGGGTCCTTTTGGCCCACTTCTGTAATTATTAAGGTAGTTCCTTACTGTATTTTAGGCATATAAGTATTAAAAGCTTCAAGAACTCTGTCCCTCATGAAGAATCACAAAGTGCTAATGTCTTTGAGATTCTTTATACTACCTCTGTGTAATTTCTTTTTTTACTTGAACATGAACTGTCTCGGCTGCTTCTGGATTAGAGATGTTGAATGATTTCCTTCCTTCTTTTGGTATTTTTTCTATTGAGATTTGAGATCATTTCCTGTATAGCGATATAGTGATGATTTGATAAGCTGACATAATGTTTTAGTGCAACTACACCGTGGCAAATGATATATCAACGAATACAGAACCAAGTGTTAAACCATTAGACTAAGGCTCATGGGCTTCCCCCCTTGGGCTATACTCCCCCGTCCCAAAAAATCAGTCGTTTTGGGACTCAGCACGCAAATCAACATCGATGGCAAAAGACACATATACCCCTACTGTCTCCATCCCCATCTCGATTTCTCTCTCCAGCGTTTCTCGTCGTCCTCGTCCAGATTTGGAGTTGGCGGCCTCCACCTCGCCGCGTCCAGGCCGACCCCCGCATCCAGGAGAGCAGCAACACGCCTCCATCAAGGGGCTTGCCTGGCCTTCGCCAGCGGTGGAGCAGAGGATCAAGGGGATGGCTCCCCCCGGCATGTGGATCGGCGACGGCGTGCTGACGCGCGGGATCCTCGCCCGTTCTTGACCTCGTCGGCAGCTGTGGGATCCTCGCCCATCCTTGACCTCGCCGGCAGCCTCGCTTTGGGTGTCTCTCCACCACCTGCCTGCCTCACCCACGCGCGTGATGAGAAGAGAAGAGGGGAGCTGCTGGTGGAAGAGGAGGAAGGCCGCGGCCATGAGCCTCGCCGGCGGTGACCCGCTCTGCTCCTGCCTCGACGTCAGCGGGGCCGCTTGCGGTAGGTGGCGACGGTGGATGCGGCTTGATCCCTTGCGACCATGGCCATGCGACTGGTGAGAGAGAGGGAGCGGAAGGAAAGGTGGGAGAGAGAAGAGAAAGGTGTAGGCTTGGTACGCGTGGGGACCACCTATACAGGCTAAAACGACACTTGCTGTGGGATAGATTTTGAAAGCTAGGACGACTGTATTTTTGGGACGGAGGGAGTATGCTTGCAGTTCTTTCCGTGCACTCCACTGCAGCACACTTAAAAAAGGAGAATTCAAAGTTAATCTTTTCTTAGTTAGAGGTAATATTTGGTTGAGTTCTACTTCTTACATTTTAGCGAGTCCATTTTTTGGATATTTGTTTGAACTATGACTTAATAATTGCAATTATGGATTTTATTGAAGCAATCATCCCTACAAAGCTCTATGAAGCAGTTGACCTGGTTCCCCTTAGCTGCATGGTTATCGGCAGCAGAAGACTAAGCACGCTCAAGAGGTAAACATGCAAAGCTTGTGTTTTCTGAATTTTATGATCTCAAACCTTCCTGCACTCAAGATTGTGCTCAAGGTTGACCTTGCCGTAGCGCAGTACCAGTCTCCTTACCAACAGCTGTTGTTGTTGCCTGAACGCAGGGCTCTGATCGGGAGCGTGAGCACCTATACTGTGAACCACGCGCGTGCCCTGTGACGTTTGTGGAGGAGAACATGTAGGGGCAGTCAGCCCGACGAACACTGCTGTTTACAAGCTTCACTCACTACAAGAACAATACGTATATATATGTGGGGTAGCCGGATTAAATAAGTGAGCTTGACATGCACCGATCAGGTGGATCTAGCTACTTATAAAATAAATAATAGAATCTGCAGATACGGAATCTTGTGCTTGAAATTCACTCAATTAGGAGTGGACAGAACATGTCTTGGCACTGTCATCATATGAAGATATCTCTAGGCCCGTTGTAATCGACGAATAATTTGCTTGTAAAATCAGTTAAAGAAATATACGGCTCCGAGTTTTTCTTTTTTTAAAAAAAAAGTCTACTCGCTGTGCTGAATTTGCGATTGGAGGATTTACAATTCTACAGTTCCTCAACCGCCCGCTATATGATCGGACGGTTGAGACGAAACCTTGGGGCTTAAATAGATGACTACCTCACGGGTCTTCCTTTCTACTGGACAAAACTGAATGCACAAAACTTGGAACACTAGTACGCTTTGTTTAAAACTATACTTGAATAAAATAATATATAAGTACAAATATAAGACGTTGGGATGATAAGCAAAGATTTATTTGAAACCGTACTTGAAATAAAAACAAATTATAAGTAAACAAAGGAAAAGCAAAGATTTAAATGAAAAATGTACTGGAGAAAATAATATAATTATAAATATAAAAAGTTGGAAAGGATAAGCAAAAAAAGAAATATGAGCGAAAAGGAGAAGAAATGAGTGCGAACAGAAAAAGGGATAACAGGAATAAGCCAGCTGAGCTAAATAGACATGACAGTGGAGACGGAAAGGCATTTGTGTTTGGGAATAAGATAACAGGAATGGAGGAGCCAGCACCTCTGTGGAGAACGAACCAGAAAAGTGGGAGAACTGCACTTGAGAGAGAGAGGAGCAGCATTTTCAAAGTCCATATTGGGCGCTTCAGCTCCTCGCGTCTCGGCTCATGGAGCGACCTTGCGAGCGAGAGCCCCCCCACCCCCCGCCGCCGGCGCCCACTTCGGCGCCGCCGGCCACCAGCCCCAACCCAAAACCGAATCCTTCGACCCCGGCTGCTACCTCGCCAGTGGTGGCCAAGCTGGGCGCCACCGGGTCCGCCCAGGTTCGCCCATTCGGGCTGGCTGGATCTGGGCGTACTGAGGCCGGGTCCGCAGCCGCGGTTGCTGCCTCGGAGGCCGAGCTCGGGGGCGAGGAGGCTGCACCGGAGCAGCTCGACTGGGGCTCCATTGACGACGAGGATGGGGCCTTCGGTCAGATCGGGGCCGCTGCTGCTACGAGTGAAGTCTCGGAGCCGGAGTTGCCAGGTCCGCAGGCCATCCAGAAGGGGAAGACCATCGATGGCGGGGCATCGGGCCCCTCGCCAGGCGTGGGGAGCGTCTTTGCTCCGCTGGATTCAAGAAAGATGAAGCGGCTTCATTCATCCGAGGCGGGTGGCGCATGCTCTGGCGCTACCGCTAAAGGGGGAAAGAGCAACGAAGGAGATCCGGCGGGTTCAGAGGTGCGGCCGGGGGATGGTGCCGTGTCCGCAGCCGCTGATGGCAACGCGTCGGCCGCCGCGACCATTACTACGTCTGCTGCTACCGGCGCAACAGAGGGCGCATTTGCGGCTGCTGATGGGGACGGATCGGGCGCGGCGACATTTACTGCGACTGCTGCTGGGAGCGCGCCGCCGGGTCTCCAGGGCACGCTCCTGTCCGGCGGGCACCAGGTTAGCCATTCCCGAGTGCCGGCTTCTGAGCTGTATCGCCCCGAGGCGCCGAACGCTCCCATTCGGGCCTCGGTGGTCAGGAAGACTTATTGCGACGCCGCCCGTACACCTCCTCGCCCGGCGTCTGCTCGACCTTATGCGCCACCAAAATGGAAAGCGGGGACTTTGAGACTCCAGATGGGTAGGCGCCCTTCCCCGTCTTCGTCCGCGGCCTTCAATGGCGCGATGCTCATCCGGGGCAGGCCGGGGCCGCCGGCGGGCTATAAGAATACGTTCGCTGGGAGGTGCTTCAGGTGTCTTGGTAGCGACCATAAGTTAGCCAACTGCCGTGACCCGCTCCGTTGCTTAGCTTGCCGGCGTTCCGGCCACCTCGCCCGCAACTGCCCGGTGAAGAAGGAGGGGGCTCACCGTTCCAGTATCCAATCCAGGCTCCGTTTCCCTAAACCCAGCATCCACTCTCGGCTTTCCTTCAACGAGCAACAACCACCTTCCATCCACAGCCGTCTCTCCTTTCCGCCCATCAACGAGGCCGGCGCTGCTGAGAAGGGACCGGCTGCGCAGTGTGGTGGGGAGGGAGGCATGGCCTACTTCCCTGGGATAGCGGAGAACCGCCCGGAGGAGGGTGCAGCGGTGGTGATCTCGTCTGCCACCATGGCCAACGAGGTCGCCAAGTTCCGTTCCAGGGCGGTCCTGTTGGTAGCCCGGGCCGACATCAAGTACCTTAACATCACGACAGGAGAGGTGGCTCTGGCCTTCGGTACCAGGCTCCGCATCCAGCACTACGAGGCCAGGGTCACACGCCACCGCCCGGAGCATTTCTTGGTCCTCTTCGACTACCCGCCGCAGCGGGACATGGCGGTGCAGGCTGGAGTGCTGCGTGTCCGCGGCATCGACTTCGACATTCTGCCGTGGACTGAGACGCAGCATGGGAGGGACATCACCTGGTGGTACCGTGTGCGGGTCGCCATCGAGAACCTGCCGGTCCACGCGTGGAACGCCCAGGTTGCCCGGTGCGTGCTGGGGGACGACTGCCTATTCGACAAGATCGAGTATGCCACATTCAGGCAGGACGCCACCGACATCTTCTTTTGCTGGGCCTGGATGGGGAATCCGGACTTCCTCCACCGCACCAAGCGGATGACCATCTTCCCGGCGGGGGCAGGGCAGTCCCCCGATCTGGGTGGCCTGCTGCAGCAGAACAGGGAGGTGGCCCCTCCTCCTAGGGGGCACTCCCACAACCTGATCATACACCTGGACCGGATTGAAGACTGGAGCCCCCCGCGTGCTCGCACGCCGAGCTCAGCCCAGAGCGGGCACCCATCCTCCGGGTCGTCTGAGTCGGAGGAGTACCCCAGGATCTTTGACTTCGAGAACTGGGTGTCGGGGGTCATCGACGGCCACCGCCCGAGATTTCGTGCACAGCCATGCCATGCTCCGCCGTTGCTGCAGCAGCGCCGCTGCCCTGACCGAGATGACGACGACGGCCATGGCTCCAGGGGGCCTTCCCAGGGGATACTGGAGCGCGAACGCCAGGCTTTCGGCATTCTGCGCCGAGCTGGAGGAAACGCCGGTGCTGGTGGTAGCAGGGAGCGGACTCGCTCACCATCGGAGTATAGGCGCAGGGACGCTAGTGCACAGGAGGCGCCTGTGGACAATGATCGTGGCAGGAGCGCCGAGCGGGGTGTCCAGGGCTCGCCTAGAGCTCGTGACCCCCCTCGCAGAGAGGACGCGGACTGGGAACGCCGCCGTTCACGGTCGCCATGCAGAGCGGCTGGTCAGGAGAGGAGCAATGGCAAGGAGACTGACTGGGATGCGGCACCGGTGATTGGTGACCTAGGCTCGGCGCTGCTCTCGGGCGCGCTGCACGTCGCAACCGGGGCACCGTCACCGCCCATGCTGCACCCAGACCCCATGATGGAGTTCTACAAGGGACTTTGCAGTGACGACATTGGTGGTGTTGAGGTGAAGGGCGCTACTATGGGATGGGATCCCATGCTTGGAGAGGCTTCAGCCATGTGTCGAAGGATGGTGGGCAGGCCACTGTCCTTCTCACTGCCGCCATTCCCACCGGAGGAGAGCCTGGGATCGCCTACCTATACCCCGGACTCCGCTCTCTTGGCCGACCTGAATGAGGAAGCCGCTGCACTCGGTTACAATCATGTGGTTCACTTCGACCCCAGCGTGCAGTTAACTCAGGAGGTGGGTGGGCAGCTGAGAGAGACGGCAATCACTGCGCAGGTGGCTGACATGATGCTTGAGGAGCGCAGGAATAGCATCGTGGAGAGTATCTTCGTGCCTTGCGAGCAGCCACTGCTGGAGGCTCCAGAGGCCAGCAAGGAGAAGGGGAAGGCAGGACAAGACAAGACCGCAAGGAAGGAACCAACCAGGAGGAGCACCAGGCAGCAAGTGATGTCCAACTCAGTGCCAGTCTCCAAGAGGGCCACCCAACGACTCATCAAGGCCTTTGAGGTTGTTGGACCATCAGAGCCAGTGGGGGAGCAGGCCTTGGAGGCGTACATTAGATCTTACGACGCACCGATGACTGACGAGCGCATCAAGGCGGTGCGCATGCTCACTTCCCTGGACAGCGGCCCGGCGCTCGCTGCAGCAGCTCAGCTTGCGGCTGAGCAGGAGATGGCTGGGGCCGAGGAGGTGGCTGCCTGACTAGGAGAGACAGTCCAACAGCACGTTTTCTAGTTACCATGATTATCAGTACTTTGTTTAGCGTCTGTAGTAGGGAAGTGTGTGAGAAACCAGTGGTGACCAATGTAGCAGCATCTCGCCCTGCAAGTATCAGGGGCATATGTATCTTTTCGTCAGCAGGAGTGTTAATGCTCCTGCTTGGTGTGTGCGTGAAGCTGGAAGTCTGTGGAGGCAGTAGCCAAGAGGGTCAGTCTAGTAGTCAGCCTTGTCTAGGTCAGTTTGGGAGCAAGTTCGATGGCGCACAGGCCTGTTCCTGTCGTCATGTGATGTTGTTGTTACCCTATGTTCCTAATGAGTGAAAACTTATCAATATTGTCTTGGAATGTGAGGGGGCTGAATGATGCGGCGCACAGGGAGTTAGTAAGGGAAACAATGGTGTGCGCCAAGCCCTGCGTGGTATGTCTCCAAGAAACCAAGATCAGCTCCATGAGTCGTTCCATCCTAGTGGACACTCTGGGGGAAAGTATGGCAGGTCACTGTACGCTGGACGCAAACGGTACCAGAGGGGGCATCCTTGTTGGGTGGGATCAGGAAGCAGTGCAGATAACGGATGTTGAAACCAAGCAGTTCACGGTTACTGCGAGGGTTAGGATGCTGAATACCGGTGCCTGCTTTACGCTCACCACATGTTACGGCCCGGCTGACGATAGAAGGAAAGAGGAATTCCTCCAGGAAATGATCTCCATCAAGCCAACTGCTGGGACACCGTGGCTCATCATGGGTGATTTCAACTTGATCTATAAGGCGAGTGACAAGAATAACCTGAACCTCAACCGAAGACTGATGGGCAAATTCAGGGCCGCGCTGGATGAATGTGAGTTGATGGAAATCTGCCTCCAAAACCGGAATTTTACTTGGTCTAATGAAAGGGAGAATCCAACGATGGTGCGCCTCGACAGGGCCTTCAGCAACTCTGATTGGGAGCTGCTATTTCCAAACTTTGCTCTGCATGCCCTATCAACCGGTGTGTCTGATCATACTCCTATACTCCTCACCCGTCAGGACACCGTGCCTAGAAAAGCAAGCTTCAGATTCGAAGATCACTGGATGCATACTGAAGGTTTCAGCAAAGTTGTACAACAGGCTTGGTCCAAGCAGCAATTGGGGTCCGCACTCACTGTGCTCAGGAAGAAGCTGGCCGAGACAGCGCGGGCGCTACGGCAATGGAGCAAGCCACTGTTCAGTAACGTACGCCTACAGCTGCACATTGCAAATGAGGTCATCATGCGCTTAGAAATAGCACAAGAGAGAAGGCAGTTATCTGATGCTGAGATCTCACTGCGTAGCGAGCTCAAAATCAGGGTGCTTGGCCTTGCAGCGGTAGAGAGATCCAGGAGAAGGCAAGCGTCCAGATTCGTTTGGTTGAAGGCAGGGGACGCTTGCACCAAATTCTTTCATCTAAAGATGAGTGCCAGAAGGAGGAGAAAATATATATCATCTCTCAAGCGTAACGACGGCAGCCTGACATGGAACCATGGCGAAAAGGAGGCCGTGCTGCATGGTTATTTCTCCTCCATCATGGGCTTGAAAATGCACAGGTCAAGGACGTTCAACTGGAACAGAATGGCTATGAGCACTATACAAGAAATACCTGGATTGGAACTGGATCGACCATTCACTGAGGAGGAGGTAGGGCAGGCCATCAAATGCTTGCCAAATGACAAGGCACCGGGGCCGGATGGCTTCACAAATAATTTCTACAAACGGTGCTGGGAAATCATCAAGTTCGATGTACTTGCCGCCTTTCACAACATGCATATTCTTCACTGTGGAGCCTTGGAGCACATCAATGGTGCTCAAATAGTCCTTCTACCAAAGGCGGATGTGGCATCAGAACCGAAGGATTTCAGGCCGATCAGTCTCATCCATTCCTTCGCCAAACTATTCACCAAGGTGCTGGCTATCAGGCTGGCATACTACATTGATGGTCTAATTGCGCCGGCACAAAGCGCTTTTATCAAGAAGCGCTGCATCCAAGACAACTATGTTTATGTCCGAGGCCTGGCCAGGCACTACCACCGAACTAAGACACCTGCATGTCTCCTCAAATTGGATATCAGCAAGGCGTTTGATACAGTCTCATGGGAATATCTACTTGAAATGTTAGTACAAAGAGGGTTCAGCAACCGGTGGACAGGATGGTTAGCGGCCCTCTTCAGGACCTCCTCTTCTGTAGTAATGCTCAATGGTAGCCCGGGCCCAAGCATCAGCCATCAGAGGGGACTGCGGCAGGGAGATCCGTTGTCGCCCTACCTTTTTATTCTTGCAATGGACGTGCTCAACCGGATCTTCGATATTGCAACTGAAGAAGGGAGGTAACTCCCCTTAGAGGACGCCAAGCCAAGTTGAGACTGTCTTTATATGCAGACGACGCTGTGATCTTCACAAATCCAAAGAGGGAGGACATCAGATGTATCATGCAGATTATGGTGGCTTTTGGGGATGCCACCGGTCTGCGCATTAACATGGCAAAGAGCACGGTAGCCTCGATAAGATGTTCAGGGATTGACATGGACGAGGTGCTCAGGGACTTCTTGGGATCTAGGGTCCAATTCCCAATCAAATATTTGGGCCTCCCACTCAATCTAGGGCGGCTGCGTATGGTTCATCTTCAGTACATCCAAGATAGGGCGAAAGGCAAAATAGCCGGCTGGCAGGGGAAGCTGATCACCGTTGCGGGAAGGAAGGAGCTCGTTAGGTCGGTGATTAGTTCACTTCCTGTCTACCTGATAACAGCCATCAAACCCCCGAAAAGGTTCTTAAAAGAGCTAGACAAGTTGAGACGGCGGTTTCTCTGGGCCGGCGACGGACAGCTAACTGGTGGAAAGTGTAAGGTGGCATGGACAAAGGTGTGTACACCTACAGAAAAAGGTGGTCTGGGAATCAAGGATTTAGAAGCTTTCAGCCGATCGCTACGTTTACGATGGTTGTGGTATGCATGGGACGACAGGGACCGTCCCTGGAAGGGTCTGCAGCTGCAAACTGACAACGAAGACAGGCGTTTTTTCGACGCTGCAACCACGGTGGACATCGGTAATGGGCGCAAGGCTTCGTTCTGGACATCAAGATGGCTTAATGGTCAAGCCCCCGGTGACTTGTTCCCGGAACTGTTCAGGCACAGCAAGAGGAAGAACCGCACTGTGGCCGATGCACTGACAGGCAATACGTGGGTAAGAGATATCGATCATGATATGAGTCAGCGAATCATCGAAGAGTACCTCCAACTCTGGGATAAACTAGAACACGTAGTGCTAACACAATCAGATGAAGACAGAATAATCTGGACTCATTCATCCAGTGGTAAATATTCAGCTAAGTCAGCCTATGACCTGCATTTTCATAATCTTGACAGATGTAGTGTGGCTGAACTCATTTGGAAGACCAAGGCACCCCCAAAATGCCGGTTCTTCATCTGGTTGCTCCTCCAGGACAGGCTATGGACAGCAGCAAGGCTGCAGGTGAGGCACTGGCCGAACGAGTATTTCTGCCAGCTTTGCATTCGTAACCTGGAAACTGCAGACCATCTATTTGTTGAGTGTCCAGTTGTCAAGACTATATGGCACAGACTGGGGCTACGGGTGGGAGCACCAAGTCTGCAGCCTGAAAATTGGGAACTCGTGGACAATGTCAGTGTATGGTTCACTCATATGATGAACAGATTGCCGTCGCAACTGAAGGAAGGGCTGAGATCTCTGATACTGCTGACCATCTGGGAAATATGGCGTGAAAGGAACGGCAGAATTTTTAGGAAGGAATGTAGACAGGTGCAGAAGATTGTCGAATCCATATATGATGAAGCCAACACATGGGCGCGTGCAGGTAACAAAGGACTGCGTCTCGTATTGCAAATGCAGTTCAATGCGCAAGGAAATGGCGCTGGACAAATGCAGATCAATGCGCAAGGAAATGGTGGTGGACAGCCGTCTTCGGCAAATGTCATGGTTGTTTCTCCTTCGTATGTAATTTAGTCTATAAAGTAACTAGGGGTGGCTTGGACCTCATTTAGTTGAGCTCCGAGCAAAATGGGGGGCGGCGCAGCTTGCGCTAAACAATTGTTGTAATTATATTCTCCATTCTTATCAATGAAAGCCGGTAACGGATCTTTCAAAAAAAAGAAAAGTGGGAAAGGTGGGAGGACCGAGCTGGGAAAGGGCGATGACTGGCGCGAATCTAAAAGCACTGCTGGACAACGAGAGATAAGGCATGCGCGCACAGGCCGTTGCGGAGTTTTATTTTCGCATAGCCTTTGTCAATGGTATGTTGTAGAGTATTTTATCATCAGCACGTGGAAAGATGTTGATCAGATAGTTGCCATGGGTAGGGAAGGTAAACCAAGGATCATCCCCTTACCAGATGGGAATGTTCCTTCTACCTTTTTTGTTGCTTAGTCCTAAGGGCGCTTGCATTGCATGAGCAGTCATCTCGGAAATACTCGCCCAATGACTAAAAGTGGACTATCCATTTGGGTTCTTGAAGACTATGATGCAGGACATTGGGTCCTAAAACACAGTGTCAGCTTTTTAGAGTTGTTTGAAAAAAAATGTGTTACCAATTCAGCTTCAGTGTAGTCAGTATTCATCCATATTGAGATCTGGCTTTCTTTATTCTGTACTGTGACTAGGAAGGGTCCGGCAATGAAAACTGCTATCTTATGACTGCATAGTAAGGAAGTGCATGCACTCCACAACTTTGGGCATGCCTGTTGCTCTCTTACACCATATGTGCCATATTTCTCAGAGTCATCGGTGCTTGCAACAAACATTGAAGATGTTGCTTCTGGGGTTCTTGCCAGGATGTTAACCAAGAATACGTTATTGGAAGTATCAAGCATCTATCATCTTTACTAGAATCAGGCAATGCATTTCTTTGGTGCATGGTTGTTTTCGGTCTCATGCTTTTGGACTAGTTTTGTATATCGAGATAAAAAAAAATATGAAAAACAACATCTATACCTCACCTAAGAGATAAGACAATGTTGCAAGAAAACAGACACAAAACCCAAATTTTTGCGCACTAGATCTCTCAATTTCTCTGTGAAGAAAATCATAGATGACATTAGCTTTACAGAAAAGCTATATGGCACTCTAGTGTTTCAGAGTTTGTCCTGAGTCCTGCCGTGGGATCTGTTTGTGGCCCTTCTTGCTTTATTATTTCTATGACAAATGGGCCCACTAGCTAGTCCACTGATTTAGCATTTTTAAATTTAGATCTGCACTCTCTACCCGTTTCCATGCCTGCCCATTTCTGCTCCTCCATTTCAGTTCGTCTCCTCGATCCTGGTGGTGAAGTGTTGAGTCACGTATCTAGGGTTTCACTAGTCAATTGCCTCTTCGTCTTCTTAGTATTTTGGTCCCTCTCATTCATTCCTTGCTTAGTAGTTCGAGATTAATCTTATTATAGCATATTTTACTATTTGTGTTTGTGTGTAAGTTGTGTGTTCAATTCAATGTTTTCCTAAACGCTAAACGGTAAACAGTCGGTCACCTGCCATTTAGCCATTATTCGGGCTAAACAGTCCATTAAACGGGCTAGACGGCCAATTAAACAGGCTAAACGGTTGATTAAACGAAAACGGCGTACCACCGTGTAGCATTTACACGGTGTTTACACGGGCTACACGGGCGTTTAGGCGAACAGTGGTTCAATTGGTGTAAATTAATTGTTCATTATTGAGAATGGCCATTTGAGTCACATGAACAATTATCTGTTTATTTTTTGTTTTGTTTTTGTTTGTATGTATGTTTTATTTGGTTCCCCTTTGCAATAATCATCCAATTTAGCTTCTATAGAAATAATCTGGTTATTTTTTTATCTTTTCTATCTATTTGAATTGCTAGATCTTGGTTGTATATTCAATAGGAGAGTGTAAATAAATTCTAGTAGATTTAGCATTTTTTTAGTTAATTTGTTTCTCTGCCTATATATATGGTCTTGTAAAATATTCTATCTTTATTAATTATGTCCGTTTGATATTGATCATGTGGTCATGAGAATCGAGTGTTTCATGGCCTAGAAACACTCGATTCTGTCATCTGTCCAATTTCAAGTGTTTGAAAGCCATCTAACACTCGGGTGTAAGATGCTTTTAAAACACTTGAGTTGAGAGTAGACAGATTCCTAGCTTTATTGTAACTAGATTCTAGCTTTATTGTAAATTGAACTTTTTCAAACTTTAATAAAGTTTATAGAAAAATACACTAGCATCTACACGGGATTACATGAGATTTTCCATGAAATATGTTTTGACTATTGTGTATTATTTATTTAAACTTATAGATATCTTTCTAAACTTTTGATTAAGTTAGAGAAAAAATTGGATTTATGGCAAAAATGATTTATAGGAGATTTGGAGCGAAGGGAGAAAGTCTCTGTGGTTTTGCCATCGCTCGTTGCGGCACTTACCAATCACCCCAAAAAAAAAAGTCAATAAAATTCTAGGCGCGTGGAGTTAAAATAGGAATACGAGGAGGGAAAAAACGCAACACCTATATGGACGACCAAATAGCGAGGTCGTTGAAAGGTAAAACGTGTCGAGCTGAACCAACATCACCGACAAGAATCGTGTCCTTGCGCTTATTTTCTAGGTTCCCATAATAAGTCGAAAATGAAATTCAACCGAAACATTATAAATCAGCAGCGACGAGGGAGAGAGAAAAAATGACAGTGAAGCCGAAGCAAAGCAAGCCGCCCACCCTCGCCCTCCCGTCCCGTGCATGACATGAATCCCAGAAAAATATTTTGCGGCAGCTAGCACACTAGTCCGTCAACAACCAGCAGCGCCGCGCCCGCGTCCAGTCGTCCACCCCCGAGCGCCTCCCGAAGCCGTCGGGCTGGGCAGACAGGCGAGCGACGCACGCAACCGGTGCACGTGCGGCGGACAGGTCGTCCAGACACCGACGCGCGCAGGCACCCGACCCGACCGGCTCCGCGGCGTGCGCTCGGCGCCCGCCTCGTCGGGCGTCGCCCGGCCGGCCTCTGTACGCCCGCGGAAGAACATTCGTCGTGCTGGTATACTTGCTGGGGGCGTTAACTCCGGTGGGCTTCAAAAGTCCAGCAGCGCGTACCTGCTGCAACTTGCATCGGCAGCAGGAATTGATGGATCGTGGGCAGAAACCGGAACAGGTATTATGCCATCGATCGGTACGGTCAGGATTTGGCGATGCACTGTGTTGTCTAGAGAAGATATAAATCAAACTAGTATAAATTCCTGCGAAAGTAGCAGCAGGTGACTTTGGAGAGCAGCTAGCTGTATACATATATACCAGTGGTAGTGGCAGGTAGGGATGAAAACGGACGGAATTTTTCCCGTACCGTCCCGTTCCGTTTTCTATATTTTTCTGTCCGTTTCCGTATTTGCGAGATCCCGTTTTCGTATTTGCGGAAGTAGAAAATGGTGTTTTCCGTCCGTTTCCGAGTAATCCCGTTTTAATATGGAATAGACCCGTATTTATTCCGTTTTTATCCCGTTTTCAATCTATGCTCAACATGTTCAACAATTACATGTCCATATGTTATGTTAATATAACTACGAATCACCAAATATACATGTTATGTTCACGTACATAGTATGTAAATGAATATTAAACTTTGTATATATTATTACATGACTTTATATATGTATACTTTGAGAATATTATATTATGTGATCTTAATTTAATTTTCCGGCTCTCTATCCGTATTTGTTCGTTTCCGTATGTCCGCATATTCCGATTCCGTTTTCGAACCCGTATTTTCCGAACCCGATCCCGTTTCCGCCAAAAAATATAGAAACGGAAGTAGAAATAGGGTTTTTTCGTCCGTTTCCGTCCGTTTTCATCGCTAGTGGCAGGGGCCAGCGTGCATGTGCGCGGCGCACACCGATCGGTCTATGCGGGCAGGCGTGTGGACGCATACGAAGGACACTTTGTTGTGTTGTTGCTTCGGCGCATGGATCCCGTGATGTAGAAAATTAATAAGTAATGTACTCTATATACTACTGGTAGTAGCAGCAGTATATGTATAAATAGGGCATCCGAACATGCATGTAAGTAAAACCAGCATTGAAAAAACGAATCCCACTACAAGCAGGTACCGCATCAAACCGATATTATGTTGGAGTCATGCAACCGATTTGTAGGTTGTATCGGCACGGCATGTATTTCAGTCCTGATGTACTCAATCATGTACAGAATGGCGACTACACACGCTGTTCTGTCACCGTGTCACATGCATACTATAGGCGTACGTACGTATACGGACGAGTCTTGATCAATGTGTGTGGCCTGGTGTATGTACGTACGTGCATCAACCGTCAATGCGCGCTGACATACGTGCATCCCGATGGATCGGACTATCGGAGGCAGAGGCAGGCAGGCACACGTATGGCGCGGTGCATGTGGGAAGCGCGGAAATACATGCATGCATGCGCCGTAGAAGTACGCGTGCACGTACGTACACTGCGTACCGAGAGAGATCTAAAAGCAGCGATCGTTGTGCAGTCGTGCAGGTGGCCAGGTGCAGCAGCGCCGAGATTTATTCGATCGGAGGATGTGTCCTCTCCACGTCGATCCGTTGTCGTGCAAACAACGACGCATGTCGCGCGCGCCGCAGCACCGCGACTAGTAATCTGGCTCGGCGCGTGTTCGTACCCGGCTCGCTGCACCAGATCAGATCCATCCGCGATCCGAGATCCGAGCGCACGCGGTCCGCGCCCCGGTCCCGTGCTGTGCACCGCTGCGCCCGCTCGTGACATGCATATGGGGTGGTGTCAGTGTCACAGCCTCGGTCGATCGTTACGGGATCGAGAAAGTGAGGGAGCAATGCAAGCACCGAAGCACGCGTGCCGGAGGGCAGCTACAGCTAGCTCCCACGCCTCTTTCCACACCAGACAAACAGGCCAGCCAGCCAGCCAGCAGCAGCAGCCGACGTGCGGCCCCGGCACCGGGCGCGCGGCGGTCGGGCGAAGCGAAGGAAGCGTCGCGTTCGTACGTGCGCGCGCCCATGCCTAGCACGTACGCGACGACCGACCGTACCGATGGACGAGAGAACTGATAAGCTTAGCTAGGATGGGATCGGGTCGGAGGTGAGCAGCGCACCTACGCTACGCGGGGCGAGCGGACGGACCAGTCAAAAACGCCCGATCGGGGCGTGTTCGGCAACCGCTACGTGGCTGCGTGCCTCCGCCTCCGGATCCGAGAACGAACAGGTCGCTACGTGTGTGGTGGACTGGTGGCTTCAGTTTGAACCGGCCGACGCGCGCGCGCTCGCTCTCTCAATCCCCAGGAAAACACGCGGCCATCGATGCAGAGCGCCCGGGTCACGGCCGGCGGCCTTTGTTTATGTAGGAGTGCGTGTGTCTCTCGGGCTCGGGTCGACCCACCGATCGATCGATCGCTCGGTAGCTCTCCTTTTTCTCACTTGCAAGCAACACCCGCGCCCTTGTCGCTGCCAGCCAGTTCCGGCCAGTTGGGTTATTCGTCGGCTTCAGTGGGGAACTGGGCTACTCACCCCTCACTCCTCAGGCGACCGGCCAGGTTCATCAAGAAACAAGTCCAGTCCACACTCCACCTCCCTATAAACCCACACGAGCTGCAGCTGCGCCCTACATACGAAAACACAACTAACCATCGAGAGGAAAGCGCTCTCACTTCGTTCTGTTCCTCACTCCCCATCCTCCCTCTCTCCCTCTTACGACCGCCGACGTCAAACCCCCCTCGCCACCACCATGAGCAGCGGCGGCGCTGCCAGCGCCAGCGCGAGCGGGAGCTTCGAGCAGCACGCGAAGCGGCGCCCCCCTGCTGGGCCGCCGCCGCAGCAGCCGCGGAAGCTGCTGACGCTGTCGGTGCAGGACGGCGACGTGGCCGCGGGCGTGGTCCCGCCGGTCACCGTGGTCCTGGACGGGCGCTGCATCTGCCACCGCGTCCACCTCAACCGGCACACCGGGTACCGCAGCCTCGCGGGCACGCTCCGCCGCATGTTCGTCGACGCCGACGCCGACGCCAACGACCACGACCGCCAGCGCCGCGGCGAGGACGACGATGACCTCGACCTCGCCAATGCCGTCCCGGGCCACGTCGTCGCGTACGAGGACCTGGAGGACGACCTCCTCCTCGCCGGTGATCTCAAGTGGAAGTGAGTAGTATAAGGCCGCCAACGGCTAACTCTTGCTAGTACTTCGTTACTGATGAATTGCAAATTTGCAATTCCATGCAGTATAGGACTCCCTCCGTTGCAAAAGGACTCGTAATTTGGAACGGAGGGAGAAGGAGACTAAGAGTACTCGATATAATTTTTTTTTGAAAACACACGATAATCATCTCACTTAATTAACCAGATCGAGCTCATCCAAGTTTCTTGATGATGTGGTAGTGATTTTGTTCGCGTCGCTAAAAGGATCCGGATCATCCCTGCGAAGACGAAGTCAAGCCGGGCCAAGAAATGCGGGGGAGGTGTCAACAGCAACTAATCACCGGGCCTGGCTTTATTAGACCTCGCATCGCATGTAATTACTACTACTAGTTATCTACTACTCGTTTTGTTCTTCATTATCCATATATAATGTTGTCATTAAGGACCTAAAGCAGGCAAAGCAATGAACAAGAAGTTTGTGTCATGATGAGCATCAGCTCAGCTGATGATCGAATGATCCTGAGCTACCCGCGCGCGCTCCGTGTCAACTCATGATCCAAGTGTGCGCACGTACCGTGTCGGCTTCCAATAATCCAATGGAACCCCCCGCGAGTCAATCATGTCCTCTCTGCCTGACTGATTCCTGACTGGCTGGAATTATTGCATCGTTGGATCGGGCCTGATCCGTCGATGCAGTATGTAACAGTAGTCCATCGACGTACTCTGATCCGGCCACTGATCGACGACTGACACACTCTCGTCCGATCCGGCCGGCGACGGTTGGGATCTCCCTGTTAGACGGCAACGTCCCGTTGGCCGGCCGTTGGCGACTCGCGAGCAGTGGAACGAACAGTGAAGCAGGTACCAGTAGCCATCGCGGCGCGAGAGTACAGCACGGACGGCGCGCATCAATGGGAGATCGAGGACGATGGATCGAACGGAATGTTGCGTGTGCCCGCGTGACACACTGCCTTGCCCTGGCTTCCACCGACCGGCTCTGATAGATCTATCACTGGTTCATTGTCACTGCTGGCAACGTCGCCGCGTGGTTTACGTACGCACGCACGCACGAGTAATGGAGCGAGCTGGATCCTGGATATCCGGTATCGCGGTAGAATTTTACTGTCACCAACACACAGCTAGCTCGCCTGCCATTGCCCATTGCGTCCTTGTCGCCGCCACCATATCGATCACTTCGTTCCCGATTCAGAATTATTTAGTACACAAACATCTATTTATATCGAGTATATATGTGAAGACGACGAGATGGATCTGCCACGAGATTAGCTAGCTGAGCCTGTCGCTGCCTCATCATCGTCAGATCACTGCTGCTTGCTTGCTCAGCATGCACGTTTGGCGCGCGCCTGAGCCTGAGCCTGACAGCGCCAACGACCGCCGCCCGCGGCCGACCGGCGTACGTGGCCGGGGAAAGGAACGTATCCATCGTCCACACGCCGGGTCGGTGTCGCGTTTGGGGTTGGAGCTGGGGCTCGCGGACACCCGGAGATGTCATGCGGCGTGAGGGAGACGGGAGCGGATGGCCACTGGGCGTACGTCTGGATGATTGCGAGCAGAACCATGCCGGAATTCCTTCGGTCCGGGGCTCCGATGAGCAGAATGCAGAACCACGCCAGGCTCGAAGGTCAACGAGGCGATCCAAACGCAGGAATTCGGGTGCCAGTCCGGTGACGAGTTCAGATTTCTCTCTTCCGTGTGCGTGCACACATGCGCCCGGCCAGAAATACACGAGCAGTTTTTTTCTCTACTGCCCGGTCACCGGTTCGTCATCTCTCTATCATCAAATCATGGTACTGGTACCCATATATATATACAAAGTCAAAAGTTGTTTTTAGGACTGGACCCGTGTCGAGAGCCACGTTAAGTTGTCACTTGTCAGTCTACAATGCAACGGTCAGATAGCACAGGGGGCTGGTCTGCCATATGAGTTGAGTGTCCACGGACCCGACAGTCCAGGTGCCATGCGGCCCACGCCAGTCCAATTGGACTGCCCAGCCAGGGAGCAGACTTTCGCAGGACGTGGTGGCCCATAGAGATGCTGGGTCCTCTGTTGCCTTCTGCTTATTTACAACCAAAATTTCATCGTCGCAAAATTGATTGCTCAAAGGGTAGTTGCAAATTTTTTTTTTAAAACGACACTATAGCAAATTTCGTTGGTATTTGACAATTAGTGTCCCATCATAGTCTAATTAGACTTAAAAGATTCATCTCGTTCATTTCGTCTAAACTGTGTAATTAGTTTTATTTTTTATCTATATTTAATACTTCGTGCATGTGTCTAAAGATTCGATGTAACGGAGAATCTGAAAAATTTTGTAAAATTTTTTGAGAACCAAACCCGTCACATCCACTTTCGAAGTCACTGCTCCTTCGACAGCCAGATTTTCTCCATAAGGGCCTGTTTAGTTGGTGAAAAATTTTGGATAAATTTCTGTAGCACTTTTCGTTGTTATTTAGCAAAATTTATCCAATTTTGGACTAACTAGGTTCAAAAGATTCTTCTCGACATTTACAGACAAACTGTGCAATTAGTTATTTTTTTTACCTATATTTAATGCTCCATGCATATGTCTAAATATTCGGTGTGACGGAAAATCTTAAAAAATTTTGGAACTAAGCATGACCTTACACACTGATCCTCGAGGGACACAAGAACGATCTCCTAGCTGGCTTGGCTAGCTCTAGCCTCTATGCGAGCATCGTGTCTTCAGAACAAGACGCAGACAGGCACTTTTCTTTTCCAAAGACAACAGGCATGTTTAGTTGGCTACAAAAGCCAAAAAAGTTTGCGCAGTACCTGTCACATAAAATTTTTGGACGCATACATGGAGCATTAAATGTAGATGAAAAAAAAACTAATTATACAGTTTGGTACCACGAGACGAATTTTTTGAGCCTAATTAGCCCATGATTGAATACTAATCGACAAATACAAACGAAACAACAGCCAAAACCCAAAAAAAAATTCGCGAACTAAATACACCCTAAACTGCGTCATAGTTTAGAATTGCAGACTAGTACTACACTTCTACCTTTTCTCACGTAGCAGAAACGTGATGGGGTCTACTCCTAGTTGCTCTGAACCTGACGTCGTCGCTGGTCAGGAGCCGAAACATGCTAGGCTGATGCAGCGGTGGCCGATGGAGCAGCATGTGCCAGTCATGTTTTGTTAGGTCTCCTCTTCTGCAGAGGAGAAATGTGAAGTGGTTTACGTCCACGATCTATCGTCCCTTTTCTGCTCCTTATTAGATTATTATAGAAGAGCCACGGGCAAAGCCAAAGGTGAAGAAATCAAGAAGATCCGATACGATCAAGTACGTAGCATATTCTATGTAAAAATAAAAACTAGGCAACAATCTTAAAATACACAAAACCTGTACTATTCTTTAGACCTTATTTAGATGCACATGTATATTTACCTCTATATATATATATATATATATATATATATATATATATATATAAAAAAGTGGATTGACACATATGGAATATGGTGGATACGTATTCATACAAACAAGCCTGTAATATTATTTTTTCACAATCACGTACTAGTCCCATTTCACAAAGTTGCACCTTTCAGTTCAGATATGCTCACATCGCTCTCCTGGTTAGACCCTTAGCCTTATGATAACTTTAGAGCAGCATCAACGCAGAACCGCTATAAGCTAGCGTTTTGAGCAAAAAGTTACTGCCATATAGGCTATGAACAAGTGGAACAAGGCCTTGTTTAGCTCCAAAAACTTTTCGTCCAAAACTATCACATCAGCACATGCATGGAGTATTAAATGTAGACGAAAAAAAATAATTGCACAGTTTGGTTGGAAATCGCGAGACGAACGTTTTGAGCCTAATTAGTCCATGATTTGACACTAAAGTGTTATAGTAACAAATGTGCTAATGACGGATTAATTAGGCTTAATAAATTCGTCTCATGGTTTCCAGCAAGCTATGTAATTAGTTTTTTTATTAGTATCCGAAAACCCCTTTCGACGTCGCACGAAACATCCGATATGATATTTTCATCAAAAAGTTTTCGCATATAAATAAGGCCTAATTATTTATTATCGTCATAATGCAGCAGTAGAAGTAGGGGTGCTGCTTCACCTGCACACCCGACACAACAGCCGGACTATAAGCTCATCTCTTTTTCTCTCACACATATTCTTCTTTCTCCTTGAACCTCTTTTTTTTTCCTGACCAAGCTACAATTGCTTTTGCAGGCTGCAGGCAACTCTGCTACTCTGCTAGACTGCGAAACAACCATCCCACGCTCTCTTTCCTCCGTGTAGCATCCGAGTCTACGTGGGTCTGCGAGATCAACAACCATGCTGGTGCGTTGGGGGTTTGGCCTTACTGGCTCGTGACTTCAAGAGAATGAGTTTATATTAATAGCAATATAAACTCCGTAGATTTATGCGATTGAGAGACAGCTAAGGTGTTAAGACAGCTTATGAAAAATGGCTACTTATATCATACGTTGACGTAAAAATGGCATGCTATGGAATGAAGTTTGCTTCTCTGTTATATAATCTTGGTTCATTGAGCACCACTGGGTATAGTCAGCTGCTGTTTATATAATATTGGTTCGAATCGTGCATGACTGCGAGAGGGAGAGAACGATGCAATGTTTATTGATGGACTATACGGCACAACTTATGAATGATTGGCCGTGAGTCGTTGCATCTGAGTCACTCTATTTCACCATGTCACATCATTTTTACTTCAGCAGAGCTTGAAACGTGCGACTCTAGCCAACTTACTACAGCCCAAGCACAAAACTCTATGTACAACTCGTTACTCTCTTTATTTCAAATTATAAAATGTTTTAACATTTTTAGATATATAGATTTTGCTATGCATCTAAATACATTTATGTCTAGATACATAGTATCAATTGTTTTAGAAAAGTAAAAAATGTCTTATAATTTGGAACCGAAGAAGTACGTTGTTTTTAGTGGGCTGTAGATTACATAAAAATTCAGGGCAAAACAAATTATGCTATAAAAATGTGTGTCACACTATCAATGAACATTGCCGACCTAATAGCCTCTTTAATCGGGTTTCTAAATATAGACATCCTTTATTTCGCATTTCTCGCTAGTTAATTAAAGATGAAAAGCAAGAATAATTCTCTAGAATGTGCATAAGATATAGAATAGCTGTTAGAATAGAAAAGCGGTTTTACTCAAGTAACTCTCTAAACGATACCATAACGGCCACAGTGAATCTAAGGGCTTACAACATCTCATTCCTTTTAACGACATGCTATGGCCCTGCAGATGATGGGAGAAAAGATGAATTCCTTGCTGAACTACAGACTATCAGACCACCGCACTCGATTGCTTGGATGATAATTGGGGACTTCAACCTCATTTACCAGGCCAGCGATAAGAACAACCTCAACCTCAACATGGGGAAGTTCAGAAGAGCTTTAGATAATTGTGAGCTCATGGAGATAGCCTTGCAAAATAGGCGTTACACATGGTCGAATGAAAGGCAAAACCCGTCCATGGTGAGGCTGGACAGGGTATTCTGCAATCAGAAATGAGAAGAGCTGTTTCCAGACTTCGCGCTGAGCGCGTTATCAACCGGTGCCTCTGATCACTGCCCCATCATACTCAACCGGCAAGAAAATGCAGCCAGGAAAGCTTCCTTCCGCTTTGAAAACTACTGGCTCAAATTGGATAGTTTCAAGGAGGTGGTGCAGGCTTCCTGGAACAAAGTACAGTCCGGATCGCCACACACAGTGTTGCGCAAGAAGCTTACAGAGACTGCACACGCATTGCATGCTTGGGCTAGACCACTATTCAATAACGCACGTCTACAGCTCCACATTGCCAACGAGGTTATTTTCCGGCTAGATACAGCACAGGAAGATCGTCAGCTATCACAAGAGGAGCTCGACCTCAGGCACGACCTTAAACTGAGAATACTAGGGCTAGAGGCTCTAGAGAGAAGTAGAAGAAGACAGGCATCCAGAGTTAACTACATCAAGGCAGGAGATGCTTGCACGAGATTCTTTCACCTAAAGATGTCTGCTAGGAAAAGGAGAAAATACATTGCATCCCTCAAAAAACAGGATGGCTCCCTTGTTTGGACCCATGTTGACAAGCAGCAAGTACTACAAGACTACTTCCAAAACCTGATGGGGAAAAAGGTTAACAGATTGAGAACCTTCAACTAGCAGAACCTGCAACTCCAGGCGCTCGAACAACTGCCGGGACTCGAATTGGATAGACCTTTCACGCAGGCCGAGATTGAGCAGGCGGTCAAAGGCCTGCCAAATGAGAAAGCGCTGGGTCCGGATGGCTTCACAAATGATTTCTATAGACATTGTTGGCAGATAGTCAAGGACGACGTCCTAAGCGCTTTTCATGCTTTTCATATGCATCATTGTGGAGCACTGGAAACACCTTAACTCCGCACAGGTGGTCCTGATTCCGAAGGTCGAGATTGCAAATGAACCAAAAGACTTTAGACCGATCAGCCTCATTCACTCCTTTGCAAAATTATTGACCAAAGTCCTGGCATTGCGACTATCTGCTTACATCGACCAGCTCATCTCCTCAGCCCAGAGTGCCTTCATCAAGAAAAGATGTATCCAGGTGTAAGGTCCAAATGGCTAGAGGGGGGGTGAATAGCCTATTTAAAATTCTACAAGCTTCACTAGACAACCACATTAGTATAAAAGATAGCTATGCTAATTCTAGCACTAGCTCAACTACACTATGCAAGCCACCTATACAATTCTAGTGAGACAAGGCTATGATCTCTAATACACACCAACAAGGCTAAGTCACTAAGCTACTTACTCCTATGTGATAAAAGCTACACTAAGCAAACTACACTAGAACTAGTACAAGAAAGTAAAGAGCAAGTGACTTGATTCTTATACCAACGATGTAGAGAAGCAATGCACTCGAAGAATCAATCACAAGAGAAATCCTCGGGAAGAGAATGACACAAGAATTTATCCCGAGGTTCACTTGCTTCCCGGCAAGCTACTCCCCGTTGTGGCGATACACCCACTTGTCGGTTCGCGAGCTAATCGACTATCAAGAGTCGAGCCCTCGGCGGGCACCGCACAACCGCACACAAGATGGGGATCCTCCAAGCCACGAGCTTCACTAGAGTATCCAATTCGCGAACTCCCGCGGGGAAGGATCAAGAACCCCTTACAACACTTGGTGAGGGCTCCAACAATCTCCAATTGCGAGCTCAATCACCTCCGCTGCTCCAAGCCGTCTACCGTGTCGGGAAATACGGAAGAGTAACAAGAAATCCGCAGCAACTCGAAGATCAAGTGACTCTAGAATGCAACTCTCAAACAATACACTTGAATCTCACTCAATCTCACTCAAGATGTGCAACCAAGCAAAGAGATGAGTGGAGGAGTTGTTCTCTAGCTCAAAGGATATTTCTAGGTCTCAGAATATACCAGAGTTACCCTCAAGTGAGCAGAACGCAGAACCACGCCAGGCTCGAAGGTCAACGAGGTGATCCAAACGCAGGAATTCGGGTGCCAGTCCGGTGACGAGTTCAGATTTCTCTCTTCCGTGTGCGTGCACACATGCGCCCGGCCAGAAATACACGAGCAGTTTTTTCTCTACTGCCCGGTCACTGGTGCATCATCGGTTCTCATCTCTCTATCATCAAATCATGGTACTGGTACCCATATAGATATACAAAGTCAAAAGTTGTTTTTAGGACTGGACCCGTGTCGAGAGCCACGTTAAGTTGTCAGTCTACAATGCAACGGTCAGATAGCACAGGGGGCTGGTCTGCCATATGAGTTGAGTGTCCACGGACCCGACAGTCCAGGTGTCATGCGGCCCACGCCAGTCCAATTGGACTGCCCAGCCAGGGAGCAGACTTTCGCAGGACGTGGTGGCCCATAGAGAAGCTGGGTCCTCTGTTGCCTTCTGTTTATTTACAACCAAAATTTCATCGTCGCAAAATTGATTGATCAAAGTTCACATCCACTTTCGAAGTCACTGCTCCTTCGACAGCCAGATTTTCTCGATAAGGTGAAAACAAAGATGGGAGAGTTGTCTTCGGAAAAGAAAAGTGCCTGTCTGTGTCTTGTTCTGAAGACACGATGCTCGCATAGAGGCTAGAGCTAGCCAAGCCGCAGCTAGGAGATCGTTCTTGTGTCCCTCGATGATCAGTGTGTTGACGATTGTAACTGTAAACTGCGTCAGAGTTCAGAATTGCATACTTGTCCTGTTCGCTTGGCTGATAAATTATGACTGTTTACTGATTTGTTGTGAAAAAAAATAATATTAAATGACTGACTGATTTGGCTGATAAACTCGAACGAACAGGGCATAGTACTGCACTTTTACCTTTTCTCAAGTAGCAGAAACGGTCTAGTAGTTGCTCTGAACCTGACGTCGTCGCTGGTCAGGAGCCAAAGAAACGTACTCTACGCTCTGGGGGTGTTGAATTTCTACCTAAAAACTTTACACCTCATCCCATCAAATGTTGATAAATTATGACTGTTCACTGATTTGTTGTGAGAAAAAAATAATGTTAAATGACTGACTGATTTGGCTGATAAACTCGAACGAACAGGGCATAGTACTGCACTTTTACCTTTTCTCAAGTAGCAGAAACGGTCTAGTAGTTGCTCTGAACCTGACGTCGTTGCTGGTCAGGAGCCAAAGAAACGTACTCTACGCTTTGGGGGTGTTGAATTTCCACCTAAAAACTTTACACCTCATCCCATCAAATATTTGGAGATACATATTGAGCATTAAATATAGATAAAAAATAACTAATTACATAGTTTGTATGTATTTTGTGAGACGAATTTTTTAAGCCTAATTAATTCATGATTAGACACTAATTACTATAGTTATACACGATACCATAAAAACTTTACAGCCTCTAAAGTAAACACGCCGCCCAAAACAGGCGGGCATGCTTCTGGCTGATGCAGCGGTGGCCGATGGAGCAGCATGTGCCAGTCATGTTTTGTTAGGACTTCTCTTCTGCAGAGGAGAAATGAAGTGGTTTACGTCCACGATCTATCGTCCCTTTTCTGCTCCTTATTAGATTATTATAGAAGAGCCACGCAAAGCCAAAGGTGAAGAAATCAAGAAGATCCGATACGTAATCAAGTACGTACCATATCTATGTAAAAATAAAAACTAGGCAACAATATTAAAATACACAAAACCTACACTATTCTTTAAACTTTGTTTAGATGCACATGTATTTACCTCAATCTACATATAGGGTGGATACATGTTCATGCACACAAAGCCTTTAATGTTCCTTTTCACATTATCACGTACTAGTCCTAGTTCAGAAAGTTGCACCTTTCGGTTCAGATATGCTCACATCGCTCTTCTGGTTGGACCCTTAGCCTTATGGTAACTTAGAGAAGCACCAACGTGGGACCCCTATAAGCTAGGGTTTTGATAAAAAAATTAGTGCCATATAGGCTGTGAACAAGTGGAACAACTATCGTCGTAATGCAGCAGTAGAAGCAGAGGTGCTGCTTCACCTGCACACCCGACACAACAGCAGGACCACGAGCTCATCTCTTTTTGAGAAAATTTGGTATATGCCATTGAAATCTATATACTTTTCTTATGTGCCATTGAAAATTATACATTTTCTTCATTGCCATCTGTTTATGTTTTACTTATCTTTTATGCCATTGTCGTTACTTTATATACAAAAGCACCGTTACCTGTTAATCTACAGTAATTGGAGGGTGCTCACACCATGCAGGGGCAGTCCAACAATGTGTCACCGGTCACTTCATCTCTCCGGCCGCATGTCCTGGACATCCTGGTGCCGCTGAGCCAGGGAAGCAGCAGTCAGCAATGCCCACTTTTTTTTTGCGACGAAAGAAGAATTATATTATATGATAGCTGGTACATCAACACATTACAAGCACTCTGGATTACAAAATAGTACCCACGCTGTGAATAGCACAACTCAAAACCTAACCTGTTAGATGCTTTGTAGTATGGATGACCGCACAGGCAAACACTCGGCAAATGGCCTGAGAACAAATGCCCACCGAACAAAGGCCAACATTCTTGTAGGCGGAATTGAGAAACTTCTTCTTTCTGGTGTCTTCCTTCTTCTTCTTTCTGCCACCGAAGAGTAAGGAAGACTGATCTGAAAATTATTCTCCCTAGTCCTTCATCGTGGTCAAATCTAACCACAACAAAACGGAGAAGAGACCGGAGAAAATTATTCCATGGCGGCGACATCATCTCCGCCTTGATGCCACCGTCCGGAAACAAAAGTCTTCATGTCGTCATGTCGATGAAGATGCTGACGCCGACGTTGTCGCCCTCATCTTCAACGGAGCCGCCATGGAGAAAACGATTCCACCCTTCTCCTTCACCGTCGACAGAGATGAGGAGAAGGAGGAGATAAAACTCCAGTACCAAATAATTTGGTATGGAGAGACACTAACCCTAATGACTCGATCTACTAGGAAAAACTTATTAAAAACAATGAATTCCCACTCCCTTCAGTTCCCGGCGAAATACCGGAGGAGAAGGGAGGGGACAGCGGCGGGGGCGGCAGGAGTCAAAAACGACGTAGGTGGGTGAGATATTTCCGCGATTACCAGATGCTGGCAGCTGCTGTGGCGCAGTGCAGTACTGCCAGCAATGCCCACTTGTGCGCCTGCCCAGGTGCTGCGCGGCTGGCGGCCGCCCTGTGCGAGAGAACACGAGGAGGGGCCTCTGGCCTCGCAGCGTGCTGGTTGCCTTGCGCCGCTACCCAGCGGCCGGCCCGCGCCCCAGCTTGTCGCCATAGCACGCGTGATGAGCGGCATGCTACAATCGCGAACGGTAACCACACAGCCAGCGATATCAGCGCATGAGCAGATCACGGATCATCGTCATTCGTCTCCACTCGGCAACAAAGCCTTGTAATTGTTTTGCATGCATGTAATTTTTCATTGCCTTTTCGGTTGTACTCCATAGTCCATACGTGGACACTGATGGCTGCTACTCAAAGTCTCTAATACTGTATGCACCGCTGCTCCACGGTGCCGGGTCCGTGAACTCGCCATGTGCCGGGTCCGTGAACTCGCCATGCTATGAATCGGAGTCCTCTTCTAGATAGAGCACCTCAGGAGCAAAATTGAATCCTCTCCAAATAATTTGAACAACTTGCTTGTTCTATCGGTTCCACATCCTCATGCATCAGAATCAAGTGCACATCCACGCATGTCCTCTACCTCTCCCCGGCCCTCATCAGCTGCTCCGGCACCAGCGCACGGCATTTGTAGGAGTTGCTCGAGGGTGTTGCGCAGAGGGAGGCGGCCGGCGATGGTGCCCGTGTAAAGAGGGGGGAACCACGGCGGCGCTGCGCAGAGGGAGGCGGCCGGCGATGGTGCCCGTGTAGAGAGGGGGGAACCACGGCGGCGCGCGGTGGCCTCTTGTACGTGGAGGGCAACAACAACGTGGCAAAAGTTGGTGTCTTCAGGCTCGCGGACATGGTGCCCATGGTGGAGGTCGTAAACGGTGACGACGACGAGGTCGTGGTAACAAATTGGAGCCGGGCGTGAAGCCACTCGGCTGTCCTACATGAGATCTATTTTGTTCGTAACGTGGACACACGAGGACTAACGGTGATAGTAACAGAATGGCACACGGAGAAGAGAAAAATTAGAACCAATGGCATAAAAGAGAAGTGGTATTTTTCAATGGCACATAAGAGATGAGTATAGATTTTGATGGCATATAACAAAATTTCTCTCTTTTTCTCTCACACATTCTTCTTTCTCCTGGAACCTCTTTTTTTTTCTGACCAAGCTACAAGTGCTTTTGCAGGCTGCAGGCAACTCTGCTACTCTGCTAGACTGCGAAACTACCATCCCACGCTCTCTTTCCTCCGTGTAGCATCCGAGTCTACGTGGGTCTGCGAGATCAACAACCATGCTGGTGCGTTGGGGGTTGGCCTTACTGGCTCGTGACTTCAAGAGAATGAGTTTATATTAATAGCAATATAAACTCCGTAGATTTATGCGATTGAGAGACAGATAAGGTGTTAAGACAGCTTATGAAAAATGGCTACTAATATCATGCGTTGACGTAAAAATGGCATGCTATGAAACGAGGTTTGCTTCTCTAGTTCTCTGTTGTATAATCTTGGTTCATTGAGCACCACTGGGTACAGTCAGCTGCTGTTATATAATATTGGCTCGAATCGTGCATGACTGCGAGAGGGAGAGAACAATGCAATGTTTATTGATGGACTATATGGCACAACTTATGAATGATTGGCCATGAGTCGTTGCATCTGAGTCACTCTATTTCACCATGTCACATCATTTTTACTTCAGCAGAGCTTGAAACGTGAGACTCTAGCCAACTTACTACAGCCCAAGCTCAAAACTCTACATACAACTCGTTACTCCCTTTATTTCAAATTATAAAATATTTTAACATTTTTTTAGATATATATAGATTTTGCTATGCATATAGTAAAATTAATAGATTTAGAAAAACAAAAAACGTCTTATAATTTAGAACCGAAGAAGTATGTTGTTTTTAGTGGGCCGTAGATTACATAAAAATTCAGGGCAGAACAAATCATGCTGTAAAAACGTGTGTCACACTATCGATGAACATTGCCGACCTAACAGTCTCTTTAATCGGGTTTCTAAATATAGACATCCTTTATTTTGCATTTCTCGCTAGTTAATTAAAGATTAAAAGAAAGAATAATTCTCTAGAATGCACATAAGATATAGAATAGTTGTTAGAATAGAAAAGCGGTTTTACTCAAGTAACTCTCTAAACGATGATTAAAAGGTAAATTTTAGCTTAGAGATGCTTTTAAATTTAGAACTGCTTCACTCGTAAAGGAGTGGAATTCTACGGCCTGTTCGCTTGAGATTATCAACCAAATCAGCCAGCCAGCCAGCAGTGTTTTTCTCTCACAGAAAACCAGCCAGCAGTACTTTCAGCCAGCCAAATCAGCCCGGGCGAATAGGCTGCTAGTTTTTTTTAGACGGAGAGAGCGCTGTATATAGATAGACGGCATAAGGCATCCTGCCTGGTCAGCTGCTGATGCCGGCTGCAGATCCCAGTCCAGACAAAGCCAATTTTCCTGATTGGAAAACCGCTCGCTGTTGACTGTTGAGGAGAGCCGAGAGCAGATGCAGGCCCGTCACGCCTTTCGCCTTCCCTTCCCGCGAGAGAAAATTTCCTTATACTCACTGGACGTTATTTTTTTCCGTTTAAAAAAAAGCAAGCGGAAAAGGCACTTTTACCCCTGCGGCTGCGGGCAGAGCGGGCTCGTCCGTCCGCCGCAGTAGTAGCGAAGCACTGGTTGTTGGTAGGTGCACGCACCCCACCCCCCCTCCTGCTGCCGTCCTCGATCTCGTCTCCTCCCCACCCAATCCCTCGCGGCGGGCGGGGGAGGAAGCGAGCGACGATGGCGGCGCTGGAGGCGGCGAGGTCGTGGGCAGGCTCCGTCATCCCGCCGGAGCTCGCCGCCGCCGCGGGCGGAGACCCGCTCGCCGCGCTGGCGGCCACCGCCGCGGCCCTCGTCGCGGGGCTGCTTATCCTCGCCGTCTGGTTCCGATCCGGAGGCGGGGCGCCGTCCAAGCCGGTCGCCACGCCGGTACGCCCGCCGCCGGTCAAGGTGGACGCCGACGCCGACGTGGACGACGGCAGGAAGCGCGTCACCATCTTCTTCGGCACGCAGACCGGCACCGCCGAGGGATTCGCCAAGGTCGCTGCCCGATCCGATCCCACCCGGATGCTCGCCCGCGTTTACTCTAGTTTGTTCCGCTGCCCTTTTTGTTTGACTCGATGCGTTTATGTTCTCATCGTCAGTCCATGGCGGAGGAGGCGAGGGCGCGGTACGAGAAGGCCGTGTTCAAAGTGGTGGATCTGGTAATTTTGCATGATCTATATGCGTACGTGTGTGTGTTCTAGACTAGCTTGGGCCCGGTGCTGGAGCTTGAGAGATTTGTTGGACGTGTGCACTGTGCAGGACGACTATGCTCAGGAGGACGAGGAATACGAGGAGAAGCTGAAGAAGGAAACTGTGGTTCTGTTCTTCTTAGCAACGTGAGCTCCCCCTCTGTGTGCTGATTCGCCCATTAGTGAATTGCGCCCTTTGTTGCTTGCACCTTATTCAATGACCCACCTGCCTTTTGTTGGAGCTCAACGCAAGCTGCATGGATTGGTGAATTGCGGCTTTTGTCGGTGAATTGCGGCTTTTGTCGCTTGCGCCTTGATTCCATTGTTGATAATTCACCTGTATTTTGTTGTCAAGCTCAAGCAAACTTTGCGGATGGCTAGCTTTCGCTGTTTGTCGCCTTGCTGCTAAATTCCATAGTCGATAATCCAACTTTCGTGGATTGGTGAATTGCTCTTTTTTGTGTGCCCTAGTAGCTAGTTACACAATCCACCTTCCCTATTTTGTTAAGCTTAATTTCTGTGTAGATTGGCTAAGCACCTTTATTGGTCACTCCTTAATTAGGAATCCAGCTGCCTTGTAAAGTTCGAATGTCTAATCCTTTTACTTGGTGTGCCTTTGAAAAAAACTGTGTCTACAAAAAAAAAACATTGTGTTTGTACACATAGCTTTAATCATCCACTGATGACATGAAAATTTAATGTAATTGTCCACTGATAACGCGTAGTTTAATGATACAGGCGTTCATTTTATAAGAATTGAAATTGCTATGCTGTTTGTTCTGTGGAGAATTGGCTCCATTTATCTTGGCTGCGTTCTAATAGACAGCTTGATTTTATCGTAGTACAACCTTATTTTCAGTGATGATACAGTAACTAGCTTGGGTAAAATTTCCTTCCTTCTCCATGATTGATGAACAAGCAATATTGTTTGTTATGAGTTACACAGTCTCTCTCGTTTAGTTAAAATATTTCATCTGTATTTTGTGGCAAATTATATTCATGGTGTGCAGATATGGGGACGGAGAGCCAACTGATAACGCAGCAAGATTCTACAAATGGTTTACTGAGGTTTGTGAAGTCTCCGTAGTTGGGATATGTTGACTTCTGTTACACTCCTGACCTCTTTTCAATGCCTGAAAACAGGGAAAAGAGAAGGAAGTTTGGCTGAAGGATCTTAAATATGGTATTTTTGGCCTTGGAAACAGGCAGTATGAACATTTTAATAAGGTAAACACACAGAATTGCATGTTATTGTTATTTGGACAAAAGCTGGTTACTGTTGAGTGTTTTGGTTATTGATTATGCACATGGAAAATGCAGGTTGCAAAGGTGGTAGATGAGCTACTAGAGGAGCAGGGTAAGTAAATTACACTAGTTCCCATGGGAAAAGTTGAAACAAGTAGATAGCATTAAGGGACATTCTCAAATCTCAACATAGTTGATTTCTGTTTCAAGGCTAAAACTTTAGGATTTTGTGCCATTATGGTGCCATGGTAATGATAGAAATCATCATACATTCTTTTCCCTTGTAGCGATCAAATTTATTTTCACATGAGGATCTGTTGTGCTAAATGCATGCATTTTTTCCCATTAGCTGCCATGGTAGGTCCTTCATGATGTAGGGTTTCATGATTCATGATTATGGTATTTTATTTTGTTGTTATGGCTTCCAATTTCTTGTGTGTCTAGGTGGGAAACGTCTTGTTCCTGTTGGCCTTGGAGATGATGATCAGTGCATTGAGGATGATTTCACTGCATGGTACAAAAGCTACAATGACGTATATAATCTGCTGTGCATTACTTTGCCATGGTAGATATCTACCATGTGGATTTTAGATACAAAGTCGTGGTGGACTGGTGGGTAGTGCCCATCTAGCTTGTTGCCACAGAAACCAAATCCATGCTTGAGTTCTAATTTGGGGTGTTGATTGATTCTTTATGTTGACACAGAACAAAAGTATCATTGTCCTACCTTTTTTCCTATCTAGATTGGGGAAATAATGTCCTTACTGTGTGTTGCGTATATTTGCTACATAAATCACTTCAACTTCCATTTTTTTCTTGGTGTAACAATATTTGCTCAATAATTTGTCTTCAGACTATAATCGTGCAAAATATCATATGTTTGTTGAGATAAGTATACTGATGATGCTTTAATGACTTCTGAAAAACTCAGATAGTCTAATTAGTTGCTTAGTAATGGATTTTTGAAACACCTTCCGTTTTGCCATTTATGAACACATCAACCATTTGATGAAACTTTTTTTAGAATCATAACAGGAAAAAAAAAGATTTGGCAAATGGTTATTAGACTAGAGAATACCAAAATAGCAGTGAGCATACCCATGTTTAATATATACAACAACAACAACAACATAGCCTTTTGTCCCAAGCAAGTTGGGGTAGGCTAGAGATGAAACCCAAAAGAGACGAGAAAGCAGGGAGACACATAAAGGGACAAAAAGGCACAAGACAAAAAGAGGTCACGGTTCAGGCACGTTGATTGCCAAACAGATGATACATTAAATAAACCATGTTTAATATATGTGAGCATTAAATAAACAGATGATACAATCTATGCAATTGGACACTATTTTAGCTTATATATTTTGATATATGCCTTAAAATTATAGCAGTGAGCATACCCATGTTTAATGCTGCAAAAGCTTTACATGACCATTTGAATATTTAATGCACCCAAGAAAGCATTTTGTCTGTGTTTTCTATACAGAAATAAAAATTTTGTAATTTATTTTGTTTGTTATGTTCTATTATGTTACAAATAATCAGCTGCTGCAGTACAGTAGCGCCCCACCATGCCATATCCTGTCTGTCTAGTGACAGCAGTAGGCAGTAGCAGTAGTGTATGATTGTATGGCCTGGTAGTTGGTAGTAGTAGATAATGATCTCATGTACATTAACTTTGATAGATGGAGTAGAAGCATGGGCGGATTCAAGGGTATTCCCTGGTATTCTCGAGGAATAGCCAACTTTTTTGGGACACCTTTAAGTATATATGTGTATTTGTAATGTTTTTGGTATTGCTGCTTGAGTGAGAATCATATATTCCTTATTGTTTTTTGTAGGAAAGAATTAGTGTGGCCAGAGTTAGATCAATTGCTCCGCGACGAGGATGACACAACTGGTGCATCGACTCCATATACTGCTGCTATTCCTGAATACAGAGTTGTTTTCATTGATAAATCTGACCTGTCATTCCAAGATAGATCATGGACACTAGCCAACGGTACTGGTGTGATTGATATTCAACACCCTTGCAGGTATTTGGACGCCAGAACAATTGCTAACAACTTCCTTTTTGCCATTAAAAATTTTCTGTACAATAATATTATTAATTGCTAGGGCAAATGTTGCTGTTCGGAAGGAGCTGCACAAACCAGCTTCAGATCGCTCTTGTATCCATCTTGAGTTCGACATTTCTGGCACTGGTCTTGTGTAAGTTTCCTGATCTGCATATTCCTTTTCCTCTTATATTCCTTTATTTCAGTCTTGATCCTATCTATGTTCCACTGGTTCCCCTGTGAAAAGGATGTTCATTTTTTTTTCTTTGCTAAGGACATGCTACATCTCCATTGGGTATTATATTCAATATATTCGTAGTATTAAAATCTTGTACTTATGTACATAGCTCAGACTACTAATGGGGTGTTTGGTTTGATGAATGGAGTGATCCATCACCGAACTCATGATATTATTGTTTGGTTTGGGAATGGAATGGGTTGATCAATCACCACCTCATGGCTCATATGCACTTCATTGGGATTGAGTCCTCTCATCACATTTTATGGGACAAACTCATGATGAACCACTCTCCATGTAGGATGAGGTTCTAACCAAACACCCCCTGAGTACAGGTCCTATGCCAGAATATTCATTATGACTTGTGAGCATGATTCAGGCTACTGCAGATAACCTAAATAATTTGCACAACAACACATCAGCAGAACCTTCACTTGGTCCTTTAATATTTTTCACCAATAAACTAGGAAATCTTTCGGTTTCATGAATTGGGAACGACTCAGATGCATTTGTGGTACCACAGGGATGACATATTCCATGTATTGAGATTAGCGATAAGTCAAGATGCAAGTTCCACTTATTTTGGGTCATTGAGTCGATCCAGAACTTGCTAAAATGAACTAAAAGGTTGGGATGCCACCTAATTAATTTAGGGGAAGAAATGAATTAATTTAGGCCTTAGGGTACCCACTTGCACCCTTGGAGATAAAAGGTTCCTAAACAGAGCATTTATTTGTGTTAATCTTGAATCTCTCATACGTAGGAATGACTTGGATCAAAGTGCAAAATATAGCATGAATAGCTTGTTACCATCCAACTTCTGCCTTATTTTTGTAACTGGATTAGGTGATATCGGCCAGCCAAGAATGGAATTAATGTACTTTCATGGTTTCTGGCATCATTTACACAATCAAGTAGCAAAGGAACATATTGGATTCTGGTAGTCTGTCGATTGGTTTATGCGCCAAACTGTGGCATGATTAGGATGAGCTCTAATCATGTGAATAATGTTGTTATTCGGTACCATGGCAGTCAGGTTGATGTCAACATGACAAAAAGCAGATCCTATAATGTTTTCAGTTGGTTGACTAACTTATTAACTGGCTTGTTAAATCATTTTATTTTCTTTTGTTTGATTGCATTGAGGTGACAGTTCAGTCACAATTGTTCCACAAAACTCAAGATGAAAGAAGCAGCCATGTATTGTACTTATTTGAATACAACAAGAAGAATGCCTTTTAGTCCTAGGCAAGTTGGGGTAGGATGGAAATGAATTGCCCATGTACTTCTTTGATTACTGTTAAACAGGACAAAACTCAAAACCCAGTACTTGTGCTACATCAAACAGTTTATCTTTGTACCGATTGTTGCATAATGCTTTGTATTCTAAATTTATTACCGACATTGTCCAGAGAATTCTGTTCAAGGTGTGAGTACTAGGATCCCCCCTAATCTATAAAGACTACAACATATCTGACATTTTGAATTCTTGTTTCAGGTATGAAACCGGAGATCATGTTGGTGTATATGCAGAAAATTCTGTTGAGACTGTGGAGGAGGCTGAAAGGCTACTTGACCTTTCTCCAGATACATTCTTCTCCATCCATGCAGATGCAGAAGATGGATCTCCTCGTAAAGGAGGAGGTTCCTTGGCCCCACCTTTCCCATCTCCATGTACCTTGCGGACTGCGCTTCTACGATACGCTGATCTACTCAATCCACCGAAGAAGGTCCACATGATTTCTAAGAATTTTCCTTCTTTCTATTTTTCTTGTGATCGTTTGACCAATCTTTGAATGACGTAATCATCTCAGGCTGCTTTGCTTGCTTTAGCTTCTCACGCATCTGATCCAGCTGAAGCTGAACGACTTAGATTCTTGGCTTCTCCCGCTGGAAAGGTTGTCATCCTTTCAGAATCCCTATATTATGCCATTTAAAGTGGATTTTTCTCCTTTGCTGACTAATAGAATTGTATGTAGGATGAGTATTCTCAATGGATAACTGCTAGTCAGAGGAGCCTTATTGAAGTTATGGCTGCATTCCCTTCAGCTAAGCCACCACTGGGAGTGTTTTTTGCAGCAATATCTCCTCGTCTGCAACCGCGATACTACTCAATTTCATCATCTCCAAAGTAAGTATATATTTTAACTATCAGTGTTCATTTCCTCTATTTGCAGCCTTTACCTACAAGTTTCAAACAGTACATCTGCAATATTTTCCTTTTTGGAGAGAGGGGGGGAGGTGAGTGGGTGGGGGGGTGGGGCGGTCATGTCACAAGAAGATGGTTAGGGGGAAAGCCATGTATGCCTTGGTAAAGCTAGTTTTCAAGTCTCTCTCCACCTTTGTTTGATTTCGTCCACCATGAAATTATTTAAATTTTAAACTTCAGGCACCAGCTAAGCTTAAGACGCTGTGAGTTTCCATATGTGATAATAATTGGACTGTCTTGTTCATATTGGTGTGTGGCATATTATGCTTGAGGTGGTGGTATGTACCTTCCATTAGGGAGGCCTCTTGACAACTTATAAATGTCTCTGCAGGATGGCTCCCTCCAGAATTCATGTAACATGTGCATTAGTTTATGGGCCTTCACCAACAGGAAGGATCCATCAAGGAGTTTGTTCAACATGGATGAAGGTAGGCTCTCGAAAAAAATCCTTTTTGGGGCATTAAGCTCCTGAATTACCAGCAATAACGAAGTTTCCAACAGTCTGATTTATTATTTCTGTGATTTGATCATATGCTTGGCAGAATACAATTCCTCTGGAATATAGCGAAGAATGCAGCTGGGCTCCCATCTTTGTGAGGCAGTCAAATTTCAAATTACCTGCTGACCCGTCCACTCCGATTATCATGATTGGTCCTGGGACAGGGCTGGCTCCTTTTAGAGGCTTCTTGCAGGTTTGTTTTGCCAAGAATCCAGTGGGTGTATATTTGCAAGTCTGCTTGAGAGTACCTAGACCCTAGTTTAACTTATCCTTCCACTCCCTCTTGGCAGGAAAGGTTAGCACTGAAACAATCTGGAGCACAACTGGGCACTTCGATCCTTTTCTTTGGATGCAGGAACCGTAACATGGTAAGGATCGCCGGTTATGACACAATTCCTTGTGTTGTGTTTCTCAGAAAATATTGATGGAATTCAATCTGAATTACCACCCTTCAGGACTACATATATGAAGATGAGTTGCAAACTTTCCTTGAGGAGGGGGCGCTTTCTGAGCTAATTGTTGCATTCTCTCGGGAAGGGCCAACGAAAGAATATGTGCAGCATAAGATGGTGGAGAAGGTCAGATACAACATACACTCTTCTTTAATATACTGTTACTTCTCGAGCGTTTCAAATATTCAATGTCCACTGGAAGGTTTGCTCAACTAGATACTTCTTTTTGTTACCAGGCCACAGAAATTTGGAACATCATCTCACATGGTGGTTACTTGTATGTTTGCGGTGATGCCAAGGGAATGGCTAGAGATGTACACAGAATGCTTCATACAATAGTCCAAGAGCAGGTAGATAACAACCACAATTCATCATTTAATAGATGGCTATAAACTTTACTATGTTGTTTGTAACATCTCATTTGTGTTTCACTTCAGGGATCTTTGGATAGCTCCAAAACCGAGAGCTATGTAAAGAGCCTGCAGATGGAAGGCAGGTACCTCCGTGATGTATGGTGACACATCACCCCCAATCAGCCATAGCTCTAGCGTTTGGAAGTAAAGCTGGCTTTGCGTGTATATGCCAACCCAGTCGTCAGCTTTGGAAATGAAGCGTGCCATTGATTATATACTGAAATGAGTTGATCAGTGTAATTCTTTGACATCTAACTATTTATTATTATATGAGATGGGAGGAACTGAGGGAGAATAAGTGCTGTTGTAGATTTGTAGAACTTAAAAAATTTGTGTATCCCTGACAAGTTTGTAGCCAAGAGGATACATCATACAGTTTGAGATGAGGACATTATGTATACTGTTTGAGACGAGGACATTATGTATACTAAGTATTTAAGAAGGCCACTGAAAACAAATTTTGCATCTGTTTATTTAAGGCCCCTTTTGGAATGCAGGATTGGAAAAACGCAGGAACAGGAGAAACACAGGAATATGATAGGAATGCACCTGGAAAACACAGGAACAAAACCCATAGGAATTTTATTGAAAAGAGTGTTTGGATGAGTGTAGGAAAAACACAGGAGCAATCTGTATCATAATGTGTTCCTTCGGTCAAATCCTCTGTCTCTGAACTGTCTTTGCCTTGTCAAGTTGTCGTCTACCTCGATCCTATGCGTGTCTGTTGGAAAAATGAGATCGGAGTGGATGCTATCTTTCCTACGTTTCTCCAGTGAAATGTCTTCCAAAGAATTTTTTCCTTCAAAGTAACTATGCCTCAATCCTCCCAACCAAAGGGCACTGCAGTTCTTATTCCTATAGAAATCAAAATCCTACGTTTTTCCTACAAACTTCCTACAATCTAAAGGGGCCTAAAGCTTGTGCTTCTATCAGCTATCCGTCGTTGGCAATCTACATCTTTGTACAACGGCAATGTTGCATGGAAGGTGCAACTGCAGCATCACTCTAATTATTTGGGTTGCTGGGTCGACCAAAAAATTTGCTGAAATTGCATTAGAATTGTATTTCACGTATTTTGATTGAGAAAAAATAAACTAGAATAATATTTGACATTAATAAGTTAGCCAACTAAAAAAACTCCATTTGATGGTTGTAATAGAGTTCATCGTTTGTTTTTTGTGTTTCGGCTAAAATCGAACTTGACCAGTACAACTGTTAAAAGTTGTTACTCTAGGTCAATTGGGAGGGAGAGGGATTTGACCCTAAGCCTATCATAATAGACGAGGTCAATTGGGCGGGAGAGGGATATAATCCGAAGCCTTGTAATATAATAATGGAAAAAGACAAGACAATATTTGTCAACCACTCGCTCCTCCTTAACACCCTAGTTTCTCTCTTTTATTTACTTCCCCCTCAAATTCCCCTGTCATCGCAATTCTTATCATATCCATTCATGGGGGTCATTTTAGCTCTACTGTAAGCCAAATTATTTTTTAAGTTTGATCAAGTTTATGAAAAGAAGATCAACATTTATGATGCCAAACATATATATTATGGAAGTACATTTCTCATAAATATAACAATACTTATTCATTATAATAAATATTGACATATTTCTTATAAACTTGGTGACTCGAAATTATTTGACTCAGAACAAAATGATAGTGTTTTTTTTTTCTTTTCGTTTTCTTTCGGGAGAGCAGTCCACAGTGCGTTTAGTTTTTTTTTTTTGAGCAACACAATGCGCTTAGTTAGAGCAGCGAGCTTGCCACGGGCCGACTGCATCCGAATCCACACACACTAAGCCCTCAGAAATATCTAGTGGGCTTTCCGTGATTGGTCTTGTGGGCTCGATTCGAGAAATGGGCTGTGCACGACATCCGATGGGCAATTACCACGGCCCGTGCGTCCGTGCCACACACACTGACAGTCTGATATGTGTCAGGCTGCCCAGCACGGCTTTGGCAAAACCGTACCGCAATTGGTTGCTCCGAGGCTCCTCCGAGCCTTTTGTTTTTGGACAAATTTTGGTCCCTGCTGCCGACCAAGTTCTTTATACGGCAAACCGTATGCACTGATTTGGTTCAAGAAGGATGCATATTGTCTGGGCCCTTTTCTATTGTCTGTGGCAGCACTCTGCACTCTGCACTGCCGCTTCCCGAGTCCTTCCACATGGTGAGACAAATAGGGTGCACGACTACAGAGTACAGACCGACAACGCAAGGCCGGTGTGATGCATGCGCTGATGTCGCCGATGGAGACACTTGTGAGCGCGCCGAATCGGTTCTGTTCCAAGAAAGTCATAGCAAGCCGTTACGGTGTTACTGGCCTGCGGCCTGCCAGGATGAGCTCTGAAGAAGGATGCACACACTAATTTTTTTCTTTTCCTGTCATGCGTTGAATTCGTTGGCACGGTGCAGGTGCCTGAGAGCCTGAAACCTTGCCTTAGTTCAGGTTCAGGACCTGTTTGAAACGCAGGAATTTCATAGAAATTTTACAGAAAAAATACAGTAACAGGATTTTTTTTCCCGCAATCCAAACAGACCCTCTAATTCAAACACAGAGGAAACTTGCTTGCTACACGCGCTTGTCCACATCTCCTCGCGTTTTTCCCTCCCTACAGTCTTTTTTCTACGGAGTACGTACATGGGAGGAGGCCGCAGGCATGTGAGTGTGACTTTGTGAGGTACGGGAGATGGCGCAAATAGGATCAGGAATATACGTACGTGCCCGGCATGCATGGCGTCCATCGGTGCCCGCAAATGTGCAGCACACTTCACGCGCGCGCACGCACGGTCAAAGACTGACAGATTGTTGTCAAAACTTAACAGAGCTGCATGCAGCACATAATCATCGTTGACTGTCGGCGCTTCCGTTTACTTTCGCCTTCAGACGGGACCAATGGGATTTTCACCTCCGAGCTTTCATTCGTACTCCAGATGGTTGTGGCAAAAAGAATCATATGCATGTGTTTTTATATTATACTATACCTCACAAGAAGAATAGAACAATAGGCTAGTGTTCGGCTACACACATTTTGTCGCCCTCCATGCACCACCATCTTCTTCGGCACATGCGTGGTAGAGCGTCGCTACCAAAAAAATCATCTATATGCAAGAGCATGAGTCAGCTTGCAGGCGTGTTCTTATCGTACTTTGAAATACACTAATTTCTCAATTTGAAGTGGATGCACATATTTTTCTGAATTTATATTAAATTTAATGGCATTTTTCTTTTAATAATAAAACAGACATGTTTGTCAACAACGTTTTATAGTGATTTTGTCAATCTCAACATCCATCGATTTAGTCGTTTAAAGGTGCTCACATAGATAAAGTGTGTATTGTTTGCGTAAGGGGTAATAAGTGTGTCTATATATATAGAGAGATATGCATGTATAAAAATGTAATAAAAACAAAAATAATCCGAATTCTAAACGGCGCATTAATTATATTCAGTTTCCGGCTAGAGCTCTCATTCGCTTCCTCTCGCGTACGGTATAGCACATACATACATACAGACACAGCCCGGCCCGGGCTGCAACTGGCAACGAGCATGCATGCAGAAGGGCAGAGCACACACATTAGACGACACACTGTTTTGGCCTCCAAAGTCTCGGCTTTCCGGAGGATTCTGCCGTAGTTTGCGACTACTGGTACTACCAACCATATACGTATAGTTATATAAATAAACTCTACCAAAAAATATAGTATATCCACTTAAAAACCTGAGCCAGTGGTGGTCGGCTCCCTGCGCAAAGCTAGCAGATTGGTGTTCAGTACACAAGCTACATGCCTATGGCCGTGTTTAGTTGGCCCAAATCGGGAGGTCCAAAATCTGCACAGTAAAAGATTCTCCACTGTAGCATTTTATTTGTATTTGTGAATTTTTGTCCAAACATTGACTAATTAGGCTCAAAAAATTAGTCCCGCAAAGTACAACTAAACTGTACAATTAGTTTTTGATTTCATCTATATTTAGTACTCCATATGTCGGCATTTTGATGTGATAGGAAATCTTTTTTTTGTATAGTAAAATTTAGAGAAAAATTTAGCATCTAGACGAGTCCTATAAAGAGAGACGCACACACACAGAGCAGGGAACGGGCGGGAGGCGCTAGTCTGTGAGTGATGCTGGGCATCACGTGCAGGCGCTGTGCTTTATTTCCGGCTGGGCACCGCGCGGCAGGCATAATGTAAGCTGTGAGAGCTCGGTTGGCACGTACGGGAAGCAAAGGCGATCAGGCTGCTGAGGTGTTGCGTTGCGAGCATATCCCTTCTTGGCCTTCGCTTGAGGATCACACTCGCGGATCAGAATCGGAGTAGTTAGACGCCCGGCAAGGAATGATCGGCCGCCATGACAGAGAGTACACTGTATTGGCAGGCAGCTTTAGCTTTATCTAGCTCCATCCGTGATCCGTCCCTATCTTCTGCGGGTCGTCGATCGTTCCCTGGTGACGTGGCCCTGCTAGAGGATTTGTGTCCGTGGTTATCGTTATCCGCCCGTAGGACACCAACTTTAGGCCATGCCCATTCCCCAACGACCGGATAGTGGCTTCATCATGCCACGCACAGAGAAATCTTAGTTGGAACCAAATAGTAATCCCTCCATCCTAAATTACAAGTTATTCTAGCTCTCCAGAAGAGTCAAAGTATCTAAAGTTTGACCAAATTTATATAATCAAATAATAAATTTACCATACCAAATTGTATCATTAGATTCTTCACCAATTATATTTACATATCACTACTACACAAAATATTTTGCGAGACGTTTTAAAATTGGCCTCAGAGGTGGGCGGACTTTTAAACCGCCTCGGTTAATGCCTAGGATTAACCGAGACGGTCATTTTTTTATTAACCGAGGCAGTCGCAACCAACTGCCTCGCAAAATCGATTTACCGAGGCGGTCAAAAAAGAACCGTCTCCTAAAATATATTAACAGAGGCGGGCCTTATACCCCTATTTTCAGAGGTAGACCCCTTATAAAGCCCGCCTTGGTTAATATTCTCGAGGCCCAGCAAAAAGCCCATATCAATCCATATCGGGTTTATATATACAGGAGGAGAACTAGGGTTTCACTCACTTCCCCCCCCCCCCACTCAGCCGGCTGATGGACCAGGGTCCTAGGGGTTCCACATAGAGATTATTGCTCGGATGGGCCTTGGGCTGGCCCACGATCTGCTGAAGGACACGAGACAAGGTGGCGTAGAGCTATTCAAGATCAACTTAGTCGGCTTACTAAGAAAGCTAGATTCTGTAATAGGACTAGAACTCTTCTATTGTAACCGGCCAGGACTAATGCGTGCCCCTAACCTCTCTCCTATATAAAGAGAGATACGATGCACCCCCCTTTACACACAATCATACCAATCAATCCAACACAAAAGGCAATTCGCCGACTAGATGTAAAGGCTATTACTCGATTACGAGGGCCCAAACTAGTATAAACCATCCGTCTCTTTGCGTTCACCGTCGTATTCCGCGTATGTCGAAGCCCACCAACCATCGTCCCGGGTAACCCCGTGACGAGTTGCCGACCATCCAACACCGACACTGGCTCTCCCTCACTCTCACTCCCCAGGCCGATGCCCCTCAGCGCGCCCTCTCCCCTTCTCTCCCGACACCCCCCTCCCCTCTCCTCCCGGTGCCCCCTCCCCTTCCCTCCCGTCGCCAGATCTAGGCATGATGGCGCGGCCTCCCATCAGATCTCGGAGGCACGGTGGCAGAGCTCGGTGGCGCAGGGGTTGGGCTCGATGGCGCAGCCTCCCGTCGGGCTCTGGCGGCTCGGTGGTGCGGCCTCCCGTCGGGCTCCAGTGGCGGCGGGACTCGGTGGCGCGATCTCCCTTAACCTCTCTCCTCCCACACACTGCTGGAGGCCACAAGAAGCATAGGGCGGTGGCCACCACCAGATCCGGTGAGGATGAGCTCGATCCGATGAGGACAAGCTCGGATCTGAGCGGTCACCGCCAGATCCGACGAGGAGAAGCCCGATCCGGCGAGGAGGATCTTGAATCTAGCGAGCGGGTATGGCGGTGGGGATCAGTGGCGGCACAGATCCGGCGAGCGGAGTGGCGTCGCGTGGATGGGCTTGATGGGCTTATCCACGGGTTTTTCTTTTTTGTTTTTTATTCGATTAACTAAGGCAGGCATTGAACCGCCTCGGAAAATATCCAATTTACCGTGACCTTTTGACTGAGGCGGTTGCCATGCCCGCCTCGGTTAATCATTTCTGCCCGCCTCGGTAAAGTTTTTTTGTAGTAGTGTATTATACCTTTTTGTAATTCTCTTTGAGAGCATCAGTAGAAACCAGAGAGGATTTCCCCAACATGATAGGCATGGTATCTTCAACTTTGATTGAAGCATAGATACGGTTTCTTCTTTAGGCCAGTTTCAGTGAAAGTTTCATCAAAGTTTCATTTGCATGGATTTAATAAACTACCACATAAGCACTTTTTAATAAGGTGGCAATGTTTTTAAGAAGAGAGAGAAGAAGTGAGTTTCATGAGGATGAAATTCTCTTGACACGACTATCAACTTTCTATGAGTCATGAAACTAAATGTCTATAAAACTATAAAATGAAACTTTTCATTGAGAGTCGGTGTTTCATCTATGTTTTATTTTATTCTATATCATATGCCAGTCTTGGAAATAATGCCTTGAAACTCTTCGTTGAGACTAGCCTTGGAAATGGTTTTTTAGTTTTTGTCCTTCTTTCCTCAATAAATATATTGCCACATCAGTAAAGTTCAATAAATAGAAAGATAATAAATTGACAGAGAAACTATGGTAGTGTCTGTGTTGGGAGTGCTCTTACTAGCAGATGAAATGGAAAGCTATACAGTTATGGTAGAACCTCCTAAATTATATGGCCCACATGTACTTGTCATTGTCTTAAAGACCTCTAATAACCATACATGTGTACCACATAACTTAACAAGTCTGTCGGGTGTTCTCGGGAAACCCGAATCGTCCACGTTTTTACAACTTAAATAGGATCAACAAAGGAGTAACTACAACATTACAGCATTTGCTACAAAACTTACACCAGAGTACGGAAGAATAACAACAATAGATTTACAAATCATGATTAAGTTATTTTTTTTACAAACTTAACTTAAATTGTGGAAGTCGAGTAGAACTACAGAAGACAACTTAGGTAGAGCACCTAAGTTAGGAGAGGACAACCTGATCACGTTGAATCCACTGACATGACCTAATTAGCAGCACCAGTCAGCACCTGCAACAGGGGTTAACAAACCCTGAGTACTCAATTGTACTCCGCAAGACTTACCCGACGAAAAGAAAAGAGTACAAGGATATGCTGGCTTAAGGGAAGTAGTGGAGCTAGAAAAGAGAAGTTTTGCATAAAAGCTTACTACAAGTGGATCCTTACTTTCAATGTTTTAATTCATCATTAATCATTAACAGAATGTAAGTGATCCTAGTCTACATCAGATAACTCATACAACTTCTTTCTTATTCTCCGACCAAAGTTCCACTTATTACTACGATGTAGGTCAGTTGATCGAGTCTCCTTAACCGAGGAGCAACGATGATTCGAATCGATTATACCCAGCTGGAGATCTCTAACCACACGACATATGTAGGACTTTAACTGACATATATCAACCTTCACTTAGATCCTCTAAAATGTGACCGGGTCCAGCGCCACCCGAGAGTACAGTACACTTCCAATCCAGCCCTTAGCTACGAGGGTACACACTACTCTCGCCATCTCTCCACTCCCAGTGCGTGGTTGACCGTTCATATGATGGCATTACCGAGGTCTTAGGCTTATCGGAGCATGCGGTCAGTTGCAAAGTCTCAAAACACAGGCGGACCTACAACGGTATGGTCCTTAACTGACACAATCAGAGACACTACATTGGGACTCCTTTCTTGATGCAAGTCCACCGATCGATATCAAATTAACATCATAATTTATTCATTCAGATGTTCCACAACAACCCTCCAAACTTTGTTAAGCATTTTTAAAGTTTTCTCATTAAGCAAGGCTAAACATACTAAGCATTTTCAAATAAAATAGTAACAAGGATAATATTAAAGTATCAAGAATGATAATGCAGTAATTAGGTTATCACTCAAATCCTATTACTGAATGCGACAAAGCATTAACAAAGTGAAGTAAAGCTTTTCAAAACACAAGGTAATGCATCCGGACCTTGCCTTGGTTGACGGGAATTTTTGGTTCTCGGTCAGTGCCACAAATGTCAAATCCCACCTCCACGGACATCGGCTCTTCTTCTCGGACGAGTTCAACTTCGGTAATCTCCTCGCTTACGGGGAACTACACGCGATGATAATGTATGCTCAAAATGATGAAGTAAGAAACATGTTGCTTGATGGATGCATAACAAGACTAAGAACTTGAGTACAACTTTCCTTCGTGGTACAGTTGTAAAACAACCGAACCTACCCTAACCCTAGCCTAGGGTTTCCTTAGGTTAACTACTTCATTAATTACTTTCGTTAAACACATGAAATAATACCAATTAAGCCCTAACAATATGATTAAGAGAGTTTAAACAACCAATTAAAGATGCTAAAGGCCATTAAATGTTAATGACCCAAAGTCAACACTCAATCACAAAGTCAAACAACCCTAAGTCATTAAGCTCTAATTACATGATTAACTAATTGATTAATAAAGCATAAATTAAGTATAACATCACCTTTATCTAATTGAGCCCAAAATTTTATTTTAGGAAGCTCACAACATAACTAAGTGGTAAAACCATTTTTACAATTTTTGGATAATTAATTGAGCCTAGAAAAATTACAGAAAAATCATTTATCAATTAATCGAGCTAATTAATTAACTTAAAAAAGTAATCCAAATTGGCATTTCATATTTTTCCTAAATAGTACACAGTACAAAGAGGCTTCACAAAAATTTTTACCATTTTTGGATCTCTAAATAATTCACAAAGAAATAAACAAAAACTGATACTATTTAAAATTTAAAAAAAAAAGAAAAACAAAAATTCATCACAGGCCTGCTGCTCCCTTCCTTCTCCTTGCTTGGCCCACCTGGCCCAACCGCGCGCGCACGCCTCTCTTCCCTCTCCCTCTCTCCTGGCCTGCTTCTCCCCATAGCCCGGCCCAGCAGACCGGTCCGGCCCAGCAAGGCTAAGCTGCGCCTCTGCTCTGGCCGATGGCCATGGCGGTGGCCGGCCGACAGCAATCTCACCGGCGGCGACGCTTCTGCGAGGCGGAGGTGCACCAACATGACCACCATGACCCCATGAACTCACTCAGGCACTCAACATGACAGTAGACGCACCGGAGAACCTCCTCCGCCAGCCATGGCGGCTCGGTGCCGGTGGCGTATGGTGCTCCGGCGAACGAGACCTGTAGAGGTGAAAATGAAAGCGTCACAAGCACCAGAGGCTCACCACGAACATGACAACATGACTGCTTGAGGCAGAGGTGCGACGGAGGTGACTGGCCACTGTGGCGGTTTGCAGTGGTGCTGCGGACGGCGCTGGAGAAGATGACCACACGAGGAGAGGCTACGGTATGCGAGGCGGTGCAAGTGGGTTCGGGAGCTACGCGACAACCTAGCGGAGCTGGTGATGCAATCACTCAAACTGGAGGCGACTCGATGGTGGCAGCAGTGAGCGGCGGAGCTACGACGGCGGCGGTCGCGAAACAGAGGAAGAAGAAGACGATGGCGGCAACTCAGGCTTATAGCCGAGGCAAAGCAGCTCCAAGGTGACACGTAGAGGCGGCCTAGCCATACCGAAGGAGCTGTTGGCTGTCGCGGGCGTGCCTGGAAGCCGGCCGAAGGCCGGCGGTGGCAAGCAAGAGGTGGCGCCCTGCCGTTGGAGGCCGACTTCAACTTATTTATGAAACTGCCACTGACTCAATTTTACAAATTACTCTCAAATTTTCTATAAAAGTTGAAAATATGTAAAAAAAAAGTTGCTCAATTTTTAAATCTCTACAACTTTCTCAACATAAAGTTTTTCAGATTCAGCTTAGATTTTCAAATTTGAATTTGAATTTAAAAGGGGACATTTTCTGAAAATTGGTAAATTCAAAATTACTTTAAATTTTATATTAAAACTTTAAAAACTCAAAATACCAAAGTTGTACATCTAGGTAAGACCTACAACTTTGCTATTCAGAAAATTTTCAAATTATGCCTCCATTTTGAAATTGGAATAGGAAAATGAAAAGGGGTCAAATTTGAGATTTGAATCTTTTCAAAATTACTCCAACTTTTATACTAAAACTTTGAAAACTCCAAAAACCAAAGTTTACAACCTGGCCAGATCTACAACTTTGCTTTTTGGCCCACCCCCAAAATTTGCTTAGATTTTGAATTACACAAAAAGGGGTAAAATAGGGTTTTTGGAATTTTAGGGTTTTTGGGAAACATTTTATCATTCTTTTTGACTAAAATATGACTAATTATTCATCCCTAATAAAACATTATTTCATGTGATAAGCAACATGGCATTATTAACATATTAAGCATACTAGTAAAAACAACATATCAAATTGCTATTGAAACATGTGAAACGTGTATATGAAACATGAAACATTATAAAGCTATACTTGAAACTTTTCCTTGCAACATAAACAGGGTATTTGAAACATATGCAACATATAAACCTTACATGGGAAACATTGTTTAAACAACACATGTAACACATGCAACATGACTAAAGTAACTTGTGCAACATGAATGCATTTATGGCATGTCATTTGATGTTTATGCTTGATGATGCTTCATAATCAAGTTTTAATTGTTTCTTAACATCTGGGATGTTACAACAGTCTAAAAGGTTGTAGAAGTGTGGCATTCACACGCTAATTATTGGGAGATGAAACACAAGCCTTTGCATGTTTAAGGGAGGAAGCATTTGTACACAGCCGAAGCATTAGTATCCCTGGTTAAAGAAGACTACATCAAGGGCGGAACTAGCACAAAATTTGAGTGGCAGTCTTTTACTGATGGACCTCTATAGCTACATGAAAGAAGGCATATTTTTATTGAAAACCTAGAATTTGAGTGGGGGCACATGCCCCCACAACTTGTGTACTAGGTCTGCCTCAGCTACATGTACTCTAAACCAGCCCAGCATAGCTGAAGTTAGACAAGAGGCGATATGTGTCTATTAAACTTACTGAACTGCAATTGCTTGCCATATGTGATGGCGAGCCCACGGTGATCCAAGCGGCGTGAGCTCATCGGCGCGCTTGAAAGGTCTTGATGGCTAGAGGGGGGGTGAATAGCCTTTTAAAAAATTCTACAAAGACAAGCTAAACAAGTTTATCAATATAACAAGTAGCGAGATGCGAGTTTTGCTTAGCCTACGGGGTGTATGCAAGCCACCTAACCAATTCACAATTCTAGTATATTTGCACTCAACCGCACAAGTCAAACTGAGAAGGTAACTACAACTATAACTAGCTAGCTACACAAAAGAGCTACTCTAGCAAAGCTAACAAGCTAGCAAAGATAACTAAGAAAGTAATACAAGATAGAGTTAGAATGGTTTCACCGAGGGGCGAAGTATTGAGCCAACCAATATGATCAACAATGAATACCAAGACAACCGAACACCGGGATCAATCAATCACAATAAGAATGATGACACAAAGATTTATCCCGAGGTTCACGTGCTTGCCGGCACGCTAGTCCCCGTTGTGTCCCTTTTCACCACGTGGTTCGGTGGCTAATCGGTCTCACACCGAGCCTCTCAAAAGGCGCCACAAGAACCTACCAAATGGCAAAAGGTTGCAATGACACGAGCAATTTACTCACGTTGCCTTTGGCGCTTCGCCGAGGTAGGCACAAACCCCTCACAAACACCGGAGGTGGCCAAGAACAATCACCAACTCTTGCCAACGCCTCCAAGCTGCTCTAAGCCGTCTAGGTGGCGGCAACCACCAAGAGAAACAAGAATCCCGCAGCAAATCAACCACCAAGTGCCAACTAGATGCTATCTCACAATGCAAATGCACTTGGATCACTCAATCTCACTTCGAATATGCAAAGAAGCAAGAGAGATGAGTGGGAGGGGAGTTGCTTAGCTCAAAGTGCTCACAAGTATGTCAAAATGTCCAAGAGTGAGAGCCTTGAGCCGGCCAACGAGTATTTATAGACGTACCACTTCGAATATAGCCGTTAGGAACGAGATCCAGCTGAAATCGCGCTGACCGGACGCGCTGGTCTATCTGACCGGACGCGCCGGTCACGCAACGGCTCTTTTTCGAAACGCCGACCGGACGCGCTGGTCGCAACGACCGGACGCGCCGGGAACGACCGGACGCGCCGGTCCCGTAACTGACCGGACGCGCTGGTCAACCCTGAGCCGCGCACAACGAACCAGCGACCGGACGCGCTGTTGAACTGACCGGACGCCACAGTGCCCGTGTCCGGTCGAAGTCCAGTAAGCTCCCTGGACGACCGGACGCGTCCGGTCGCCTGTGACCGGACGCGCCTCGCGTCCGATCAACCAACTAAAAAACGCGCAGACACTGGACACTGACCGGACGCGTCCGGTCACACAGTGACCGCGTCCGGTGCAGCGTCCGGTCACCACTGTGACCTCCGTTCGCTTCCGTTTCTTTTCCGTTTGATTTCTGACTTTCGGCGTAGTAGAAAATAGGCATTTCATTTCCCCGAAATCGCCTGAATCCCGCGCTCGCACGCTCGGCGGGAGGGAGAGAGGACCCCAAACCCTCTCTACCGCTTAAACTCCAACGCCATCGTAAATGTGCTAACATCACCAAGTGATCAACACCATGTGCAAGTGTGTTAGCATTTTTACAATCATTTTTTGAGGCGTTATTAGTTCTATCCAAATGCATATGATCATGAAATGCACATCTAGAGGCACTTAGGAGTTCAATAGCCGCGTCATTCCCCTCTTTATAGTACGGCTATCTATCCTATAATGTAACCACACCCACTAGGTGTCTTGGTTACTAAAACACAACCCTTAAGCATATACCTTTACCTTGATTACATAGGGTTGCGTCCAAATCCAAGTGTGGCCATTATGATCACCATGTCCATCTTGCCACCAACCTTGGAATGTACTAATCCTCATATGCTACATACAACTTAGGCATAGGATTAGTACTTAGGCATTGTCACTAATTACCAACACCAAACATAGGACTTTCAGCGCTCTGCACTCAACCTGACCAGAGCGTCTCCGCGGACATCCATGTGGGGCGCTACGCTTGCTGGGTACGTGGTGGCATCTTAGTCTTAGCCTCACAGGTCAGTAGCCGCATACAACTCTGGTCTCTGGAGAACGACGGGCATTGAACTGTGTATGTGCTCTGGAGCCATATGGGGCAAGCAATTGCGGTATGAGGGAGAACGTTTTTGAGAAAGGCCTCAGTATGAGCGAGAACACTTTTGAGAATGATCAGAACTTTTGTTTGTTTTGATGTTGGGTTATGCCTCTAGGTTATATAGGCTATATAGATTTGCATCTGGCATGTAAGTAATTTTGTATGTAAAATAAAAATTAGGTGTTTGTGTAGCACAGGGGCTTAATCCCCCATATCACTTTAAATCTGAGCGGATGTGTACCATGGGGTTAGAGAGCCTCCAAGAGTATCCAAAACACTCTCTTAATCTAGGATTTTTTGCAAGATTGAAAAACCCCATCTCCTACAACTCCCAACTAAAAGGTCCTAAATGTCTATAAAAATTCTCTACAAAATATTAGAGCAAAAGGTTATATAACTAAATGGCAACAAATGCTTTTTGCCCTAGCTCTAATAGGGTTGTAAGCCACCTATCCAATCTAGTCAAGTATGATCTCTAGGCACACAATTGGCTATGTCTCTACTCTCTAAACTAGTGAGCTAGCAAAAACTAATACTTCTAACAAGATAACTAGCTAGCTAACTAATTCTACACTACACAAGAGAGCTACACTAGCTACAACAACTATCACTACTCAAGTATATGAAAGTAGGTACAAAGAGTGATAGAGATGATATACCAAACGTGGCAAGAGACAATATATGATTTGAAAGGACCGATTCGATGCCTAGAGGGGGGGGGGTGAATAGGCTCTACAAAAATTCTCAACAAATATTAGCACATAAACACACCACTGAGCAAACCCGGCCTGGGTGGGGTGTGATCTTGACCTAGCTGACTTGGGGTCTGAACCTGGCCTAGTCGGGTTGTAACGGCTGCCTAGCCAGGTTGTCGAAACTTCCGACACCCTACGCTCAAAAGGGGGTTTTGAGCCTCCTCCTTTTCTATTTTGATGCAACTTGGTGTACGTGTGGCTTTCTTATGGGTATATGAATACTTTCACACACCCCCTGCAAACACAAACCACACCACCCGAGAGTAGCACAAGCAAAAATACAAATAAGAATATGTGATATGAACAAATGCAAGGCAAACCGAATGGGAGACGTGGAGATTTGTTTGACCACAGTTTGAAACAGTCAAAGGTGCCCTATGTCTCCGTTGTCGAAGCCGGCGAGGACCCAACCAAGCTCAACTCGTGGCCAGACCTAAAACGGTCTCTTTCCACCAATTCCACTAAGGAGTCTTCTTTCCTCTTTCAGCGGGAAGACTAGCCCTTCTTACAAGGCCACCACAGCAGCCCACGCACCCTCAGGTGCTTGCCGGTGTCACCTTGCCACCTAGGAACAAAGTTCCAAGAAAAACAAACGCAATGAACCAAAGATCTTCGACTTGCTCAAGTGCTCAAGAATGGGACAACTCTCACAAGCTTCTCAGTTCACTAATGCCACAAAGGTTAGCTCACAAAGCTTGGGATCACTCTCTAATCAAGATTTGGCGTCTCTAATCAAGTCACTCACAAAGAGAGGGAGAGGAATGCCCAAGGGCTATTTTGGTCATGGATGGAGAATGGGGAGCTTCAACAGCCTCAAATGGGAGAGACAGAGTGGTATTTGTAGCCACCATCCCGAAACTAGTCGTTGGGCCTCAGTCGACAAACCCGGCCTAGCCGAGATGAAAATGTGGCCTGGCCGAGGATTCAAACCAACTAGCCGCTAGGGCCAAACCCGGCCTGGCTGGCCACCAAAATCGGCCTAGCCAGGATCTAGACCTAGCCGGCATCCCAACCTGGCCTAGCCGGCTTTTGGCTGGGTAGGGAGCAAGGAATTCTTCTCACTCTCTCTTGGATTTTCTCTTTAGGTTTTTCTTGAGCACCTTTACTTGTCTCAACCTTTAGTGATGCTTCGCTCTTGATAGTGTGGCAAACTCAACTCAACTAAAATAAAAATAAAACTTTGATCTCCACTTGAGCCTTTCTTCATATCAAATTTGATTGCCACTTTGATCATTGAATTGTTGAGGGTCTTCATCACTTCAATTACTTAAGCTTGTCCATCTTTAGCATGTGACTTGTGTTGAAGGTTTCAAGTCACTTTGAACATTTGATTTGATCTTCCACATTGACAACCATCACTTGATTAGTGCCTCAACTAAATGCAAGTAGATTCCTTCTTCACTTTTAGCTAGGTCCATTGACCGCCAAGCCGTCGCTTGCCCTTCACCTTTCGCTTAGTACCTCAAAGTGATCTCCTTGCTATGTTCACCAAATCAAGATTAATATGCCTTGTTAATGCTTCAAACCATGATTTGGATACAATCTCATTTGCATTGTTGTCTTGTGCTTGAACTAGATTGATTCCTTTTAAATCTTCCAAGCTTGACAACTATTTCTTGTATGTATTCTTGCAAACTATATAGTTGAGACCAAACCATATGCAATTACTTATGTCTCATCTATATGATATCACACTAGCTTGCAAACTCTTGCTTCAACATAAGTCTTGAACTCAACATATAGATATATATGATCACAACACTGAATATGAGTCCAACAATTGATAATAGACCTAGGACTAAACACCTGCAGTCTCACAAATATTATTAGTCCCTTAATCGTGTTGTCATTAAATTCAGCAAAACCCACTTAGGGCCTAGATGCACTTTCATGATCACCATGTGAAAACCAAAGAGCCAATTTACACATAATTTATCCCGAGATTCACTTACTTGTCGGCAAGCTACGTCCTCGTTGTGACGGCCGATTCACTTAGTGGTTCGCGAGCTAATTGGCACAACGCCAAGCCCAACAAATGGGCGCCGCAAGAACCTGCACAAGATGAGGGCTCTCAATGTCACGAGCAATCCACTAGAGTGGCTTTTGGCGCTCTGCAGGGAAATAAGCCCAAGAACCCCTCACAAATCACCGAGAGATGGCCACGAACAATCATCAACTCGTGCCAATGCTCCTCTACTGCTCCAAGCCGTTTAGGTGGTGGCAACCACCAAGAGTAACAAACAATCCCATAGCTCACACGATCACTAGTGCCATTAGGTGCTCAAACTCTAAGCAAATGCACTAAGATCACTCAAAATCTCAACTTGGATGAACAAATCAAAGGCTAGATGGGTGGGAGGTGTTGGAGTATCCTCACAAGGTGTATCAATGAGTTAGAGAGCCAAGAGAGTAAGCTAGAGCTGGCCAACACCTATTTACAGAGCCCCAACAAGTCACATACCCATTGGCTTCTTCATCCTGATTTCTACGCACTAACCAGACTCTCCTGCAGTGGTCACCAGGGTCCGGTCACTCTCCGAACGCCACATGTATCGACCGTTTGAATGTTACCGTTGGTCCCGTCGCAAATGAACTCCGCATCCAGTCACATGACTAGACTCATTCGTCCTGAGCGTTCGATTACGAACAGAGAGCTCCCAGAACGTCAAAATGCCGACTGGACTCGTTCAATCACCACTGACCGGACTCTTCTGCAGTGACCGGACGCGTCCGATCACCAGGGTCTGGTCACGCTCCAGCCTGTGACAGCGTGCCAGCCTATGAACAGTGCGAGTGGCGTGTCTGGTCGCTGTCCAGTGCCAGTGTCCGGTCGTAGTCACCTCTCTGTGTGCGCCTAGGGTCATTGACCGGACGCGTCCGGTCACACCTAGTGACCCCCATCTCTTCTCCTTTTCATCCATTGTGCAAATGTGATAACTCCGAGTTTCATCACTTGTGTACGTGAGTTAGCATTTCACAAACATATTTTCTAAGGGATGTTAGCACCCACTCGGTCCTAATGCACATGCATGAGTTAAATCACCTAGTGGCACTTAGATAACTGTATTAGCCATGAGATCACCCCTCTTAATACTACGGCTATCTATCTTAAACCCAATCACACCCTTAGCTCTATGATGGTGTCTTGATTGGCAAAAATAAAATCCTATCAATACCTTTGCCTTGATCTCCATGGATTTTATTTTTCTCTTTCTTCATTTCCAAGTTGGAGCCTTGATCATCATCTTCTAAACATCTCATCACCATGGTCATCATCTTGCTCCATCACTTGGACTTGGACCATCCTATCTTATCAATCACTTAGACAAAAGGATTAGTCCAATAGGTATCATCAATTATCCAAAACCAAACTAGGGCTTTCACCAACCCCACCTCCCAATCTTTTGTAAAATTTGGCTCTTAACTTTAATCAACTAACATTTAGACCATGTGATCCAATTAGATTCTTATATCTATACCTACAATATTAAATAGCTAAAATTTCATAAAGAAATTTTTCGTCCACCTCCTCCATACTACTCGGATAGTGGAGAGTTTCTTTGTCCCGTTTTTTTAGTTGACTCGGACTTATGATCCACACTCATACGAGTTAACAACTCATGCCTAGCGATGATGGATAAAGGGTCCAATTCTAATATGTTTTGGGCTGCACCCCCCATATCTCGTATGTGACCCGAACTCATTATCGTGGGTTAGATTCCACATCAGTAAGGGTCAATGTGTGTGCCTCCGGTGACTTAAGAACTTAAAACACAAGGGGGTTTACCCTGGTTTGGGCGTCTAAGCTCTACGCCCAAAATTGGCATTCTTCGTGTTATGAATACTCAATCGAGTTCTTACAATACACACACAAAGAGAGAGATGTAGGGGCACTATGCTACTGTTCTCCCAACCCTGGATTGCTCGGGTGAGGATCTGATCAAAGGCCGAGGTCGGATCTAGGTTTTAGTGGGTCTAAGTTGATTGGTCATTGCTCAATTAGTTTCCTCCCCTTCTACAGGAGCCCATGCCTCGAATTATATACCAGGGGCTATGGGAGTACACATTCATGAGTTTTCTTAGGGTTTCAAGTCCTAAGCCTCGGTCTTCTGGCGGTTCCGGACATTGTCCTTCGTCTTGTAGTGGGGGCGTGACAACGTTCCAATTGCTCCTGACATCTCCTGGCACCGTCTGGAGCTAACCATCAGGCACTTTCTACCGCCTTTTTGCCATCCCAAGTTTTCCTTCTCGTGGCCTCCATCGCACGCCAGGATCCCGCCCACGCGCACAGGGGAACAACCAAGTGGGCCCGAAGGCTTGCACGCAACAGGCGCGCGGGAGTCATTGTCATGATGTGACACGCACCAGGCATGAATCAACACCGGAAGTGGAGAAAGAGCTCTGGCAAGGACTGACGCCCTGCTGCTCTGCCCATGTGTCAAGCTCCAAATGCTTGATAGATTTTAGGGTATAATCTCAACGTCGGTCGGGATTGGAACCTAGCTAGATCCAAGGCCAAGATGCACATGGCGGTACTGCCTTGGTTGTTGCACCCTGAGGCCAGGAGCCTCTCCGGCTTAGCCGAGCCCCGAGACCTGGGCAACCCAAGTGCAGACTTAGACTGTTGGTTAGTTTTCAAGTGTTGAGGTCTTCTCTCGAAATGGGCCTTGTGAGGCAAACAATGCCATTCATTAATTAGCTAGAGGGAGCGCGTCTAATGAGTGTAGCCCTCGAGCCCCTGGCTTATTAAGAGAATCAGTTAAGGGGTTAATCGGACTACCCATATGTTTTGTAAGAACCCTCATCATCCGCGCTCATACAAATTAGAACTGCTCCCATATAGTGATGATACGAGTTTGATTACTAAATGTATTGGTTTCGTTGTAACACAAGGGCACATTTTCTAGTTTATCTTAATGAGGTAGCTAGCGCTATATAGTTTCCTCTTTTTCCTAATTCCTTTATTTCAAATTATACTTAGCGAGCCAAACTTCTTACTCTGGCGAAATTTGTATGCTAACATTTGCGATACTATAAATAGATAATATATTTTACTATCAGCTCAATAAAAATATTTTAATGTGAATATCTTAGTGTAATTCTTTGGGAACTTAGTTAAAATTAAAAATGACTTAGAACAAAACTAAGTGAAGTTATTATACTTTGGAGCGACAGATCGAGCAAGTATTAGACGTAATCGGAGGATTGTACGTTCGCCCTAAAAACTCAGACCTATGTTTGCGTGGGAATGCCGCGGCGCGCCGATTTGGGGGTGAAACTGAGGTCCAGTTTAGTTCCCCAAGAATTTTGCAAAATTTTTCACATTCTTCGTCACATCGAATCTTTGGACGCATGCATGAAGCATTAAATATAAATAAAAAATAAAACTAATTACACAGTTTAGACGAAATCCACGAGACGAATCTTTTAAGCCTAATTAGCCTATGATTGACACTAATTACCAAATAACAACGAAAACGCTACAGTGTCCATTTTGCTAAATTTTTTGCATCTACTCCCTCCGTCCCATTAAAAGCGTCGCCTGGGAAACGTGTTTGTGAGGGGGACATGTTTTTCCAATGACACTCTCAATGAGACGGAGGGAGTAAACATGCCCTGAGCTCCTACACCGAGCGAATTCCGCGTGCAGGGCGGGTGCTTAAAAGACGCCACGCCCACGTGACGCCCACGCTCTGCGATATCGCTGTGGCTGTGTGGAGCAAGAGTACTGTACATTATTATCCCAGCTGAGCGGGCGGTCCGGCGTGGCGTGACCATGCGTTGGGGGGGGGGGGGGGGGGGGCGGGCACTGCACGGTGGCGCCGCGCCTCACGTGCGCCCTCGGAACACGTGTCAGAGAGCATCGCCGCGCGCGGCCAGGCCCCCGAGAAGGCTGCAACACCGCCGCACGCCCCCACCTCACGTGCCGCCCTCCTGCGCCCCTGCCGACGTACTCTGGCCCGGTGCCCGCCCGGTCGGTCGTCGGTCAGTCGCCCGTATAATAAGTAGATCGGTTTTCCACTGTGCGCGACACTGATTTGGCCGCTCTAGTTTTAGCGGCAACTAGTTCCGTGTTCCACGACCCGATCGCGAACAGGTCGCGGAAACACGGCGTTCCCACGGGGAGAAACGCCTGATTCCGAGTTTCCGACACGGATCGGACGAGCGGCCGGGCGATCGAGCTGGTCGATCGCCGAATTCCAATCGATCGAGCTGCGGCGGCCGGGGAGCGGGGCAGGCCCAGGCGTGCTGGGCACCGCATGATTAGCGATTGGCCACGCGGGGGCGGGGTGGGGCGGTCCATGTCCATGCATGGATCTGCCAGAAAAAATGGCAAAGCGAGAGGCGCCAAACTAAAGGCGGCACGTCGGCGGCCGGGGGGTCCCTGCTGTGCTTGTGCTGGTGCCTCCCTGCTGCTTCCTTGCTTCCTCCACGCGATGCATAAAGCCCCCGACCATGCGCTCTTTAATCAGTGTTGTGTGGGTATATTAGCTAGCCAGCGTAGTAAGCTAAGCTGTGATAGGTACACGAGGACGGCCGGCGACCGGAAAGTTTTTGCCTCCACTACACCTTGTTTTGGGGATGCGATGCTGTCATGTTGCTACGTACTGTACGCGCTCGTCGTCAACGCATATGCAACCATGCATGCTGATCGATCTCCATATCCTTGGGTGATGTGCGATCCAATAATATATTAAAAAGGTGCATATATTACGTAAGTGTGTAGTATGCACCATATGCAACACATGCGGGCCAAAAAAGAGGAGTAAATTGAGGACAAAAATAGAGACCAAATGATATGATGCCATATATGGTCCACTGGCCAGCTAGGCTGAAGTGAACTGGTACTAGCTAGTACTATGTCGTGCTTGACGACAATATTAGCGCCTCCCTAATCTCGGTGTTCGTTGCAATTGAAGCGAGAGGACCATGCTTGGAGGAGGCGCCACCTTTTGGTCGCCGCTAGCTTTAACAATCTATGTGCCCTGCGTACGTACGAGTAGTACACAGCTTTTCCAGTCCTGTGATCTTTGACTGTTTGCCCCGCCCCGTTGGGCGTTGGAGTATACGCTAGACCGCAGGTAGCATTCAGCTGCTGATCCATCGTCTGGACTCTGGACGCCCGACCTATAGACCTAGGAGTACAACGAAACCGGCGTGTGGTGTCTGGTGTGTGAGGGGTGTTTAGCCACCCAAAAACTTTATATCCCATTTGTTTGAAGACATATATATATATATAGCATTAAATATAGATAAAAAATAATTAATTACACAGTTTATATGTATTTTGTGAGAGAAATCTTTTAAACCTAATTAGTTCAGTGGGGATTTCATGACTCTGTTACCAATGCATCTATATTTTGGAAACAGTGCAGAACAGTTTCATCCCATGAAACTCTCTTTACTCCCATGTCATCTCTCTCTTCATGCCACATCAGCCTATTTAATGCCCATAAAACTCTGATGAAACCCCACTGACACTGGCCTAATTAGACACTAATTGCTATAGTTACATATGTGCTACAATACCCTAAAAACATTACAGCCCCTAAACTAAACAAGCCCATCCACGGCACTTCATTCATTCTTCAGCCGGAGGAGAGGACTGCTGCAGATAAACACGAGCTGACACTTGACTGCACATTCTAGCATTGCCCTTGTTTAGTTCCCAAATTCAACACCCAAATTCCACTATGTAAAAAGGAGATTCCCCATCACATCAAAATGCCGGCAAATGCATGGAGTACTAAATGTAGATGAAATCAAAAACTAATTGCACAGTTTTGTTGTACTTTGCGAGACGAACATTTAGAGTCTAATTAATCAATATTTGGATAATTTTTTGCACTAAAAAACAAAACGTGCTACAGTGTTCACGTAGACGCCGAATCCGGACGCCGACTCCGGATCTAAACACGGGCATTGTCTCAGCGGCCAGCAGCCAGCACTTTTCTGCATAATGCCGCACCATGTCGTCGTCGTCGTACCTAGCCATCTCTGGAGCTTTCCTTTCCTGGTCGTCCGGGGATGTTCAGTTTACCCCTCTTGTCCATGTGCCACGCGACCATGCATGCATGTTACTACGTTGCGTACTCCGTAGCGGGCATCTGGACTTTTGGGGTGTTGTCGTTTTCGCCCTCTACGGCGTCTTTGTTGCCCCAACCGGTACGGTAGTCACGCCCACGGCTGAGACTGAGAAGATAGATCGCTCCACTAGCAAAGCCCTTTTTCAAGCACCATGATCATTGAGCCGCGGACGCAAATGCTCACTTGTAATCTACTACACACATGGCGCCAATGCAAGCTAGCAAGTAAAATAGCAGAGTAGCCTAGCTAGTAGCCAACTAGCCATGGTTGTAAAAGGGAGGAGAGAAGAGACGAAAGCAGGCCGCCCAAGCATGCATGGCCTGTGCAGAGCCGGAACGGAGGGCAGGCGCCGCAGCCACAGTCCAGAGACATCCGTGAGGCACAGCAGGGGGCTGCCATGCATGCGCAAGCACACAGGTCGCAGGCGGCGCCGCGGCCTACCCGGGCGGGCTCCCCTCCCGGCCGGCCCCTTTGCTTCCAAGGCGGTCAAGGATACCGCCCCGGCCACCCACTGCCGCGCCTCCACCTGTAAGACGCAGCGGCGCCACCCGCGCCGTGGAATGCTAGTACGCAGCAAACAGCCGCGCGCGCCATGCAAACACCCCACACCCCACCAGCAACGCCAAACAGCTAGCCAAGACCACTGTAGAGAGCCGAGCCGCGGGCGGACGGCGCACGGCGGCGGAGTCCTGGAGTGAAAGCATCTCTCTCTCCTCACACTACATGGCATATACGTACGTATGGCTCCTCGAAACCAGCATATAAATATACCGCGCCTCGTTCCCCGTGCGCGCTCTCTCTCTCTCTCTCATTCTCTCTCCTCCGTGTGCGAGCGCCGCGCGCGGAGCGAGCTGCCGTGTCCTCTCCTTCTTCTATTTTATCACCCTCCTCCGCCTCCCCAGTCTTCACCACCACCACCGCCACCGCTACTAGCCAGCACGGTTTCTCACCTTCCCCGACCCCGAGCTCGGACAAACTCACCTCGACACCCAGAAGTTACCGCGCGCGTCTCCGGTTCCCTGCTTCTCACCGCGCGTCATGGACACCTCGCACCACTATCCATGGCTCAACTTCTCCCTCGCTCACCACTGTCAGTACCGCCCCGTACCTCTCCTCCCTCTGTCCATCCATGCATCTCAATCTCCCCACGCGCTCTTGTACTTCTCTTTGTAAGTTTATTTCTGCCATTAACGAGCTCCAGGTGTTCTAACTTCCTTCTCTCTGCATGTGTGTTCGCGATCGATCGAGCAGGTGATCTCGAGGAGGAGGAGAGGGGCGCAGCCGCCGAGCTGGCCGCGATAGCCGGCGCCGCGCCGCCACCTAAGCTGGAGGACTTCCTCGGCGGCGGTGGTCCGGTGGCCGCGCCGGAGGCGACGGCGCCTGCGGAGATGTACGACTCGGACCTCAAGTTCATAGCTGCCGCCGGGTTCCTGGGCGGCGGCACAGCTGCTGCGGCGGCGACGTCGCCGGTGTCTTCCCTCGACCAGGCCGACCCCAAGCTGGCCTTGCCTACCGCCGCCGCGGCGGCGGCGGCGCCGGAGCAGAGGAAGGCCGTCGACTCCTTTGGGCAGCGCACGTCCATCTACCGCGGCGTCACACGGTAAGCTAGCTGTCCCAGATCGATCTATTAATCCGTGGCGATGTAAACCTTAAAAAAGTCTCTTTGTGTTTGGATGTTTCTTATTATGGACTGCTATACCGTGAGGCTAGCTATCTGCATGCAAAGTTGCACCTGGTGCTTACTTGGTCTCTAGCGTAGTGTCCATATCACAGGCATGCCTAGTTCATACTTCCATGGATTAGTGGATGCAGAAAAGTTGGGGTTTGTTCATGAAAAAACATTATTTTGACGTTTCTGCTAATTTTCTCAAGCCTTTGTGTGTTCATATAATAATAATACTATTGGCGAAGCAAGTGATCGGTGATTGTAAATAATAGGACTATTTAAGTTGTTTATTATTCTCTCTGAAATAGCATAATATATAGATTTATCTTCAGTTTCTCAACATTTGGAGAATTTTGCCAATCTCTCCGCTGTTCCTTTTTCTTCCCCCCAAGCAGTTAAGCACTGTATTTGACGAGTTTTGGCTCACTGGAATCTTAGGTGATGTGATATTTTTGGTGATTTCTAGGCACCGGTGGACTGGCAGGTACGAGGCACATCTGTGGGACAACAGCTGCCGGCGTGAAGGGCAGAGCCGCAAGGGCCGCCAAGGTACTACATCGTCAGTCTGTTGCATACTATGCCTCTGCTATAAATTTGTCTAGCTACTCACTCTCCTTTTTCCATGTCGGCTTGGTGCCAATACTTGCTGCTTGATGCTTCTGGTGTTCAGTATATTTAGGTAAGAAAACTGAAATAAACTTCAGGTTTTCATTGTCCATGTAGCATCTCATCAAGAAGCATCATATTGATGATGATTTCTTTTTCATGAAACTGAAGGTGGCTATGATAAGGAGGAGAAGGCCGCCAGGGCTTATGATCTGGCGGCATTGAAATACTGGGGTTCTAGCACCACCACCAACTTCCCGGTAAGCACATAGATAGACCTTCCATTCACAACTAAAAAAACCAAAAAACACTGATGCAAGTGTGCAGTAAACCATCAAGATGATCTATATGCTGGATGTGTCGTCTTTACGGGGCAAGAATTCTTTCTCAGGTTGCTGAGTATGAAAAGGAGCTCGAGGAGATGAAGACCATGACTCGGCAAGAGTTTGTTGCTTCCCTTCGAAGGTGATGACTATTCTCTGATTCTGTAACAATACTCCTTGCAGATTTCATTTTCAGATAGTTCAATGCATGCATTGCTTTGATCACAGGCATCATATGCATGCTCCAAATTTAGAGCTTTTATCAGTCAAGTGTCTTTTTTTGACAAAAGAGCATACATTGTTTTGTGGTGCAGGAAGAGCAGTGGATTCTCTAGGGGTGCTTCTATTTACAGAGGTGTAACCAGGTGAAAACCCCCGCTTGCTCTCATCTTTCAATTGCAGTCATGCTTCAGTTTGTCCTTCTACATGTTGTCTAAAAGTTTCCTTGTCCATGCAATCGTCAGACATCACCAGCATGGGCGGTGGCAAGCTAGGATCGGAAGGGTGGCCGGAAACAAGGACCTCTACCTTGGAACATTCAGTGAGTATATACATACCCTTTGGCCTTTGCATCTACTAAACGATGCAAATTTCTCAGCTATATCGACTTATTCAATCTGGAAGCTCCGTGAATCCACAATGCCAAAATCTTCTCATTTCAGCATGTTACTGGTAGAAATACAATACTGAGTATTTGTGTAATGCAAAACCACATGGTCGTCATATATGAATAAAAGCTGCTCATGCGGTTTCCTTTCTCAAAATGAGACAAGTTGGGATCAGTAGTCAAAACTATTTTCTTGGCTCAGGTTACAATATACACTAACACCTTGCACGTAGGCCCCCCTCTTTTTCAATGATTTGTACGTACAATCCTTGTAGCTAGATTCGCCTACATATTTTATGTAGGTCAAGAACATCTACTTTGACCAGATGTACGCATGTGTAGCGCCGGGTTTGATTTGAATTTGTCATCTTTTGCCCCATGCATGATGGGTTTGGGGACTTTATGCAGAAGAAAAAGAGGGACCGTGCATGCATTTTGCTTGATTGCATTGCAACCTGATCGAACACTTCCTTTTCTTTGTGCACTGCGTGCAGTAACCTGTGTTGGATATTTTGTTTATTGTTGCCTCTCGGTTTTCCGTGTAAAGCACGTGGTTGTGGTTAAACTATTGTACGTTCTGAACCTGCCATTACTGTCCTCAATTTTTTTTTACTAAGCTGCTGTCCCATGCATGGTTCTGTCAGCTTATATTAGTCAAAACATCCAAGATCTAACTAGATGCTAGTGCTGTAGTTGCATCCATTGCTTTCACCTGTCGCTTATGCTGAAATTTGGCTTACGCTAATACTTATGAAATGTTGTGAGAAGAAAATACTATTCCATTTTTCAGTTTTTTTTTTTGGTTGGGACGATACTTTCATACTCCTTGTCCCATCTGTTTCACAAAAATGACTTCCTTTTCCTTTATGGCGGAACAGCAGAAATTTTCCAGAACTGATGTTGCCTTCTATACTATTCATTTAGGCACCGAAGAGGAAGCTGCAGAGGCCTATGACATAGCGGCCATCAAGTTCAGAGGCCTGAACGCTGTTACAAACTTTGAGATCAGCCGGTATAACGTTGAGAGCATAATGAACAGCAACATTCCAATGGGGAGCATGTCGGCCGGTGGCCGGAGCAACAAGGCACTGGAGTCCCCTCCATCGGGCTCACCTGACGCCATGCCCGTCGAATCCAGCACGGCGCCGTTGTTTGCCGCTCTTCCAGTGAAGTATGACCAGCAGCAGCAGGACTACCTGTCGATGCTCGCGTTGCAGCACCACCAGCATGGGAACTTGCAGGGGCTAGGGTTTGGCCTCTACTCCTCCGGAGTGAACCTGGATTTTGCAAGCGCTCATGGCACGGCTTCGTCGATGGCCCACTGCTACGTCAATGGTGCCGCCTCCTCACATGAGCAGCATCAGCACCATCAGCAGCTGCAGGATCATCAGCAGCAGGGTGAGAATGAGACGCAACAGAGCTCCAACAGCTGCTCCTCCCTACCATTCGCCACACCGATCGCTTTCAATGGGTCCTATGAAAGCTCCATGACGGCGGCAGGCCCCTTTGGATACTCCTACCCAAATGTGGCAGCCTTTCAGACGCCGATCTATGGAATGGAATGATTCGGGGTCGTGGCTGGCTGCTGGCCCTGCTGGCGTTTCGCATGTGCACAAGGGTAGAAAACATAAAGGGGGTGAAAGAGAGGTTACCAGTAGACAGTAGTAGCATGATGGAGACATAGGAAGCAGCGAGCAGTGTGCTGCAGGATACACTGACGATCGAGCCAGAGACGGGGAAGGAAGAAGACTCGATTTGCTAACAACAAAATGATCGTTGCAGCTAGCTATAGCACATTTGCGTTTCCCTTTTGTAGCTTTGTTCTTTTTTCAGCTTTGTTGCCCCCCAGCGCCCTGCATGGTGCATGCCTTGAAGCTTTGTCTTTCTACTGACATGATTCTGCAAGTGCCATCATAGCTTTAGTCAGCCCTGTACAATGGAAGCAGGAACGTCGTCTTTGATTTGTAGCTTTCTTTCTCCTTTGTTTTTCTTTTTGTGCTTTACTTTCTTGTCACTTTAGTTTGGCCCCCTGTTCTACTACTATGCTTCAGAGGGGATAAATGTTCAAGCTCCTGTCTTGTACTGAACAAGTTCAGCAAACAGATATAGCAGTATGTAACTCTGAATCAATGTCAGCCTTTCGTATTAATTTGATGAATCTCTCCCAATTTACTATCTAAATAATGCATTCATACTACCACCATTTTGTCTACCTCGAATCTACAATTTCATATTCTGCTGTTGATTTCTCATTTGTAGCATTTCTGTGTACTGAATCTCTAAATAATGGTTGTATGCCTTGCCTTTGAGTACCGAATATCCAGAGTGAACGTCATTTTGCTGTTGATTTCTCATTTCCAGCATTCTGCATGCCTTGCCTTGGAGTACTGAAGAATCTATAGACTGAACGTCTGAACAAAGGTCATCGTAACTTTTTCAAGCATCTAAGCACAAAACCAGCCCTGATTTTCTTGAGAGGAAAAAAAAAGGAAACAGTCCAAAACAAATGGACTACTACTATTTTTGATCCTACTAGAGGGAGTTCTTCATCGAAAGGGCAAAAAAGAACAGATTAAAGAGGTGTGAAACTTCAAACTTTCAGCAAGCCGTCTCCGTGGACGTACGACGCAATCATTGGTGTCATCCTTTGCCTCATGCTCATGCGAGGAAGCAACATTCCGCTCCATACTTGGTTGCGTGTACAGGGAGTTGTGAGGAAGTCTCCTCCTATCCGGCTTGCCGTACGTCGGCAGGGAGCCAGGGACACATGACAGCTTGTAAACCATTCAGGCCTTTTGCCCTCGGCTTTTTCTTCCTATGCTCCGGTCGAGTGGTCGACCATGCTGCCTTCAGCTGTCGAACAAGCAACGACGGTGTCGCGTAGCGCTCGCCGCTCGGTTCGCTGATACTACGTGGTGCCGTGGTGGTGGTAGGCTGGTACGCGGGCAGGTGGCAGTGGTGTCGACCTGCATGCAGCAGCACGTGGGCTCTCTTGTCTGTGTACGCGAACACGACCGCCGCTGCGTCGCCGTCGCGTCGCGTTGGGCCGGACCATCAGTAGCCCAACTCCGAACACACATTTTGGTTTGGACTTTGGACACATGGGCAAGGCCGCAAGGGGAGGGGATCCAATCGTCCGTGGTCCGGATGTTGCGGGACTTAGGCACCGAAAGACCAAATGGGCCCAACTAACGTATCGTGGGCCGTGGCGCCGGGACAGAACGTTCGGCCGTTACCGGACACCGTGCTTCCGCTTGTTCCAGGCTTCCGGAGCTAGTCTCGTGGGCTCGCCAACAGTGCACCAGCGCAGCCCACGGCCTTTGACGCACTTCTTTATTTGCTAGTGATCGTCTCAATGTGCCGAAGAGTATCCGACAAGGTGATCTCAAGATCTACGGATAGGTTATCCAGGAGATCAATGTGATGAATGAAGGTTTTAGTAGTGTCGAGTTTGTACATGAGTAGGGCTCAAACACCGGTGCTCATAGAATAGCTCATAGCTCGATTCATGCTGAGGTGCTCCCTCAACTATAGATAGTGGTCGTCTGATTTTTCTTTCTAATCTATAAAAAATAATTTTTTAACCTCTCTCAACTTTTAAAAACCGCTCACTTTTGCACCCTAATGTTTTTTTGCTGATGTGGCGCCACGTCAGAGGAGGCAAATAGGACTAAGTTGAAAGTTAATGAGATAAATCGGAGTATTATAAAAAATATCTAAAAACTAATAAATACGTTCCTTGGTCTTTGAACCAAAGATAGTTATGCTTTATATACCGGGAGGGAGGGAGTATTTATTATCACATATATAGTGTAGATCTAGTTTTATAGAAACCAAATTAGTTTTACCTTTTTAATTAATACTTATGTGATTTATTATTATACATTTTTAGAATTTAATAAAATTCTAAGAAACAATTTTGCATTGGAAACCCTAAACTATTTCTAAATTCATCTAGATTTTCCTCTCAAATGTGGTGCTATTCTCCCATGTGAACCACCGCGCAACGGACTCGTCCTGTTACGTGTGAGCACGAGGCCTGTTCGTTGGGCCCACGATCGCTTAGACTAATGGGCCACGTTGTTCCTTCGCTGCTGCAAGCGCACACGAGCGGGGCACAGACGCGTGGCACGCACTCACGGGCAAGTGGGGCGAGCGTTCAAAGGGCAGACGATTCCCTTCAATATTTTTTAGGTGTAAATAGATTGTCATAGACCCAATTTATCAGCTCGACTCGTCATCTTTGTGAAAAGAAAGGAAGAAAAAGTAGAAGGAAGGACGAGAGACTCCTGCTACTATATATATATATATATATATATATATATATATATATATATATATATATATATATATATATATATATATATATATATAGAGAGAGAGAGAGAGAGAGAGCTATTATCCTACAACTGGCTACAAAATAATTTATTCTGTAGCTACTTTTGAGTTACGATAATTGCTATGCTAATTTACAAGATTATAGTAACTCCTTGCTATGTGATTTACTATAATATTATGGTAAATATCCTCATGTGTTATAGTAATTCAACTATTGTAAATATATACTGACATTGTCGTAAATTAGTATATGAAATTATCGTAAATAGAGGTGGCTACAAAATAACTTATTTTGTAGCTAGCTATAGAGTATACTCTCCCTATATATATATATATATATATATATATATATATATATATATATATATATATATATATATATATATATATATATATATATATATATATACACACACACGTCTAGTGTTTTTCTTTAAAGGAAGGACATCTAGAGGGATTTAGGAGAGAGATGAGAGAGCCCATCGTCCCTCAGAATGGGATGATGGATGTCTTCAAGAGTTCAAGTTGCTCTAACGAAGGGTGTCGGCCGCAGCTGAACAGTGAACAATGAACAGCACCGCAACGGCCGTGTCAGAGCACGCCAGGGCAGCTGGTTCGCCAACTGCTCGCACCTTCCTTATCCGCCAGTAGCTAGGGCCGTGTCAGAGCCTAGACCTTGTTTAGATTGCAAAATTTTTGAACTCTGGGTATTGTAGCACTTTCGTTTGTATTTGGTAATTATTGTTCAATCGTGGATTAGCTAGGTTTAAAAGATTCGTCTCGTGATTTACTACTAAACTGTGCAATTAGTTATTTTTTATCAACATTTAATGTTCCATACATATATCTAAAAATTAATGTGATAGAGAGAGAGTGAAAAAACTTGGAATTTGGAGGCAATCTAAACATGGGTTGGGCGCTCCTTTTCCTTCCCTCCCGGGGGCTCCCTGTCGTCTGCTAGCTCCACCTTCACAACCGCAGCATCGTCTCGACTCTAGCACCTCGAGTGATCTCTCCGGTGGAAGCGAAAATCCGCGCGCATTCGACGTTACCCTCCGTCCGGTCACACAGATCCGGCAGCGGCTGGCTGGTGCACACAGACACAGTGCATCGACGCATCGTTCTACTTGTACACCCCTCCTAGTCCCCTGCCCGCGGGTCACGTGTGCACATGACACGGCACGGCGCCATGAAAGCCCGCAGGCCGGCCAGCCACGCCCGGGACGCGACGCGACAGACGGTTGACATGTCACGCTCAGCCCCAAGTGGCAGTCGCGAAGTCACAGGGCTCACAGTCACAGCGCAGCAGCGCACGCGACACGCACGCGCGAACGCAGCCGGCCGCATTCATTGGCGCGCGGACGGATCCGGGCGATCGCTCGGCAAGGGAGGGCACACGGCAATCATCAGCGACGCCAGGCCGCCAGGCCGCCAGCGAAGGAAACACGGGCGAGACGAGAGACCCCGACGAGGCCAGCCCAGACAACCACAGGCCGCGCTCCCCGTCCCGTGGCCCGGACCCAGGAGTACAAGACGGCACGCACGTCCCCTCCTCGTCCTCCTCTTCCTCCGTTGGCGGCTGGGCCCCGACCGACCCCGACCCGTGTCCGGTGTTCCTCCCGCGCCAGGACCGGATAAAAGGGGGCTGGGCCGGCCGCCGCGACGGCCTCGTCGCTCGCTCGCTCCCCCTGTCTCTGTCTGTCAGTCTTTGACACCACAGCATCCGCCTCCGTTTGCGCTGTTGCCTGCTGCCGCCCTCCCTCCCTCCTGCAGTCCTGCTTGTGCTTTGCTCGCTAGTCGCTACGGCTACGGGGGCACTGCCATCCACAGTGACATCGAGAGCGGCTCAGCAAGCGCAGCGTGCGCAGACACGGCAGCGGCAGCGGCAGTCTCTCTCTCTCTTCTCTCTCGCTCGCTGCTCGGCGTCCAATTCAATGCGCAACGGAGCAGAGCAGCGGTCTCCACCATTGTCTTGAGCTCAGCCATTCAATGCCCGCCCGCTCTCGCCCTTTCCGTCTTCTAGCTGGAGCTGGGCACTGCCATTGCTGGGCTCCTGTTTCTCTAGGTGGATCGGAGTGGGAGATGAATTACCTCCGGAGCCGGAGCCTGAAGCGGCTCCTGTCCCTCGGCCGCCGGAGCAACGCCGACGAGTGCGTCGACCCGCCGCCCAACAAGCCCACCTGGAGGTGCTTCTCCTACGAGGAGCTCCACCAGGCCACCAATGGCTTCCACCAAGGTACAGTAAACCATCGCCTGCCTCTGTTTGTCTGTCCTATCCTCTGCTGTTCACGCCGCCGCGCGCACCCTTAATTTTGCTTCGGCAACTGACATTGCCTTTTCCACACGCCGCACTACCGCAGACAACATGGTGGGCAAGGGCGGGTACGGCGAGGTCTACCGCGGGGTCCTGGACGACGGCCGCGCCGTCGCCGTGAAGCGCCTGGCGCCGACGGCCGCGGCGGACGAGAAGAAGGAGAAGGACTTCCTCACGGAGCTGGGCACGGTGGGCCACGTCCGCCACCCCAACGTGTCCGCGCTCCTGGGATGCTGCGTCGACCGCGGCCTCCACCTCGTCTTCGACTTCTCCACCCGCGGCTCCGTCTCCGCCAACCTCCACGGCAAGTGCATCCTGTCCATGTCCTGATGTCCATCCGCCACCCGCCACCTAGCGACCATGCATGACAGACACTGGCAGACACCGCCAGTTCGTCCACCGCCCACGTACACGCGTGCTGTCGCTCTGCTCTGTGCCGCCGTTCACCATCAATGAATCGTGCGCAGACCTGAAGCTGCCGGCCATGTCGTGGAAGCAGCGGCACGGGATCGCCGTCGGCACCGCGCGCGGGCTGCGCTACCTCCACAAGGGCTGCGCGCGCCGGATCATCCACCGCGACATCAAGGCGTCCAACATCCTCCTCACCGCCGACTACGAGCCTCAGATTTCGGACTTCGGCCTCGCGCGGTGGCTGCCGTCGGAGTGGACGCATCACGCCATCGCGCCCATCGAGGGCACCTTCGGGTGAGCGACGCTTGCTTTCCACGTACTCCTACCCTGTTCTGTTCATTGGACTCTGTGACAATAATGCAATGCAAGCTGGCGAAGAAGACGCTGACACGGAGGGCAATGGCAATGGCATGGGCGGTCGCCACGCCACCTCCTCTGTACGTGGTGATGATGACAGGTGCCTGGCGCCGGAGTACTTCACGCACGGCATCGTGGACGAGAAGACGGACGTGTTCGCCTTCGGCGTCTTCCTCCTCGAGCTCATCTCCGGCCGGAAGCCGGTGGACGGCTCCCACAAGAGCCTCATCGCGTGGGTGAGTGTCCACTGTCCAGCCATCCAACAGTAACTGTGCGTGTGCCACTTCTACAGTTTACTCATTTCGCTGTGGCTTGCCGCTTGATGCAGGCCAAGCCTTACCTGAGCGACGGCGTCGTGCAAGGGCTCGTGGACCCGCGGCTCGGCGACGGCTACGACGCCGGGCAGCTGAGGCGGCTCATGTTCGTCGCGTCCCTCTGCGTCAGGGCCGCCGCGGTGTGGCGCCCGACCATGACACAGGTGCGTGCCTACCGAAACAGACAACTCTCTCGCGCTTTGCTCTTTTGTTCTGGCTGAAACTACTGCACAAACTTCAGATTTATTTTACTGGTTTGAAATGACAAGAAAAAAAAATGAACTGTCCTTATTGTCACTGCAACAAGTAAATGCACATTGCTCTTTGCCTTCAAAAAGGGTAAGAAAAATTCAACCACTTACTATGACTCAAGCAGTGCAGATAGTAGTAGCTTTGGACAGTGGGTGGCCTACTTGTTCTAGAGAATAGGATCCAGCTAAAAATATTTGTTCTAAAGGGTGGTACAATGCCCATGCCTTGGGTAGGGTGGGTCTGACTGACAGAGCCTAGCACCCCGGTCGTTGAAACGCCTGGGCCACCACCAAGAAAATCTGCATCTGTGGCCTCCTTTTTTCTCATCTTTGAAAGATCAAGGGGCTGTTTGGTTGCTGTCCATCGCTCGCCACGCCACAACTACGGCTGCCACGGGAGCTTGGGCAGTGTTTGGTTCGTGAATCAGTCGTGGCTGCCACAAGATTCTCCGGCTCGTTCCTTTGTTGATTTTCGCCACACTTGTGGCGGACGTTTCCTTCGCCTAATGTTCGGCGACGCCACAACGCATGTGGCTGGTGTTGGCTGCAAACCAAACAGCCTCCAAATTCTCCAACCATCGTCTCCTTTTTCTCGTCTTTTGAAAGATGAAAAATCTCCAACCATCATCACAGTGGACAAAAGCCGGGGACATCTTAATTCCCATCTGGTGGTCTAATTGACCTGTTGCTTGATCTGGTAACTAAACGATGGAATTCTCTGGGTTTCAGCAAAGGACAATAATGATGCCATTACCCTGAAATGGGCAACAAACAACTTTAGGTTTCTTCAAGTATAGTGATAATCATACACCGGAAAAAGACCAATAATTCTTCCTTTTTCTATGAAAGGTTGTGGCCAAGATTTTCCTAGAAGTTTTCTGCTCACTTCTAGCAAAACCGAAAAGCGTACAGTTAGGTCCAGCAGTTCTATCATAGTACTACCATACAAAAATCGGGTGAACAGCGGCAACACAACAGAGGTTAACGGCTGGTGCAGAAATGTTCCAACTATGTGGTCTGAGAAGTATCACAGTATTTTATAGTATGAATTGGAAGTTATACAATCAGATGAGGTAATGGTTTAGTTATATACTCTGATGAAAACATTAGTTTGTTATGTCTGGTGCTAGGTAGCTATCCCACTTAGGCATAATTCTGCCTAGTCTGTTTGAGCTTATTAAACCAGATTATCCGTATATGCTTCGTCTAACCAGACAGCTGAGAGCAGCCTAAAAACAGCAGCAGCATATACTAGTACTGTATCTATATCATCCACTTGTTGGCTGCTACGGTTGTTAAATACCGCCACCGCGTGCCATGTCTGTTGTGACAGCAGGGACTTGGTTCTTGTTTAGCACACTGGCATTGGCATCTACCGACCAGTTGGCAAGTAACACTACACCCAACCTGATTGCATAGGGCTTGTCCTACTCTATCACAGTGTGGTGAGATCTCAATTTTTAATGTAGGGCCTTGTTTAGTTACCTTCCAAATTCTAAATTTTTACACTCTCTCTCCATTACATCAATCTTTAGACGCATGCATAGAGCACTAAATGTAGGTAAAAAAAAACTAATTACACAGTTTGTCTGTAATTTGCGAGACGAATCTTTTGATCCTAATTAGTCCATGATTGGACACTAATTGCCAAATACAAACGAAAGTGCTACAATAGCCCAGATTGCAAAAAGTTGCCATCTAAACAAGGCCTAGAGCTGCTTCACTAGGATCCCACAGTGTACTACTGTATTCTTTGTGGGCGCTCACATACTGATAATGTATAGCACCAAACAAAAACATAGCATCAACTTGTGGATGGGCAAAATCATGCATGCATCCATTGAGTTGAACTTGTGGGATTGGGATTGGGATTTGGGATGGTGGCCTGAACACATCAGTACATATCAGTATTGACCTTGTCTGAATAATGTTTCCCAAATTGCCTAGAAAGATCTCTTAGTTTCCTCTTTTCAGCTTGGGCCCTAGACGTATTAAGCATACCAAATAAAAAGTTTAAGCACGCATTCTTCACATTCTGTATGGCAAAAATTTAGGACTATTAGGAGTAGAGTAGGCCATTGGAACCTAATTATTTTACTAAACTTCAGAAGCAGACAAGGGTTTGGTCACATCTGCAGCATGGCCGGTTTCTTGGTTGTAGGAGGGGCATAGGATGCTCTGTTGCCTCCTACCTTCTCCCCTACCATTTCTTTCTCTCCATTTGATTTGGTTCACGGGAAGCCCAAGGGCGAGGTGAAGTGGGGGATGCAGGACAGCTCAAGAACACAAGCCTTGGGGCAAACGTACAGAACATGCCACCCCAACAGCTATATAAAAGACCAAGTCTACCCTAATCAAAGTTGAGCCCATCAAAGTTTAATCATGCCCTTACTTTATTCATAATTCATTGTGCCATCAGCACATAAACAATCGCCCCACTGAACTGATGACTGGTCACTGCTACTCTCGTTACAACTATCAGATAGATGCCTTGCTTCAGAAGCTGGTTACAGTGTATAAGCAGTGCTTGGTAGCACATCAGTATGATTTATTTATTGAGCTGTTCACTGTACTTATCCAAGCAGAACGATGTTGCTGTAAAATCCTATTTACTGTAACTAAACAAGCATCTGTCTGCATAAAAACTTCATTTTTCACTCAACAAAATGTTTAGATGTGCATTAGTATTCCAGTTATGCGTTGCATTGTAGGGCTGGCCTTTTTTTCCCTATAAAAAAGTTGAATGTAAAATCCAATGGGCTGTACCAGCTTGTCAGAGGTTACTCCTGGACCTGGACCGGTCAATTGAAGCTCCAGTGCTCTTTATTAATTTGCCACTGTTAGTTCTTAACTGACTGGATTCACATGGCCATGGGCAGGTGCTGGAGTTATTGGAGTCCGGTGAGATTTCTCAAGATCAATGGCAGATGCCCGAGAAGGAGGAGCAAGACGAGCTGTGGGACTTCGACGATCTCGACGACTTCGAGGACGACGACGATGACAACTACGACGATGAATCCGATTCCCCCTCGATCTCCTCGTCGGCGTGCAGCATCCACCCCAATGATTAGCCCCAAAATATTTGCATCTGTCAGTAGATTATTATTATTATTCAACCTACTGATACGATCCTTGCGATTATATCAGTGTGTACATACACCACCCATCCCTATAGTAGAGAATAGTAATATGAAAATCCGGGAGAAAAAAGAGAGAGAGAAGAGGATTCAGATTTCAGGCCCGTGGTTTTCAGTTTTGGTGTCACCATCTCAGCTCAGCAGGAATCTTGCCCATCCATAATACGCCGTCCGTCCGTCTTAACTCCAGCAGCCGATCTGATCAGCTCCTGACAACGACGGATGTGTGCTGGTTTCTTCCCAAACCAGCTGACAGTTTGGCATGCCGGGCGGGCAGAGCCGGAGCCTGTGCGTCCCCAACAAACCTGAAACTGTCGTTGGTTCTTGGGCTCTTGGCTTTATTTCTGTGGGCGAGCCATGGATGATGCAGAGTCTGAAGAGAGACCCCTGCCCTGAATTGCAGGAGTCAGCCAGCCAGGAGCAGTTTGGCTACGAGCTATTAGCTTAGCAGCTACATGCTCAGAGGCAAGTCAGGTGGTGGGTTTCGGGTTCGGCTCGGTTGCCGTTGGTTAGTGCCCAAGTGCAGTTGGGCGGCCCTACCCTGCTACTACTGCCGGGCTGTTCAGGAGCGCGTCTGAAAGTGAGGTGATCAGTGAGCTAACCACGGGAACGGGATCGATCGATCATTGAGCGAACTTGAGACAGGAGATTAGCCTTTTCAGTCGTGTGGCGTGTGTTAGTAATTCGCAGTGAAACCATGCATCGTCGCCATATACAGCACGACTGAAACTGGCCAGATCGGAGGAATTTATCTTTTGCTTAGGAAATTTGTAACTACTACTACTCTACTATTAATGGCGTTATGATCCAGCCTGTTCGCTTGAGCTTTCAGCCGCTTATTTTCAGCCAGCCAGCAGTGTTTTTCTCTCACATAAATCAGCCAACAGTACATAAATCCTAACCGTCAGTTTGTCACTTTCGTCAGGAACAATGAACAGGTGATGATTCAGTTCACACATTCGCCAACCATGGCTTGCAAACAGCATCCGAACAGCTTGTTAACTAATACGTACCCCTACTTCTAATCAAAGCCGGCCGCCTTCTAAAGCACACGCTGGTCTCAAAAGAAAAATCTTCTGGAAACACATAGCTTACCTGTTGGGGTGTGTGTGTGAGATAGAGATGCCCAATACTCTGCTGGCCTAGGTGGCTAGGCCCACCACGAAACGCTTCCCCTTGTTTCTAGCTCTAGCTGCATCATGAGTTCATGACCCCAATTCTTTGCATGGCATGGACCTGCTAGCTGCATGACTGGTCGCTGCTATGCTAACCTACTATAGACCACTCGTTCGTTGCCAGCAGCTCCGGCTTCTCCCACACTGTAGCTCACTGACACAAGCCGAGGACCAGCACCAGCTCGAAAGCTCCATATCGATCGGCCACGCAACGCGCGCGTCAATGCATGGGATGGGCGCATAACCAAGCAGCACACCAAGGACGAAGCTGGACTGCCGGAGGGCCAAAGCCGCATATGCAGTGTAGGGGCATCGATCGATCGGCTGCGTGCGTACTGGAGACGCCTCCACACCTACAGTCCCCAGTGAGGCATGAACAGGAAAACAGTTGCGCCTGCTTGGGCATTCGTGGTGTACAGACAAACACACATCCATGACCATGATCCATCAGGGCTCAGGCCGAGGATTGAGCCGATCCAACAGTGCATCTGCATTGCACGGTGCCATGGTCCTCGACTCTTGCAACACCTAACGTTTCCATGATGCGGAGACGCGGTGCTCATTGGCCTGCCCTCTGGCGCTCCTCGGCCATGATCAGCGCGATGGACCAAGGCATTAGTGTAGTGTAGTGCCGTCAGTGTCGAGTTATACCCGTTGTTATTACCAGGACCAGCACCAGCCTATCTTAAACAGTCAGTAGCAATGAAGACGATGAATAATGCTGATAGCACTGTGTACCATGCATATATGTGATGTGCCAGGCTGCATGGCTTCTAGGAATCTACTCCTGTTACAGCTAGCCTCGTATCGTTTCATATCCCACTTGGCCTTGTTTAGTTCCCCAATTTTGGGAGGGATAAATCACTGTAGCACACTGTAGCATTTTGTTTTTATTTGACAATAATTGTCCAAACATTGATTAGTTAGGCTCAAAATGTTCGTCTCGCAAAGTACAATAAAACTGTGCAATTAGTTTTTTATTTTATCTACATTTAGTACTCTATGCATGTGTCGATATTTTGATGTGACGGAGAATCTTCTTTTTGCATAGTGAAATTTGGCCCCAAAGTTGGGGAACTAAACAAGGCCTGGATTTTCATGCAGAATGCAGTACAAAGTACTACCTCCGTCCCAGAAAAAATATAATTCTAGCACAGTATCATGTTTTAGTACCTTAAGTTTGACCGATTATAGATAAAAAAGTATCAATGTTTATAATACCAAATAAATACCATTAGATTAATTATGAAATGTATTTCATAATAAATTAATTTAAAGTCATAAATGTGAATATTATTCACTAGAAACTTGATCGAACATGAATAACTTTTTGTGGTACGTAACCCGTAGTTGCATTCTTTTTCGGACGGAGGCAGTACACTGAATAAAACTTGCAACAGCCTAGCATGAAACTCGTTGCAGGCTCATGGACATTATGAGCGTGGGCAACGACGCAGCGTACATGCAGGCGCAGCCACTAGCAACGCGGATTCAACATGCACAGTGGTTGACTGCGACAGAATGACCAATAAACAGAGTTGCACAACGAACGGTTTCATGCTGGTGGTTGCCTGAAGGACAGACAGTGGTGTAGAATAGCACTAGTACTGCAACGCTGCTAGCACGCACAACAGAGATGACTGCTGATGGATTCTCATTCTTCTTGGGCGCTGTTTAGTTCCTTCGTACTTTCAAAAAGTTTACAAGATTTTCGGTCACATCGAATCTTTGATGCATACATGAAGCATTAAATATAAGTAAAAAATAATTAATTATACAGTTTGGTTGTAAATCACGAGACGAATCTTTCGAACCTAATTAGCCCATGATTGGACACTAATTGCCAAATATAAACGAAAGTGTTACTGTGCTTCCAAAAACTTTACATGTGCAACTAAACACAGCCTTGATAGATTTGTTTATGTGATGGAATCTGACCTGTATGCTCTCCTTCGTAAGGGTGTGTTTAGTTCGCCAAAATTTTTGGCTTTGGCTATTGTAGCACTTTCGTTTGTATTTGTCAATTAGTGTCTAATCATGGACTAATTAGGCTTAAAAGATTCGTCTCGTGGTTTTCTACCAAACTGTGTAATTAGTTTTTTTCGTCTACATTTAATACTCCATGCATGTGTCCAAACATTCGATGTGATGGAGAATCTTGAAAAATTTTAGGAACTAAACAGCCCCTAATTTGCTTGTCTTGCTTGGAAATAAATGTAAGTATGATTGATTGATTGATTGATGAGTAGTTGAATTTAGTGTTGAACTTCTTATACAAATATGACATGTTCGAATTCAATACGGCTTAGAAAGTTAGAATACCTTACCTTTTTAATTAATATACACTAGACGGCAGGTCCTGTTTACTTTAAAATTTACGGCTTGGGATACGATATATAACAATTCTACTATAGTAGTTACTAAAAGAAGCCCATGTTTAGGAGGGCAGGACTTAAGATGACTTCTCTGATGTCTGAACCTGCATGTGCATGGAAACGAAATTAACAATCAAACCCATATTGTCATTTAGTTTTTGAGAAAATAAAACGCAGATCGGCCGGCCATGCCAAGCACGGACATGAAATTGCTTTTAAAAAAAACATGAACGTGAAAGATTCCCGAGTCTCTGGGCGGTGTGTTCATGCACTTCCAGACTTCCAGTCTTCAGATGTTGGTTTGGCAAAGCTTTCTGCCGAACAAAACATGCAACGAATTGTGTGAAGAGAAAATCAAGTTCAGTGCAGGCAACCTGCACTGCACAAAGGACAATAGCCACCGATCGACCAAGCAGCGTACAGTATCCAGGCAACTGATCCTGTCGGTAATCAGCAATTCAGCACGCATGGAAAGATTCTTCAGATAAGACAGCAGCGAGTTTATTAACTGACCGGCGGGGTATGTGCATTGTTCCTTACCACTGGGATTAGCTGTAACACATGTGCGCTTAAACACACAGGAGGGTAGGTGCAATGAACAGATAACCGAGTAGAGTAATAAGAGTAACTGACGACAAATGATAAACGGGCTGTTCACTTGAATTTATCAGCCATGTTACAGTATTTTTCTCTCACAACAAATCAGCCAACAATATTTTTAGTCATGGCTTATCAGCTAAGCGAATAGGGAAATTTTTGTGCTGACAGAGATGCAGCAATGGCTGCAAGCTGACATTTTGTTTCGACACCGTTGCTCTGAAAGAACGTGTTAGTCGCACGGTATTTTAGTCCAGGCACATACATCGTGTTCGTATATGTATCATCTCAGCTTCATTTCATCCGTATGGCTTGGTGTGTGATTTGCGAAAACAAAATCAGGCAAGATGCAACAACTTTGTGTACTGATGAAAAGAAAAAACTATGACTGTCTGTATCAACTTATCTTCCCTTTCTAACCGTAATGATGGTTATCTGACTTCAAATTTGTGTAAAGCGTGGCAAGTTCAGATTGTAATCTCATCAATTCAAACCAAAACCCAAAAAAAGAAACGTGACTATACGCAAAAGAAGTCTTGATAAACCCTTTGCTGATCGGCCCATAAATCCCAACAGTAACTTTCTTCCACACGTTGTGGGCTCGCTGCAAACCACGGCACCACGCGCTTGCGTCTCGGCCCATATAGCCCACAGACACATCCTTCCTCCACGTATTGGCACGGCAGCGGCGCCGCAAAGCCGAACAAACCAGAGACGAGAGACCCCAAAGTTTCCAAACCCCTCCTCGACCTCGGCCTCTCCTCTTCCTCTTCCGCTCCCAATCCTAGGGTTTTGCCCGCCGCGGCGCCGCACCGCACGCACCGCAGCGGGATGGAGCCCACCTCGTCGGCGTCGATCGCGCGGCAGACGTGGGAGCTGGAGAACAACATCCCCGCGGCGGCCACCGACCCGGACGCGATGGACGCGATCTACCGCTACGACGACTCGGTGCAGGCGCGGGCGCAGCAGGAGAAGCCCTGGGCCAACGACCCGCACCACTTCCGCCGCACCAAGATCTCCGCGCTCGCGCTGCTCAAGATGGTCGTCCACGCCCGCGCCGGGGGCACCATCGAGGTCATGGGGCTCATGCAGGGCAAGTGCGAGGGCGACGCCATCATCGTCATGGACGCCTTCGCGCTCCCCGTCGAGGGCACCGAGACCAGGGTCAATGCCCAGGCCGATGCCTACGAGTACATGGTTGAGTACTCAACCATCAACAAGCAGGTGTGCCCTCCCGTTTCTTCTGCTAACCGTAACCAGTTCATTGCTATTTCCGATCTGACCGAACTATAAAGTAGCTACCAATGCGGTATGGTATCTATGTGTCTGTTTGCGTTACTTGCTTAGATGAAATTAACTTGCTTAGATGAAATTAACTTGTCATGGATTTCGGCAATGCTGCTAATCTGGAACTTATCTGCCTTAACTGTGCTAGCACCTTATAGCCCTTGAATTAGTTGATTATCAACATAATGTAACTGACTTTGATTACTGAAAAATGTACGACTCCTACATGTTGCTGACGAACGAGCTGCTGTTTTTTTTTTCCAAAAAACTTCATTATATGGTCACATGGAATATACGGCATTCTTGAAATCTAAATTGAGCCATGTTTGTTCAGATTCATTACTTAATAATCAACAGAGAAAAACAGGTCTGTTGAATTGGACGCCCATGTGTTCAAATTAGATGTACTGTACTGTGGTTTTCAAAGGAAGTAACTGTTGTCAAACAGGAGTATGATAATATTGCTGTCCAAATCTGGCATTTGATTGGATTTGTAACACATAAATTGCACAATTTTTTTATGCATTCTTCTTGGTTTGGTTGTTTTGATGTCTTACTCCCTCCATTCCAAATTATAGGACGTGACGTTTTGGCTTTTCTAGATTCATGGCTTTTGCTATGCACTTAGTTAGATATACATTATGTCATAGCAAAAGCAACGTATCCAGAAAAGCTGAAATGTCTTATAATTTGGAATGGATGGAGAAGTTTGCTATTGTCAAACTAGATTATGATAGTACCATGCTGCCCAAATCCAGCATTTGATGGGCTTTGTAACACACACATTGCATTTTCCTGCTATATCATTCTTTGGTTTGGTCGTCTTGATGTGTTAGTGTGTGTATTGGTAATGTTGGTAATAAAGGAGTAAAATAAAAGTAGGTTACATAAGACCGGTGGCAAACTATAGTCGTTTTCAGCTGTTTCTTAGTACACATTTAAACTTGTGGAAGTATGGAATGCATACTCTTTTTCTTTATATCTCTAATTCTCTGTTTGCCCACACTACTGGAGTGCCAAATTTGTCTGGGAAGTACCTTGAATTTAGTTAACACATTTTGTCATCCTCCAATTTATGTTAAATCTAACTTCATTTGTTCTTCATTTGCATAGGCTGGAAGGTTGGAGAATGTGGTTGGCTGGTATCACTCACACCCTGGTTATGGATGCTGGCTGTCAGGAATCGACGTGTCAACTCAGATGCTTAATCAACAATTCACAGAACCATTCTTGGCTGTTGTGATAGACCCCACAAGGACTGTTTCTGCTGGTAAGGTGGAGATTGGAGCTTTTAGGACATACCCAAAAGATTACAAGCCACCAGATGAGCCTGTGTCTGAGTACCAGACTATTCCACTCAACAAGATAGAAGATTTTGGTGTCCATTGCAAATCGGTACCTAACTTCTTTGTTTGGCTCATATATGTGCTTTAGTTCTGTTCTAACTGTATTTCTTGCAGTACTATGCTTTGGATATAACTTATTTCAAGTCATCCCTGGACTCTCACCTCCTTGATCTGCTCTGGAACAAATACTGGGTCAACACACTATCTTCATCACCACTTCTGGGTAACAGGGATTATGTTGCTGGGCAGATCTTTGATTTAGGCAAGCATTTCATTTATGATGATATCCAGTTTCTATATTCAAATTATTATATTTGTTCTGTCCAGATAATATTTTGTACCATTTTGCCCTTTGCAGCTGATAAACTAGAGCAAGCTGAAGGCCAGCTGGCACACAGTCGATTTGGTGGTATGATTATGCCATCACAACGAAAGAAAGAGGTCAGTTTCTTCATCTGTGTTCTCTAAGCTAACTGGTGTGCCCATTGATGGCCAACACTTATGTTTTGCCCTTTACAAGGATGATACTGCTTAATTTTGCATGTCTATTGCCATTTGTCACCCAACAATTTCTATGTTTTTTTACCCCTTCTATGTTTTTTTTTTCAAATTTCAATAAACCAATAATAATGGGTTTGTGTCTGCTAACAAGTGACTAAGTGGGAAAATAAATTAATGAATCGAGCTTCCGAAGTTCTAATGAAAAGTCCCTATGAAATGCTGTTTCTGTTTTATGCTTCAATTGCACACATACGCCAAAATATCTTGTGATGATGAACTTGTTTTGTTCAGTTACTTACTTTACTGGGAGGACACTTCAGACCAATCTGTTCAAGTCATAAAGTCGAGTCGGGCATGATTAGTTTTAGTTGGTTTTCTAGTTGACCCAAGTTCGTTAATAAGTCAGTTTTTTGTACCTGATTACAAATCGAATTAACCCATAGGCATTAATGTCTTGCATAGCATGGAATATAGACTAGAGAGAATCCAGAGAACACAAAAAGATTGGGGCTAGATGGCTAGGTCGAAAACTGAGCTGCCATGTGTGTATATATTGACATAGGAAGATCTGACAAATGGTCCCTTAAATTTTGATATTTGCGCAGCAGCATATGTTATAGACCTTAATACAGCTCTTTTGTTTTATATATATGTTGTCCAATGCTGTCTTCAGCAAGAGGAGTCTCCACTGGCTAAGGTAACACGAGATAGCTCCAAAATCACAGCTGAGCAGGTTCATGGCCTCATGTCACAGGTGATCATTCTTTTTTTATTTTGTCTTACTCAAGATTAGGTTAACTCCATTTGGATCTTTGAATGTTGCCTTGATACTTATGAGTTATGATGATGCCTTCAGGTCATAAAAGACATCCTCTTCAACTCTGTTCACCCGTCAAGCAAGGCAAGCACAAGTGCTCCAGATTCATCTGGTCCTGAGCCTATGGTTGAAGCCTAAGAGTTCCAGCGAAAGGCAACATTGAATATTTGTGTTATGCCATCACTAATATAGTTGCAAGCGTAGCTATCTGATTCAGAACGCACAAAACAAGTTATATTTTGTGAAAACAGAATCATTATGTAATTATGAGTTGCCTTCATCCTGGGCTGCCACTGAGAGGGTGTGATTTAGGGCCTTTTTGGTTGCTGATCTGACAAAATTGCTTGGGCCAGGCAGCAATGTCAGTCATTGGATTTTGGAGGCCTGAGGCCTGGATGTGGTTGCCTGGACAGGCATTAGTTAGTTCACTTGCTATATTTCACTAGGTTTCATGGTATGTAGATCACTATGTTGGTCTGCCGTTTATCTGGTTCATGGTGAAATATTTTGCTCTCATAAGACTATATACTGGTGATATATTAGAAATTATTAGTTGAAGACCATGTGTTTGATCGGTATTCGAAGCTTTCATAACGAGGAATCATCATCTTAATTTAGGGCATGTTTTGATACCAGGGCTAATTATTAGCTAGCCAAAAATTAAGCTAAATTAGTTTTAATGCATCCAAACAGGTGGACTATTGTTTAGACAAGTCTTCAACTAGTTGTTAGTCAAACTAGCTAGACAATCATAATTAATTTGGGCTAATTTTTAGCTCCAACTAATAACTAGCCATGTGTATCAAATAGTAGGCCCTTAGTTGTTTGTTTGACTTGCCATTTAGTTATTGGAAGGGTCGCTTATGGTAAGACTGTTTTATCGGCAATCAGGTATTTGAAGTTTTTGTAACTAGGAATGTTGATCTGCCATTTAGTTTTTTGTTTGACTTACGCCTACCATATTGTATGTTGTTATCTGGAGTTCCGTGCGAGCTTAATGGATGGCGGTCATTTGGAAGAACTATCGTTCTGGGCAGTTAGCCAGTTACACTCGTGACTCGTCGAGGGTATTAGCACACGGAAGAACTATCGTACTGGGCAGTTGCACTTGACGGTATTAGAACACCATATATCTTGCTATCGGGAGTACGTTTTTTCTGTTTAGCTGCCCTGCTCAAGGAACGCTGGCAAAGAGTCCCTTACAGCCGTTCCGGCGGCTACTTCTTGTGGCTTCTAACAGGGCATACTCCAATCCAGCATTTATCCTTGCATTATTTATCGCCGGCATGTACACGCAGATCCTGATATAAGGCAGCAAGCAAATCGAGATTCTTGCATCCCTTAATGAAACAAAACATAAATATATATCTATATTGTGAGCTGAACTCATCTTCTATCCTTGCCGTTTCCAACTACTCCATTCTTGCCATCACGATCTAATCTTCTCAGCGTTCTCTGCAACTCCTTCAATCGAGATGGTAGTAAGCTGATCACTGCAAGAAGAAAGACAAATTAGTCGAAGTTCAAACAAATGTCAATGAATGTCACTGAAGCCTGGCTGCACACTGTGAAAACATAGCTCAAGCTGACACTGTGCAAAACATTATTAAATAAGCTACTGCTAGACAATCTGAAATGCGTGGTTACTCAGGCAGTTAGCTATCCTCAAACCTTTCAATGATGACCTTAATAGCTCTGAGATACTATATTTGTACTGCTTTTCATCACAAATTCCAGGCTTATGTAAGAACTGATTGCATTTCAGCACAGGTTAACTATTTATACAATATACAAGTACAAGATATTAATCAGTAACTAGGCCATACAGTAGCACAAGGCTTTGAGCTACACCTGTGTGTGGTGCTGACTATGTTCAGATTTTGAACAATTCTCGAAAAACATCAACTACAATGCCAATCTCATGGCCTCTGCTATTCTTTCATGGACACACATTTGCCATTTCAAGCTTCTAATGGATAAGCCGGCTGAAAAACACTGTTGGCTGATTTGTTGTGAGAGAAAAACACTGTTCCGGCTGAAAAAACAAGTTAAAAAGTACGGATTATAAGCCGGATGAACAGGGCCGGACAGGGCATGGCCGCAACACACAGATCCACACCAGTAGTAAGAAAAATCCAAAGAACTACTGCAACAGACACAACAGTTTGATGCTCTACTTGCTCTAAGAGATATATTAACCAACAAGTCACCGTGCCTATATTTTTTTTTTCAAAATTTAAACTGTTAATACAGCAATTAAAGTTGTGTGGCCTTAATTGTGAGTGCATGTACCTTGTTCAGGTGGTGCCACTGCTTTGATCAGAATGTTTGCATTCTTACAATCTTGACTGAACATCTGCAGTGATGAAATATCATCAGAAAGGAGTGCAAAATAAATTATTTCCGAAGGAATGCAGATCTATATAAGGTCCAGATATTTCAGATAGTAAAAGTCAAATTTTCATAGTCCAGGAACTGTTTATAGCATATTGTCCATGCTTGTCATCTTCAAGAAAACCATACAACAAATGGGATGGGGGGAGCATGTACCTATACTGGGCAGCAATGGCACACTCGAAGAGATCCCTGCTTAGGGTTTGGTGCTGGAGGAGGCGGTGCGTCAGCAGGAGACACACTTGATCTGAGGACATAAAGAAAGAAGCAGAGAGGCAGAGACGACAACTAGCTGCCTATGGTGACGGTGTCAAATCGTCTGCATCGGCACTCCATAGCACCAATGATATCAGAGCCAGTGCACTACAGTGGATAGCTGCAACAGGAATGTTCCATACAGTGAAGATGATCAACTGGCTTTTGGACTGGTAATTTTGTTGAGCTTTCCCACTCCTCCCTGGTCCTAACTACAGATAGTAGTTGCATTTAATTTACAGGTAACATAAAAACAGTAGTTCAAAAGAAAAGTACCTGCTACAATTCAGTATTTCAATTTTCTACGCTTTCTGTATGATAAACCAGTTTCTGATGAAAATATGAAACCCAAATACGTTGAAGCTAATAACCATGAATCAAAGTAGTAAGAGCACCAAAACAGCATTGGAGGTGTACAGTATAATAAAGACATAGATGCAGTAGAGAGGGAACTCCTAAGGCAATTATCTGAAAAAAATGAAGAGCAGCATATGGCTTGATTAGTCAACAGTATCCTGATTGACAGGCATAATCAGTGGAGAAAATTCCTAATTTCTAGTTTGGTGAAAGAAAAAATTGCTCAGTTTAACTCCAATCAGGTTGCATCCATGCTGTAATCAAGCCAATTACTGAGACGTTCTCATATATCGTAAAAGCAGAAACTGGATTAAATAAGATGGCTCGCATTATACATTTTTTCCTACAATAGCCTAGAGTAGCAAGAAGCCATCACATGGAATTAATGGAGTAAATGTCTTTATCTAACGAAAATCTTTCCTAATGCATCAAGTGAACTGTCTTCCCTTCTAATGGAAACAGATGTACTTCGATAAGAAGTAATGCAGTGCGTGTAGACCATACTGAAAAGAAGGAAGCACCTGGACAACAAACAGGGAGCAAGTAGAAGATCATCTTCCTAGACCCGGTGTGGGAGCCAAGCACGCCGCTGGTCACGTCAACGCATTGGATCTCTGTAGGCTTGGAGAGGCCCACCTCTCCCAGCACAGCCATCACTCTTCCCTAAGGATGAGCTCCTCGAAGCTCTCCACAGCCTCAACCCTCTTCCCCTGCTGCGGATGCTGCGAGCACCACTCTACGCCCCTTGCCTTTTTTCCCTTTAGGGAGGCTTCGGGGTAACGAGCCAGAAGGCATCCTTGAGGTGGTGACAAGGCATGCTTGCTTGGCGCTACAAGTCATCAAATGGATGTCCTTACCCAATTTGAAAATGAGAGGGATCAACACTAGCCGTACCTACTTAATGCTTGCCCACGACCTGAAAGCTCGGACATCTTCAATCCTTTTACTTTGAGATTCTGTTTTGTCATGCAATGAATTCAAATTCCTATACAGGTTCTTGTGTAGCTTCAGGAAGGCATGTCTGTATTTCCACTTGTCACAGTAAATGTTATGTTTTGACATGTAACTAATGATCTCCATCACCCTTGAAAAATATCCACCTTTAAGAAAATTCAAAACCAAGCAATCAAGCAAGTCTCTGTCCAAATCTAGCTCTCCATATTCAAGTCTGCGCTTTATTTCTCCCCACAGCATGGTGATCTCCCTATGCATGTCCATTGAAGAATAACCGCACAATATATGGCAAAAAGTATGCGACGTGGGTCTGATATTTTGCTCTCTCATACGCTTATATGTGCAAAGAGCATCTTCCATCATTTTTGCCTTGCAGAAGAAAAGAACCGAATTATTGAACTCTAATGTCAAGTGCTCTCCAGGATGGTAATGTTTAATTTCATCAGCCAAAGCAGCAAGCAAAGATGAACTACTGAGGGGCATTTCATATTTCACTACTTTGGCAATATTCTTGATGGTAAATGGCGAATTAGTATGAATACCATCCATGGTAGATGCTGTCTTTTGTATCTGTTGAAGAAGGCCATTGAATTCTTTTGACTTATTCTCCTTCTCATATGCTCTCAGAAGAGAAATGTAACCAGTAATCCCAACTGGAATCCCAGCTGACTCCAAATCATCTATGATATCATGAGCAGCATGCAACCATCCCATTTGAATGCATGCATTGACCACATCTTCTGGAGAAATTAGCTCTAGACCATCTTTACGTGATGTAATTAAAAAGCTAGACAGTATATGCATATTCCTTGATTTCACACAGCCTATAATAAGTTTAGCAAGAGCCTTTTCAGTATGAAGAAGGTTTCCATCAGTAAGAACAACAAGGCCGAATTGGCTTTCTGTACCCAAAACAAAACCCCTGTCAACTTTTTCAGGATCAAACATTATTCTATATCCGCTTTTCAAATTTCCAGAGCCAATTTGTATGATACTTTGTTTCTGTAAACCATTGCAAAAGAAAACGCCAGGTTTCCTTTGCTGATGCAGATCAATTAAAAACTTTGCAGCAGCATCCATGTCATTATATTTGTAATGCAGACTCAATAGACTGTCATAAAAATGCTGGTAGTAATGAAGAAATGTCAAAGACGTTAAAGAGTCGATGCTTCTTTTCATGTGTATCAACTCATCTCGTTGCCCAACCATCTCAAAGACACGGCTAGCCATCACCACTGTATTTACATCGGCCACAACTCCGATCAATGACATCAGTTCCATTATTTTCTGGGCCTTGATAACGCACTTAAAGTTCACGCATGATTCCAAAACCATATTGAACAAGGTGGCATTGTTTTTTATTGGATCCAGTTTTTTCATCTCCCGCCTATCTGTATCTTGGTCCAAGAAACTCTCTCAAGTCTCAATCAGAACATCAGCGGCAAGGTAGGATCCTACCTGTGACTTCAACATATGCAGAAACGACATGCTCAGCATATCAACATCAGGAAGCTTTCTACTCTCCAGTATGATCCTCAGGACCGTGGATGCCGGGACAGGCATCTGATCTCTCGCAAGCGCCAATGCTAGCCTCATCAGTGTGCCACAATTGAGAAGATTTCTGTTAATTTGATAAACTGAGAGAACCATATCAAATGCCCTCTGAAGCCACCTCCGACTAGACATGTAGGACAGCGACACAATCATACTATTCAGTACCCGTGGCTCAGGAAGACCGTGAAGCTTCTTGTAATTGCTCAAAGATTGCAGCACCTCTTCAACATTTCCATCCCTCATAGCACAGTCGATCTTCCTCAACAGAGTTTCACGGGATGGCGCCTCCCATGGTAGAACCTTACTGGTGCTAGTGCTGGTGGAAATATACCTCCTCCATGGCCCATAGACATTGTTGGTCTGGAATAAGAACAAAAACATTCATACAGCAAAGCCAATTATGCACAAGTATGTATACCTCAAACTGTTTAAAAGCAGCGTGTTCTTACAGGCGAGGTAGCTCCAGTAGTGTGAGGGACAGACGCAAGGTGCAGGTAGCGGTAGCACGCCAGAAGCAACCTCCTCATTTGACGCAGCGTGCTCCAGTGGCGAAACGACGGAAGGGTGGCCAGTGGCGGATCTAGGAAAATTATATAGGGGATGAAACAAAGCGCCCTAGAACACGTGAACAACAGAAGTTCATCACATTCCATACAAGTTAAAATTAGCTATGATTTGGTAAACGGGTCGGTATACAGCTACAAAATTCATTTTGGTTTGGTATATAAGTAGAAAATGGCCAAAACATAAAAGTCTCAAAATACCTTATTAAGTTTAACAAAAAAGATATAGCGTATCAGGCTCTGATTTGATTGATTTAAGGGTAACATAAGCGAATCCCTCGCCAAACAATGAATATATCCCTTCCCACACTCATATCAATGTAACACACCAATTCCAAGCTAAGGTGAAGCTTCTAAACAAAATCTGAGATTCTAAACTAAACTCATCAGAGACACGGAGATGTTTTTTTAAACGAAAGAGACACTGAGATGTTAAGCAAACGTACACTTGAAATCACCACATCGCAGCAGCTGGACGATTAGCGCTACAAGTACAGCCGTGAACGACAGGGACGGCGGCACAGCACAGGCACGGAGGTAGAGAACAGGGACGCGACGGCGCTGGATGGCGGCGGCGACGACGCGCGGGGCTGGTCGAGCGCTGGCGGGTGTTGGCGGCTCGGCGCGCGCTGCTCGGTGGTTGGGTCGGTCGTCGGCCGCCGCCTGGTCGAGTCGGGGAATAGGCGACGGCGGGGCTGATGCTTGACAGGGAGATGGGCTACTCGCGTTGGGCTTTCTCCAGTTTCGGCCTTCAATGTGTAACTAAGTAGTAAAAAAGTTTTGGGCCAAATTCTATGGGGGTTCTGGGCCTATACAGACTACCCTTTGGTCCCGCTCCTGGGCTGAGTATAGGGCACCTGCTCTCAACTCGGCTCCTGCCGCCTGCCGACGCCGCCACCACGACTCCGCTCGCAGTGACTCGCTCCTACCGCCGCAAACCGCTGACTACCCGCCGGCCACTGCCCTGCTGGATCCCTGATCCTCCGCCGGTCTGATGCCCTCGGCCCTCGGCAGGCGGCAGCTCATCCCGAATTACCGAGTGCTCCCTTCTCGCCCACGGCCGTGCTCGCGTAGCCCGACCGGCGCCACCGCCACCGCCGGAAAGGTGTAGGCGGAGCAGCGGCGCCGTGCTGCACCGCCCCGGTCCACGGCTGTCTTGCGCCACCACCCACAGCTAGTAGGGCGCAGGCTGGCGGCCGTAGGTCCGTTCCGGCGGTCGGGCCTTCAAGGTTGCAACTCCTATTCGTCTGCTCTGGTACAGCTGCAACCTACAATTTGGTACATTTCTCTACTGTCTACTCCATAATTTCCTATTCCAACTGTCTGTACTTGTGTGTGTAATTCCAATGGCACTGTCTGCTCCAGTTCATTCACCTTTATATATGATGGTGCAAATAGTGCCGTAGGTGTACTCATCATGATTCTGTTAAGAATGTCTATACAAAATTAATGACATGTCTGCTCTATTTTCAGTCTGACTTGAAAACTTTGGAACCAATGGAAGAGGAAGAGTATAGCTCTGAAACATCTAATGAAGAAGATGGCGAAAAAGAAGGAAATGCTGCTGAGAGTGATGTCTTCAGACCAGTTGATGTAGATCCAGCATGTTTACCAAAAGTAGGGATGATATTTGACTCGGAGGAAGATGCCTTTCAGTTTTATGTGACATATGGCTGTCACGCAGGTTTTGGTATTACAAGAAGATCTAACAATACCTTTGATGGTTTCCGCTATCGATCTACATTCATATGTTCTAAAGGAGGGCAGTCTAGACTGAGATCTGGTGTGACAAGACCTGCAAGAAAGCGAGGCATGAAGACTGGCTGCAAGGCCAAGATGATTGTGAAGGATGCCCATTTTCAAAATCGCTGGGAAGTAATTGTTCTTGAGTTGGAGCACAACCATCCATTGGATCCGAGCTTGCTTAAGTTTAAGAGACATTTGAAGAACTCCCCTTTTTCGATAAATCCACCTCAAATTTGTGAGTCTGAGGGACAACAGAGCAACTCAGCTCTTGTACATTCAAGCAGACTTGGTGATACTGGTGTAACTTCGTCTTCTACACAGATTGAATTCAAAGCCAAAATAGACAGAAATAGGAAATTGAAGCTCGCAGAAGGAGACTTAGATGCCCTGTTGGATTTTCTCAACAAAATGCAAGACCAAAACCCTTGTTTCTTTTACAGTTTAGATATGAATGAGCAAGGGCAGCTAAGGAATGTCTTTTGGGTTGATGCTAAATCACGCAGTTCATACAATTACTTTGGTGATGTTGTTGCTATTAATGTCACAAACTTTAGTGATCAGTATGATATGCAGTTTGTGTCATTCATGGGCACTAACCACCATGCACAGCCAGTGTTACTAGGTTGTGGCCTGCTTGCTGGTAGATCTCTTGGGGCTTATGTGTGGCTTTTTGGTACATGGTTAAGATGTATGAATGCCAAGCCACCACATTCAATAATTACAAACTACTGTCATGATGTAGCGATAGCTATTAAAAAGGTTTTCCCTAACGCAAGGCACCATTTTTGCCTTTCACACATCTTAAATGTGCTTCCTGAAAAGTTGGAAGAAATGGAGAACAAGGATGAAATTATTTCCACATTCACCACACTGGCCTATGATTATGTTACTGTGCATGACTTTGACAGAGAGTGGCAAGATACCATCCAACATTTTCGTTTAGAGGGAAATGAATGGCTGTCCAAACTATATGAGGTCAGGATGCAGTGGGCTCCTGTTTATGTTAAGGATTCGTTTTGGGCAGGAATGTCTGTCACAGACAGAAGTGATAGTGTAACTGACTATTTTGATGGCTGGTTGATGTCAGGAACCTCTTTGAAAATGTTTGTAGAGCAATATGAGGAAGCTGTTAAAGGCAAGTTAGAAAAGGAATCTTATGAAGATTTACGATCAGCTCAGATGAGGCCACCGATGGTGACGGGGTTGCCCGTGGAAGATCAAGCAGCAAAGGTGTACACTGCAGAAATCTTTCAGAAGTTCTTCAATGAAATAGGACATTCATTTCATTGCAATTATAGTATACTTGAACGGAATGATTCAATGGTTACATACATAGTTTCGGAGCATGTCGATCAAACAAACAAGGTAGACTACAAGGTTGCTTATGATAATGTTCAAGGTGACATATGGTGCCTCTGCCGTTTGTACCAATCCAAAGGAATATTGTGCAGGCATGCACTCACTGTACTGAGACAGGAGCTTGTGCCGATGATTCCACAAAAATACATCATTCATCGCTGGTGCAAGGACTGTAAACAAACCTGTGCTTCCATATCCCAGCCTGTCTCAGTAGGTAATCAGGAACTGGGAAGCTACGATGATCTGTACAAACTTGGCCACCGATACTTTGCAGAAGTTGTGGAATTTGGTTCCATGAACTCAGAATCAAAAGAATATGCTTTGTCAATCATGAGGGAAATCAGGGATAAAGTGATTTCATATGAGAAGTCACTAAGAGATCAAAGGGTTGACAGCCATGTTTCAACAGCCAACTTTGCATACAATCCTGTGAACGAGGATTTTACTGATGATGCTTTGCCCATCTCTCTTAGTACAAAGGGCTGGGATCTTACCCAAGGCCAATCCAAACGTTCCCGAAAGAAGAAGCTGGCGACCCCAACTGTTCTTGATACTTTGAAAAAGAAAACTAAAAGGGCATATAACAAAAGGAGGAATGCCACTGCAAACACCCTGAACACAGCTGCCACTGTAACTGACAACGTAACTGATGGCACAAATGTATGTGATGTTATTAGATTTGTACATTTGGCTAAAAATTATCGTTTTGGTTATTTTGGAAATAATTTTCTCTCTTAATTTTTATTAGGTTCAGCAGAATCCTGTAAATGAGGGATGGCCATTAACGTCAACTAGTGCTCCGGAAACTTTCCCTTATGGAGTAATCCCAGATATAACCTTTCCATTTTTGTCATCTCTTTGCTCTTTCAGGAGTTGGTGGAATTCACGCATATACTAAGTAACGTTCATTTTTGCAGGTGGAGAACATTTCATTTGATTTGTCACAATACAACAATGCCCCAAGTTTCCACTGGCCTGAAAGCAGCAGCAGGTCTCAGCTCCAGTGAGAGTAGGCAGCAATGCAATTGTGGATGCCTTCCAATAGACTAAGTTCTGACAGCCTTGTAATTTGGAAAAACTAGGGTGATGGATCAGGTTTGATCTTTCTATTCCTGTGTGGGACTCTGGGAGTCGGTGACCACCTGAACAAAGATGAAAAGAAAGGAGATCAAATGTGGTGAAGTGAAGTCTACCATCTTTGAACCAATTTAGTCGAAAGGGTTCTGTACATAATCATTTCTCTTTTTTTTTCTTTCATGGATATTTGCAGCTCCCAATAGGTTTTATCTGAACCATGTATGTAGGTCAGATGCCCCTGAATCGATTTCAAATAAGGACCTGATGTTTCCCTGTGTATCCCTCGTGAAATCGTATGCCCTTCTCTGATGAAGCCGTTTGTAACCAGATGTTTATTGCTTCATCAAGTTTCTTCATCTGTGTTCTCTAATATTTATTCTGTCCAGATAATATTTTGTATCATTTTATCCTTTGCAACTGATAGACTAGAGCAAGCTGAAGGCCAGCTGGCACACAGTCGATTTGGTTGTATGCTTATGCCATCACAACGAAAGAAAGAGGTCAGTTTCTTCTATATTCTCTAAGCTAACTTGTGTGTCCATTGATGGCCAACACTTCTGTTTTGCCCTTTACAAGAATGATACTGCTTAACTTTTCATGTCTATTGCCATTTGTCACCCAAAATTTTCTCAGTTTTTGTAGCTTCTACCTGTCAAATTAAGAAATCATGAAGTTCTTATCTGGTTGTTAGTATGATGTTATTGATCTGTGTGTTTCCCCCTTCTATGTCATTGTCAATAATTAGTGGATCTTACTGTGTAGTATGTACTTTCAAGTAATAAAATAAATGCTGGGTACAGTTGACAAATTGAAGCCTTGTCATTATCAAGTAAAGCACTGGGATGTGACTAATTGTCTGAGTACTATGTCATAGAACTTCACCTGATTATGAATGGGGAAAGTGGAAGAGCTTTTAAACATTTTCTATAGGGGCTTGAATATCTCAACCAGGAGATAACAAACAGTAGAGTACATAAAAGGGCATGGATTTGGGTCTGCTAAAAAGTGACTCAGTGGGCAAAGAAATTAATGGATCGAACTTCTGAAGTTCAATGATCTAAGTCCCTCTGAAAGGCTGTTTCTATTTTATGCTTCAATTATAGATACACCAGTATATCTTGTGGTGATGAACTTCTTATGTTCAGTTACTTTATTGGGAGGACACTTGAGACCATTCTGTTCAAGTCATAAACATAAAGTCAAGCCGGGCACGATTAGTTGGTTTTCTAGCTGACCAAGTTGGCTAATAAGTCAGTTGTTTGTACCTGACTGTAAATCGAATAAACTGATAGGGCATTAATGTCTTGCATAGCATGGAATAGAGACTAGAGAGAAGCCAGAGAACACAAGTATATTGGGGCTAGCCGGCTAGGTCAAAAATTGAGCCGCCATGTGTGTATATATTGACATAGGGCGATGTGACAAATGGTTTTATTTTTTTGTCTGCAATGTGACCCTTAAAGGGTGATATTTGCACAGCAGCATACGTTATTTTAAATTCTCAAGAATTGTTGCCCCATCTTAGCTGTGTTAATATTTGTCTCGTGGCATCTCTTAATTATTTATGGCTATGCAATTTTGCATCAGCAAGATATTTGTCTCGTTGAACTATCCTTGGTTTAAACTTATTTTCATCTCGCTCATATTCTTTTTTTCTCACTCCAATCTCATGGTAGTCCAATTTCTTTTGTTACACCAAGTTAAGGTAGTCTTCAGTTTCGTTATGATGAGTTCTAGCACTCAATAAATCGTGGCCCTAGTCACTCAAAATTGTGGATTCATAGTTGTCTTTTCCCCTAAAGTAAAACATAGATGGACCCATCACAAAAATCTTCCCAAAAAAACTTTGAATCCATCACCAGTGATCTGCTGAAAATTTATATTTTACTAGGTGAGTGCCCGTGCGTTGTGACGGGAGTAAGAAAAAAATTATAAAATTACATGGTTCATTGTGCAAAGCTAATGTAAAATAGTATCACATCACAATTTGATGTCATAAGAAAACTATGGAATAAAATAGTTCTACTTAAGCATAAATTGTGTCCTACTGGCCACACAATCAATGTTGAAGAATAAAATATATTGTACAATTAAGAATCTAGTCTCTTAGTAGTTTGACCAGAAGAACGTGCTTTGTATGGGCACCAAGCTGCAGCTGTTCACCAATCAAGCAGAAGATTTTCATGTCTAAGATGAGGCGTCTGACTTGCAGCTGAAGCATATAGATGGCAGAAGCTGTAGTTGGAAGTATCATGCATACAAGTTGTTTGTTATTTTTAAAGTTAAAGTGTTGTTGATTATCTTGAAAAAATGTGTATCGACGCGTGAGATATTATCGCTTTCATGGAGTTAGAACCTCTTTATATACGATATTCTTCGTGAATATATCCTTTGCCAGTTTTTTCTTTCTCTTCCCCTCTCCTTTCTCTTTCTCCTTGTTCATGTCCTTCTCAGTAGTCAGCATGGCCAAGATCCTAATGTTTGATCTTGCCGTGGCTTTTGATAGCGCTACATACAATTGGCCGTGCGAGAACACTGGTTCCAGCAAGTATACCCCAACGTTAGGGATAGTCTGCCCCTGTGTCTTGTTAACAATCATTGCGAAGCTGAGCCTAATCGGGAATTGTTTTCGCTTAAATTGGAAAGGGAATGTCTCATCATCTGACGGGCATAAGGGTATACGAGGCAGAAAAACTCGCTTTCTAGCATGTTGCCCCAACACAATTTTTGTGTCTATGGTATTCTTTTGGAACCCCCGTATGATAAGCCTGGTACTGTTACAAAGTCCGTTAGCATGGGTGTAGGGTCGAGATGGCAGACTAGAGGAGGGTGAATAGTCCTTTCTAAAACTTAAACACGTTGGCTAACCGAAACAAATACGGAATTAAACTTATCGGTCTAGCAAAGACTACACCCCTCTATCTAAGTTCACAAGCACCTCACAAAGATCCTAATTAAGCAACTAAGGTGCTTTCCTTAGCAAGAGCTCTCCTATTTAATTCTAGAGCAAGGTCACATAAACCTATGCACTAGTACTTTGCAAGCAAGAGGGAGCTCCTACACAATTCTAGTAAGCAAAGCGTACAAAACCTAAGCTCACTAGCAATGCTCAATAACAAGGCTACACAAGCCAAATTAGAGAGCGCAAACTATTTAGCTACACAAACTAAGCAATATGACTAATAAGGTTACACAAACCGAATTAGCCACGCAAAGGGGAAGCTTTTAGCTACACAAGCAAGAAGACAACTAGCAAGCTACACAAGCAAACTAGTTACGAAAGCAACTACACAAGCACAAGTATATATGAAAGTAAATACAAGCTTGTGTTGCACGAAGGCAAACCACCGAGAAGAGTAGACAATGTTGACACGGTGATTTTTCTCCCGAGGTTCACTTGGTTGCCACCAAGCTACGTCCCCGTTGTGTCGACCAACACTTAGATGGTTCCTCGGTGTGACCCTCAAGTCACTTACCCCTCAAGACACGCCCCGCAAGGCACCGCAAGACACCACTCTCAAGTGAGGTAGCTCAATGACACGCACAACTAGAGTTGCTCTTCGCGATTCCCGCGGGGTGAGCACAATCCCCCTCACAAAGCTTCTCCGGAGCCTCGCACAATCTTCTTGCGAGCTTCGACGGAGTCACAAGCCACCAAGCCGTCTAGGAGGTGACAACCTCCAAGAGTAACAAGCACCACCGGCTTGCAACACGATCACCTAGTGCCACATGATGCAACCTCACGATGCAATCGCACTAGAATCGCTCTCTCACTCGATCCGATGAACACTATCAAGTATGAGTGAGTTAGAGGGCTCCCAAGCACTACCACACAAGCCACCAAGGCCAAAGTGTGCTCAACTACCGGCCAAGGCCGGCCAAGGCATCTATTTATAACCCCACGGTCAAATAGAGCCGTTACCCCTTCACTGGGCAAAAACTCGGGATGACCGGACGCGCCGGTCGAAACTGACCGGACGCGCTTCACCGCGTCCGGTCGCCCTGCGCCGTCCACGTGTCCCTCGAATTCAAACGCGACCGTTAGATCCTCCAACGGTCACTGCGCGCCAACGGTCAAACGCAATGACCGGACGCGCTGCTCAACCGACCGGACGCGCTCCTCGCAACGACCGGACGCGCCGATGCGCACAGCACCCGCGCCCGCGAAGCAACGACCGGACGCGACAGTGCCAGCGTCCGGTCGGAGTCCAGTAAGCTCCCTCGACGACCGGACGCGTCCGATCGCATGTGACCGGACGCGCACCGCGTCCGATCAACCTTACGAACCGCAGTTCCCTCAGGGTGCCTGACCGGACGCGCCGGTCCCGCGAGTGACCGGACGCGCCGGTTGCAAACCCTAACTCGCGCGCCTGACTGCTGCGCTGTACTGACCAGACGCGTCCGGTCACACCGTGACCGCGTCCGGTGCAGTGTCCGGTCACCTCTGTGACCTCCGTTCGTCTCCGTTTCTTTTCCGACTTCCGGCGTAGTGGAAAATAGGCATTTCATTCCCCGAAATCGCCTGAATCCCGCGCTCGCAAGCTCGGCGGGAGGGAGAAAGGAACCCAAACCCTTCTCTACCGCTTAAACTCCGCTGCCTTCGCAAATGTGCCAACACCAACAAGTGATCACCACCTTGTGCACGTGTGTTAGCATTTTCACAAACATTTTCTTCGAAGGAATTAGGCACTCAACTTGCCTCGCCACTCGATCCTAACACGTATGCAAAGTTAGATCGCTCAAGTGGCACTAGATGACCGATATGCAAACAAGTTTGCCCCTCTTGATAGTACGGCCATCTATCCTAAAACCCGGTCATAAACTTCTCTACACACCTATGACCGGTGAAATGGAAATGCCCTAGGTTATACCTTTGCCTTGCGCATTCCACTCCATCTCCTCCGACGTTGATGCAACACATGCACCAACCATATCACAAATGATATGATCCACTTCATATCATCACATGACCGTCTCGATCCATCGACCTTGACTTCACTTGCTCTTCACCGTTGCATCGGTCCGTCGGCGCCAAGTCTTGCTCAAGCTTCACCATCGCATGGTCCTTCGCTTCGAAGCCTCGACTTGCCCTTCACCTTCACAACCGGTCCATCGAGCCAAGCATCATCTTGGTCTTCATCATCTTGGTCACATAAGTCAATGTCATGTCTCATATGCAATGAGCTCCTCCATGACACCATTACCTGTGGACTAATCTCCTGTGTATCTCACATAACCACATATTTGTCCACCTAAGTTGTCACTCAATTACCAAAACCAAACAAGGACCTTTCAATGGGTCAATGTTCCCAAGCAATATGATCGGACAACCAATCTTCAACTTTAACACATGTGGTAGTAGACCATTAGGTGTCAAAGTGTTGAGGAATTCCTCAGGGTAGTAGTTATGTAGATCATCCACCGCATAGTCAAAGCTATGATACACCATCTCATTTCCGTGGAAACGACCTATCATCTTCATATTAATCATATCAACTCACTCGTTCCGCGTAGATAATATCGCTCGAGAGGTGATATAATCTTTGCTTGGCATATTTGCATTGAGGTTAGGGAATATGCCATCAATTAGCGTATCAAGATCACTATCTTCCCCGGTGTGTGGTACGCATATATCATGAGGAAGACAGATTTCATCATCGCCATTCGTTCTCCTCAGAATCTCCACCGACGCGCAATAGGTATTCTACAAACCAGGAGTCACTCTTTGCCCTCATGTTGTGCACCAGTTTTAGATGTCGCATGGAATCCCAAAGGTACGACATCCGTAGCGAGGCACCGACTACCTGAGCCCTCGACCCTCTTCGAACAACTAGGAGAACCTGCCTGAAATCTCCACCAAACACCATAGTCTTCCCCCCAAACGGCAGGTTAGGACGATCCATGATATATCACGAAGGTTGTTATCTAGCGCCTCGACACCTTGCCTCTTCATCATTGTCACCTCGTCCCAAGTAATAAGGGATACGGTCTAAAGTATCTTGGCGGTACCACTTTCTTTCGTGAAGCTGCAAAAAGCCCCATCATCGATGGTGAGGGGAATCTTGAAGCGCGAGTGGGCGGTTCTGCCACCAGGCATTATTGAGGCCACAACACCAGATGTAGCTGTTGCCACAGCAATTTTTTTCTGACTACGTATAGTAGCAAGAAGAGCTTTGTATAGATAAGTCTTTCCGGTCCCACCAGGACCATCCACGAAGAAGAGACCCCCATGTCCGGTATCAACCGTGGACATAATCTTATCGGATGCAGCCCGTTGCTCCACATTAAGGGTGTTTGAAAGAGCCACATCATCCTCGTTAGCCTCAATGTTAGCCTCCTTAAAAATCTCTCTTGAAATATCACGAGAGGCAGGCGTCATATGTGTCGTCGATATCAGGAAGTGGGTACATCTTTATATCCTTCTGCATTGATTGTAGCAATTTTCGAATATCTATGAGGACTATCTGCTCCACCATAAAGGTGGATTGATTATTGCGCTTGTAGTCCTCTAACATTGCCTCCTTGTGTTTCTCCCACGGTCCAAACACATCACTAGGCTCATAAAATATCAATATTGTTGCAAAGAGCCTTCGCAGCGCATATGACATCATCCAATCCGTTGCCTCAGTGAGACTCTTGTTCAGCGTGTTGTCATGTTCGATTAGGCCCCTTCTTTCTGCAGCCATGGAAGGTCGGTAGGATTTTGCCATCCACGGTCCTTAGACACTCAAAGGAGGTTGCACCTGCCACGTGGTTCAGGAGAACCCTAAGATAGTAACGCTCCCCCTCGGCTGGATTGGCAGACACGATTCTTCCAATCTGTCGTAACGTATCACGACGTATCCTATTTTGCCAAACTTTGCCTTGTGCTTGCCACGTATAGAACTAGAGAAAGTCCCGGTACAATATACCTCGAGCTGTTGCATCTGTCCTATTCTTCTCGAAGTACGCTGTAAGCATTAACTTGTCTGCACCTGGATGATCAAGCACTCATCGAGTCCCCTCACGTCGGTGAAACGACACCATGTGTATGTTTGGAAGATGTAGCTATAAGGACAAAACAGCAGGTTACCTATCACTCAAATCAAACCTGTATATCCTCCACAGGGCTTCTGGGGGGTTACCCATCTAGCATCTCTGTACTGCTTGATCTCATCAACGTTCCCTTCACTATCCTCCTTGTCAGCCTCTCTCATAGCCACAGACACCTGGTCATGACCCTTGTAAATATACTTAAATAGATACTTGACTGCCTTGATGCTCCCACATGGCTCAACATTGATGTGGCAGTTGAACAAACAAAGGAGATACGAGTTATAAGGCACGACCCATCTGTTGTCAAGCTCGTGTCCATGAACTTTTTCTTTTTGGCCATCTTCACGCCGTCTGTAAACTGATATGAATCCTTGCCCTGTACTATGACGTCGCAGAAAGGTCTAGGATAACGGTTCTTGCAGGAATCACGACCCTTTGTGCATGGACAATCGCGATTAAGCACCCCGCAAGGGCCATGCATCATATGTTCGGTAACCATCTTGTACAAGACTGGGTACTTCTTGTTCGAGAGCTCAGCCGAGATGAGGCGATCATACTGCTCTAGGCAAGTGATCTTGTACTTTCTATCCATGATTAGCAAAAAATGTGCATGTGGCAGACCCCTTTTCTGGAACTCCACGACATAAACATGCGCCCACACCTTTCCAATGATATCCTTTTTTAGTAGCCTATCCTTTAGCTCTTGTAGTTTTGCTCTAAAGACCCGAACAACGAGATTTGGATGATCCTGTGGCGTCTGGCCAGGGTAGAGTTCACGTTTGATCTCATACCAGTTTGGGTTACATGTCATAGTGAGGAAGATGTCCGGTTTACCAAATCTCCGTACCAAAGCCATGGCGTCCATGTACCGACACCTCATGTCACGTGGGCCTCCAATAAACGATGAAGGCATCACTGTCCGCTTTCCAACAGCTTCTGCTCTACCTTCACCAGCATGTAGGCTATCAACCAATCCTTGGTAGAGGTCAGCCCTAATATCATCTTGATGGTTGCGTATATAATCTAATCGAGAACTCTCGATCTTGATGTACGTGTCAACTGCAAACTGCTGGAACACACTTGCCATACAGTATAGGGTTAAATATTCCTGGACGCATCTGAAACTTGTAGCACTAGTAGTCACACACAGACACGCATAGTGTACCATGGGAGTCTACAAAAAATAGCCATGAATTAGAGTAGTTCATAGAATAACCACTAAGGTACATGTATGTGAAGTATTTAAATAAGAAGAATAACAAACCTATTTCTTCTTCTGACCCACTACGGGCCTTCTGTAGGGCATGGTACTCGATGACTTCTTCCATACTAACTCCTTTCTTTAGAATATCCATGTGCCACCCAAGCTCACCCTTAGGAAAGAATAAATGGTATGAAAGAGCATCATAACATCCATGATATGAGCGGATGTTGTGTCTACTTCTATCTTTCCCATGCAGTACAACACTATTTTGGAATTGACCAAGGAGTTCGCTTTCCTCGATCCAAACAGCAGCCACCTCTGAAGTTGATGGCACATCGTATGTTCTCTGGTCTAGCCTTTGGTCAAGGTTTAGTGTGACATGATAGTCCTCGAGGTGGTCTGCCTAGCCCACACTCCTAAGATGTTTTGAGTATGGGTTGTCACGAAGGATGGCCACAAGCCTCTCAATGACTTCCTTATCTTTTTGGCACTTCTCTTCACGACATCGTCGATAGCGGTGCTCAAGGCTTGGATCATCGTCGTAGAAGTAAAGCTCATGATGTCTTGGCTCCTTACCATCTTCTCTACCAAATGACCTTATGTTGTGTGTGGCAGAACTGCCTAACCTAATGCCCTCCCAAGAGTACTTGTCTTCCATTAGACACTAAGTACCCAAGAGTGCACTAAACTCTGTGATTCCGTCGAGCACACCTGAGAGAGAACTCGAAAATCCACATTTTTACCTCAAGATCATAAATGAGAGATAAAGCTTACAACATCCTTGCCATTTCTTACATCACTTTTAGTACATCAGAGTAATTCATCAATTGATAATAACAGCGGAATATAAAATGTTATCAGAGTTTCAGCGGAATGGAAATCATTTAATGTCGAGTTAAACATTATCATGAAGAACATTTGTATAAATGAAGTAATAACAAGTTGTAAGTCTTTTCTTTGTAAAACATTTTTGGTGGAAGTTTTAAATGAACTCTACATCCGCAACGTAAAGGAAATCCTCACTGAGCCCACCAGGAGGTTTCCACACACAAGGTCAGCTTTATCAGCACCTGTCACCTGCGACAGGGTAGAACAAACCCTGAATACTCAATTGTACTCCGTAAGACTTACCCGTCAGGAGGGAAAAAAGACTCCAATGATATGCAAGGCTTTCTGGCTTGTGGGTTATTACAACTACAGAAAGCATTACTAAAAGTGCATCCTTATGTTCAATTTTATTAGCCGTCATCATTAATTCATTAACCAATCATGTTATGTAAGCACCTATGCTACTTTCCAGCAAGGGTTGAGCAATCAGATTCCTTTTTCCATTTTTCATATTCTAGTTCTTACTACGGTGCCAGAGCGTAGTCAAGCCGTACCGTCACGCAGAAACGGTGATTCGTGAATCAATGTGCCTAGCTGGGTACCCCAAAAACACACGCCTCGCTTGCACCCTAGGCATAAGCGAGACCAACTCGTTCCACTCCCGTCACGGGTTCCAGGTCCCCGTCCAAACTTGGACTCCAAGCTCCCACACTTGAGGCCCGGCCTCAATGTGGTGCTTAGACCTCCACCTATCCCCGCCTCTAAGCAGTCGGTCCGGAAAGAGCCGGAGCCCACGACAAGAGAGTAACAAGTCTTCCTGCTCCCATAAGCAAGCATGTGCTCGGGATAATAAGTCTGTGACTTGATCAGGGTCCATGCAACGGATGGTCCTCAATCGACACAGGCGGGACAAATGCAACTAGAGCCTCGCTCGGATTGCCCAACCAAGTCCACAACCAAATCCAAAGTATGGTCCCGCCCGGTCTCCAATTATAATTCATATATATTCTATGTGATAGTAATACGATAATAGTAACAATAATATATTTTTTCCTATCTCTCGCGAGTGACAGACAATCACTCGACTTCTACCGGGGTCCTATAGCATAGCAAGCTACACGATCCTGACATACCAGTAAGACTCATGGGATAAGGATATATATATGCAAGTGGATTTCATTCAACTCCTTAAAACTTAATGCACAAGCATAAAATAAAGTGCAGAATAATAGGGGTTATGCACTGGGGCTTGCCTGGGTAAACATCGTTATAACTAAGTTAGCATTTCCATCTGTGGGGTGTGGTCACCATCATGCCTTCTTTTGGTTACTCCAGTTAATCCACCATCGCACCTAAATGGTTACATCGTTGCAATATGCTTGTCTAAGCAAAACATGCATAAACAAGATATTTAAAAGACGAAAGAGATAAGTTAGAGCTTAGCCATGGCAGCAAGTAGGCAAAGATGAATGTCGCGTGCGATTGCCGCTGGCTGCAGGCTTGTGGAAACAACGAAGTGCGGCCACACCGGAGTGCTGCGGCAGTAGCATGGGCATGCTGGGGTGCGGACGTCGGGGTTCTTGGCGGGCGCAGGCTACAGATGCTAGGATGCAGGGTCTAGCTTAGATGGCTGAGCTGCTGCTGGTCTTAAAGAGCGCACACATGCTACACGGATGCACGGCTGCTCGTCTCGTAAAAAATTTTCAGTCAAGTCATCATCGTACTCAGCGGGCAAGCAGGCATGTGGGGGTGTAATCAACTTCCATCAAGATCAAAGATTAGAAAAACACCAGTACATGCACCACACACTTTCCCTTTCTCTCTATCTAGGCATTTACTAATAAGCATCTCCTCCACTCCTCTCTCTCTTGCATGGCTCCGTAAAAAATGGCTGCATGCACTGCACGCCACTATCCTCTCTCACTATGTCCACACTGCTCTCTTTATTCTTGTGTTGACTACCCACATGCGGAAAGAAAAATAAGAAAATACATTAACTTGCTGCCAGTTTGGATACGCTCTGTCCGGTCACTCACGCTGGCTGCGCCTGTGCCACTGCTGTTGCCCCCTCCCTTGGTACACGGCAGCAGCGTGTGGTCACCACACCTGCCAGCCACCCCTCCATGCATGTATCTCGGCCTCAAAAGTCAGCATTAGCAATTAACACTTGAGAAAGAAGACAAAATGGCCGGCTGTACTTGCTTGTGCCAAACATGTTGACGATAAACTCTCATTGCTGAGCAGACATCACAATGTCCGTGGCCTATTATTTAGCCTACTACTACTTGCTCGAAGTGTCGGCCGACTGCACGTCTGAACCCGCGTGAGTGGACTGTGCAGCCGCAGCAGCCTAGCGGAGAAGCATGCAGCAGTGAAGCAGTGTGCCAAGCTGTGCCGCCTCCGAAGGGAAGATAATAAGTGAAAATTGACTAATTCTAATTGCTATGTCAACTGTGATGTGAAGTAATTAGATTAGTGAATAAATGATGCGCTGAATTAGCAAGATGACATCGAAAGTGTGATAAGCAGTCAGACAATGATTCGGACCGCCATACCTAAGATTTTTGTTCTGGATCCGCCACTGGAAACTATCGGATACTACATACGGAGTACATTTGAGTCACGAATACAAAGCAGAACCTGTACGTCTAGAGCCGGTTACTACTTCCCCAAACCAACGAAATTCTAGTTGCATTCTTGGTTAAAGTGTCTAATATATTTAACCAAATATATAAGTAAAAAATATTAATGCTCAAATAAACATATTATGAAAGTATACCTCATGAAAAATCTAATAATATTTACTTGATAACATTATGTGAACTAATGTTTTTTTTCAAACAATCATTATATAAACTATAATTATCCTTCATATATATGATTATTTTTAGTGTTCCAAGAGATTAATACACGTGCAAGATATGTATGTAGAATTTATAATAATTACTATAAATCTATCTATCAAGAGATAAGGTGTCATTTTATAATTTGGTACAGGACCCTAAATTTTGCCGGCTTGGCCCTGGTGCAAGCAGCGAGTGATGAAGTACGTGTGTGAGTGAGTAGCTTGCGTGTGTGCAGGGGCAGATTTACCTATCAGGCATGGTCTGGCGGTCGCCAGACCTCTCCGTCAGTGATCCGTTTTGCCTCTCTGCTGCCCATCGAGTCAAACAGCCGTGGGGGAGTCCATTTTCTAGACGAGACTACAACGTTTGACACAAAGTCCTTGAGGCCTACGATGATTGCACCTAGGCAGCTACGCCTAATGGGCTTCGTATTAAAACACAACACAGTCCTAGCGTGGAAGTCTAACAGGAAGACGTATTTGCTTAGGCAATTTGTTATGTTGGGCGCCGCACTGATCGGCAGCCCAGCAAGGTGCAGCCAGGGAGGGAGATAAACGAGTGCCAAGATGAGCTCGTCACCGAAACGCCGATTCCCGAACAGAGAGCCAAGACCAGGTTCATAATGCGTTCTGGCGAGGTTTTGAACAATTTGGACAAGCAACCTGACATCCAACCCAACCACGAACTACACCGTGCTCAAGAGCTCACTGCGAGGCAATCAACTGCCCCAGAACATGAAGTTGGTGTTGAAGCATTTTTATTAGAATTTGCATGCAAAAATGGCATTGTGTGCTGCCCATTTCTGACTTAGAAAAAAAAATTCGAGGGCTCTGTTGAACTAACAGTCATTAGCTCTTTTACCTTAATTTCTAAATGGTCTAAACCTTGTCGATTCCAACTAGTCAACATAGCATGACATAGCCCATACTTCATACTAATTCATAAAAACCAAATATGGAGACATTATTTAATTATTTTGCACAAAATAATCCTCCAAAATGGCACTTTTTAATCCTAAACTATATTACACTTTAGTTTATAGAAATTATTTTTCATGCCAACAACTAAAACAACTTATTCTATTTTTCTTATTAGGATCACATTAGCATATTTCCACCTAAATTAAACTAACTTACAACACTCATATAGTTTTTCCTAACTACAGAAGTGAGTCATATAAGATTCGGGTATCATTTCATGCGTGATTAAAATTTTAAAACCCGAGAACTTGTTTTGTTAATTTCTTTTAGGCCTTAATCGTGTGTTAAGTAAGCTAGTAACATCAGGGGTGTTACATTGTGATAGATCTGGCCATGTGCACGCAAGTTGTATATGCCACTATTTTTCATGCTTGCAGTAGCGCTATCGAGACGACACTTTAGAGAAGTGAAAGAGAAATGACCATTGAAAAACCTAATGCTGTTACAGAAGTGCCTAGCATCTACGTCGCTACTTGACCAAATTCTCATAAGCTCATCCGGTACATTCGGTTCATTGAGCTCGATCTTTCCGTTGTGACAACAGAACCCACCTGGTTCATGCTCAAACCTTTTCGCATCGCAGTGCTCGCAATTTGCGATAGGTTTTAGCATATGTGTATCTGTAGGCATGTTACTATACACCTCATCGTATTGGTCAGGTACTTCAGGGAAAAAAGCCGTGTCTTCCTTAAGGTCATTGTCTTGGACATCGTCATCATCTTCCTCATCTGAAATAACATTTAAACCATAATAGTTTAGGATAAAGCAGTGGAAGATTTGATTTCTGTTCGGTCTTTCGTACAAATACCTTGCCCAGCAAACAGATATCCCTCATCCTTTTCTTCATCCTCTTCAAATATATCTCCCTCATCATCATCTATGGTCGTCAAAGATACGTGAGTTAGTAGAACTATAGGTAAAAATAAACAAAGGAGTTCAAATAGTTTATAGAGTGTTAGAAAATAGTGTAAATTACCACTGTCATCAAATAGTGGTGTCGTCGATGCGTCTGACCTAGGCTGAAGGCTAGCTCCTGTCCTTTCTGATAACCATGTAATGACCATGGTTGAGTTATGTATAATATGATATATAATTAGGTCACCTAAATGGGATAATGAGGCATCAATACCTACCGTTGTTGGTCACGACTGATTGAGGCAAAAGTGTGTTAACATCCACTCGGTCTTCAGCCATGCATTCACATTCATCAAACAATGGTGTTGTCAGTGTGGCTGATGTAGCTTGAATGTTGGGTCCTATATTTTCTGTTAATCACGGAATGACCAAGGATCGGTTAGGTATAATATGGTATATAGGTCACCTAAGTGGGATAATAAGGCATCAATATTTACCGTTGTTGGTCATGACTGATTGATGTAAGAGCGTGTTAACATCCACTTGGTCTTTAGCCATGTAGTCACCATCTTTATTAGATGTCCTTGTATTCGAACCAATGCGACGCTCAAACATCGTGTTACGACGGGTCAACAATGAATGTTTCTGTCCAGATGGAACATGCGATCTATGTGTCATATGGCACGACAGTTACTCATCACATCCTTCATCATCGACCTCCTCATTAGGCGGAGGAATATAAAGAGGTGTTGCACTGGACTCTGAGATAACTCAACCACTGGATTTTGTCGTAGTTCCATAAGCTCCAGATGCGCCCACAGTGGGCCACACAAGCTCAGGAGTAAATAACGGGTTCTCTATGGCAATAGACTCTGGATGCAGGGTGTGTTTTTGCACATCTCTATGCCGTCTCTGGGCATTTCTAAGTGAATCCTTTCGTGCGGGTGTCTTAGACTTCCCCCGCTGTCGTTCTAGCCTAGCCGTCTTCTCCTCGGGTGTCAGATTTGCATACCATTTCCTTGAGTACGTGTTTTTCGACTCTCTCTTCCTAAGTTGGTCCTTGGAGTTGACAGAGTCAGATGCAGGAAGAGGCTGCATCCGTTCTGATAAATTGAACTTATTTATAAAATGTCATAGACTCAAAATTTAAAGACAACATTATGTATTATTTGTTTATAAAAATAAATATCATAAAAATGTACCTGTATTGAGATTACGTGGAGTAGTCAGGTCAATTGTGTTGCTGTTGTTTGCACTTCGACATTAACACTATCATTTATTCAAGTATAGTTGGACACATCATTCTTAATTAATTTGCAAAAAAAATATAAATGTGTACCTAGATTGGCATCATGTGGTGAAGTAGTCAAGTCAATTCCACTGTTGTTGTCTGCACTTTAAACTGAGCATTAAATAAGTAACGTGTATCATGCATAAAGGTATAGTTCGACGCATTACTATTCTTAATTAATTTACAAAACATGTTTCATGCAACAATATAATAACTAACTGCCATCATAAAATCGAAAACAATACCTAGGGCATGTTTATTCCATTGTATTGGTTGGGATGAATCGTTTTTATGCGGCCAATCACTATTTTCTTCGTCTGCCATGTTTTCTTTGTCTGACTCAACTTTATCTGTTAAAATACTATTTATTATACAACACACATATATATCAATATAAATAATAGCTTGGTTACAACTTGACCATGGTGTCACCTCTCGACCCACCAGCGAATGTAGTTTTTGCTTTTCTAAGCTGATGTGCTTGTCGATATTTTTTTATTTTTTTCATCCCTCTCTTCTTGAGTCATTGCAGCCCATCTTGCTTCTTCCCTCTCCCTTTTACGTTGCCTAGCTTCCTTAACTTTTGCCTGTGTATTGGATGTACTCTGATCACCTGTTCCACATATATGTACACGAATAATTAATGCAAAATCATTTATATGAATGTATGTATGAACGGTTACCTCCATTATTATCCAATTGGTCCATGGAAGACCGGTGTAGTGGGGAATACAACCACTTGTTATTAAGTCGCTTTTTGTCACACTTAGCTTCAACGAAGCTTGTTGCTAATGATGCCTGAAAGACAGGGTGTTAGGGCAAACAATTATCTCTTTCACCATAGATGTACGAAATACACAAAAATTCATGTAAATATGAAAAGGTAGGTGGTGTTCGCTAATCGCTACAGCTTATACGGCTAAATCTCCCACTGCACTTCAATGTTCGGGATCCTTCACTAACGTTTGGGCTATTTGGGTTTAGGTTAAGTTTTTTTTTTGTCATGGGACCCACAGCTTGTAATAAATAAAAAATTAAAAATAAAACGTCCTTATCTTCATCCCCTCCGGTCAGCTCTTTCCTCACCAATCGGCAGAGGGAAAATTGGTTGTGTAGCATCGAAAGGTTGCGACCTCCGTAAAATACGACCGAAAGATTTTGAACCCGTAAAATACCACTGAAAGTTAGCACCGTCAACTGAAACTACCATTCCGTCAACTAAGCCATCAAACCAGTCACGGGCACTCACGGCCGGCGCAGCACGTGGTCGAGGAACTCCGAGAGCATCACTGCGTAAGGCAGCGCCGCCGCACGCCACCACGTCGATGGAGTACTCGTGGTACGCGGGCAGGATCCGGGGCAGCTCCGCGAACGCGCGGCGCACCAGGTCGCAGGCCACCACCGTACCTGAGCGGCTCAGGAAGTAGGCCACGGCGTCGCCGCCACCGCCGCCGCGGCACGCCATGGCCGACGAGTACTGCAGCGACGCGCCCCGCTGCATGGTGATGGTCACCGGACTTGCTCAGGAAGTAGATCGTGTAGTCGCCGTCGGCTTCCACGACGCGCTCCTCCCGGGACGAGGCGTCCTACTCCTCCGGCTTTCGGGACAGCGCCGCCTCCTCACCCCACGCGTTCATCGACAAGTCGTACACCACCGTGGACAGGTCTGGGAGCTCGCCCAGGATGAGCACCACGCGGTACAGCGAGCCGTACATGGCAACTGCCTGCAGCGCACACGTCGGCGGCAGTGGCGGGAGCGTGCGGGACGCGCCCATGAGCGGGTTCACCACGATAAGGTCACACGTGCTCCGGTCGCGGTACAACACGAGCCCACCCGCGGCGGCCACCGGCTGCAGCGGCCCCGGCGCGCCACGCCACCGCGCCTAGGCGCTCTCGGCGGAGCCGAAGACGACGGTGGGGCGCGACCGCCGCTTGTCCTGGTCTTGGTGGTTGGGGTCCTCAAGCATGAGGAACCATGGGTCCCGTGCAGTGGCGCGCGCAGGCAGCGCGGAAGGTGCGGGACTCCGCCAGCTGGTCGAGCAGGGACGCACGCACGGGAGACAGGCTGCCCTCACTTCCGATTTTCACATGCTGGGAGCCCCGCCCATGCACGCCACCTCCGCAGGCAGCCGCGCGGCCTCCGAGCACCGCCTCCACCAGCCTCTGCGCGACCTCCGAGCGCCGCCTCCGCCGGCCGCTGCGGGTTGGTCCCGGCGTGCAGGCCGCGCCGCCTCAGCCAGTCGCCGCGGGCCGCTCCCCGTGCAGAGGCCACGCCGCCTCCGCCGTCGGCCACGAGCCGCTCCATGCGGAGTCCGCACTGCCTCCGCCGTCCGCCATGGGCTGCTCCCCGTGCGCAGGCTGCGTGCCTACGCCGGCTCCACCGGCCGCGGCAGGCCCTCCCCACGCGCAGGCTGCGCCGACTCCGCCGGCCATGGCGGGCCCCTCCCCACGTGCACGCCGCGCCCTCCGCCGGAAACCACGGGCTGCTCCACGCGCCGTGGCTCCTCGACCGCGTGCTGCACCAGCCGTGAGTGCCCGTGACTGGTTTGACGGCTTAGCTGACGGGATGGAATTTTCAGTTCACGGTGCAACTTTCAGTGGTATTTTACGGGACCGAAATTTTTCGGTGGTATTTTACGGAGGTCGTAACCTTTTATGCTACAGAACCAATTTCCCCATCGGCAGATGCATACGCATCTCTTTCCACTGTTCTGCTCCGCCGGAGCAGCAAGCAAGAAGCCTTGCTCTGTTGGCTTTGCGCGGGGCGTGCGACCTGCAGCGCCGGTGGCCCCCGTGGTGGTTTTGGCATTCTCCCGCGGACGGAGCTCCGTGGCCTTCTCCGTGCGGCGTGGCCTCCTGGACTTGGCATGGTGCGGACGGAGGTCAGCGAACTTCTCCGCTCAGCGCGGCGCGGATGAAGCTCGGCGTGAGGGCCTTGGCTCCGGACCTACGGTACATCGCCGCCGTCGAGTGCGGTCCTTGATCCATTGGAGCATCGCGCAGCTTCCTGCTGCTCCTCGATAGCAGCGACTTCCTCAGCTCCGGTCGGCAAGGAGGCACACGAAAATGGTACCAGCCCGATCTTGTTTCATATGGCATTTAGCACCAATGGCACCAATGCTAACTTTCATTTCGATAAGTTTTTGGTGTATGACTCAGAAGTTGCTAACTGGATCTTGTAAGCGTTCTAGGACAACAACTGTTTTCTTGGACAAGCCAGATTTGAGTGGCCGGGCTCACCGGATTCGAGTGGCTAGTCTCGATTTGGTGTGGTTGGAGGGTGTGAGTGAGGGGCAACTTCTTTTTGTTATTTCCTAAAACTGAATTAGCAAATTCTTTTTGTTATTTCCTGAAACTAAGTTAGCAATCCTTTTGTTATTTCCTGGACAAGAATGCTTCATTGTCAAAAAAAAAGTTTTCCTGGAATTGCTGTTGTGATCTAAATATTGAATTGCTGCTGTGATCTAAATATGTATGGCTGTTTTCCAGCTTACTTGCATTAGCTAATAGCTGCAGCATCAAAACAGCCTAGAAGCACACAAAAATAAATGTAGTTGTCATTCTTTGTGCAGAGTTATGTACTCAGGTGCTCAACATAGCGGGCGCTGCAGCGGTGACCGCAGCAGCTCTCGATGCTCTGGGCTGCCATGTACAGCGTGTGCCAAAGAATTAGCAGCAGCGAGAACGAGCGTGTGGTGCGTGGGAACCCATCATTGAGCACCAAAAGGCGTCTGCCAGCGTGGATAGTGGCTCCACGTTCTACTCTGACCCCAACCTCGAATCCGCCTGCTTCGTCTTCTAGGTCACCCCATCTCCTCTATTGCCCTTGCTATCTTGGCATTGATATTCCTGACTACACGATTCGCCCAACCTGATGTCTGTTGCTTTGCTATTTTGTCAATGCGGATCTACTTTCATCCAATTTTTCCATGATGGTTTGATTCACTTTTTGTATTTTCATTATCTCAACCATGGCCATTATGTCATTTATCTGAAATGCTTGAAGTATCTGTTTTCCTATATTGTCTTAGTCTAAAAGTTATTGAGAATGCTCATTATTTAGAGAAGTCAGGCAAGTTGCAGTTTTGCTGCGGTGGGATTTGCCTACATTTCAGATAAATCATATGCCATTCCCTTTTGTTGACCAAATAAATTCTTGTATCTTTATTTAATCTCTTTGGTTCACCAAATAAATTTCCTACGTGCAGATTCAAGTACAGGTTTTGCATTACAATGTTAATTTTTACAAAGATAGGTCGATAATACAACAAATAGAAACTACAAGACATTTGGTGACTTCTATATCTTAGCATTCTAAATAGTAGGGGAAAAAGAAATTCTACAACTATACATAGCCTTGTAACATCAATGAAAATACAGCAAATAGAAACTACAAGACATTTGGAGACTTCTATATCTTAGCATTCTAAATAGCAGGGGAAAAAGAAATTCTACAACTATACATAGCCTTGTAACATCAATGAAAAATTTCATATGCCATTCCCTTTTGATTTAATGAAACCACTATTGGACTATGAACACTTGAAGCTATATATTGGCATTCTGATAGTGCTGCGTTTTTCATGGATCCAGTCAGAGTAGTTCTAATCAGCAGAGCTGCATGAAAGTCATCATGTGAGCTGCATGAAAGTCATCATGTAAGTCATTTTCTTTGTTTTCGACAAATGAATTTGATTGGCACTTGGCGGTGGACAGTGACTTTATAGGGGAGGGGTGAAATCAATTAAGATCTGTTGTATTTAACAACAACCATACATTTCTTATAACTCGTCCTTGGCAGCATGTAAAAAGATTTCTATTTCATGACAATTTGCACTTGGCAGATAATACTTGATCAGTTGTCATGACTTGATTTTCGCTATCTTGTTTATTTGCCAGGGATGGCCAAGAAAGCCAAGCAACACGTCAAAGAGAAATAATGTACCTGGTCTCTCGTGGATGGATCGGATAGTCTCGCCCTTGCAGGAAAGAACGGCGATCTCTTCAATGACGACGACCAGAAACGAGTCGTCCCGTCCACACGGATTTAAACAGCAAGATTGTTACCTGATGGATAAGCTTACGGAGAATTGGCGCCGGCAACCATCGGGTGAAGACTGCCGGCATGAGACTAGGGGAGACTCGCGGGTGGAGAATTGGCGCCGGCAACCGACGCGTGAAGACTGCCTGCCGGCGCGACCATGTCAGGTGAAGACTTCCGGCACGGCCAGGGGAGACTCGCGGGTGGAGAATGGCTCCGGCAACTGACACGTGAAGACTGTCGGCGCGACCATGTCGGGTGAAGACTGCTGGCAAGACAAGGGGAGACTCGCGGGTGGAGAATTGGCGCCGGCTACTGACGTGTGAAGACTGCCGGCACGACCACATCGGTTTTTTTGTTGGTGCCCGTGATCTGATGAGGGGGCCAATGGAGAGGTTTATTTCTTTTTTTTGATGCGGGGGTTGCCTTTGTTGCCGCTATAGTGGACGTGATTGCCAGGTTGCCTATTTTGCCGCTAATGGGACGTGATTGTCGGGAAACACTGTGCGTGGTGAGGTAGAAATTGCACGACCTATCGTCCTGCCGCGTAGATGTTGACCGTAGGAATTTTTTAGTTGAAGAGAAGAGAGTAGAGATAGAGATATGGACTATTTATTTTGTGTTTATCTACAATTAACTTGGAGATCCAGTATTAATTTTTCGTATTTTATTCAAGCTTAGTCTTTACTAATCATATTTTACATGGACTCTTTATTTAGGTATTTTTCATACAAATTTTTATATAAAAGAAATTGCTATTTCCCTAATTTATTATTTTGAAATTACTATTTACTAAGTGTATTGGGCGAGGACCTCTACAATATAATTTGAAACTATAATATCTTTGGTTGGAAGTATAGCTAAATATGTTTAGATCTTTTTCCCTCCTTTTGCTATGTCCATCGTCGTCATTCTAGAGTTGCACATCGTTGCTGCCCCAAGGATTGGAACGAGCTCCCTCTCCCCTCTCTGTTCCGGAGATGGCGGAGGATACTGGGGTATTTTGAGAAAAAAAAATGGGTTGAAAGAAAATATTAAATCTTATGGAGATTGAATCTTGGTTTAGAAGGAGTCTTACATCTTACATGTAATCTTAGTTTAGGAGGAGTCTTACATCTTACATGTAGGTGGAAAAAAATCATGGCGAAAATTTTGCCTCTTTATTATTAGGTATAGACAGTGAATTGGTCAATCAATTTCTCTGTTTAATAGTAGAATTATTATTTATGTATTACCAATGGATTAGGACGTTTGACTTTGTTGAGATATGAAGCATGATGGTGCATTTGATATGGACTCCATTATAGAGTCCATATCAATAAAACACCATACTTCAGATTATACACCATCCGATCATCGTAAAATCCAAAGTTGCATACTATTTTTTCTATAAATCTCGTATATTTTTAGAACCCCTCAACGAACGTGTGATGTTATTTTAATACTGTCGTATAATATTTTTTAAAAAAATATATGGTATAATACAGATACTCACAACGCATGCACACTCGCCCCTACATCTATTAGAAATTAATTTGAGACCATCTATTTGATCGGCTACTCGAAGCTACTGAGGAATCTTGATCTTATCTATTTTATTTGCTTGTTTGACTTGCTACTATTTGGTTATTGGAAGGGTCGCTTATATTAAGACTCTTTGTTCGGGTATTTGAAGCTTCCATAACTAGGATTGTATGATCTATCTTCAGTTTTACTAGTTGTTTGTTTGACTTCCCATATGGTTTTTATCGAGACTTTGTGCGAGCTTAATGGATGACGGATTGACGGTCACTCGGAAGGAGTATCGTAGCACACCATGTTATTTTCAAGACTTTTGTGCCGACCTGGTTGTGATGCCGTATGGTGTTGACTTCAATCGGCATGGCTGCTATACAGTGGAGTATATATCTATACAGAACGAAATTCCGTCCTCGTAGCCCTGTTTTTAAGCCCATATGAGGTATGGGAATGTTGGTTTCTTAGGTTATTCATGCTTAAAATTGGAAACAATTTAGTCCAGGTGCAAATGGACCTGGTCCTAGCTTCCTGGAAATCACATGTTATAGATTTAGCGTATATATAAGAAGACGTACCGTGACCCGAACAGGTGGTGCGCATGACTCGTAGACTCGATGCCCGTGGAGCACCATGAGAGTACACATGCACACCATCTGCTCGTCCTTTGTCGTCTGCCTCCTGCTGGTCTCATTGCCTTCCCTTGTGCATTCCGCGAGCTGGCGCCGAAGCACTCTATGGCGCGGAGACTCGATGCTAGCGGAGGACGCTTCCGGCGGCGACGTCCTCGTGTCTCCCAGCGGCAACTTCTCGTGTGGCTTCTACAAGGTGGCGACGAACGCCTACACGCTGGCCATCTGGTTCACCCGCTCCGCGGACGCCACCCCGGCGTGGACGGCCAACCGCGACGCCCCCGTCAACGGCAGGGGCTCGCGCACCCAGTTCCGCAGGGACGGGTCGCTGGTGCTACGAGACCTCAACGGCGGCGTGGTGTGGGACACGAACACCAGCGGCACGCAGGCCGACCGCGCGCAGCTGCTCGACACCGGCAACCTTTTGTTTTTTGAAAGCGTGCATTGGCACATGTTTCACTAAGTGGAAGAAGGAAGTTTTACAAACCTCCAAGGAGAGTCGCGGCGAGAGGCCGAACACACCTTGGAGGGACACTAGACATAAATCACCAACAAGTGGTGGGAAAGCGAGGTTATACTAACTAAAAATCCATGGCGCGACAAAGGGTGGGGGAGCGCCCGATGCACTACCGAAGACTCAAGGCGTCGCCCACCCATCCGTGTTGCGGAGCTCTCCATGCACGTGGATGAGCTCACGCAACGCTTCCCGCTTGTTCGGGGAATGGGGCTCGGTGAACGTCTCGCGGAATTTGTTCGCTATCTTGTCATCCGTAGTGTCGGTGACGGCATTGTCCGGCCTCCGCTCCCACTTGTTCACCATCACGCGTTTCACCTGCTTCTCCGGGTTGGGGTCGCGGAAAGGCGCTTTGGCCGCGAGCCTGCCACTACGGCGAGGGACCAGGCTAGCGGGTTCCCGTCGTGCAGTGCGTCGTCGCGGTGGTGTGCGCAGAAGACCGTCCTGTACCGGCAGTAGAAGGGAGCTGATGAAGAGTGCCCCGGCATCAGCGTTAGTGGCTACCGTAGCGTCCTCATCATCCACCCCTGGCATCTCAGCATCGAAGCTAAGCTGGACCATTCGTGGCGGCGACCGAGTGTCCGCTGGCGATGCCTGGGCCACCAGAGGGGTCGACACCGGCAACCTCGTCGTGGCTGATGCCGCGGGGCGCACGCTATGGCAGAGCTTCGACTGGCCCACCGATACGCTCCTCCCGGAGCAGCCCATCACCCGGTACAAGCGCCTGGTGTCGGCCTCCGCCAGGGGCCTGCCCTACTCCGGCTACTACAGCCTCTACTTCAACAGCAACAACATCCTCAACCTCATCTACGACGGGCCGGAGATCAGCAGCAACTACTGGCCGGATCCCTTCAAGCGGTGGTGGGAGAACAACCGGACGGCCTACAACAGCAGCCGGTACGGCAGCCTCGACAGGAGTGGCGCCTTCTCGGCGAGCGATCACACGCAGTTCAACGCCTCCGACATGGGCGAGGAGGGCGTCATGAGGAGGCTGACGCTGGACTACGACGGCAACCTCCGGCTGTACAGCCTCGACGACGACGACGGGAGCTGGCGCGCCACGTGGGCCGCGCTCCCGCGGCAGTGCGACGTGCACGGTGTCTGTGGCCGCTACGGCGTGTGCGCGTACCAGCCGCTGCCGGCGCCGGGGCTGGCGCTGGCGTGCTCGTGCCCGGAGGGGTTCGTGGCCCGCGACGCCAGCGACTGGCGCAAGGGCTGCCGCCGCGAGTTCCACGTCAGGTGTGGCGAACCTGTCTACTTCGCGGAGATGCCCAGCTTCGACTTCTGGGGCTTCGACTTCAACTACACCCCTGGGGTGTCCATTGAGACGTGCCGGAATATGTGCCTCGACGACTGCAACTGCGAGGCGTTCGGCTACAGGATGGGCACCGGCGAGTGCTACCCTAAGATCGCCTTGTGGAACGGCCGGGCTCCGGACATCAGCAAGCAGAACATCTTCCTCAAGGTCCCGGCGCGTCTCAAGGTCAAGGGCCTGAACCCGACGGTGCTGGATTTCCATGGCCATGCCTGCACAGTGCAGGAGCGGAACGCCAGCGTCGTCGGCTCCTCCTACTTCCATGTCAGGGGAAACAGGATAAGGTTCGCCTACTTCTACTCATTCCTTGCGGTGATCTTCGTCGTGGAGGCCATTTTCATCGTCGTCGGGTGCATGTTCGTATTCCGAGCTGACCCGACCGCTGCCAGAAGACGGGTGCACAACGAAGAAGGGTACGCGCTGCTGTTCAGCCATTTCAGGAGGTTCACCTACGACGAGCTTTCGGACGCCACCGGCAGGTTCTCGGACAGGCTCGGAAGGGGCGCGTCAGGGACCGTGTACAGGGGCGTGTTGGAGGACGGCCGCGTCGTCGCGGTGAAGCGGCTAGACGACCTGTCGCAGGCCGACGAGGTGTTCCGGTCGGAGTAAAGCGTGATCGGGAGGATCAACCACATGAACCTGGTCCGGATGTGGGGGTTCTGCTCCGAGCACTCGAACCGGCTCTTGGTCTCCGAGTTCGTGGAGAACGGCTCGCTGGACAAGGCCCTCTTCGTCTCCGACGGCGGCGGCGAGAGCGCGCTGGCGTGGCGTTCGCGGTACAAGATCGCCGCCGGCGTCGCCAAGGGGCTGGCCTACCTGCACCACGAGTGCCTGGAGTGGATCGTGCACTGCGACGTGAAGCCGGATAACATACTGCTGGACGCGGAGCTTGACCCCAAGATCACCGACTTCGGGCTGGTGAAGCTGCTCAGCCGGGACGCGTGCGGCCGGCTGGTGATGTCGTCCCGAGCGCAGTGCACCACTAGGGGATACACATACACCGCGCCGGAGTGGACGGCAGGCCTCCCGATCACGGGGAAGGCCGACGTGTACAGCTTCGGCGTCGTGCTCCTGGAGCTGCTCAGGCGGCAGAGAGTCTGCGACTGGGCGGTGAAGGTGAGCGGCAGGGAGAGGGAGGAGGAGGAGGTGTGCAGCATGGATTTCCGGCGGCTGGTCGCGTGGATAAGGGAGAAGACAGCAGAGCGTGATGAGGAGCTGTCGTCGTCTGCATGGCTGGAGGAGTTCGTTGATCGGAGATTGCACGGTGACTTCAGCCGATTGCAAGCGGCGGCAATGCTGGAGCTGGCGGTCTCGTGCGTGGATGACGATCCCGTCAGGAGGCCAAACATGAACGCCGTTCTGCAGAAGCTTTTGTCCCTGGAAGATGCAGCGTCTATGCGCTATGCGTGAGTGACGTGCCCCTTGTCATCCGGTTTCCAATGAAACAGAAAGGGAAAAAAAATTGGATACGGGACTCTGCACGCGGCACCGTGCGGCTGTTCAATAAACCTGTGACACTTGGATCTTCGGTTGCGATTCCTCTTCCCCTCCCCTACGTGTCGTGATCTGAATGGGCAGCTGCATAGTACCATGTGCGGGAGTCCCGTACCTAATTTTTTCCCAACAGAACAGAAAGGCTTTATTTTGACTAAGGGTGTGTTTAGCTGGTGAAAAGTGGGTGAAAAGTATTGTAGCACTTTTCGTTGTTATTTGGCAACTTTTGTTCAACCATGGACTAACTAGGCTCAAAAGATTCGTCTCGACATTTACAGACAAACTATGCAATTAGTTATCTTTTTTACCTATATTTAATGCTCCATGCATGCGTCCAAAGATTCGATGTGATGGGTGGAAGAGAAAATATTTTGAGTTTGCATGGGAAGTGAACACACCCTAAATTGAAATTTTGTACTAGATGTGAATGTGTACAAATATAATGCACTTTTCTTTTGTAAAACCGCTGCGGATGCACAAATCCACACACACGCACTCATTTCCGTCCTACCCTTTTAAAAGCATAGCATATTGATTTGTCAATAAAAACTAACAACAAGCCATGCAAATAATTGGTGACTGCGTTACTTTTTTTAAAGATGGCAAGGGATTTGCCATAAATATTTTAGGAGAGAAATGTGAGGGGTGCACTTGTCTAAGCATTGCAAGAGACTTTCTATATCCTTTCTAAATACTAGGAATAAAGATTTTGATGAAAAACTATTCTCCAACAACTTTTCTAAATAATCATCCAAATATAGCCATCTTCTATTCCGGATTTTTCGTTAGCCAAATATGCAAGACGAGTATGACTCTCTAGAGTGCGCATGAGATATAGAAAAATTGTTGGAAAGTGAAAAGATATAGAAAGCGATTTTTATACAAATGGCTCTCTAAATGATGATTTAGTGAGTGAGATTTAAAAAGGCTCTCGGAGATACTTGGTGCTTAGATTTTTACTGTGGAGGTGATCATAATCACAGTTTTTCGTTCTTTTTCCTAGGTGTGTCCGCACCCACCAACAGTCCGCACCCCCATATGATCTTATCGGCGCATAGAGCCTCCCCTAAAGGAGCGGGGATTTCAGAGCAGAAATGGTTGTTATCAAGTCACTTTCGAATATCTCATCAAGTGTTTTGGTCAACTTTGAGACCAATTATGATACACTGGTACATAGGATGAGATTACTGGTGTATGGCTTGATGCAATGTTTCTCCTGACTAGTTAGCAGTTGCTACAGTTGCTATTGGTGTTGTTTTTCTGTTACACTACGTTAATGCCGTTATTTATTTAGTCCAAATTTTTTATTAATATAATTGGTAGCTCTTTTGTTTGGTTCTTTTAAAAAAATCTAGCAAAAAAACAGAGTGATTTCACTTCCCTAGTGTGTTTGCACACATCTCTGTCTCTGTAAGACAAATCAGGGCCAAGCTTTGGCCATTCATTGGGCTATGTGTATAAGCTGATTTTTTTAGACATAACTCGTACGTTAGAGTTGCACTCTTATCCGCATGGAGGAGTATTAATTTAGCTTCTATGAGTACTGTACAATTTGAAGGTGGAAACTCACCTACGTGAAACGAAATCGATTTGGGGTGTTTGGTTCCTGGGACTAAAATTAGTCCTGTCACATCAAATGTTTGGACATTAATTTAAAGTGTTAAATATAGACTAATTACAAAACTAATTACACAGATTGAGATTAATTTACGAGACGAATCTATTAAGCCTAATTAGTCTATGATTTGACAATGTTATGCTACAATAAACATGTGTTAATCATGGATTAATTAGGCTTAATAGATTCATCTTGCTAATTAGTCGACTCTTGTGCAATTAGTTTTATTATTAACTCATGTTTAGTCCTCTTTCCTAACGTCCGATGTGATACGAACTAAACTTTAGCCCCCCGAATCCCAGTTAGCATCAAAGAAAAGTAGTTGGCCGTGGGCCCATGCCCCGTGGCCATTCGTTGGGCCAAAATTATGGAATAAACCAAGTGATCACCTAAGTGTCAGGTTCTGCTAAAAGAAAAACTAAGGCCTTGTCTAGATGCCTTTCAAATTTTAAATTTTTATTTTTCGTCCCATCACATCGAATCTTTAGACACATGCATTGAGCATTAAATATAGATTAAAAAAATAGTTAATTGCACAGTTTGGTTATAAATCACGAGACGAATCTTTTGAGCCAAATTAGTCCATGATTGGACACTAATTGCCAAATACAAACAAACGTGCTACAGTAGCCAAATTCCAAATTTTTTTTTGCATCTAACCAAGGCCTAAGTGTCAGGTGGGCCGTGGACCGAAATAGAGAGCACGGAAAAAAAAACTAGCTAAATAATTTTTGTCTTGTATAAGCGACACGCCGTGATACTACAGTGATTGACCACCTTCTGTTTTGACATTTTTGTGCTAGGCTAGCACCAGCTTTACAGTGGTCCAGAAGTCAAACACTAAAAAATGTCAATGAATGCCAGAGAGAGAGACAGTGCCTATGGCAAGACGCTGAGAAGAGAGAACTAGTACTCTGTTCTAAAATATACGCGGGATTGTTTATTTTCTTACACTTCGTTTGATTGTACTAAAATCCACTCTAATCCAAATAAGTTCTAAATTGAATTCAAGTACAACCAAATAAGTCTTAAGATTTATTTTTAGATAATAAAAGAACATCGGGCCTTCTGTCCACAAAAAACTACGGCCGAGTTGCCCCTTCCTCTTAGAGCCCTATCAACGGAGTTGTCCCTCCTCTCCAGAGACCTATCGCTAGAGTTACTCCTCTCTAGAGATTTATTGTCAAAGTTGCCCCTAAGCTGATTGAGTGTTGAGCGACACTTAGGAGAGAGATGGAGCAAACTATGCGTAGGACCTACTCCCTCCGTCCCATTGAAAGTGTCGCTCGGGAAACGTGTTTGTGAGGGGGGCACGCTTTTCTAACGACACTTTCAATGGGACGGAGGGAGTACGGAGCAAGTGTGGGAGACGAGAGGCGGAACAATAGAGCTAAGTGTAGGAGGCAAGGGGACAAGCGAGAGGGGCAATCGAAGGAAAACATCACACGGTGAGGAAGATGTGAGATCTCGTGGTACATCAAATGGCAGGAAACACCGGATTACATTGAATGGCCAATTTGTGTAGTTAAAAAGTCGAGAAATAAAAAATCGGATGGAGTTCTCGATTATTTTTGTCCAGAATCTGTTTTTAATTGAAAAAAAAAACACGGCTGAAACTATGAAATAATCTATGAATCATCATTCATATTTCAAAAAAAAACGCTATATACTACAAGTAATATTCATGGAAACAACAAAAATAGAACTTCTTAATAAGATTGGACGAATATAAATTAAAAACGGTGAATCATCATATATAATAATAATAATAATAAACAGGAAAACATGAGTATGTACATATGAACGCGACACCATTTGAATGATTAGATCGGATATGGTCTGCACAAGAACATTTGATCGGACATCACGAATTCCCCTCGAATCAATTCGTGCTTTCTTTTTCTTTTCACAATATAAAAACCCGTGAACACAACCATAGTACCAAGATCACACACGCGAATCACATTGCAGACGTAAAACAGAATTCAAAACAAGAGGTCAGCCACCGCAGCCACCGCCACAACCCCCGCCACCGCAGCCGCCGCCTCCGCAGCCACCGCCGCCGGAGTCGAGCGCCGAGCCGATGATCGCGCCGGCGGCCAGCCCTCCGACCGCGCCGACAGCGAGCCCCGCGGCCCCCGATCCGAGCCCGCTGCGGCCGGACCTCTGCTGCGGCGGCGGGTACGCGTACCCGGGGGGCGGCTGCTGCGCGGGGTAGCCGTACGCGCCCGCGGGAGGCGGCGGGTAGCCCTGGCCGTAGTAGTAGGCGTTGTTGTTCTGCCGGCGCGGCTTCTTGGCGCCCTGCGCACACCCGAACGCCGCGATGGCCGCTACGGCCACCGTCGCGGCCACCGCGAGGAACACGATCGCCACGGGACCGAGTGGGGTGCCGGCGTGTTGCGTGGCCGCGGTAGCGCCGACCGCTAGCGCCTCGCGCACGGCGTGAAGACTCGCTCGCACCATGGCTCCTCCTTGTTGCTGATGATGGAGAGGTGGGCAAGTGCGTGATGGAGACGGGGAAGGTGGAAGGGGCAAATAAGAAGGGAGGCTCCGCCCTGATTGGCTCGCTTGGTCAAAGTCTTCTGGTTGTGCTAGTAGTACTATTCAAAATGCACTTGCTCTATATTTTCCACGCAGTTGCAGCCAAGTCGCGAAGAAAAAAAATCGGAGGCCGTGTATATATAGGCATGAATTCATATGATGCGTCTTGAACAGATTGTTCGGCCTCACGGCCCAATCCAGAAGAGAAGAGATGCGTCTTGCTCTTGCACTCTTTCTGTCGATGGTGATGGAACGGAAGAAGATTCCGAGAATCCGCGCTTGTCGCTGTCAGCAGAAGCAACCTCACAGATTAGTCTGCAACGGACCCGATCGCGCAGTCAACGTCTCAAATTAGTCAGCAATGGCTGCCCGCGTGTGCCTTCCCTGAGCCTTTCATAAGTCGTCGCAGCACACGTCATCTTTCTCCTTCAACGAATCACCAGTCATCAGCTCGACCGGTCTCTCATCTGCTCAATAATTTAGCTCTGCCCCTGCGGCCTGCGGGCAGCAGTTGGTCGCCAGCGCCAGCGCCCAGCGAGCAAAGGCCGAACACGGAGAGGCTAAGGCTATCCATATCCACACAGGTTAGCTTTTCTTCTTCCTCTAGTTTCCTCTGTTTTGAAGCTCTTGTTGTCGGTCAGGGTATTTGGGTCCGCCGGCTTGTTAAATTCAGTCAGGAGGTAGTAACCTCATGCAGTCATGCTCGTGCTCCTTCTGTGGATTGATGGAATGATCAGTAACTCTTATCCATTCAGAGATTTTGTTCAGAAGGCTAATTTTCTTCAGAGATTATAGCATAGGATGGTTCCAGGAGCTCCCAGCCGGTTTTGAATTTGATTCCTCCCTACAGAGATTTTGTTCAGAAAACTAGAATTGCTTGTTGGGAACTTGGGATTGCAAGCTCATTACTGGGTTTGACTGTACTGTACCTGTATTGTTCATTCACCTAACTTGCTTATGTGACGCATACCATGACGCAGACTCTAATCAAGCTTACATCCCGGAAGCCTCGCAGACATGGGGAATGCAGCAGTTGCAGTCAGTACGATACATCGATCTGACACCGTGTATCTAGTTTCTTCTCCTTAACTTGCAGTAGTAACAACTTGCTAATTGGCTGTTTCATTTCGATGTTCTTCAGCATCTTCAGTCGCGGGAACTGCGACAGTAGTAGTAATGATCGCCCTCATCAGAAGATGCCGCGTCGTGAGGAAGAAGATGAAGAAGAAGATCGTGAAGAAAGTCTTGGAGGAGCTTGACCGAAAAGACCGCCAGGCTCAGTCCTGCATCGCCGTGGAAGATGTGGTGGTCGAGATCGGCCCCGTGGAGAAGTTCCTCAACGAGATCCTCAACGAGAAGCCGATGCGTTTCAGCTCCGAGCAGCTGGCGGTCTACACCAAGAACTACTCGTGCGAGCTAGGGTCTGGCGGCTACGGCGTGGTCTACAAGGGTGAGCTGCCGAACGGCTTGTTGGTGGCCGCGAAGGTTCTCAAGGTGTCCATGAACAAGAAGGTGCAGGAGGCGTTCATGGCAGAGATCGGCACCATCGGCCGGACGTACCACGTGCATCTGGTCCGGCTCTACGGCTTCTGCTTCGACGCGAATACCAAGGCGCTGGTGTACGAGTACTTGGAGAACGGCTCACTCGAGAAGTACCTTTACGGTGACGAGGGCAGCACGAGCACGACCACGAGGCTGGAGCAGGGGGCTGGAGTGGGGGACGCTGCACAGCATCGCCGTCGGCACGGCGAAGGGGATCAGGTACCTGCACGAGGAGTGCCAGCAGCGGATCGTGCACTACGACATCAAGCCGGCCAACATCCTCCTCACGGCCGACTACACGCCGAAGGTGGCTGACTTTGGGCTGGCGCGGCTGGGCGAGCGCGAGAACACGCACATGTCGCTGACCGGCGGCGGCCGCGGGACGCCCGGGTACGCGGCGCCGGAGCTGTGGATGGCGCTGCCTGCGTCGGAGAAGTGCGACGTGTACAGCTTCGGGATGGTGCTGTTCGAGATCCTAGGACGGCGGCGGAACTACGACCCCAGCCAGGGCGAGAGCAAGGAGTGGTTTCCGAGGTGGGCGTGGGAGAAGTACGAGCAGGGGGAGATCGAGGACGTCGTGTCCTGCGACGGGATCGTCGGAGAGGCGGACAGAGAGAAGGCGGAGATGATGTGCAAGGTGGCGTTGTGGTGCGTGCAGTTTCAGCCGTCGGCGCGGCCGACGATGAGCAGCGTGGTGCGGATGCTGGAGGGGGAGATGGCCATTGTCCCGCCCGTGAACCCCTTCCATTACGTCATGGAAAGCAGCGGTGGCTCAACTAGCTCGGGATTGTGGAGCGGCACATACCAGAGCAGCAGAGACACCACTGCTAGAGATAGTGAGCTGTCGATTAGCCCTGCTGCAAAGTCGACTGGCGCCATGATTGAAGATGTTGAGCGGACCCTTGCGTCAGTGTTGACAAAACAGAGCTTGTAGTCTTGAACACATTAGTTAATGTCACTCAGTTATTGTAAACAGTGAATGTTGAGGTTTGTAAATTAGCATCATGCATTGGAGGACTATCAAGATGCGTGGGTTCAGTTAATTGTACCGGAGAGTGTGACGTAGTTAGGCTATCCCTACCTGCTAAGCTAGGCACCAAAAGATTTTAGAAAAAAAAAATCTAAAACCGGTTTCATATTTGTTCAGTTAAAACAAATTTTGTAAGGCGAAGTTAGATTTTAGGAATTATAATTAGGTAATTTTTTCAGAAACTCTTTTTTGGATGATTATTGGAAACAAACTATTTTTATAATTGTTCCTTGGTAAAATCTTTTTGACCCCTGAACTCTTACGTAATTCATTTTACCTTCTCACTGTTGGCATGGCGACATGTGTAGGATAAAACCTCCATTTAAATCGTCCACAGTTGGCATTGCGACATGTAGGTTACAACCTTTCAGGGTGAAAATACAAACAATTTTAAAAATTAGAGGAGGAACAACATTTGGTTTTAAGGTGTTAGAGGAAAATTAGACTTCCAACATAGTCGAGGGTCAAAGGATTTTTGTCCAAATATTTTGTGTGGACCAAGTTACGTTGTGTCAACCCACCACCCAATTGTGTCTTGAACTCTTTCTATCAGTGTGGGGCCACCGCCCGATCAGCCAGAGCATCTACCCGAGCTCGTCTATTCAGCAACGGCTGCGTGTGCCTGCCCAGGCGGCCAGGCCTTATCAAGTCGTAGCTGCATACGTCCTCCTGCTCCTCCAGTCAGAGCGGTCTCTCATGACCTCAGTGATTTAGCCCAGCGGGCAGCGCAGCAGTTGCTCGCCAGCGAGCACAAGGCGCTAGAAAGAGGACAGAACACGTCCAGGGTATCCACACAGGTGAGCTCTTCTTCCTCAGCTAATTTCCGTTTCATTTTCTTAAAAAAAGCTAGTTTCCGTTTTGTTTTGAAGATTTTCTCGGTGGTGTATTCGGGCTAGTCAGTTTCTCAGTTTGTTAATTCTGTCAGTCATATTTTATAGGAATATTTATGTGGGTTCGCAGCTGGAGATACTAGCTTCATGCTTGTGCTCCTTGCCTCCTTCTGTAGTTGAGCAATTGATGGAATGACCAGAACTTTCAGAAATTTTGTTCAGAAGCAAAATTTTGATTCCTCCCCCATGCATGGTTTTGGCAGTAGATATCTAAGGAAGAAAATATCAGTGTGTTTCTAGTTGGGATTGCAAGCTCATTCCAGACTTTGACTGAACTGTTCATTCACCTATAACTTGCTTATGTGACGCATGCCATGACGCAGACTCTAATCAAGCTTACGGCCCGGCCCCGGAAGCGTCATAGACATGGGGAATGCACTCGCAATCAGTACGATACATCGATCTGGCACCTTCTTCTCATTATTGACTTGTACAGTGGCGACTTGCTAACTAATTAATTGGCTGTTTCATTTCGTTGTTCAGTATCTACAATCGTTGTGAACAAGAAGATGAAGAAGAAAATTGTAAAGAAAGTCTTGGAGGAGATTGAGAAGAAGAACCGTGAGAGTGAGATGCAAGCCAGCAACGCCGTGGAAGATGTGGTGATCGAGGTCGGGCCAGTTGAGACGTTCCTCAATCAGATCCTCGACGAGAAGCCGATGCGTTTTAGCTCCAGGCAGCTGGCGGCCTGCACCCAGAACTACTCGTCGGAGTTGGGGTCCGGAGCCTACGGCGTGGTCTACAAGGGCGAGCTGCCGAACGGCCTGCCGGTGGCCGTGAAGGTCCTGAAGGTGTCCATGAACAAGAGGGTTCAAGAGGCGTTCATGGCGGAGATCGGCACCATAGGCCGGACGTACCACGTGCACCTCGTCCGTCTCTACGGCTTCTGCTTCGACGCGAACACGAAGGCACTAGTCTACGAGTACTTGGAGAACGGTTCACTCGAGAAATACCTTTACGGTGATGAGGAGGGCAGCACAGCCACGACGCTGGAGTGGGGGACGCTGCACGGCATCGCCGTCGGCACGGCGAAGGGGATCAGGTACCTGCACGAGGAGTGCCAGCAGCGGATCGTGCACTACGACATCAAGCCGGCCAACATCCTCCTCACGGCCGACTACACCCCGAAGGTGGCCGACTTCGGGCTGGCGCGGCTGGGCGAGCGCGAGAACACGCACATGTCGCTGACCGGCGGCGGCCGCGGGACACCCGGGTACGCGGCGCCGGAGCTGTGGATGGCGCTGCCGGCGTCCGAGAAGTGCGACGTGTACAGCTTTGGAATGGTATTGTTCGAGATCCTGGGGCGGCGCCGGAACTTTGACCCCTGCCGGGGCGAGAGCAAAGAGTGGTTCCCGAGATGGGTTTGGGAGAAGTACGAGCAGGCTGAGATTGAGTACGTCGTGTCGTGCGACGGGATCGGGGAGGCGGACATGGAGAAGGCGGAGATCATGTGCAAGGTGGCGCTGTGGTGCGTGCAGTTCCAGCCGGCGGCGCGGCCCACGATGAGCAGCGTGGTGCGGATGCTGGAGGGGGAGATGGCCATCGTACCACCTGCGAACCCATTCCACTACGTCATGGACAGCTGCAGTGGCTTAACTAGCTCGGGGTTGTGGAGTGACACATACCAAAGTAGCAGAGAGACCACTGGCAGAGACAGTGAGCTATCGGTTAGCCCTGTTTTCAAGTCGACTTGATTGAAGATGTTGAGCGGACTCATGCGTCGGTATTGATGAAACAAAGCTTGTAGTCTTGTACTGTTATTGCTTATTGTAAACAATGTAAAGGCTGATGTTTGTAAATTAGCATCATGCATTGGATTGGAGGACTATAAAGATAAAGATATGTGAGTTGAGTGAATTGTACCGCTACATGTGCGGGGTGTGACACAGGGTAGTTTATCCCTACCTGCTAAACTAGGTACCAAAAGATAGAATACAAATTTAGAAGAAAAAATTAAACTGGTTTTGTATTTTTTGAGCTAAAACAAATTTTCTAAGGTAAATGATATTTTAGGCATTATAATTGTGCAACTTTTCTAGATAAAAGTAATTTTGATAATTTTTCAAAATAAAGCATTTGTATAATTGTTCCTTGGTAACAAAATTTTGTCCCTAAACTCGTTAACATAGTTCATTTTACCTCCTCACGGTTGGCAGGTGACATGTAGGCTAAAATCTCCATCTGAATCGCTAAGGTGAAAAAACAAACGGTTTTAAAAATTGTGGGAGCACAACATCTGGTTTTATAGGTGTTAGAGGAAACGTGGACTTTGAACATAGCGGGGGGGGGGGGGGGGGGGGGGTCAAAAGGACTTGTCCAAATATGTTCAACGACCCAAGTGTAAGTTGTGTTAGCCCACGACTCAATCCAACACAACAGATGCGTCTTGAACTTTGAATGTCCCAGTTTGGTTTTGATAATTAAGTAATAATCTTAGATGGACTAATGTTTTCCACGTGAATGAATATGTACTTGGTCCACACGCACTAGGTTGAGCAAGCAATGATAGTTATGGTGGAGAGATGGCTTGTGCATGTGATGCAAGTGCTCAACAAGTGAATATGAAGGTATATAAGACATGACAGTCACATATGGCTGTGGAGAAGATCAAGGCGAGTCTTGGCAGCGAAGGACAATCTAGAGGCTCGGTATGATGGACCATCGAGGCGGTGAAGCGTGAGTAGAGGGCTTGGTGCCGATGGAGCGAGGCAATAGTGAAGAGCAAGCAAGGCTACGATACATGGACCAATAAGACCATGCGAAGCTATGAAGTGGATCATATCATTCCAAGGTGATCAAGTCAAGTGTTGATTTGTGTTGGTGACCAAGTGGCTTGATGGAGGGATGATGGAGCGATTCATGCTATGGGCAATGGTAAAGGTAGCGTGGTTGGCTACAATTATCCATGACCATTGTTCATCATTGGAAGATGAATATGGAGGTTGGATGCTTGTGTGGCCTCACCGACATGAATTGAAAATGGAATGCACGAGGCAAAGGTATATTTTTAGGATATTTTATTACACCGATTTAAGGTTGAGTAGATAAGTACTTAACCGAGTTTAGGAAATATAGTTGTACTATCAAGAGAGGCTTCTTGTTGGCTAATTGGTTATTTAGTGGCACTAGATGATATCTAACTCGCGATGCATTTAGATTGAGTGGCGTGGAAAGGAGCAAGAGAAAACCTTTGCAAGATGACTTTGAAAATGCTAACTCAAGGCTAAAGGTGTTAGTGGTCTTGTGGGACACCATTTGGAATTAGTGCATTTAAAAAGGTTTTGAAATATAGAACTCGGTGGAGTGTCTCTGTTACCACCGGAATAGTCCGGTTTGGCCTACAGAGACCACCGGAGAAAAGGCCACTGCACTATGCTGTGGCGTTTTCTGTGTCTAGGAGTGCACTGGATTTCTGGTGCTCCCAAGGTGGGAGGCACCGGAGAAAGTTGTCCCAGAGTGGACATGTGGCAGAGGCTGAGGCATGAGTGAGTTCAAACTTGTAGGCATTTTGTGTAGTGCTGGGTATTAGAGTTAGGGCACTCCCAATATAGAAACTACTATAGTTTTTATAGATATTAATTGTACTGTCACCTAAGCGTTTTGTTGATGTGGTAAGGTAGTTATTGAAGAGAGAGAGAGCAAAAATCATAGAAACCGGGTTTAAGTTAGAAACCATGTCTACACAAGAACCAAGATACGAAGGGATGTAATTGGTAGAGAATGAAGAGAGAATATATGTGATTAGATAAAAAATTATTTTGTAGAAACTATCCATTAGGATCGTGGTTTCTATACGTAGTGTCTATGAAAATTAATAGGTATAGAAACTATATGTAGTTTCTAGCATTGGGACTCCCCTTATCAGGTGCTGGACTAGACCACTTGTGATAGCCTAGCAGAGAAGTTTCCGGTGGCGGCCCAAGGGAGTCACGAAGAAAGTGACCACCGGATAAGTGACAACATATGCACGTGTTGTTGCGGTCATTGTGCCCGCACGTGGCTCCACCGTGCAACCATGCCCTGTTGCATTGTACACTACTACAAGAATTTTAACCGTGGCGGGAAAAATGGTTAACCGAGGCGGTTTTTGCAACCGTCTCGGACGAAAGGTCACGGTAAATCAATGATTTACCGAGGTGGTTCAAATACCCGCCGCGATTAATAAAATAAAAAACAAAACATGAAAACCCATGGACTAAGCCTAGCGAGCCCACCCACGGGCCCACCGAGCCCATCCCGCTCGCCGGATCTAGCCGCTGCTCGCCAGATCTGGCCTCCACAGGTGAAAGCCCTAGTTTAGTTTTAGATAATTGATGAAACCTAAGTGTATTAACCTTTGTCATAAGTGAAATACAAAAGATAGGTTGGCACACACCGGAGTTAGATGATGGTCATGGTGATGGAGGCGACCAAACTTGAAGATCAAGTGCTCCAATTTAGAAAAGAAGAAAGAGAAAAACAAAATGGGCTTAAGGCAAAGGTATAATACCTAAGGTCATTTTGTTTTGCCGGTCAAGACGCAATAGAGTGCGTAATCGGATTTAGGATAGATAAACCTACTATAAAGAAAGAAAATCTTTAATTACAAGGATTATCTAGTACCACTAAATGTGAGTCTCATTTGCATATTCTTAGCGCGGGTACCACTCCTGGCTCTCGCGGGCGTGCAGCCCGAGCTCCAGGTTGCGGCGCCTCCCCAGCGTCTCGAACAGCAGCATCCCGTAGCTGTAGACGTCGCACTTGTGCGTCACCGGCAGCGGCATCCACAGCTCGGGCGCGGCGTACCCGGGCGTGCCCCGCGCGCCGGTGATGGTCAGGTGGGTGTCCTCCCTGTCGCACAGCCTGGCCAGCCCGAAGTCGGACACCTTGGGTTCCAGGCCGGCGCCCAGGAGCACGTTCTCCGGCTTAATGTCGTAGTGGATGATCCGCTGCGCGCACTCCTCGTGCAGGTACCGCAGCGCCTTGGCCGTGCCGACAGCGATCTCGTAGAGCTTGCCGAAGCCGACCGTCTTCTCGGGAGGCGGGTCGAACAGGTACCCGTCCAGCGAGCCGTTCTCCATGTACTCGTACACGAGCGCCTTGGTGGTGGCGTCGAAGCAGAAGCCGTAGAGGCGGACGAGGTTGATGTGGTAGGTCCGGCCGATGGTGCCGACCTCCGCCATGAACTGCTCCTCGGCGCGCTTCCCCAGCGTGCTGTTGAGCACCTTCACGGCCACCGCCGCGCCGTTCGGGAACCGGCCCTTGTACACCACGCCGAAGCCGCCGGAGCCGACCTTGTGGGCGTAGTTCCGGGTGAAGGCGCGCAGCTGCTGCGAGCTGAACCGCACCGGACGCTCCTTCTGGATGTCCTCGAAGAAGTAGCTCATGCTCCCCATCTCCACGTCGTCGGCCTCGTCCGCCGTGCCGCCGGTGCTGCCGCGCTCGCCGTCGCGGGTGATGGGCGCCTCGGCCTCGCGGTCGCGGCTGCCTCCGTCTCGTTGTTGCAGATACGTCTTTACGCCGAATTTGGCGCACTTGTATATCGCAACTATGGTGACGACCCCCACTACGCCAGTCGTGATAATCCCAACTGCAGAGCCGGCAAGGATTAGGGACGACGTGATGCGCCATGGAGGCGAAGCTAATACTAATACATGGTGATTATTACCGATTGCTATGGCGAGAATGCCACCGTTGAGCGCCATCTTGATCAGAAACAACGCTACTTCGATGCAGGGAGGATTGGAGCTCAACTGTTGAAGGAAGGCGAGGTTTGTTCCACCAACTAATTGTGTTCTTCAAATAGCTGAACATCATATTTCAGTGGCTCGTGTTATCATATTATATCTGCAACATTAACTGTTTTGTTTATTCCGCTGGCAACCGTACAAGCTAAGCCTGACGCTCGTATCTTGATAGCGTGTAACGAATAATTCAACTGCCCCGACAATCTTCGCATGATAAAGTTAAGAATTTGCACGAGTTTTTTTTATGAGGACAGTTTCATGCTTGTCAACTAAAGTACAATATAAAATACAATATCACGCATTGTTTGGTCTCCTCTCCTTGTTGTAGACATTTGCTCCCGAGCAAGATAAATTTTAGAGTCTATCTACATGGCACTCAAGTGTTTTGGAGGCCGAAAAAACTCATATTTTCTTCACAGCTTCTTCTTCCTCAAGTCCGGTCTCGCTGGAGCTCCGCCGCGAGACGCTACCACACCCACAGCAGCCTCCTCACCCCCCACCCCCCGCAATCGTGGCTATGGCGCCCCCGCCCTGGCCCGACCGCCTCCACCGCCACCAGAACCCTAATGCCACCCTCCTGCCGACCTACCTCCCCCGAGCCCCTTCTAAGGCCGCCGGAGTTGGGGAAGAAGAGGGGAGAGGCCGGAGATGGAGAAGAGTGAGAGCTATATGAATCGAGTGTTTAGAGGGAGAGAAACACTCGAGTGTGTGATTTAGCATTACTCTAAATTTTACTAGGAAACCGAATTAAGCCTCCTCCGCTAGCAAGACTCTTTCTCACTACTATTATATTGCCCATGCTAATGCTACGACACATCTATCAATGCAAATCAAACAACCAATGAATATATTTTAGTTCAAAGTTAATTAAGATTCATTGGGATTCACGTCTCATATTCTCAAGGATGGTTAGCATAATTCATCTTTTCCCCACCAGAAAAACTTAGCATCGGAATTCTTGTGACAACACACCAGCCATTGTACATCCATCCACAAGAACTTAATATAGATGAAGCATTTGTAGCACAGTCAGAAGGGTCTGCCATCGAGACATAACATTCAGAACAAAGCTTTACATCAGTTTACCGTGCTTTGGCCACCAATCGGCTAGAATCGATTTTCTAACACCTACTCAATTTCCTCCAACTGACATGAAGAACTTTAGCTGGAGATGTTGAATCTCTTCTACAGACAAAACCATGCTTCAAATTCTCGATTATCTCTACCTGTAGCTGTAAGAAGGCAACTCTCTTGCAGGGAGCTCCCAGTTGTCATTCTCCTCATCATCAGTGGCCTGCTTCTTCGCCCTCTGATAATCACTGAAAGGGTATGGGCCCTTAAATCGTCTGCAGCAGAGTGACTGGGCTCAATTAGGAGTTAGGAGTCAGGAGTTTCTTATATTGTTGCCACAACTCAAATGAACTGGATGACATTGAAATGACCAAAAACAATTATCTCTTTCAGAAAGGGAGATGTCCTTGATGTCAGATTTTGCAAAATTCAGCAGCATAAAGCTTGCTGAAACTTTGGAATGGCCAAAAACAAACATGTCTTCAGAAAGGAGAGATGCCCTTGATGATAGATTTTTGCAAAATTCAGCATAAAGCTTGCTGAATGTTGCAAACAATGGGTAATTGATTAGGCATTTCCATGCACTTGAACATGCGCACTCATGTATTCATGATGAAGAAATTATATGCATTCACTCCTCAGATGCTCCTCAGCTCCACGCTGTGACAATTTACAATCACCTCTGCATCAGTTTTGCCACTAAAAGGAGCACTAAGAATTTAGAAATAAATAATCTTCAACGTTGCAAAAAGAGCTGAAAAGTCGTAGTTGAATATAACCTGAAAAAAACTATAACCTCTAATATTTGTACAGCTAGTTAAGTAAATGAATTGTACGTATGTACTCATATGAGATGGTCCTAAATAAATTGATTAATGTCATATATTGGCTAGTGGCTACATGAGAAAACATGTATCATGTACTATACTTGAAAGATAGGCATGCATCATATAATATGCGGTCACCGAAATCTTTGTTCATTAAGTAGTACATGTTAAATCTAGTAAGCTCCACGAAAGCACCTGAAATATGATTGCTCCAACTCCAATGTTTGTGCTGTTTGTTATTGCCTCGAAAGCTTAGGCGTTACTGAGAGTCCAGCCTTCAAGTAGACTAGCTATAAGACAAAATTTTAATATGTACAATTTGATAGTATAATAACTGATATAAAAGGAAACTGATAATTGATTGATTATTCTCTTGCAAAAATGGTAAATACATGACAATCAGGAGAATCACATCCTGAACCAATCTAAACTTCTGTGTGTGTATATAATATAACATAGTCATACATCCTTGAGATAAATAATTATTCATGTACATGGTATAAAAAAAAGAATGCATCTTTGTCAGATTACATGATTAATTTTGTGCCCACACTCCAGCTTTCAAATCAATTGTTTTCCTAGCAACATGAAAAATGGTAAATACATGACAATCAGGAGAATCATATCCTGAACCAATCTATACTTCTGTGTATATATAATATAACATACAGTCATACAGCCTTGAGATGAGCCGAAGCGGCGGCTCAGTTGGTTAGAAGCTTTCAACGAAAGCTCGGCCAGCCTGGGTTCGATCCCCGGCGCCTACAATATTTTAGTGCACAGTGCATGGGAATGGGGAGAAAAACTCCTCGGTTCAAAAAAAAATACATCCTTAAGATAAATAATTATTCATATACATGGTATAAAAAAGAGTGCATCTTTGTCAGATTACATGACTAATTCTGTGCACACACTCCAGCTTTCAAATCAATTGTTTTCCTAGCAACATGATTTAATTAGTCTCTACAACTATAAAAGTGCAGAAAACGCCAGTCATGAGGGCAGTTGTGTAGTACATATACAAAATCTTTTGGTTCTGCCACTGCCAAAGATTTATAGAATCGTCAGAACAAAATCAGAATATATACCCAGGAAACAAAAAGAGAACAAACCAAGGAGAAGAACTTACAACTTCCAAGGTGAGCGCCTCCCTGGCCTCCCGCATCACGCCGACCACCTCCGGAAGCCACGCCTCACGGATCGCCTTGCTGGTCCGGGTGATGCCCATGGGGTACACGCAGTTGCCGTAGTAGCCGTCCACCGACGGCAGCACGTCGTGGAGGAGGTACCGCATGCTGGCGGCGAAGCCGAGCCGGATCTCAGCGTCGTCGGGAGCACCATCGCCAGCCGCGGCACTTGAACACCACCGCCGTGACAGCGTCGAAGGTGGAGCAGGTCTGCCCCGTCGCGTCCTTCAACTCGTCCTTATGCGCGTGATGCTCTCCGGCGGGATCTCGACCACTTGGGTCACGAACCTTAACGCCGTGAACGACAGCGGGGGGCGGTAGCTTAGGCGGGTCCGGGATCACGTCACGATCCCAGACCGGCGCGATCGACGGCGCCGGTAGCCCCCGCGCCATCTCGCCAGTCGCCTTGACGAACTGCGCCGCGCCCTGCCCGTCGAACTGAAGCAGACCCCGACCGCGAACCCACCGCAGGTGAACTGAGTCACATGTAGAGCGCAAATTCCCAGCACCTGAAGACGATCTCTCCCCGGATCCGGCTATCGAGCGTATGAAGTCTTGGTTGTTGTCGGTCACTCGGATCAGACAAGGGAATCTGGAGGTGAGCGAGCGAACCTGTGCCATGAGGACGAGGTCCTCGAGCTTGTACTCGTGCGGCGTTCATTGCACGAGGAGAGTCCCCGCGCGGCGCCTTGGCATGGGCGCGCGGCGGACGGCGGCTGCCTCCGCCGCTGCGCCCGCTCACATGTGCGGCGGTGGATGGCCGCTCCATGCCCCTGCCGCCGCCTGCCAGCTGTGGGCTGCCTTCCTCCGTGTATAAGATCTTATATTTTTGGAAACGGGAAATCAGAAATTGATTCCGGGCGTGTGCCCGGGGGACGGACGAGTGATTGATTGATGAACAAATAAAATTGATTGCATGCAGACATGCGCGGGGAGCTGAGGGAGGGCGCGCGACGTGAGAGATGTGCGGATGAGGTGCGCCATACCCAAATACACGTAATCCTGATCGTTAAGCAATCTGGATAATTGATTTCTATACGTTATTTCTTTCTGGGTACATTTTTTTTGTGAGTGGGGTGAGGCTATCTCAGCAGGAGAGGTTATATGGGGTAGACTTAGAGCCTGTTTAGATTGAGCTGCTAAACTTTAGCAGCTAAAGTTTAGGCCCTTTTAGTCCATTTTCATGTAAACATTAGGACTAAATGGACATTTAGCCGTTAGTCACCAAAGGGTTGCTAAATGGACTAAAAGCTCAGGCTGCCTCATTTTTTAGTCGGTTTGGATCTAAACGCCATGACTAAAAGGAACTAAAAGGCTCTTTTAATCCACCAAACTAAACATGTGTGGCTAAAGTTTAGCAACCGGTTTAGCTGGCTAAAGTTTAGCAGCTTCAATCTAAACAGGGCTTTAGCGTTGAAAAGGACGATGCATTCGTAGGGTAGAGTAGATTTGACGTGGTTGAGCAAGGAAAGTAGGAAACCAAACATATGGTTTCCCAGTGAGCAACGCAGTTCAATTACTTTGTCAAGACAAGAAGTGTTCACACTGTGTGTGACCAAATATTTATCTCAGGCTTTCATCTTCGGAGCACAAAGTTTGCTAGACCTGTATTGAATGAAGCCTTGTGTACCTTCTATTGGCTTTTAAAATCGTTCCAATACAAAATTGGATGTTTTTTACAATCAGAAAGTACATGAAAAAAAACATCTTTCCATGGAATCCGACATAGATTTTTTTTATGTGTTGGGAAAGTATTTGCTCACGGCAGTAAGCCCTCATATAATAAGTGCAGCTCAAGAAAGCAGAGCAACATCTACGACCGCGTACTATACTAAGAGCCTGGTTGATGCCCTGATAAACATTGGCAACAAATTTAGGGCCTGTTTGGATCACAACAAGAATATTATAATCTAGATTGTGCATAGGATTATAATAATTTTTTATAATAATATTCAGAGTGTTTGGATCTTTGAATTATGGTAACTGACTATGGTTAGTTAAAACAACAAATATCTATCTTATCCTTTATAGTTTGGCAAGTTGGACAATTGATTGGGGGGTAAATTGAACTTTCAGCTCCCATAATCCTCTATAACTTGGTCTCACCTAGATTATGAGATTATGGTAATCTAGAGTTTTGATTATAATAATCTATCATATAATTATTCTTGTTTGGATCAAACTTTGATTATATAATCTAATTATTATAATCATCTAAGTATCAAACAGGCCCCTAGGCTATCGCCTATCAGGCACTCGAAATTGAGGACTACTAGCTGGCCAGGCAAAGTTACCTGGTCAACAAACGAAACACACTCCATATTCAAAGGGCGCTGGCGCCCCGACGTCCGATGGATACGGATCCATCGGACGGTTCCGTGGACACACTTCCCCAGCGCGCGCTCCTCCTTCTCAGTTCTGCACCGCACGCTACCAGCACGCCCCCCGGCGACACGTGCAAGGAGCGGACCCACTAGCGATGGTACGAGGCCGAGGCAACAGCATGGACTGACGCCGCTGCCCTGAGTCGTGCGCCCGCGCGAAATGCCGCTGCTGCGTCTTCGTCGAAGGAAGAACCCCGCTAACACCAACGAATCCGCGACCCGCGATGCCTACGAAGAGCCCCGCTAGCCTCTGTGCCGCGCGAGTCCGCACACCCCCAGATCGCCCCGCAGCCCGTCGCGTCCGCCCCACGCCCGCAACGAGCATGATGCATGCCCAGCGCCCCCCATGGCCACAGCACCCCGCGTCCGTCGGCCCCAGCACCTCCGCTCGCTAGGCCCCGGCGAACCACGCGCCCCCGTCTGTCCCGGCTCGCCCCTCTCCGACCGAACAACATAGAAAGCTGGAATAAAACACGTGTAACAACACGAAAACAACTGCTATAACATTAGGCTGAAGCAGCTGAAACACCATGAACATACATATTGCAACAATAAGGAACAACGACTGCAACATTAGGATGAAGCAGTTAAAACACCATGAATATATTATTGCAATAACAAAGGAACAACAACTGAAACATTAGGCTGAAGTAGCTGAAACACCATGAACATACTATTGCAATAACACCGAACAAACTGCTGCAACAAATAGGTTGAACGAGCTAAAACATTTGAAACATATTATTGCAACACTGGTGTGAAGCATATGAAACAACGCTCGAAATAAAAACACTTGCAAACAACATGGAACAACTACTGCAATATGAGATTGAAGCAACTGAAACATACTGCAACATCTTAAGTAGTACTACTGCAATATCGCAAAAACATCTGTTGTAACAACCCAAAAAAATCCCATTGCAACATTCGAAATCATCTGTTGCAACATCAAAAAAACCATTGCAACACGGCGAGATCTGACCTCGAGAACTTGTCGGAACCCTAGCCACCGCCGCATCCCTTAGATCCAGAGGAGGAGGAGGAGGAGAGCTCAGATCTAGAGGAGGAGGAGGAAGAGGAAGGCTCAGATCCAGAGAATGACCCACCTACCTCACCGGAAGCCACCACCATCGCGCTCCTCTCCGGTGGCATGGAGGTCGCAAAGCGAGGGAGGGAGGGCTGTAACACCCCGGTGTTACGCAAGCATTAGCATTGCAAATCATACTCATGACACGTCATTGCATTCATGATCATATGTGAAATTAGAGTGCACTTTTAGTTAAAGCAATTGTGTGGGACAATTGTTGCATATCATGTTTATAATTGATTCACCCTAATTATGTTGGTTAGACTAATGAAACATGGGTAGTTATAATTTTAATTCACCTAGAACTATTTAGTGCAATTTTGGAGCAACTTGGTAACCAAAGTTTTGTCAAAAAATTGCTTTTAAAAATATTATTAGAAAATGGTCAAAAACCCTCCCTATTTAGCTTTTATTTTCTAATTCAAAATCAGTGGGGATTTTGGAGTTGGCCCTTTAATAAAAGTTGTAGAGAATTAAATTCTGAGCAACTTTTATTTTTGGGCCATTTTCAGAAAAAGTCATCTTCTTGCTCAAATTTGAATTTTAAAACGGTGAATTGAATTTATTTGAAAATTCTCTGGAAAATAAAAATGGAAAATCGGGTTTTACCTTAGCGGGCCGCCGCCTCGCGTCTGGCCCGCTCGCGCAAGCCGGCCCAGCCTGCCTCCGCGCCCGCTCCCCCGCTCCCGCTCACGCGCGACGCACGCGCCCGCGCCGCGCTCGCCGCGTGGAGCTCGTCCACCGGCCGCGGTGGGCGGCGTCGGACCTCCGGTCGGAAGCGGTGCACCTGGACGGGTTCGCGTCCACCTCCACGCCCTGGCCGCGCCTTAAGGCCGCGCCCGGCCCTGCTCTCTCTCTCCCTCGCGCCATTCCGAGAGCAGCACCACCGCGCACCACCGCCACCTCCGCCGGTCAAATTGGCCGCCGGTGATCCACCACCACCCGTCTTCTCGTGCACACCGCTCCGCCTCCATCTCCGACACGCCGTGCTCGCCTTGGATTCACCGTTTGAGCAAGGTAGGTGCGGTTGTCGCCGTTTTGCCACCGTCGGTCATGGCGCCACCGCGCGCGACCTCACCGTGGGGAGGGCTTCCCAGCTGCTCCTCGCTCTTCGCTCATAGCCTAGACAAGTTCGCCTTCTCCTTGCGGACCCGGTGCGCACCTCCTCGCGCCCGGTCATGGCCGGCAATGGCCGACGGCCGGCTGCCGCACGGCCGCGACGCCACGGTCACCGGCGTGACCCCGTCTTCTTCCCCCGGCCACGCGAACGAACGGCTTTGGGCGTAGGCCGAGCCGGGCCGTCTCCTTTTCCCCCGCGCGCGCGCCTCCAGGCCGAAAACGGATCGGGTCGTATGCTTCCAATGGACCGGCCCGTTACCGAAAAGAGAATTTGGTTTTCATTTTCTTTTATTATTTGGGAATAAAAATGCTTTAGGAAATGTTTGTGTGATTATTTTAGCTCCAAAAATTATGAAATAAATTTATATAGACTTCTTAGGACCAGATCTACAATCTAAAAATGTTGTATGTAAATATTGCACTACTTTTCTGTAGGGTTTTTATTTAATCATTGAAATTGTTGTTTTCTTGATAAATATGTATTAAATTACAGAAACCTCAAAAAAATATGGTTTTGATTTTGTTAATCTTTTTGTGCAATGTACTTTCTAGGAAAAATATGTACCATGCATGTTCTGTAGAAAAATTATTATGTGTAGTTCAAGTGCTTTTTATTGCTAATATTTGTTATTTTTGTTAAGATAGAAAAATACGAATAAAACATGCAAGTGATAATTTTTATACAGTGATTATTTACTGTGTAGAATCTAAAAAAATGATAAATCTGTTGTTTGATACTTTTCATAGTATAAAGTATTTTTATGCTCATTTTTAGGCCCTAGATTGTTATTTTTGTGTAGGCAGTTCTAGTACTCAAAATGCAATGAAATTTTTGTGGCGTGCTAAAGTAGATGATAGCAATCTACTGTAATTTTATTAGATTTTTCTATGCTATCAAAAGAAGTGTTGTCGTTTAAGCATAGTGTCAACTAGGGTTTAAATTAGCATTTTTAATGCAAGATTAGTTGATAAATTTTACTTTGGTGTATCTTTGAAGCATCTTAGGGTGCTAGGGTGACTTTGCATGGTAGAGAATATTGGTGGTAGTTTATGAGTACATGTTCTTGAATGATGTAGACTACCTTGTAGAAGAGTTGTAATTCCACTTAATCCAAATAAAGTAAACCTGTGCATCTACATCTCATTCATCTTCATCATCTCATGTCATTTCTGCAATGCACCTAGGCATGAGCACTTATACATCTGCATTATACAGGATTGCAGGAAGTAACCCCGGTAGCAGTTCACGAGGAGCCGGAAGAGCAGCCCGAGGTGCAAGAGCAGGAGGTGCCCGAAGCCGACGAGGAGGTCGGTGAGGATCTTCCAGAGTGCCCAGACCACCGTCCGAGCTCTTTCGAAAGAGGCAAGCCCCGGAACATTTCTCTCCCGGTTTGCAAATATTTTATTAAATGCTTACTTAAATTGATGCATTACGTTTAGGAGTTGTTTGCGACCGTTGCTGCATTATACCTTGTTTACCCTTGCTCTACCATATCCTTGTTACCCTGGTATTCGCAGTCAAGAAATGCTTAGCTTGCTTAGACCGGTAGAAGTCGGGTGATTTCCTGTCACCTGCGAGCTATAGGTGGTTACCTGGATCTGTTTGAAAAAGTATGTCATATGGGAATAACTAAGTGTCGAATTGAATTTGAGACCGGACGGAGACTTGCAGGGTTTCAAACTGTAGTGTTTTTCATCTGTGTCGATTAAGGACCGACAGTTGTTGGGCCTCGAGTCATGTTGAACGCATACCTCACATTTAGCTGGCCGAATAATGTACCTTTCGACCGCGAAGCTGGGAGATTATTCGGGCCGAGTGAATTGCCCGCAACGCACTGTACCGGAGCAGTAGTGGCAGGATACGGGGACGCGATGATAAGGCCAAAGAGCAGTCGGGCGGCCCCCGGATACATGTGGTTCCTGGCAAACTCGCGACTTTACCTGAATGGTTGACTCCGTGACCAATACCTCACTTTAGCGGGTGAGTGAGGTTTGTGTGAGGAATAAATTACCAGCTGGTTAATAATCGATTCGAATCGCCATCGTTCACTAGATAGTGAACACTTGACTTGAGCTATTTCATCGTAGTAATATTGATGGAACACTTAGACAGTTATGTGGAATATGACATGATAAAGGTTGTTAATGATCAATGGTTATCCTTACCTGCTTAATTACATGTTACTCTAGTACAGGTGCAAATATAGTTGACAGGTTAATAAAGATTTAACTTGATACAAGCTTTTGGAAAAGATTCGTTAATATTAATCATGCCTTTTCGCAAATGAGTCAGCTATCCCACCACAAAGCCTGTCATGATCCTTGGTGTCATTTTATTTTTGGTTATGTCGGGTAAGTCTAGCTGAGTACCTTCTCGTACTCAGAGCTTTGTTCCCACTTGTTGCAGATGGGCAGATATATTACGGCTACTGTATCAACTGCCTTTACCCTGCGATGGGCGAAGGTTAGGACCATGGGCAGTGGTCATTTCCTACGTCTCGTCTGATGCTTTTGTTGGAGATGATCATGAGCTGGCACCTTATTTCGAACTCTGTGTGAGCGTGTGTGGTTTGAACTAAATGCTTCCGCTACTTTTATTTGAACCTGGTTTGTAATAACTATGCTTAAACTCCGATGTATTTGTGACGCGAACTTTTATGTAACTTGTGATGGTGACCGCTAAACTTATTACGATCTTGGCCGGTATGTGAGTTGGTTTAAAATCCGTCGTGATTTCACGGACTACCGGGTTATACGGGCTTAAGTTTGCTAAATCGTTCGCTTGTTGGATGATTTGCTTACTTAATTTCGTATAATTGGGCGGTTCTGTTACAAGGGGCGGCTCGCTGGAAGCTGCCGCCGTCGCCCTCCTCTCCTGGTGGCATGGAGGTCGCGGAGGGAGGGAGGGAGGGAGGGGCGGCTTGCCAGAAGCTGCCGCCGTTGCCCTCCTCTCCGGTGGCATGGAGGTCGCGGAGAGAGGGAGGGGCGGCGGCGCGCGAGCAGAGCGAGATGAGTGGAGGAGCGGGAGGAGGAGATGGCGAGAAGAGCGAGAGAAGTGAAGCGGCATCAGGCGGGCAGATAAGACGAGGCATGGTCGGTGTAGTCACGAATGGTAGTCTGATGCGCGTCCGGAGCGTTGGACGTACACGTCATAGCATTTCCATATTCAAAGCCACCAACTATTCAACCTTTGTAAGAAGACCAGACTAGACTGTTCCAGAAGGGAAGAAAGAGGGAGGTGTGGAGAGGATTCTTCTCAAGGTCGTGAAGTTCTATATCCACAAACTTGGTGCTTCCAATGTACTGTTACACCATCTTTAGTGAGGTCATTCTATATCCCTAAGGTAACAACCTAAATTTTTTTACTCATGTCCAAGATTGAGAAACATTAATGTATGGGGTATGCCTCTAGTGTAATCTAGTAAACTTGTAATTCCACGAGATGATAGTAGAAGAACTTTTACAGGCTTGGTACTATGGCTTTCACCCTGATTTAGACGTTTTCACGTTATATCTTCTTTCTCTTTAGTTGATGTGGTTGTTGTTGCCTACTCTCTTCCTAGCCGTCGGATCGCTCGACGTGAGCCGTCGAAATTCCCCCCAACCATTGTAAAAAATTTCATATATTAAATGTATGGTGCATAATTAGTATTATTAGATGAATCGCTGAATATATTTTTATGATAAACTTATTTGGAGATACAAATATTACTAATATTTTCTACAAATTCAGTCAAAATTGAGGAGTTTTGACCGACAGAAACCCCATACGACACTCTTTTTGGGTGGAGGGAGTATATATATCTCTACATATGTGTTATGCATATGTTTTCTTTCATGAATAAGTTGATTGTGGGTATTTGCTTCTATTATCACTAGCAATTTGTGTTAGTTTGATTATCCCAACATTATTGAAACCAAATGTAGTGTTAGATGTGAATGGGTGTATCACAGCTAGCTGTAGTCATTTGTGTCGTCAGATGAGTACCTGGGTATTGGGTATGGGGTTTGAATCTCGTACTTAAGGAGTCAAAGGTTGCTAGAATTTTTGCTAACTTTTTTTGGGTTGATGACATCACCAAATCATATTATTGTGGTGTTTTCATAAATTCTAATAGCTAGTGTGTTTCACTAGAGAAAAAATACACATTTTGTCCCTGAATAAATCATTTCATAGAATTATCTTAAATTAAACTTTTCTATATTTGACCGAATTTGTAGAAAGAACAAATACTTGTGACATCAAATGAGCATATTATGAAAATATATTTTATGTTATATTTAATGGTACTAATATTTTATATTTAATGTCATAAATTTTATGACTCTTTTCTATAAATATGATCAAACTTAAAAATATTTAACTTAACACGGCTCTATGAATTAATTTATTTAGAGATGGAGGCAGTATTGGAATAGACATCAGCAGGTCACCGCCAGGAAGTATATTTTGCCTTTGCCTTTTGTTCACCGCCAGCCTGGCCTCAGCGACACCATAAAACGAGCACTATCTTTGTTCCTGAAGCTCCTTGCGCTATGGTGACCCCATTCAGCGGCAGATCCAGGACTAAAATTGACCTATGGCGGACTATTTTCTTCAAAAAAATAACAATAAGTCAACTAAAATAAAGCAAGTGGGATTTATTGCATAGGAATGTAGGAGTATAAGAGATGAAATAAATCGTTAGAGAAAAAGAGAAGCCTCCAGACTTATAACAATATAAGATTGTGGCATTCTTTCTTTTTCTTTTTTGTGTGTGATGAAAAGGATATGTTAGATGTAGAATATAATCACTGGATCATTGAGATAAATATTTGTTTTCTGTCACACTGCTTAGCCTAGTAGTGGGAGTGTCTAGCACTCCAGCTCAAGATGGCAACGGGTACGTACCCGACGGGTAGTGCCCACCCGTACCCGTACCCGCACCCGCAAAATTTTACCCGTCGGGTTACCCGTACCCGCATGCGGGTAAAAAAATAGTTCTATACCCGTACCCGCCGGGTAATTCTCACCCGACGGGTAACCCGTACCCGATAGCATACCCGAAAATTACCTAAAAATATCAAATAGTCACATGCAAAAATAAATCATTCTAAACTTCCAACAAGTTACAAACATACTAACAAACATTATTAGCATTATTACAACAAAGGCAATCTACTATAAATACAGTGGATTTCTCAATGGATCAAATTCATGACTTATATGCGCTAAAATAACTGAGGTTGGCTAGTTATTTTTGCGGGTATGTCTTACCCGCGGGTATGCGGGTATGGGTAGTATACACCCGCACCCGTACCCGCCATACCCGATGGGTATAGGATTTTACCCAATAACGTACCCACGGGTAAAAAAATGCATCCCATACCCGCCTCTTTATCGGGTAATATCCGTCGGGTACTCGGGTTTCGGGTACCCGTTGCCATCTCTAACTCCAGCCATCAAGACGAGTTTTCGTCAGTTTGTAATCGTGGTGGAGCGATCAGGGAAAAGTGATTCAGACATTCAGGATTAGTAACTCATGGGTGGGATGCCTATCGCCTGTAGTCTTGGATGGTGGAAGCACTGCACGAAGGAAACCGGACAGGCGGACGGCACACGATGAGACGAGATCACGAGAAATTGAATCGCCGAGCGTCAGATACGCACCTTCGGCGTGGGCCTTCCATCACACTTCACACGGACGCAGCCCAATAGACCCAACTGTGGTACCTCTTCGGCGTTCACTTCCGCACAACGCTCGTCTGCTTCCTCCGTCAGTCTGTACTCACAAAAAGAACGAACAGAGAAACAACCGTAGAGGTGGTCGGTCATGGCTGCTAGGTCCATGGGGAGCTCGCCGGCGGGGAGGTATGGCGGTTACTAGGGCTCGCCATACTGGTGGATCCGCCCCTGACCCCATTGCAGCTGAGCTCTCGTACGTGGTTATGCAATGGTGTATGACTTCATCAGATCGGATGACAACGACCTACTTTGCTATGAAGGCGTGTATCCCCTTTAGGCTATCCGCACTCATGATCCTCTATTTTCATCCTCTATACATCCTGGTCATCAAGATTCTCTCATCTATATTCATTTCTCCCGCATTCATCCATCCTCTATATCATCCTCTATCCAGTATGGGGTCCACTTGTCACTTTATCTAAATATATCTATGTGAGATCTAGTTTTGAAATATTTATTGAAACGAATTCAATGGTGTAATCGGAATTTAATTTGGTCTTTTGGTTTGCGAGTTATAATATTTTTTAGTTGAAAGAAATAGTAGGACCCGCCATGCATGCTCTCTCTCTTCCTACCGTACGTGCGCTATCCTGCCCCTATCGCGCTAGATTTGGCGCACCGAGGCTGGTAGCGGACGACTTAGAGATCAGCGCTGCAGCTGTATTGACACGGTATATGCTGAGTTGTCTTCTTTACCGGATGTTATACAGACACCGGTGCAGTCGGTCTTATTCTAACTTGATTAACGCGTTGAATCCTTTTTAAAAGAGGGCTGAAAATTGCCATGAAGCTGCTGGACAAGAAGGCGTTGAAGAAGGATCAACTTCTACTGACGGATGACCAGGAGGGAGGAGGGGAATGATCCAGATGTTATAGCCCCTATGATAGACGGCCGCCCTTTGATGATGGTGCTCGGCAATCTTTTGAAACTACCGTTGGTTGCTGTTTGGCTTGTGAAAGCCATCTCTGTTAGGCTGATAAGTAGTCTATTTGCCTGAAGTTTTTTATTTTTTTTAGAAAAAGAAATTTGTATTCCGGCATCTGCAAGAGGTTTGCACACAACCAATTCTAATTACAGCTTCAAACTCCAGTTATATTTTAAAAAGCTCAAAAAAGCGAAACCAAGCAAGCAAGCACTTGTCTAAGCACTAATTTTTTTAAAAGACGACCACCCATGCTTGGCGAAGACCTCCATAGCTAAAGTGTCCAATGTGCGACAGGCCCACTTCAAAGGTGATCTGTTGCTCTCCTTTTTACAGGATGTTCCAGAGACGAGTTCAAAAAGATGCCCTAAAAATAACATGCAAATAAGAGTATAATCTTTTTTTTCAAAAGGCACATCATTTCTACAAAGCCAAATAGACCATAAAATTTCACTTGTTCCCACGCAAATTAGAGAATGCATACGCTGGTCTGTTTGTTGAAACCACACTCCACATAAATCTTCTAGATCTATAGGAGGTTGCAATCCAAATGACATAGTAAAAACTCTCCAAACAAATCTCGCAACATGACAATAAAAAAAGATATGCTAGATAATTTCTTTGTTGTCAAAAAACAACATCGATCATCTCCTTTCCAACGTCTTCTTAATAAGTTGTCTTTTGTTAAAATTGCCCCTTCCAGTAGGGACCAAATGAAAAACCTTGATTTTCAGGGGTATTTTCAACTTCCATATTGATTTGTTTAGAGGCAAGGCAAGTTGGTTCACAAGATGCTTATACATTGACTGTATGGTGAAAGATCCTAGTTTTGAAAGGCTCCACTTAATGGAATCCCGTTGGTCATCCAATTGCACAAATGCATCATCATAACTAACTCATTCCATTTAAGTAGATTTTCCCCAACTAATGCTCTTCTAAAAGAGATATTAAGAGGTGTAGAGCTGAAAACACAAGCTACTGAAATGTGTTTCTTTCTACAAATGTTGTATAGAGATGGGTATTGTTCTTTCTAAACCATCTATCCTCCCAGAACCTAATATGTGTGCCATTATGAAGGTTAAAAGTGGATAGATGAAGGAAGCGATCTTTGACCTTCATAAGGCCTGACCACTCTTGGTTTCCACTTAACTTCACCAATGGTTTTATTTTTTAGGTACTTCTCCCTAAGAAGCTCTTGCCAAACCCCATCTTCATTAGTTAACTTATATAGCCATTTACTAAGTAAGCAAACATTCTAGGTTTTAAGATTCAAGATTCCTAGGCCACCTTGATCCTTTGGTAAATAAAGAATTTCTCATTTCATCAGCCTATATTTTTTCTTATGGCAATCGCCTTGCCAAAAGAAGGCAGACTAAGAATGACTTTTGGTATTTCAAAGAAAGACATCATAAACATAGTAAGGCTACTTAGAACTGAGTTAATTAAGACTAGTCGTACACCATAGGACAAAAGCTTTCCTTTCTAGCTACTCAATTTTTTTGGAAACGGTCTTCAACTACCATCCAATCTTTATTGAGTTTTTTTGTGATTCATTGGAATGCCCAAGTATCAGAAAGGGAAGAGACCAATTTCACACCCAAAGATTTGTGAATATTGTTCTATATGTGTAACACCACGCGTCTAAAAACTGCTTATATGGCCCAGGCGCCCAGCTCCGCACTTGGAACGGGCCTGCATACACGTAGCACCTCGCTTACACTTTCGTCCTCGCTCCATGTAAAAGCGTTAACTCAGAGGTGCTACGTTTGGAACAACAATGCTTACACTTTCGTCCTCGCTTCATGTAAAAGCGTTAACTCAGAGGTGCTACGTTTGGAACAACAATGCTTATAAGTTGGCCCTCGCCCTCCTAAACTTTCAAGATGGTACTAAACCCACCAACCACAACCACACATAAGCCACTTGGGCTACATGGGCCAACTTCACTGCTACCCGCGTCCACAAACTGCTTATATGGCCTGCATACACATAGCACATCGCTTACACTTTCGTCCTCGCTTCATGTAAAAAGGTTAACCCAGAGGTGTTACGTTTGGAACAACAAGGCTTATAAGCTGGCCCTTGCCCTCCTAAACTTTCAAGGTGGTACTAAACCCACCAACCACAACCACACATAAGCCACTTGGGCTACATGGTCCAACTTCACTACTACTGCAGGCTACTAACGGGCTGGGGTGTTACAATATGATCCTTTGCCTCACCATAGCAAAACAATTCACTCTTGTGAAAGATAATTTTTCAACCTGACAGTTGCTCAAAAGTACATAAAATGATTTTCATATTCTTTGCTTGCTCCAACATGCTCTATGAATAGTAAAGTGTCATCAGCATATTGCAAAATCAAGAGGCCTCCATCTACCAAATGTGGGATCAAGCCTTGAATTTGACCATCCTCTTTTACTCTAGTTATGAATATAACTAACATATCAGCAACTAGATTAAAAAGAATAGGTGAAAGGGGTTCCCCTTGACGAAGACCTTTTTTTGGTCTAGAAGTAACGTCCCACATCATTGTTCACTTTCACTGCAACACTGCTCCTAGAAACAAATTGTTGGACCCAATGACACCACAAAGGTGAGAATCCTTTCAATCTTAGTGTTTGTTGAAGGAATGACCACTTGACTTTATCATATGCCTTCTCAAAGTCCACTTTAAAAATTACCCCATTAAATTTTTCTTTCTATGCAGTTCATGAATTGTCTCGTGTAAGATGGTCACACCTTCCAGAATGTAACACCCAGGAAGAAAAGCTGTCTATACTTTCTAAGTTCCATGTTGCTCATCTTTGGTTGCCTGGCATATTCTTTTGGTGTAGGAAGTAAGCGTGTAAGAGCTCTGGAATGCTTTCTTCGGATACACTCTTATTTTCTGTATTTCCGTTGCAATAAATGGAACTGGGGGAGGTTCCTCGTGTCATAAAAAAAAAGAGGGCTAATGTATGACAACTCCACGTTCACCATTTTCCTACATAGTAGTCAAATACGATGACTTCTCTATGAAACCGGTTCACACTTCGACTACGACGTGCAAGGTTTTTCAATTCGGCAAGGGAATATCATGGTGAACTGGACATGTCCGCAGTCCAAACTACATTTCTGATCAAGATCAAGCGCAAACACCAGAGAGGTACGCCTACGTGTCCAAAGTGTAGAACATCTCGAAGTCGTTCTTTGGGTTTTGTTTTCCATTGCAGGTAGTAGTTGGCAATCAAGCAGAAAGCTTCTCTCTCTCTCTCTCTCTCTCTCTCTCTCAAGGAATCAAGCAGAAAGTATCACAGCAACTTGATGAACAATCTCGCTTTAGGTAGGCCACATGCGTTACCAGCTCTGTCTCCATTTCTTCAAATTTGTGATACCCGTACTCAACTTCAGCCTCTTCAATCCTGATGATGATGCAGCTGGGATCATAATTAGTGGCATTGTCATCATCCTGGCCCTGAAATTTGTCACCAGATGGATCGAGGTGACACGAGAATGGCAGGTGGAGCGCGCGCGGCTGCAGGCCATACAGGTGCAGGCAGCGGCAGGCGCTCCAATCCAGCCGGCGTCGAACAGCTCGCCGGCACCGCCTTCCTGTATTGCTAACCACGTCGTGGAGATGGGAGCCGTGAACCGGTTCTTGGACGACATACTGCGGGAGAAGCCCGCGCGGTTCACGCCGGAGAACCTCCGCGAGTTCACCCGCAACTACGCGGAGCGGCTCGGGTCCGGCGGCTTCGGCGTGGTGTACCGCGGCGCGTTCCCGAACGGCGTGCAGGTGGCCGTCAAGATCCTCAACAGCACGCTGGACCGGCGCGCCGAGGAGCAGTTCATGGCGGAGGTCGGCACCGCGGGGCGCACCTACCACATCAACCTCGTGCGCCTCTACGGCTTCTGCTTCGACGCCACCACCAAGGCGCTGGTGTACGAGTACCTCGAGAAGGGCTCGCTCGACCGCGTGGTCTTCGAGCACGAGCAGCGGCGGGACACGGACCTGGGCGACGCGCTCGGCTTCGACGCGCTGTACGGCATCGTCGTGGGCACGGCGCGCGGGGTGAGGTACCTGCACGAGGAGTGCCAGCACCGGATCATCCACTACGACATCAAGCCCGGCAACGTGCTGCTCACCGCGGACTACACCCCGAAGGTGGCCGACTTCGGCCTCGCCAGGCTCTGCAACCGCGACAACACCCACCTGACGATGACCGGCGCGCGGGGCACGCCCGGGTACGCGGCGCCAGAGCTGTGGCTGCCGCTGCCGGTGACGCACAAGTGCGACGTGTACAGCTTCGGCATGCTGGTGTTCGAGATCCTCGGGAGGCGGCGCAACCTGGAGCTGCAGCACCCTGCCGTGAGCCAGGAGTGGTACCCCAAGTGGGTGTGGCAGAAGTTCGACCAGGGGAAGTTCGACGACGTCATGGCGGCGTCGGGGATCCATGCCCAGGACAGGGACAAGGCGGAGAGGATGTGCAAGGTGGCTTTGTGGTGCGTGCAGTACCAGCCGGAGGCGAGGCCGTCCATGAGCAGCGTGGTCAGGATGCTGGAAGGCGAGGAGGAGATTGCACGGCCTGTGAATCCATTCACGTACATGGCGAGCCTGCACATGATCTCCAGCTCCAGCAGCGGCGACGGTGATAGCGCTGCCGCCTCCAGCAATTCGTCCAAAGAATTTCGAGGCACGAGGAGTGCTGTTAATAATCAGGCCAGATGAACACGTGTTCATTTTCGTTTTCTTTGTCGAGTGCATTGGTATCATCAGTTGATTGAATAGTGCTTACTTGCAATTCAACACGTTTGTAATTTCAAAATTATAGAATGACATTTAATCATTTACTAGTAAAAATGTCCGTGCGTTGCAACGGGAGGGAAAAAGCTATCAACGTTAATAGCAAACAAGGGCGAAATTTTATATACCTATTTATGTTTTACCCTTTTTATAAACTTTGAAAGCTCTAATTTATCTTATGATGACCACATGACGTGCATCTGCGTGTGTGTCATTGGTTTAGATGCGGAGCCGTCCACAATGACATCCGATCTCGTCTTTTCGGTGGGACAGTGTTGTCGATGTAGATCTGGAGTTGTTATGGTGGCGTCCGGGCTCGCCTCCTTGATGTGGCGGCATCGTTGGTGTAGGCCATAGGAGCAGGAGCATTGCCGATGACATCCATGGTTGTCCTGAAATCGCCCGATGCAGTGATGTTGCTAGTGTAGGCGTGGAGCCGTTGTCGATTGTGTCAGGGCTTGCCGTCTCGATGGGGTGACATCGTTTGTGTAGATTGCTAATGGCATCCATAGTCGTCTCGACGTCACCAGGTCTCACGTCACGCAGTCTTGCCATCTCATGCCGACAAGTGTGTGGCCGACTCTAGATGATGCAACAAATGTTGTTGCCGATGAGCGCGTGGCCCGCCAGAGTCCACGACATGCTTCGTCGTGCTTCTCGGTTCTTGTATGAAACATCGTTGCCAATGAACATGGTCCCTCGGCACAACAACAGGACCTCGTCGTGCGCAGACCAGAGAGGAATGTCCATGGCAGCATACGTGCTCAAGATGAGTGGAGCCGAAGGATGCGGGTGCTTTCCGATGAAAGGAAAAAACTATCAAACATTCATAGGTAACAATGATATAAATTGCACATACTCCCTCCGTTTCAATTTACATGTCATTTTGACTTCTCTAGATATACAATATTTTTTATATATCGAGACATATTGTTTATCTATGTGTATAACAAAAGATACGTACCTAGAAAATCCAAGACAACCTACAAAACCTACAATTTAGGACATAGGTGGTATTATTTATGTTTCGTCATTTAAAAAATTTAAAAGCTACAATTTATTTTGTGATGACCATGACATGCAAAATATAAGTTAATATCATGCAAAAATATGACAATGTATTATTCAGCCTGAATTAAAAAAATTTTGATAGATTTTTCTTTTGTTGCAAACCACATAAATATTTAGACGTAAATATATTATATGTTTATTTTTCATTCTATCCTTATGTTGCTATAGTTCAAGAAAATCAAAGTACACCGCTATTTGTGCTCACGTTCAGTTTAGATATTTTAGCCGTCCGTTATAGCTGACTCTTAGCCTCAAGATAGCCCTGCAGCTAAATGTCCATAACCCCACTATTTATTTATTTATTACACTACTATAGTTAGATACTGATTTTTGTGACGTCTGAGGACCGTAAAAATTTTGACATCTGATTAAAGTCAACAAAGAGTTAGATGGAAAAGTCACTTGAGTTGAGTTTTCGCATGCTAGCCGTCGTCGATGATTGCAAAGATACATTTATTTAGACCAGATTAGACAATAAACTACTTAAATTTTCTACTCACATTTTAATTAGTTGAATCACATGTTAATCTATGTTTGAGTATTTTCTGATCAAAATTACGTTACCAACTTGGTAGTAAAAAATCTTAAAGAAAAATCACGGTTCAAAGGTCCATAACATTTATTTTTAAAGATAAGTCAATGAAAAAATCACCTATGAGGATAACGGATGCAACAAAAAAACAAAAGAAATTGGATAGAAGGTCAACAAAAAATCAAACTGATGGAGATTTATATTGCCAAAGTTTTAACTGATAAATATAGAAAGGTATTTGTAGATATCACATAACTTCTTGTAGCACGGTGGTAGGCAATTTGTTTACCAATCCTAATGCCCATGGTTCGAATCTCAGAAGTGGCACAATTTTTAGCTACGGGGAATTTTTTGGACTACAGGCTAGAGTGGGCCATGACCAAATCCAACTGGGCTGGAAGGAGGAGTGGCTAAATTGGGTCGCGAGCTGCTGCGAATGAGTGGAAGGAGGAGGGCTGGAAATCGGATGGCTATGGGAGAATGGGCCAGACGAAATCAGCCCAGACAAAAAAGAAGCTGAAATTTTTGCCTCTTTAGGCCGAACCAAAAAAATTAAGGAGAGAAATTTTGCCTCTTTAAAACGGACGTTGCCCGGCATGTGTGAGCTAGAATACTTGGGCTTATCTCAACCGTGTTTCAATTAAACACTAATAAGGCCCATAATAAATAATATCTGCACTAAATTATTTGTCCCGTATGGAAAATCAAGGAGAGATTGACTCGGTTTAATTAGGTGGCTATTATCCCGTATGGAAAATCAAGGAGAGATTGACTCGGTTTAATTATCTGACTTGTCTATATCTGTTGTAAATCTATACTTAATAATAAAGAGGCAATGCGAATAATGTTTTTCAATTATAAACTAATAATGTTTTTCAATTCTAAACTAAGAAGAGTGATGTTGAGTAGTGGTTTTTTCAATTCTAAACTAAAAAGAGTGATGTTGAGTAGTGGTTTTTCAATTCCAAATTAAGAAGAGTGATGCCGAGTAGTTAGGGGAGGGCGGACGAAAAAATGGGGGGTGAGAAATTTTGCCTCTTTATTTATTATTAGGTATAGATCATGCACCTAGTAGACTCTAAGTTTTGGACCAATTAACAATGTTACAAAAGATATAGATACATACAAACAAGTCTATTTCAGGGAGGAAACACATTAAACCTGTTCAGAGGCACATAACAGAGTGTTCACATAACAAGTACGTATACATTTATACATACTTTATGTGAACACATACACCTGTTCGGTATAATGCAGAAAACAAAATCTAGAATATCTCGTAGCATTTAAGTCTCTATTGAGCTCAAACACAAAACATCTATAAACTACAGAATCTGATCAATATTTCTAAATTTCTGAAGATTAAATCCACCAGCAGACAGCAGTACCTGCTACTGGTAGGATGATCAAATGGACAGGTGAGAGACGTAGTGTGCATCTGAAAATGTTTGTTTTAACTTTTAAGGAAAAGGCGGGAGCTCTGCCGCTCAATTAAGTAGGAAAAAGAGGTTTATGTATAACGGCACCCAAGGTGCCAAATGCACTGGTCATAGGATCAAACAGATAAAGCACCCGCCCCACTGCTAGTTTGGCTGCACAGAAAAAATTCATAGCCCGACCTGTTGCGCCGGCTTGAACGTGTTTTCAAAGATTCTCCTATCTCTCTCCTTCCACATATTCCACATGATGTAAATCACTACTCCGTTGAAACGCCTACGGTCTTGCTTTGGCACCCTTCTTGCCTCAAGCTCCCACCAATCAGCCAATGATGCCGGGTCATGCTGTGGCCATTGCACCGAAAAATTTTCTCAAGACAACACCTGCTCCCACACGACCTTGGCAAAGGGACATAGCAAGGATAGATGCAAACCAGTTTTCAAAGGGTCATTACGCAACACACAATGGTCTTGGTGTGGCCGGTCTCTCTTTTGAAGATTATCGGCTGTTAGAATTTTGTTGTGGAGAGGGATCCATGTGTGAATTTTGCACTTGTTTTCCGCCCATGCCTTCCAGATGAGTTCATGTTGGAATCTCCGGTGTGAACCACGGAACTGTGGAGTAGTTGCCATCGGGCGTCCATTTCCAAGTAATCGTGTCCTGTACATCAAGTTGCAGCTGCACACCTTGTAATCTAATCCATAAACCGACAATCAAGTGGATTTGTGTGGTCGTCATGATGCGCGTTCGCAACGACCTAATCCAATTACCTTTCGGTGCACAAACATAGGTTAGGCGCCAGATACCTAGGCGCCTCGCCCTCTGACCAGTTGTGGTTGCAGAAGCGCACCCTGTTACCAACTTACCATTACCAATCGTGACAACAGGATCTTTTCTATAGGCTCGTACCGCTGCGTCTGAAAATGTTCGGATCGTGATTATTAGTCACAGACTCACAATCCAACCTAAGGGGTCTGCGTGCAAATATGCCGGGCCGTCGACACCGACACGGCGCTCGGAGAGGTGGTGCCGCCGCCGGCGACCTCAAAGACTCCTCCCGCCAAGCACCCTGCGCTCACGTCCTCTGTCCCTGCAGGCTACTACGCCGGTGCCATGCGACCGCGGTGGCCTGAGACGGTTTGGAAACGCAGTGCTACCACCTACAGTTAGGTGAGGCGGACCCACCGCTACCAGCGGCTCTGTACGGCGTCGCCCAGCAGGAACCGGCCGCGAGTTGCACATTTGCACTTCCATGTATTCATCCATCCATACTCTCAACCGTACGTCGTCTGAAGCCTGAACTCCAATCTCAAATTCTCAAGCATGACTCTGCCTTCTGTATTTCTGCAATTTTCACTGAATTGGGATATGGTAGCTCAAAAACTCTCAATGCTTTTCAGATGATACAGATGCGCTTAAAGACTGCTTCATTTTGCTGTTACTATCAAACAACATTTGCTTAGCCTGAACCGTCAATTATAAATACAGCTTGAAATCTCAAGGCCTCTGTAGTCTGCAATGTAGCAGTGCTAGTGCGGCTATTTAGCCTAAGATGTCAAGAAACCCTTCCCATCAAAATTATAGATCATTTTAGCTCCATTCTAAGTCAAACTTCTATAATTACCAACATATACAATGTCAAATAAGTTTTATTAAATCCACTAGGGAATATGTCTGGATAGTGCATTTATTTGGTATTGTAGACGCTAATAAGTTTTTGTATCATCTTGATGCAATGATCTTGAAATTAATAAAGCTTCCCTTATCGAAAAAATATTTTTTTCCTAAAAATTTGGTTAAAAATTAAAGAAAGTTGACTTAGGACAAAACTAAAGTGACTTATAATTGCAGTGGAGGGAGTATATATCTTCAGTGATCCCATTTACGTGAATGCATGATGCTCATCGAGCACAAATACAACAAAAAATAAAGAAAGCAATTATATTACCAGTGTGAAAAGCATTGAAAAGGAAAGTACCTGTCAAGCAAGGAGAGAGGTCCATTGGGGAAACACTATGATTACAAGATGGTTAGTAGATTGAAAAAGGCTGTGATGATTTATATGGCATAGAGTCTGCTTCTTTTTCAGGTGGTTCTTGGTTTTCATTTATATTTTGACTAATCTCAACACTGTTAACTCTTTTTTGAGAGGAACTATAGCACATGATTGCGGACCTGAACACTATATTGAAATTCTGTCAAGGTCAAAGCATACAAGATTTGCTGAAGGGGAGAGGTTTTGAAACAAAACGCCAATAGCTAACACTATTAATTACCATAACAAAGAAGCTGGGCAAAGCTTTTTTATTCCTGGTCCGCATCAATGCTTCTAATGCTTATTTCTGCATTGTTTCAGTTAAGGAAGCTTCTAATGCTTATTTCTGCTTATGTGCATTTTAGAACACACATTTGTTGAGTACAAAGAACACTTATCTTTCAAGTTCATGTAATACTAGAGGATGTTTTCCATCTTTTCGTGTATATATGCTTATACATGAGTGCTAAAACTGCATGGGCTTCTTTATCTGAAACTGTAATTTTGTTCTCACTGTTTCCATAGCCAACAGCTTCCAAACCTCACCAATTTACTATAATAGGTATGTACGGCATGATGGTAGAACTAAATATGCTAAGTCACTACTTTTTTTTCAGGAAAAATGGCAGGTGCTCTGCCTTGTCATTTAAGCAGGGAAAGGATATTTTCGTACAGGGTTGTTCCACTTCCAACTGGAACCAAACAAACAAAAGAAAGAAAAAATAAAGGGACAAAAACGGCAGACCACAACATGTCTGCCCATGCATCAAGTGGTGAAACCGTGAAAGTGAGTATTGTCTGTCGCCCGTTGCATTCTAGAGTCAGGTGAACTGTTGATTCGTCTTCAACATTGCAGAGCCTACAGGTCTTGTTGGTATCCAGCCCCTTCTGATCATTTAGCTGCCGTGAGCAGCTGGTGTTGTAGTGCTAACTATAGATGAAATTAATTGTTCTATACCTTTATTTTCCTAACTGGGTTCCAGTTGAAGGTGTCGTAATCCTGAAAAGTGCACTTCTTATGCGCTCTTGGCCATGTCGGTTTCCTATCCTTGTGCTGTGCACAAAATTTCATCCGGCTGGTTTGAGAGAGTACTTCGAAGACAGCTGACCATAGCTTGACGAATGGAGTGATCTCCTCTCTGTGCTAGACTGGTAGTCATTCACCGCATGTGTTGCCTTCCATCCAGCTCCGATCGCCTTATTTTCTTTTGAATCTGTTCTATAGGTCGTTGGGTTCTCAGTTGCTTTGTTTGTGAGGTGGAGAGGTTTATGTTACGTCTGACGATGTTAAGAACCTTGTTTCTACTTTGTAAGCTGGCATCCCCAGCAAACTCTATGCTTTCAATATAAGCAGGGCCAAGGCCTTCGCTCAAAAAAGAAAAATAAAAAATAAATCCCGGTTTTTCCTCCACGCTAGGTTGAAACATGTGGAGTGCAATTTCCTTTGGTGATCTCCCTTTCAGCCATCTGTCATGCCAGAAGGAGATTTTGTTGCCTTTTGCCGTTTCCTACCTTATCGAGGTGCAAATTCAGAACAGATTTTGATCACTGTCCGCATGCCTTTCATCCAATCCATGTTAAGTCACTGATGACGATGTACACAGTACACATGTTTATTTCCAAGTGTTATCATGATAAGTAAGTATGGTGCGATTTTCTGAAGAATGCTGTCAACTCTGCTTCAATCATAAGGGAGAATGTGATTCAGTCGAGTAAGAGTGTGCATTGTTTGACCTCTCTACTGAATGGTTCTATTTTTGTTGGCTGGGCTCCAGTAATTCATGCGGATGGATATGTAGAGAAATGGTCAAACTTGTAGTTCGGCGCGCAAAGCTCGGAATTGTGTGATGGTGTGTAATGTAAAGAATGAAAAATAAATACCCAGTTATTCTGGAGCATTCTCAGAACTTTCTTAAATTAAATTTTGTTCTTTCCTCCTCATAATAGTTAGCTAGCTCAGCAGGTACATGTTCTGATTTCAAACATGAGAAGAGAAACAGGGCATAGCAAAATCCAAAATTCAGGAGCGGCAATCTTGACTTCGTTTGTCACAAAAGAAATTCAGGGGTGGCAATGTTGACTTTGTCCAATTCGACGCCCTCTGCCAAACAAAGTCACATAAGACTGCCCGCCCTGCATTGCTTCTCTGTAGAAGCTCCAAGCCTATATATAGATGTGTTGCAGTTCCTTCTCCCATCACATAAACATCGCCTCCTAAAGCAGCATCAGCTACTACCACCGACTCTTGCTCGCACAGCTCGTTCTGTGCAGCAGATAGCTAGTCAACGACCATGGCGTCCCAGGCCATCGAGAGCCACCGTGCTGGCGCTGAGATCGTCACCGGAGGAGACGCCATCTGCAGGAAGAAGTCAATCGAGCTGCTGGAGGAGCTCGGCCTCCCCAAGGGCTTCCTGCCCTTGGAGGACATCCAGGAGTTTGGGTATAACCGCGAGACAGGGTTCATGTGGCTGGTGCAGGGGAAGAAGAAGGTGGAGCACACCTTCAAAAAGATCAAACAGACCGTGTCGTACGCCGCCGAGGTGACGGCATTCGCCGAGAAGGGCAAGCTGAGGAAGATCACCGGCGTGAAGACAAAGGAGCTGATGCTCTGGCTCAGCGTCGTCGAGGTGTACGTCCCTGAGGCCTCGCCGGAGAAGGTTACCTTCAAGACCGGCACTGGCCTCTCCGACACCTTCGATGCCTCTGCCTTTTCGCTGGGAGAGTAATTAGCGGTCACAGAAATGGTTGGCTTCAAAAAATGTTGAGTGCATAATCTTTCTTTTGTATTTGTAAACTTCCATGTATGCATCAAGTATCAGTGACGTTTGTACCTCGGAGTATTCATACTCATTCATGGGCCAGGCCGATTGCAAACCTTTCTACGCAATTTCTTGTTTTGCAGTATATATAATAATCATTATAAAAATAAAAAACTCTAGAAGCGGCCCTCACAGATGATGTTTTTATATTGGGGCAGATCCCTTTTTATTTTAATATACAACAAGTGCAGCTCACTCTACGGGATGGTAAAACAAGAAATGAAATTATTTTTGACAATTGTAAATCTAAAAACTTTATGAAGTCTTATTAAGAGGAATTCATTAGCGTCCACTTTGGAGCCAATTGCAGTATTGTGATGGCAAGAAAGAACCTTAGCAACCATGTTTTCATTCTCGTTCCCATTCCCGGGACAGGAACGGGGTATCATTTTATAATGTGGAAACATGTTCCCGTTGCCGTTCCCGGAACGTGGAACATGGGAACGAGAAAGTAGGCCATGTTCGAAAAGAACACATCATCTTTGCTTGTCGTACGTTAGGGTCGGTGGCAATAGTCTTCTTCATCTCCCATGGGTGCCTTATGTATTTAAGATTACAAAGTAATTTTATTTGTCTTCTGAGACTGTTATTGTTTTAAACATTTGCTGATTCCTCACTTGTAGTGATGAAGTCCGATATTCTTCCATTATCTAAAAATAAGGATGCAAGCAACCGCTAGACCAGTTGGTCTAGCTGTACGTTTTGCACCCTGCCGTCCAGAGTTCAAACCCCCTTCGGGGTGGATTTGTTGGCCGAAGGAGGCGCAGTTTATGTACGCGTTGAAAAAAATCCCCTCGTCTGCCCCACACCAAAGCACAGGTCTAAGGCCAGCCCAGTCTCACAGGAGCTACGGTACCGCTGTGTATTGGTGGGGCAGAGGTTCGGAGGTTTTCTCGACCTGCGTGAGAAGATCTTCTTCTTAAGCACAGTGCCCGGGCTGTCTTACACCACGGGTCAAGTTTTTTTTTCTAAAAACAAGGATCATGTGGCGTGTAAATTTTGAGGTGGTCAGCTAATGCTGAGCAGTGAGCCAGTGACCACGGTTTGGCCGAGCTTCTGTTGGCTCTGGGTCCGGGTGCACTATTGATAAGTTGAAAACGGACGGATGAATCTCGTTTCATCGGCAACCGTATACCGTTTTCGATCCCGCTCCATCGATCGTCCCTCCATGCCTGGCTACAGAATCCATCGCTAGCCTGTTGTCTGTTCCTTGCCTCCCTCTCGGCCACCCATGTCCCGTTCGCTACTTGCTTGCTAGTCAGCTAGTACCGTTCGCCTAAATATCTGACAACTAGCTTGAAGCTTGTTCCTGTTGCCTAATTGCCTTGGCTTAGCCCTTGGCGTCCTGCTGTTTCTTGGCTCTGGGTGTGGCAGCATGTGTGCATGCAGTGTAGCACAGGCGGTCAAGACTAAGGACTTATAGGAGCGTAGCAGCAAGAAGTAGCCAAGGTGAGCAGTTTAGCTTATTCACCTTTACTAATCATGTGAGATTTATTATTTGTTTACTTATTCTCTTTTACTTTTGTACCTTGGTTATCATACGTGATATGTAATCCCGGCTTAAGTTCCCGACTACCATCTATTTCCATAGATTTTCCGATCGTATTTACCTGTTTTCGTATTACCGTTTATCCCGCTACTATTTCCGCTCTCGGCTGTCTGGCTCCCGCTCCCGTTTTTGTAAAAAAAAATATAGAGACAGAAACAGTAGAGATATTTTCCGTTTATTTCCATCCATTTTCATCCTTAACTATTGAGCATAATTGAACACAAGTACTGTACCACTAAAATGGCTTCTGCTTTTAGAGGTTAAAATGAACTGCAGAGAGACTCTGGCTCCTAGAGTATTGCTATAGTTGAGAAGACGAGCCCCTCCAACCCCTAACCCGGGGAAGCCACAACAAACTGGACCTAAGCTTGTTGCTTCCACGCATTCCATCTTGACAGTTACAATATTTGTATCTTATTTGCTTGGTTAGTGCCAGAGTGTGATGCAATGTGGTACGGATGTTGGAGGGGGAGATGGCCATCGTCCCGACCGTGAACCCCTTTCACTACGTCATGGAAAGCAGCAGTGGCTCAACTAGCCTGGGGCTGTGGAGCGGCACATACCAGACCAGCAGAGACACCACTGGCAGAGATAGTGATGAGTTGTCTATTAGCCTTGCTGCCAAGCATTTGGAGACACCACTGGCAAGCTGAGGAAGATCACCGGCGTAAAGACAAAGAAGCTGACGCTCTGGCTCAGCGTTGTCGAGGTGTACGTCCCCGAGGCCTCGCCGGAGAAGGTTACCTTCAAGACTGGCACTGGTCTCTCCGACACCTTCGATGCCTCTGCCTTTACGCTGGGAGAGTAATTAGCAATCACAAAAATGATTGGCTTCAAAAGATGTGCGTAATCTATCTTTTGTATTTGTTAACTTCCATATATCTTGTGATGAGTTTGTAACTCGGAGTATTCATACTCATGGGCCATGCCCATTGCAAATATTTCTATGTATTTTCTTGTTTATCAGATATATTTTTTAAAATATCTCACTTCAAAGCATTAAAAATAAATGCCCTCACAGTCATAGACGAGTTGTTTTTATATTGGAGCTGATGGCTTTGTATTTTTAATGTTTTTTTAGCACGGCAAGATCTCTATGAGCAAGTGCAGATCACTTTAAGCAGCCTGTGGCGTATAAATTGTAAAGTCGCCACATTATGCTGAGCAGCTGCTTACATTATTTGTCTTATTTGCTTGGTTAGTGCAGGAGTGTGATGCTTAGTTGCTTTTCTAAAAAGAAAAAAGAAAAGAAGAAATGATGCTCAATTGCTGACAATAGAAATCTTAAATAATGCATTGGTTACTTGCAATATTTCAGTTGCTTGATCAGTCTGCTTGGTTACCACTTACCTGAATGCCATGTATGCAGTACTACTTGTTTTACTGCTAGAGATGATGAATCGAGAGAAAGAAGATCTCCGTACTATAGAATAACTTGGCTCATTTGTTTGTAGAAATTATGATTTGCAGCAGACATATCTTGGAGTAAAATTCATGCACAGCCGGTCCTTGAACTTAGCAAGTATAGGTATATATCATCATACTTAACAAACATAACATGACTTTATGCGAGGTTCAAAAGATTTGAGAAGGCTATACAGGGGCAAACACTTTTAGTTTGCGAGGTACACACGCAAATGCTCATATACACGAGTATACACTCGCCCCTAAGAACGGACACATAAACACCCAACCCCTATGAGCACCTCTAAAAAACTGAGTTGGCTTTGCAAATCTTGAAATTGACGAAGTCACTATAAACGTCTCGTTGTCGATGGGCACATCACCTACCATTAAAAAAATAGCTCTGTTAAATCCTGGAATAAATCCAGAAAAATACGAGCACCCGTTTCTAATCAAGGACCTCAACCCAGGTGGAGAGGTTCTACCACAAGAAACTCAACTAGCTGAGCTATACACTCAGATCGCTATTATGATCCTAGTTTGCTAGGTTAAGCTCAGAGATCCCATGCAAATAGAAGTAATTAACATCAGAATTTAACATAATCTAAATCAACCATGGTAACCATATAATTAAAAAGGATCCAAACCATTCATGATTGAGAGCATGACCATTATACTATTTTAAATATCTCTACAAAGTGTGTGCAGTTTTACACGTGGGTCATGATTCCCATGTGCCCGTGTTGTATGGACACATTATCCACTTTCAGGGTGAGCCAGCAAGATTTCATTATGAGACTTTTCTAGAGTCCTCCTAACAAGTTAGTAGGCACAATGTTTCAATAACAAGCAAATATGGATACATTCCTACCAAAAGTGGCACACATGGTCACGACATAGCACACATCGTGGTAGGACAAGAACCATACCCAATAAGTCAAATCCCTCTTGCGTATTAACCAATAATGAGCGCCAAGACTATAGCCATATAGTCCTCATGGTTGTATAGTAAATCTTGGATGTCCACTTCAAAATTCAATCCTTGTAAAGAGTAACTAGAGCACAAAAAAGGTCCAATACTCTAGTCCTACCTTTGTTCATGTTGCTAAAAAGTAGACCTTTTAACATATGTTGCATAAACCATTAATCATGTTATTATCATTATATCATAAAGTCCTTGGGGGTCATCATATTAGACACATTCGTATGCAAATATTATTATAATATTAGGTAACAAGGAATATTCATGTTACACTTGCCTCCAAATGCTTGCTCAAAGTCTTAAAAACATAAGTGGTGAATATGGAATAAAAGTTAAGTATATATATTAGATAACGAACAAAAAAATTAGTAGCAAATAAGGCAACAACTTATCCTTTAATGACTAATAAAAAAATTTCATTTTATTGACCAACTAGTTTATATAGAATTATTTCAAACTAAATTCCACACCAGCCCACCCCAACACACATGGACTAATTGAGGTGGATACATGAGCATCCAAACAACGCCAAAGGGTGAAGTTGTTGTTCTTCAAGTGCTCTAATCCCTCCGAGATTTATCTTTTGATCAATTTCTCATATCCAAAATCCTTTCATGCCAGAAAATATATGTTCTACTAGTAAAGTAGCATGGTACTATTTTTTTGTCCTAGTCTAGGAGTCTGAACGTAAAATTTGATAGCATAGCCTTATGAAAAGTGTCATCAAGAGCCACGAAGAATGCTCATGGCTAATTGGAGTGCACTATTTGATTGATTCCTGCAGAACCCAAGTTGTGAGCCTAGCTTGTCACGCTAGTTAGCGCATGAATCATCACTTGGGGACTCGCCACAATGAGAACGTAGGTTGCCAGCAAGCAACCAAACCTCGGGGATTCATGCGCTGACTAGTGAGTAGCTTTGTGAGTGGTAGTCATTTGCCTTCTTAGTTAGAGTAGGTTGCTGTGAGACCCAGCCCGATGGGCCAGACGTGGGCCGGGCCAAATTCGAGTTACTGTAGCTCGAGGACACTGTAGCTGCGCGAATTTAGTACCACCTCGGTAGTTCAGTGAGAGTCGAACCAGCTTAAAAGCCCGGGCTCCGGGAGGCTAAAAAACTCCGGATCGATCCTTTTGCGCGAAGCGAGGACGAAAGCGCAAGAGAGTTAATTAGCAGGTGTGGCTCATTCAACGTGTAGAGTGGGTCTTAGCCGTCATCCCGGGTCGGGGCGTTACAAATGGTATTCAGAGCCAACTCTCGCGGTTTCACGGACGTATGGCTCGGAAGCTCGGACAGGTTGCGCATGGCTCTGTAAGAGCATGGCACTTGGGCCGGGGAGCTGGGAATACGGACGTGGCCAAGAGAGTCGATCCTGGACACTTGTCCCGTATGGGTAGGCTGGTTCGATAGTTCGACGTGGTTTCACGGACGTATGGCTCGGGAGCTCGGACAGGTTGCGCATGGCTCTGCAAGAGCATGGCACTTGGGCCGGGGAGCTGGGAATACGGATTGGGCCGGGGAGCTGGGAATACGGACGTGGCCAAGAGAGTCGATCCTGGACACTTGTCCCGTATGGGTAGGCTGGTTCGATAGTTCGACGTGGTTTCACGGACGTATGGCTCGGGAGCTCGGACAGGTTGCGCATGGCTCTGCAAGAGCATGGCACTTGGGCCGGGGAGCTGGGAATACGGACGTGGCCAAGAGAGTCGATCCTGGACATTTGTCCCGTAAGGGTAAGTTGGTTCGACGAGGACGTCGATTTCTTAAGGGTGGGTGGATGTGAGACCCAGCCCGATGGGCCAGACGTGGGCCGGGCCAAATTCGAGTTACTGTAGCTCGAGGACACTGTAGCTGCGCGAATTTAGTACACCTCGGTAGTTCAGTGAGAGTCGAACCAGCTTAAAAGCCTGGGCTCCGGGAGGCTAAAAAAACTCCGGATCGATCCTTTTGCGCGAAGCGAGGACGAAAGCGCAAGAGAGTTAATTAGCAGGTGTGGCTCATTCAACGTGTAGAGTGGGTCTTAGCCGTCATCCCGGGTCGGGGCGTTACAGTTGCCGGCATTCTTTGCCCTCAATTCTATCACGTGCCCTCATTGGTTTGCCTTCTACTCTCAATTGTATCTACTTTCATATCTTGCTTGTGAGTGGTAGTCATTTGCCTTGTTAGCTAGAGTAGCTTAGTTGTAGTTGTAGTTGTAGTAATAACTGGTGTTAGTTGCTTTGTTTAGTAGCTCTCTGTGTAGTTCTTGCTAGCTGTAGCTTGTGTGGTGTTGTGCTCAAGACTAGAAACAAAGCTACTAGAGTGTAGGGGCTTGTATTGGGTGAATTAGAGCTAGTGCAAAGTAGTTGGTATTAGAGCTTCATATTGTACTAATCAACCTTTGCTCTAGTGTTGTGGTTTGTAGAGAAAATTTTTATAGGCTATTCACCCCCCCTCTGGCCATCTAGATCCTTTCAACACTATGAGTGAAACCTATAAGAATAGGTAGTAGTATAGTAGAAAAGGTAAACTGCAATGATCTATTCACCTATACAATAACTTATTTGAGGACATTAACCACTTTTTATTTAATGCAAGGGCTAGTCATTACACGGGCAGAGCCTTGCCATGAGTGTCAGCACCACTAAAGCAGTTTAGGATGAGGAGGACATCAGAGGAGAGGACGTCATCATGCAACTCCATAGCATAGAAGTCTATAGTGAGGAATAAGTTGTGTCAATAGACATCTATAAGAGTTTGGAGATTACATGAGAGAAGTCATTTACCTTGGAAGTTTCTAGAAAAAAATGATGATCACAATGGAGAAGATATTTGCCATGAAAAACTCTCGAGTTATCTTCATGGCACAGGAAAAAGATGCTAACCATGCTTTAGGGTAAAGTATCAAATATTCTAGAGCTAGATATTTTTACATGGTAAAAAAATATCTAGAAACTAGATAAAATGAGGAAAAGTTTTAGTATGCATATTTTTTAGAATAATATGGAATGTGCTACATGTCACAATTCTAGAGAAGTGAAACTATAAGTAGGGGTTCCCTTCAACCCCTTAGGACCATGTCGCTATAAGTGTGATGCCAAGCACATGTCTATGGTAGGATGGCACGAGTAGGGATAGCTAGTGTAGCCACCACATAAATAAGCGTGAGTCCCTTTTTTTATCAAGTCTGCATAAGTGAATAAAGAGTTGAGTTCTCTTGTGTAGAAAGTCCATCTCCTATGCCACAAGCTGATAAAACTTTGGAGCTAGCATATTTTGCTAAGGATCAGTTGATCATTAAGAGGTTTTTAAGGACCGGTAGAAGGGCACGTCCCACTCATGATGCTAGGCCATCGCCATTCTTTTCCATCTGGAAGACACTATAGACTGCCTAGCTTTGGTATTCCTGTATAGACATTTTATCGAATAGTTAGCGATATGAATACGGGAATGACATCAAGAGCAGTTGAAGGCAATGATGATCACCATAGGGGTGTCGGGATTGTCTGAGAGGCTATAGTCGTGCATAACACATCATGTCTTCTTGCCGCTCGATGGCTTGCCACCATTTTGGCCGAGATAGAACACCAAACTCTTCCTCAATGCGACGACTGGTGTGTGGCAGGAAGCAGTGTCGTGAATCTCCAAATTCTTGCTCGATGCCTTCCAATAACCGGTTGAGGTGGTGCAGCTGGCGTCGGTTTTTCCCTTTTACCTTTATTCGGAAGATTGAAAAACCACCATGTTTCATCGCCGGGTTAAGAAAACTTGGCTTGAATAGGGAGATACCATGGCTTGAACTTGTAGACGTCCATATCGCTTATGGAAGCACAGGTGAATGTAGGATCGTTCCTCTTGCATTTGAGGTGATAAACAACTTCCATATTTGTAGGATGAATAGGAAACAAGTTCCATGTCCATCGCATCCTGTCACAAACTTTCTGGCTATCGCTAAGTTGTTGATGTTGAAGGAGAAGACGAGAAGCGACCGAACGTCTTCAATATCAACACCTAAAGCCGATCAACCAAATGGGCCTCTCCAATTGCAAATACTACTATCAGACTGGGTGAGGTGTCGTCGGCCCCTATAAGGCGTGTAGTGTTTTATCGATACTGAGAACTTTCATGTGGAAAGGGGATTTGGCTTCAGGGTTTGAAGAAGTGATGATGGCCATGGCTCTGCACACCATCGCTGGGTGTCTGGTTATGGGGTGGTTTACACGCTCACACATGGGTGGAAATGGATGTCTGAAATCCGAATTACCCGGATCCGTATCTGTTAAAACTTGTAATATGGATATCAGTATCCGTATTTGTTTCTAAGGTGGATACCAAATGGAGTATCCGAATTCGTATTTCGGTATTTTTTCCTATCCGATTTCAGATCTGTATTCGACAAAAATATGGAATATCCAACATTTATCCATATTCACAAAGAACAAAGTATAATGAATCTATTTAAGTTTTCCCTACATGACTAGTGACTAATTATTTATTTTTAACATTACTAATGATGCATTGAAACTATTTAGTAGAATATTTGTAAGTAACACTACTATTAAATTACTTTTACTATTTTTCTAATTTAGTTTAAATATAATATATTTGTTATTGTAAATTATTTTAATACTTTATGTATTTTTGCTAATGTGAATTATTTTATATATTTTATAATTTCATGATAAATATTATATAAATATTGATTGATTAATTGATACATTTAATTATTATATATTTATTGATAACTATCTTATCTTTTGTGAGCTATTCTTGTCTATGTTATATACCCCACATATTTTATTCACTAGTTGTGTAAAAATTTTGTAATTACAAAAACATTGATAGAGCAAAATGGCTACTTGTTATCTAACATTCTTATTTAAACTTGTTCACTTGATCTATCATTTTATTAAATATTATATCCATTATAATTTAGTTCACTTTTGATATTGGAGATTATTAAAAGTGTACTTTGATTTTATTTCACTTCGGTTATCGACGAACTTAGTAGTAAAATTTTATTTATGTATGTTGAATTTAACAATATGCACATAGAGTTGAATTGAGTTAATATTCGAATAGAAATATGAATCCAAGACATTCGTTTTGTATTCATATTTGCAAAGATCTGTATCTGTACTCGAGTCCAAATTAAAATGTGGTAACATGTGATATCCGGATCTGATTCCATGCAAATCCAATCCATTTGCATCCCTAAGCTCACACCACCTCCTGTCATAGGTACCAAATCTGACCGATCTAAGGGCCTGTTTGGATCCATTAGCATTAAAAATTAGCAGCTAAAATCAGTATTAGTTGAAGGGCTGCTAGCTATTAGTTCCATTAGTAGGTTTGGAGTTGCTAATAGGTGCTAATAGTTCATATACACCTTCAACTCACTATCCAACCACATATTAGCAAGTGGATCCAAATAGCCTCATACTAGAAAATAGCTAGCTAAAAATTAGCAACTATTAGCTATTAGGTAGCTAATTTTTAATTAGTGCTAATATAATGGATCATAGTTTAATCTCAGCTATGGCACAATTTTAGTCCTGTGCAATTTCACTTTACACCTTCAAATTATGGAATGGTTGGCATGCATCGTGGTTTAATCTCAGCTATGGCACAATTGGATTTTCCTCAGTTTGATGGTAGCAATCCTAAGAAGATGTGGCAGAGTAGATGTGAAACTTTCTTTGATTTGTATTAGATTCCAGTACCGATGTGGTCCAAATTGGCCACACACTTTCATAGTTTAGCTGCTTTCTAGTTTTAGTCTTTTTGGTGCTGACGCTAATGTTATTGCTCGGCGCGATTTATATAATGTTGTCTGTGATCATTTCAATAGGATCAGTATACTCTTTTGCTTTGTTAGTTTTTTCACATTAGGCAAAAGAGAACGGTAGGTGATTACATTGCTCAGTTTTGACGATCTTGTTCATAAGATCTTAGCACATGACCCCATTTCGCGACCTGTTGTAGTAACTAGTCGTTTCATTGATGAATTGCATGAGGATATTCGTGTTGTTGTTTTAATCCAACGCCGTTCGGATCTGGATACTGCTAATTCCATTATATTATTGCAGAAGGAGCTTACTGTTGGCATTCCACAAATTGAGACCAAGAAGTCTGAGACAATCTTTTCCTACTAGATCTTATGGCAAGCATTCTGTGGCAGCGTCGCAATTTTAGTTCAAGCAAACCTACCATTCATATAGCCCCTAAAGATAAGAAGACTTTTGAGCCACCTAAAGCTTCTTCGGTTGAGGAGAAATTATCTATTGTCAAGGCATATCGTCAGGCTAAAGGTCTTTGTTATAAATGTGATGTGAAATGGAATCCCTCCCACAAATGTGTTGCTTTTGTATCCCTCTATGTGTTGAAAGAATTGTGGCAGTTAATTCCAGACACGGATTCTGTTTTTTTCTATTCAGCTACCTTTTGAGGATTTTGATGAAGACCTTTGTGCTACACCATTGCAAGTCATCAATGGCACTAGTTTGCTAAAACAATTCGATTAGTGGGTCACCTAGACAAGTTTCAGGCTTCGCTGCTGCTGGATTCAGACAGTACAAACAACTTCATAAGTGAAGCCCTGGCAACTTGCATCCAAACTTTCCTCTTGGTCAACATTTGTCTACACCTATCAGAGTTCGTGTTGCACCCATTTGCAGCATTGCCCAATTCAACTTGGATACAAGAGTACATGGCATCACATCTATAAAAGAATAGAAAGTTTACCGCATCTTATAACGACTACTGCTGTTACATTGTTCACAGACTCAGCATCACATCGTATATGGAAGATAATAGCTTGGTTTGGAGCTATAAATACTCTATGGATAAGTCTATTTGGAGACTGGCATTCAGATGAGATGCTCCAGACAACAGATGATTTTTAACATAAACAAATGACTTTTTAACATGGGTGAACATGTAATCCAAGATCTACTTAGACAATTATTCGGTATATGAACAACAAAATATGTATTCAAATTAGCAGTTGTGATACTCCTTAAGCAGAAACGATGAATGCTTAATCTTCCAAGGTTCTAGCTTGTATATGAGCAAATGGTGTGGTGGCTATCGAACATAGCTTGCAATTCTTTTGAATGAATAAGCACCTAAATAATGGCATGTAACAAATTTCACTTATCGCTAATCATGTTTAGAATAAATTTTCTCCTTAACAACTCTTCAAGGGTTAAAAACATGCTCATTATCCACTCCAAAACCCGAGCCCACTTTTCATGGAATGAGCGGCTCGGACACCCGTCTCCCATCCAGAATCCGGGCACCGGCGGTTACCAGTAAAATGTCCACACGATCAGTCTCGCACGTTGCATAAGCTACACAGAGACAGACATCTGGGCCCGGGCTAACATAAAATAGAGTGGGTCCTACTCCTTATTCTAGTGTACGGTTACTGCTTGTGTTGATTGGAGACTGGAAGTTGAAAGGGCGGTTCACAGGCAGCCCGTCGTCCGCACAGTTTGTCCGATTTAGTTCCACATCACCCGGACAAGGCAACGGTCTAACGAACGGCCGTCTCTGCTGGGTGGGCTCCGAACACGCGAGTCAAGACAGAGGTCCCACTTGTCACTGGCAGTATCACCGGCACGCTCCCGCTAAAAGCAGTGGCCGTAGCAGTTCGCGGCGCCTATTCCAAAATCACCTCACGCTTCCGTTTCGAACTTTTCGTCGCCTCACACTGCTCCTCCTCCCCATCCCTCCGCCCCTCCCATGGCGTCCCTCTTCGGGGCTCGCCGCCGGCGATCGCCGGAGGACGACGGTGAGGATGATAGATCCGGCAGCGGGAGGGCCCAGCGCCGCCACCTCTCCCCGGAGGAGGCCGCGGCGTCGCCTGCGGAGGCGGGCGCGGCGACGGGGACTAGCCCCGGCTGGCTCTCCGGCTTCGTCTCCGGAGCGAAGAGGGTCTTTTCTTCCGTTTTACTGTTCTCCTCGCCCGAGGAGACCGGCTCGGGGGAGGACGACGACGACGAAGAGGGCATCCGCTTGAGTAATTTATCCTTTCTTTGTCTCGTTCATACTCTCCCCCTCTCGCTCCCTTGCTCTGTGGTTCAGTTCAGTGAGCCGCTTGCCTGTCTGACTGTGCTTTTGTAGCTTCGAGTACTCTGCACGAGTTGCTGCTCTGCTTCGACTTCGGGACCTAGGGTTTCGTCTTGACTTGCCCAAATTAGGCCAGGAGATTTCGAATCTTAGCTAATTCGGTGTCACAGATGGCTAAAGGGTGGGTTCGGACATCTGAATTGCGCATAGAATTTTACTCCAGCAGAGTAGAATTTCGGTAGGTGACACTGGGGGCAAGCGTGGATTGATATGAACAGCCGAGTTACTATATCTCTGTAGTGCAAATGGTAAAAATATTAATATTTATGACGACAAATAAGTATATTATGAAAATATGTTTCATGAAGAATCTAATGGTACCTATTTAGTACGATAAGTATTAGTGATTTTTTATATAAATTTAGTAAAACTTGACATACTTTAACATAGTATTGTTCTAGAATTGCATCGTTTTTGGGATGGAGGGTGTACCACCAATCCATCTGGTACATATCACATCAGTCAATATGTGTTAGAAATCAGAATTGAAGTCATGGATTCGATGACCTGGCACCATGCTATTACACCTTGAAATTCAGGATAAGTGGAGCAGAGTCTTTTTTTTTAAAAAAAAAATCTTTCGTTTTTCTTGAGTGAACATAATTTGGGAGCTTCAGGTACTTGGATGGAAATTGTGTGATTTTCTCTAAATATTCTTCAGTATACAATTTCCGCACCTCCTGTACTTTTTTCCAGTAAAGTGGTCAGAGGATCTCAGTCTTCACCTTAGTAATGTTGGACAATCTTTTTAGCCAATAAGCAGAAGGGAGGATTAATGCTCTTAGTAATGTTGGGCTTTCTTTTAGGCTTGTACCATCATAATATTAATTATGACGCCTTATTACAGACAAATTTATTTAATAACAGACCTTGCTCTCTGTATCATCTGATCATTACCTTCCGTGTACTGGTGACTGTTAATTGTGTCCTCACATCACTATATATCCTGTCCACACTCAGATGAAAATGAAGATACTCATGACACTCATGGAGCAATAGTTCCTTATAGCAAGTCAAAGCTTGCTATTGAGCAAATGGTTATGAAGGAAACATTCTCAAGGTAACCGTATTGCTATTGTCCTTTTATTATTTTATTTATATGTGTGCTAACTTGTATAATGTCATTTTTTTTTTCTGGACAACCTACCACAATTAAGTCTGGCACTAAAAATAATTCTGTCTGTTGACATCTCATTCATCAAGTCTGTTGATGGTGCATCCTTAGATTCATTAAGGTCAAGTTCTTGTAATCCTTGTGTGTACTGTGCAATGGATTGTAATGGACAAACTTTAAAATTCATACTCATCTTGCAGCTGATAATTTAGATGTAGAGACCCTTAAATACGTCAAAGCTAACAAAAGCTTGCAATGTAAATCATTACACATGTTATGCTACCTTACCCCTGTAATGTAACTGCTCTAGATGCTATTTGTTGACAAGTGTTGTTATTTTTACGCTGGGTAGATCCATCGGTATTTTAAACCTAATTTATTGGTGATATCTTCAGCAGATGCACTACCCCTTGGAACAATTAGTGTTTTTTTTTCTTTTTGCAGGGATGAATGTGATAGGATGGTAGAACTAATAAAATCAAGAGTTAGAGATTCTACTGTTCCTGAAGCCCAAGAGTATGGAAAGCCAGAAGAAATCCCAAGTAGGAATGCAGGCATTGCACATGACTTCACAGGAACATGGCGCTCCTTGAGCCGTGACCGGAATTTCCCTGAATCAGTTGCACTCTCTAGTATGAGAATGGGACCTGGTAGCTTTTCTCCAGGCTCTCCACTCCAAGCATCACCTGAGCTATGCACTGCAGCAGTTACAGAAGCAAAAAAATGGTTGGAAGAGAAAAGGCAGGGACTGGGCTCAAAGCCTGAAGACAATGGACCATGCACATTAAATACGGATATATTTAGTTCTGTGAGTATAAATATATACTCCTATTCTTTGTAAACCTATTGCTTTTTGGTGATTGGCGAACTTACTGCTGGTTATGGTTCGATAAATTGTTTCTTACCCTTTATGTGTTGCCATCTCATGCAGCACGATGACTCTGACATGGGTACTCCAGTTGATTTAGCGAAATCATACATGCAGTCGATACCTCCTTGGCAATCCCCATTCTTAGGCCGTCAGAAGTTTGACACATCACCCTCCAAATACTCTATCTTGTCAACAAAGGTAATAAAAGAAATTTATGCTGGGTCAAGGTTACTGATTGTAATTTGGCATTGCACACTTATGTACAGCCTAGGCTTTTGTGGCAATATTTTGATCATCTGTGAGATATTCTTCGTTTTACAAAATGTTACTCTCTTATAAGGGCAGTTCCAGTGTAAAATTTAATTGAGAATGTAGAGTTTGATCCATGGCAGTTTGGTGACTCTAGTGTGGACATCATTTTGATGGCCCCGTACATGAAATATAAAACAATTTCGCTCTGCCCACCTCTCTCTCATAGCACTCATGCAATTAGCTCCTGGGTTATTTTATCCTCTCGGTTTGGCTCGTGTTTGGGCGTTGGTTTTAGCTAACACATAGCAGTCGAATACTACAATGTGTAAAGTGTTATTTTCACAGCTCACAGATAGGTTTTTTGCTCACACTAGAGCTGTTCTAAGACTGATGAACTTCGCAACTTCATATGACCATCAGCACTTAAATTACTGATGATTTGTTATATGGATCTGTATTCCATGGTCCTGAATGAGATGTGATGGAGCTGCTACTGGTCACTTTCAACCGTCTTAAATTTATACCATGAAATTACCGCATTGTATATGAACTGTATAAATTCACAACATTTCTAAGAAAAGGAAAACCGACTGAAGTTGGTAAGAACAAAACTCATGTTACTAGGCAGGAAAACGGTGTGTTACATGCTGTAGGCTTTCCTTTTCTTAATCACTATCTTGCTTGACACCTGTCTGGTTAAATGATGCCTCACTTGTGCTTGCATATTCACTTCTAACCAAGTATTTTACCTTGTAAAGGTAACCACAAAGGAGGACTACCTTTCCAGCTTTTGGACAAAATTGGAGGAATCACGAAGAGCTCACATTGGATCATCTGGAGGTTCTGCTGAAGCTCCTAAATTATGGAATTATGGTTCTAATTCGAGATTATTTGAGAATAACACCTCTATATTCTCATTGGGCACTGATGAGATAGTTGGAGATCCTACCAAAACCCATAATGGTGAAATTTCTTTACACTTATGGGCTCTTTTTTTTACTCCAAATTCATTCAGGCCGCATACTTTGATATTTATTCTTTTCTACTGATGCTTCACTTCTGCACTCTTTTACCTTGAAAAACTAATTTGTTGTATATTGGCTACAGGTTCTGAGAAAGTTGCAGCAACAGAACCAGTCGGTGGATGCTCCTTACCTATTACACAAACTGAAGATAGAATTGATGTGAGTAGTTCATGATTTTTGTTTTATGTTTGTTGCATTATACTTGTACATACATTTGGGCTCAGTTTGATACAGCACAGTACTCTGTTGTCAGTAGCAACACTATTTACAGAGCAAGTGGCTTATACATTTATTGATAAGAGCACATGATGCCTTTTAATCTTCCAAAAGAGTAAATTCTGGCCATTGTGCATACCAACCTTTTTGATACATTGTGCACTAAGCTGTTGCCCCTAGCTGCTCCTATTAACACAATACATGATCACTTATGTTTCCTCTGCCTGTATTTTACTTTTCTCAGTTTGTAGTATAAAATCTACTTGGCTCTGTTTGTTGAAAATGTGGATGTGAATTCAGAAAAAAAACATTATTCATTGACATGTGTCCTCAAAACCTTTTTCTGTAGTTTGTTTCACAAGTGTTATTTTTTGTTTATTAGTGCATTTTTGTTGTCCTAAGGGTATTACTGAGCCCGTGGACCTTGCAAAGAACAATGGGAATGCACCCCAAGAATACCAGGTCACATCTGAAATTCTCCCTGGTAAAATCTCCTTATCCAGTTGCCCTTGACTCCTCACCCTGGTTATCTCACGATATTCTACCCAGTTTTTAACCATGTATAATGATTATAGAATATGTGAATATCATGTTCTAAAATATTCTATTGTGGTACATGTGCAGATAAAGTTGCAGAGGCTAACGACGTGTCTTCCACAGGGTCAGCTTTTGCATAAGAAAATTCTTACTGCTTAATTCAGTTTTTGCTGCAATTGCACCATCATTTACAAGCTTATTTTGCGGTTAATTAAATGTCACCAGCACCATCTGTTATAAGCTTCTGATTAAGTAATATATGTCGAGTTGTAAATTCCTCCTACAGTTACTTTAGCCTGAACTTATTTAAAAAACTGATTTTGTACTTGGTTCTGCATAGATGTTCCTCTATGTAGGATCTAATTCCAGCTTTGAAGTTTATATAATATTTTTTCGTAAAAGTTGTGCAGTAATTAACCTAAATAATGATGCTTATGTGATTACATGATCGATGTCACTATCAGCCTCGTACTGTATCACTCTTTTACTGTTCTTCATATTGGAATGTTTTACATTCGTGAAGTCGTGTAATCCTCAGTTCTATGACAGGAATTGATAGCATTAGATAATCATATATCGTTGTTCTGGATTATTTTATACTTATGTTATTTTGGTTTATCTACCGTAAACTAACATAGTGTCATTTATTCCTTGAATTTCTCATGTTTTGTGTCTCAGAATTACTAAGGATACTACTGGCCATAGTGGAGATGTTAAAGCTCCCACTTCAGAACCACATATCGGGGAAACACATGTCAACTCAGCTTCAGGTATTTAGGGATATTCCTTGCTGACACAATCACACAAATCCTGATTCTAGTTTGTCTTTTACTCCATTCGTATTTTTCGTGGGGTTAAATCAACTTGGTTTTGTCTAGACTCTGAGCTCGCATCAAATTTTGCTCACCGATGTATGTAGATAAGTTTCTGAGCTTCAGCAATTCTTGTACCAAACTAGACCAACTTTTTTTTTTTGTTCTAATAATTGTCACAACCACCGAGTTGCATTCGGTTTTGCAAAGGCAAAGGCCAGACATAACTAGTTAAATATCAACCTTAACCATTTGTGTAGCCATTGCCAGCATTTGGTTGGTTTAGTGGTACTTAGGAGTATCATTCATAGTTAGATGATTTCTAACTTATCATCAGCCACCCACAATTTGCTAAATTGGCCTGCTGGTTGTCGAGCTGCAATAACTTTTATTGGCTGGAATTCCAGTAGTCTACTTAGATTATCCAGTTGCGAGCAGGGAACCATTGGCCAGAAATCATGGACAACCTTGCGTGCAAGGCTCAGGAAAAACATAATTGTTGTTGTTAGCTAGTAAATCCTGGCTTCAGTTGGAATGCCACTGCACACAAGCTTGGGGCGACTTATGTTGAAAAAAAAAATACAACTCCTGGTTCCAGGTTTATATGGGTTTTACAACCATTGTGAGGCTGGTTGATAAAAAAAATATTGCGAGGCATTATGCTGCTTGAGGTTCGGTGAAAGCTTAAACATTGGTATAAACCATATAGGTAGTTCTTTTTATGATGTGTGGTTATACTGCTGTAGCCTTCTGTCTGTAGGTACAACGAATTTGTTAGATGTCCCAAATGCTTCTGGAGGCTGCTTGTTTTTGTTAATTAAAGAGTGACATCTTTTGGTTAGTAAATAATCTTTTGGTATGAATTCTGAAAGTGCTACAGCAGAAGCAGAATCCAAGCGGGATTGTTTGTCTTAGTAAATCTCTACTATATTTTGGAAGAGGGGGTACTGTGCTTATAATGGCTTACTGGTTTTATGCAAACTTTTCCAGAATCCATACCAAATGATGCAGGTCCCCCAGCCCAGACCAAAATGAATGGGTCGACCAAGAAAACAACTGTCAACGGGTAACCACAACTTTGCAGATTCTTTTTCTCTCACCCTTTTTGTTTGGAATTCGCATTTATGTAACCAAGTTCCCTTGGCAATGCAGTCTTCTGGATCAATCAAATGGCAACTCAGGGCTAGAATCTTCGGGAAATGATAATCCTAGCTACACTAACTCGAGCAGTGCTATGCCACCCGCTAGTACCGAATTAATTGAGTCTGCAGCTCCTGCTATAGATGTTGATTCTGTTGAGAATGGCCCAGGTACAAAACCAGAACAACCAGCTAAGCGGGCCTTGAGATCATCCAATGTTCCACGAGGACGGAAAAGGGTGTTGCGAAGCACAGCAAGAGGAAGAGCGACGTAGGGGCATTGCTGCACTATATTGTTGTATACTAATATTAACGGCCCAAAAGGGCAACATGATACCTAGGTTAATTAGAGCTAGCGCTGACTGGTCGTTTCCTCGTACGATGCATTGTGCATCAACCTGTATCCATGTTGTATTATCGTAGGCCTTATAATGACCACGTGTCCTGGTTAGAGTGTTGATCATTAGGACCAGTAGCTGTTTGATTTGTGTTTCAGTATCTAGCTTTGGGAAGTCTGTGGAGAGACAGTTTGTTGGTTTTATTGCAGCAGACAAGAAGCTTGTGTTCTAGCCATCAGATATGTGTACTGTGTAGTGAATCCAGCGACAGAGCTGTTCCTCTCTGTATTGTGGACGCTGGTATTTCAGGCGGTGTAATCATGTTTGTTTTGTGCTATTGGGCCTTTCTATGTTGTGCTTGGATGAGTTCCTTTCATTTTTTTTTTTACGATAATAAGCTGACGAGTTTTTTCTGTGCTTCAAGCAGTGCAAGCTGTCGCACCACCACGATGGTTTCTGAATTCTGATACGTGACCACTGACGCATGCCATGTTCGTATGAGGGGTGGGGGCTCGGCTTCGCATGCTACAGCACAACCCAGGTTGTTGTGTTGTGTAGCAAGCAACTTGTGTGTATGGGCCAAACAGTGGCCTCGGATCGTGCTCGGATACGGCGAAACGGATCGCTCCTGAAGGTTCGTTCGTGACGTCCCGTGAACTGCCCGCATTTGACTGTTCATACGAGCAAACACTGTGTGCGCTGGGATGCCTGCGTGGCTGCGTGTCTCTGAAGTCGCAATGCCTGTCGTCGTGGCCACTAGTATTGTGTCGTGTGGTCGATGCCGATCCTATTCCTATTCCTATCGATGGAAGACGTGACTCATGCTCGTGAGAAAATGCAAATCCACCACCATCCACCAGAATGGAAACGACAATGCGTCGGGTTCTCGCAGGACGAGGACCGAAGATGGCATCCGATCGATCGACCGCGCGTCACGTCATGTCAATGCATGAACCGGAACTCTCGCAGATTTGCGATGGAATGGAAATAGAGAAAAGGAGGCAGAGCTGGGATACCAAACGAGGTACACGACAAGGCCGAGAACAAGCCTCACATCATGAACCAAATCAAGAGGCCTTATCCCGTTCCCAAAAAAAAAAAAAGAGAGGCCTTATCCCGAAAGATCCTTTGGTCCCCTTCCCGCTCTGTACAAGGCTCGCTCAATCCCCAGTCCGGCAGTCCCAGCCCAGGAACAGGAACAGGAACGGGCCCCGGCCGGGCAAACGCAACTCGCGTTCCATCCCTCCGGCTCCGGGTCGGGGCCCACCTAACGGACGGCTAATGTTGCCTGCCTACCAAAACAAACAAACGCTGTAGATGGTGACGACGACTGCAGCGGCTAGCTAGCTAGCTCGTCAGTCACCTAATCGCCGAGCTCGAGCAGGCGGCGGCGGCGCTGGAGGAGGCGGACGGCGGGTGGTGCTGTATCTCCACGGGGCCGTAGTAGGTGAGCTCCCTGATCATCTCCTCGATGTACTCCTCGCCGCCGTCGGCATCGGGGTCGACTTTCACAGCAGCCTCCTCGTCGTCGCCCTGCCGGCGGGCGCCGCGGCTACTGTCTTCGTCCCGACCGGCCCCACCCGTCCGCGACACGTCCGCGCCGTGCTGCGGCTCTTGCGCCGGCGCCGTGCAGCATTTCTCCAGCTTCGCGCGCAGCGTCGGGGAGAGGGTGCCGCCGCCGCCGCTGCTGCTGAGGGGGAAGTTGGTGCGCGCCGCGGGGCCGCTCATCAGCCGCGCCGCCTCGTCGTACGCCCGCGCCGCGTCCTCCTCCGTCTCGTACGTGCCTAGCCAGATCCTCGTCTTCCTGCAGGGTCGCCACAGACGACGCAGCAATAACACAAACAAAGGCGCGTTCAGACTTCAGACGCATGCATGCGGCCTTGGAAGGAACGACGAAGAGTACTGCACCAGCTAGCAGAGGAGCCTAGCCGACCACTGCTAGTCTGCTAGCTCATCACGCAAAAGTTTCGACAGGAAAGAAAGCTAGTACTCCCTATATATGTATGTATCTCTGAACGACATGCATGACATGAGTGACCAAGAACTTTACAGGAGTGGGTGGCGGATCTCGGAGACCCAGGAGCCCCAGTGCCTCTGCCTCACTCCTCTGAACCTCTGCAGCTTCGGCATGGCGATGGCCACTCTGCTCCGCTGTCTCCCTAGTGCCCGATCGATACTCTCCCTGTTCGGTGGTGGACACTCCCACAGTCCCACTTGATAGCAAGAGATGCTTCAGGTGCCGGCCGCTTATATACTGCGCCGCGCCCAAGGGGCCGGGTCAGGGTAGCCTGCAAGTATATATGCAAGAGATTGACGATGGATGCTAGCTACTGCTTGTGCTGCAGCTCAGCCATATAGATAGATGAGATCACAATCACATGATACCTCTGTCCCACAGTAGATGACGATATGAGATGCGTGCAGGTCAAATTTTTTTTAACTTTGACTAGGTTTGTAGAAAATATGTGCAACATTTATATCTCCAAATAAGTTTATTATGAAAGTACATTCAACGATCTATCTGATAATACTAATTATATATTATAAATATTAATATTTTTTATATATAATTGGTCAAAGTTTAAAAAGGCTGATTTTTCAAAAAATAAGAATAACTTCTATTTTAAAACAGAGGGAGTAGCTAGTAGATGTACTGCAGCTTAGCCATATAGATAGATGAGATCACAATCACATATCTAGTAGATGTACGCAGCTCCTGTTGGAGATGGATGCTGCTCAATATGGCTACTTGCTTAGTACCATCTTGGAGCCATTTGGCATTGATCATCACCCACGGTATACAAATACAAAGTACCAAGTGTACAAACACAGAGTGACGAGGACGACAGCACACCATAGCTAGCTCGTTCCCGCAGATAGATGGAGCAAGGTCAGCTTTGCCTGGCCTTGTTTAGTTCTAGAGGCATAAAGTTTTGGGTGTCACATCAGATGTTTCATGGGATATCGGAAGGGGTGTTCGGATACTAATAAAAAAATTAATTACAGAACTCGCCTGTAATGTGAGATGAATTTATTAAGACTAATTAATCTATCATTAGCATATGTTTACTGTAGTATAACATTGTCTAATCACGGACTAATTAGGCTAAAAAAATCGTGTCGCAAAATACACGCAATCTGTACAATTAGTTATTTTTTAAGTCTACATTTAATATTCTATACACGTGTCAATTATTCGATGTGATAGGGCGTAAAATTTCGGAGAGGAACAAAACAAAGGCCCTCGCAGAGACACGACCTGCAGGGGGACCCGCACCGCCTAGTCTTGGTGCATGCACAGTTGCCGAACACTGGCAGTCGCTGTGACCCTTGCCAAGTCGGAACACCTGAACGGCCATTGGCCGACGACAGAACCACAGAGCCACAGAGGTGTAGTGTCAAGTACACGCGTCGGCAGGACGTAAAGGTGGATCGGATAGGTGCAGAGAGATCCCTGTTCCGTGGGCTGGAACTTGGGAATGAGCCCGTTGCCAGCGACTGGCTTTACTATCGCATAGGGTAGCCTCCTGGAATGTGGAATGGAATGGGTGGCGCCAACGGGCAATATTGGCCCCTACCGGTTCGCTGCATTCTTAGCCTGTATTAGTTGCATGTAGACGAAGACAATTGTACGTGTTCCACTACTCTTTCGCAAGCCATCCATGTTCTCGACAGAAACAGAATTCCTCAGCGATGAAGCAACACATTATCCTGAACAGTCATGGAGATGTGACAACCCTGATCGACATTCCAGATATCCCGTCAAACACGGGACTTATAGTAGTGGCGTAGTGCCCCAAAATTTGCTCAAAGACGTAACAATGCAAAAAGCTAGGTTGCATATTGGCATTTGCTGCTTAACACTGTAAATCCGTGGATATTAGTTGTTAGAAGACACTATATCTAGCAGCAAAGGTGTATCTTTTTCTTCTAGATATACTAGATAGCATCTTCCAACAAATATCTTAACATGATAGCGTCCGGCTGCAAATACCGAATTTTTGTCCCTCTAGCTAACTATAAGGCATATTTGGTCCAACTGGGTTATAGACAATAATGAAATAAAATAATCTAAAGCTGATCCAAACATCTCAGATTATGGATTGAATTATAACAATCCAGCTACCAAATTATTGTAATCCTATGACCCATCTCTAATTAAGCTAGCTTTTAAAGCTTGTATAAGTCAACTGTATTACAACTAACAATAATCCACCTCTATAATCGTAACAGTCAATATTATTTAATATAGTTCAGAATCTAGGTTATTATAATCTCATCCACAATCTAGAGTATTATATAATCCAATCAGGATCCAAATACTAGACTTGGGACATCCAGTAGTCCTAGGAAAATAATGCCCTCACCAATGCAAGCATACACCAATATTAGCTTAGAGCAGCGCTCCAGTATGCCTCCAAACCAAACCATGCGCTCAGCTAGACGTTCAATTGCTGAACAGAACACACTGCAGGCACTGGCGGAGCTACGGCTCGGCTAACCTGGGCGATGCCTCCCCCCCCCCCCCCCCCCCCCCCCCCCCCCCCCCCCCGTCCAAAATATGCTCTATTGATTCCAGCCCTGCTACGCTATAGCTGCTGGTTTGTTTCTCTGGCCTCTTGTACCTTCGATTGGGAAGGAGCAAATTACAACGGCGCACACAATACATGGCCACAATCAGCCTTTGGCCCTGCCCACCACTATGAGGCTCCAAGCTTGTGTGCATAGATTAGGCAAAAAAGCCCCTGCTATATTTTGATGCGAGCTCCGCCACTGACTGTAGGCATCGAACCATGGGATGTCAAAGCAAAATCAACTCTTGTTTTCGTTTCGAACCATGGGTAGCAAAAAAAATGAAGAGCAACTCCCAGGTCACTTCCACATGCAACTGAAACAAGGCAAGCGTGTATTTTTTAAATTGTTTCATGGCCCATTGACCGATGCTTATATGAAGGATTGAACCATCCGTAAGATCTATTTTCAACAGACCTGTGTCAGCCTCGGTTCGATGTCAGGACTGGAGCTTCCTTAGGGCTTCCCCAGTGCACCACGCTGGACTACTGCCTCAGTCTCCACATATGCATCAACTCACCATGTCACAGGAGATGGTGGTTCCGCAGGGTGTTAGAGGCCCCTGTAGAAGAACCACCAGCCTTGTCTGACAAAAATTAGAGGCAGCCGCTAGGGAGTGCGTTGTGGGGAAGAATTGCTCAAATATGACGTTGCTTCTTCTCAAAAGCATAGCATGAGAACAAAATACGAGAGCATGAAAAGCGTTTTGTGGGACCATGGATGTGACACAGTGGGATGAACTACTATGTTGGGAGACTGTTGTCCTCAATTTATCTACTCCTACATGCATGGTAACTTTTTCTTGAGTCATACAGCTAGTACTGCTCGCGTGGTGCTACCCTGTGACATGTGGGCACAGGATCACCGAACCGCCACTTTTTCAACCAGAGCGGAGCATCTCCGAGAGTTCCCTAAATCCCTTCCTAATCCTTGGTTTTTACAAAAATGAGAAATAATCACTCTCCAATAACTCATAATCCATCCTCCTAAACTTTTAGCACCTCAGGAAAAAAAAACCTCACATCCGTGTAAAGTTACGCGCTCTCTCCGTCGCGCATATATTGTTTTCCCGTACGGTCTCTTCCGTCACGCGGACTTTTTGCCACGGTTCTTCCCTTCGCGCCAAAGCACGCCGTCCAGAGGAGAAGATCGTCACATGAGATAGATCGGGAAGCAGCCTACGGGGAGCATGCCAAGGACGACGACATACATAGCGCCCTGACTGATGAGCTGCTCCACGCCCTTGCTGATGGCATCCACAATGGTGGCGCTCTGCCCCCTAGCCTGCTCCGGGGCGTAGCCGCCGAAGATCGACATGTGCGTGCATGGGATTTCAATTTAATGGCAAGCGCGGCCGGCCAGCATTGATGTCGTGTCGTGCACCACGTACGTATGTACCTTGCGTGGAGCCGCAGATGGATGACATCAGCCGTTGGAACCACTAGATCTGGCTGCTGAGGGGCCACGACCGGCTGGGAGGAGGCCAACACCGACTGGGAGGTGCAGGGGCTAGGGCAACACAAAGGAAAGGCGGCGGTGGTGGCGGCGTACGTATGCGCGAGCATGAAGAGTTCCGCGCGTAAAAAAAAAGACCGCAAAAAAACTCAAATAGAACCAAAATTTGGTTTTTTTTTAAGTGAAGTATTAGGAGCTATTAGAGATGGTATTCTTTTTTTTTCTCGCAATACCTGTTTAGGAGTTGGAAAACATAGAGTTTTTAGGAGGAATATTTAGGGAACTCTAGGAGATGCTCTGTACTTTCTTTGTACTCGTTGTGGCCGCCTTTTTCTCTCACATGTCGTTTTCATTGCTCTATTTCTCCTCTCCCACACACCCATATCATTTTCTCTCTCCCAAAGCGATCGTAGACTTTGCAAAATACTCGGACAGCTACAATGCATATGATTTTAGCGTACTGTGCCTTCCGAACCTAGATGGCAAGCCGGAGCTCCGTGATGACTCAGTCACCGTGTCGAGGCTGCCCTTAATGAACCATGGTTACACACGCACGGAGACCGTAATATTCAACTAGGTGTTCCTAGTTCTGACTCACCGAACAAGCAAGTGCGGCACAGAATCCGACACGTGACGATAAGCTGCATGCACGTCACCACCGATGTCGTGCCACGATCTGCGCCTGTCCGGCTGTCCGGGCTGCGATCGGACGGTCGCCATCGGCCACGCGTGTCCACACACGGGACGCGTCGGCGTCGTGGGGCAACGAACCGGGCCCCGGGCGCCGTGGGGCGCAGCCGTCCTTGCGTCCACTCCCATCTCCCCCAGCAGGTGAAAGGCCGCCGCCTGGGCGCGTGACATGCCATGCCGAGTTGGCGAGTGTCGAGTGGTGTGGACCGTGTGGGTCGGCCCGCTGGAGTAGACTAGACCCCGTAGACCGGCAACGCACGCCAGGGGAACGCGTGTTGGCGGCCGGGGCCACGGGCCACGCCGCGGTCTCCATGGGGTGTCCGGGCCGCGGGGGGAAAACGCGGCGGGGACGCTCTCGCCAGTGGTTACCACCACGGCGCCATCGTCGTCGCGCAACGGCGCAAGTGCAGTGAACGAAGCCCGGCCGTGGATTTTGTTCGCTGCAGAAACGCACGCGGCCCCCCGGGGCGGCCGCGGACACGCTCGATCAATCGGCCGGACATGCTCGATCGATCAATGTGCATTGCATATACTACGTACGTACCTGAGTCCTGAGAGCTAGCGGGTCGTACGCTCTGGCGAGCAAAGCGTACACAGGATGTACACATGGGAGATCGATGTCGATGGGCCCTCGTCAGCTCGTGCTGGCTAGCAGGCACGGTCAGACGAACCCATTTGCGAACGTACATTTGTCCCACGTTTTTTCGCGGACATGAGGCAGTCATGCACCCGGCTAGCTGATGCCGTGCCTCATCTCGTTCGTGCTCGTGTCGATCACCTGTCCAACAGCGTAAAATTATCTCTGCTGCACACACACGCTCAGGATCGACATGCGTATGGTGGGGATCAAATGCAATGCAAGTGGCTGCCGGGCGCATTCATTCCGCCTGGCCTCCATCTCGATCGATCGCAAGCATCGCTCGCTGGGCCATGTGAGATCTACTTCACCTTCCACGGGCAGACGGACATATGCATGCACTCGTCAACATCCACTTCCTTAGTCCTTATCCGCGGCAGGCCACGCACCCATCATTCATGTAGACCACCAAATCGCAGGATCGGATGATGATACACGCGCTCTAATTGCTGGACGTGATTGGAACTGTTCCCTCGCCGGCCACCTGATCTGATGGACTGAACGTGAGACTGCCTGCCGGTGCTGTCATTTCATTTCTCATCCATGTACCATGTCCAGATCTTTCAAAGGTCGCTTGCCCGACGATGTACATGTGTGACTAATCTGCCGGCCTTTGCCTGGCGTGTCTTTTAAGTTTTAACTAGGAATATGAGGCGGTTGGGGATATTTATACTTTGACAAATACAGTAGTTTATCATCTTCTCACTTTATTTTTTTTAATTTGATTCGCGGAACAGAATGAGTTAATCCATTGTCACCTCATTTTCTACAATCTGATAATTAGAAATGAGTCCATTTCACAGATTGAGTTATTATAGACTCATATGATGCGTCATCTCATCTATAGGATGGTGTGGTTCCTTATAAACTAATTACCTTTTCAGTGATCGAGATTACTAATCAAGCATACGTTGCCGAGGTAAGCACTCAGGTAGTACGAGGTTACGAGAAGAGATAACCAAGATCATTTGAAAGAGTAGAGCCTAATCATTGTTTCCCTTTTCTTGTTCAGTGTAGCAGGCGTCACATGTCTTTATGTAGTCCATCGCCGTGTGGGGGCGTTTTTAGCTTGAAGTGTTGCGCCTGCGGCTGGGACTTGCTACACCCCGGACATCCGATCTTAGCGCAAGCATCCGGACGCTGCTCCCATATGTTGGACTCGTGAGCGAACGCACCAACAGTGGCCCCCCGCCGCCCCGGACGTTGCCCCCACCGTCCCGGATGTCATCCTTACCGCCGGCCGCTTCCCACGCGCATCCTATGTGCAACCCCGATCTACTTTTAAATTATCCAGATACAACACTTGCAACATACAAAAGAAAACAGACGAAATACTTGAAACATGCGTTTGAAACACTTGCGAAAACGCCTGAAAAATATTTAAAAATCTTTGCAAACATATGCAACATCTAGATGAAACACTTGCAAACATACATATGAAACACTTGAAACATATACTTATAATTCAGATTATTTTTGCAACATCCAGATAAAACACTTGCAACATTTTTCTGGAACGGATGAAACATTTGAAACATACGTGTATATCCATTACAACATGTGCAGCATCCCGATCTAGCTACTTTTGCAACATCTATATGAAACACTTGAAACATAAATCTGAAACAATTAAAACACTTGAAACATAGGCTTACAACATGTATGAAAACACTTGAAAAACACAACATTGTCGGCGGCCACGGCCTACCTGGTGGAGAACTACGGTGGCCCAGCGTCCCCTTCCTGCCGATGACGCGAGGTGGATGGGGGTACAGACGCAGGCACATGCCTCCCCAGGAGCAGGCGCAGGCCTCCCCCTGCCTCCCGTTCCGCGACAGGCGAGGTGGATGCAGTGGCGGAGCTCGCCAAGAAATTTAGGTGGGGCACAATGGACAATGTTTTTTAATAATATTACACAGCACATATATGAATGCCTACTATGTTTATGTGAAAATAACATGAACATTTGCATCAAATTCCCTAATCAGATGATTATATGTGCTAATAGTACCGTGAACAAATCAGAATGTACATCGGCACATCGCCCACTTCCATGCCCGCGGGCAGCGCCAGCATCGCTCACCTGCTCCTCGCCGCCGCCACCCCCGACCCCGGACCCCGTCCTCCTCCATGCACTCACCTGCAGCCTGCAGGCTGGCGCGGCGGCGCCGCCGCCGCAGTGGGCCACCAGTGCCAGGCGGGAGCTGCAACTAGAGCTAGGGGCACGGGCGCCCTTCGGGCTGCAGCTAGGGCCACCGGTGGCGACGGCGTGCTATGGCCAGCCACCTGAGCTGATGGACTGAACGTGAGACTGCCTGCCGGTGCTGTCATTTCATTTCTCATCCATGTCCAGATTTTTCTAAGGTGCTTGCCCGTACCATGTACTCCGTCCATCCACGAAAGAACGTAGTTATGGGATCCATGCTAATCAATCTAATTCAAATTTAACTAAATTTCACTACAACATATCCTCATATTAACAACCAAAACTTAGCGACCACTACCAATATGTGGTCGTCGGGTCCATCTCCCATCTGTTCCGTTGGTACCTCAAGGTGCCCGGAGACCATAATTTTCCCGGTCGTCATCGAGGACCCTTTGTGGTCGCTGCTCGATGTTTCAGCCATTGCCCATTGGTTCCTCCCTCACTGGGTGTGGCAACGGGTACCCGAAACTCGAGTACCCGACGGGTATTACCCGATAAAGAGGCGGGTATGGGATGAATTTTCTACCCGTGGGTACGTTATTGGACAAAATCCTATACCCATCGGGTATGGCGGGTACAGGTGCGGGTGTATACTACCCATACCCGCATACCCACGGGTAAGACATACCCGCAAAAATAACTAGCCAACCTCAGTTATTTTAGCGCATATAAGTCATGAATGTGGCCCATTGAGACATCCACTATATTTCTAGAAGCTTTTGTTATAATGATGCTAATAATGTTTGTAACTTATTGGAAGCTTAGAATGATTTATTTTTGCATGTGACTATTTGATATTTTTAAGTAATTTTCGGGTATGCTATCGGGTACGGGTTACCCGTCGGGTGAGAATTACCCGGCGGGTACGGGTATAGAACTATTTTTTTACCCGCATGCGGGTACGAGTAACCCGACGGGTAAAATTTTGCGGGTACGAATACGGGTACGGGTGGTCACTACCCGTCGGGTACCTACCCGTTGCCATCTCTATCCCTCACTCACCCCGCCACGGATCTATTCGGCAACCAACTCCCGTGCTCACGTCCTCCTGACCGCACCCGCCTTAGCCCGGTGCGGCGGCGCCCCTCCGTTGCCCTGATCAATGATCACCGGCACCGTTGCAACCCCCTGCGCACCTCCTCCCCTCCCGTAAGCCCCTCGAGCTCTCCAGGCCGATCCGCCCACGCACCTCCCCAAACAGATGTGTGCGCACCCTCCTGTCCCGCCGTCATGGCAGGGGAGGACGCCGGTTAGGGCAGCCCCATCGATGAACGGAGATGACGAGGCAACTGCAGCAGCACGGCCAGATCTTGACGACCCCTACCGTAAGCAGTCATCTTCCTCAATGGAATCCTCATCTGCATCTCGAGAAGCTTTCCCCTCTTCAATCCCACATTCTCTTGGTCTATCGCGATTCAGATGTGATTTGATTTGTGACCAATCCGCGAATCCCAGGAATAGTTGCTAATTGCGATTTCAACCAGTGCTGTCCTCGCTGATTCTTCTAGATCGAAACTGCTCGGTTGTTACTCATTACAGGGAGTTTAATGGGTCAGTGCGGCAACATAATTTTCTGTACTAAATTAGTTTTGTCTCTCGATATAATTTAGAGACAAATCTCCAAAGCCTATGATTATCGTCAATTTGTTTTCCTCGTAGGAATCAAACTGCACTAGGAAGACTGTGATCCGGCCTATTTGCACTGCAGATTACATCACTAGTACATTATGAATTCTTAGTTTATTACAGAACCACGAATTGCTTGGTATTTTGTCGTGGTGCTGCTCTTAGATTATTATTATATTGGCAGTAACACAACAGTATTCCTCCACTAGTTTTTCTATATTAGTAGATGTTTATTTTAGATTTCATGACTATATCTTCATATTCTATATTATGTCATGAATGCAGATAATTGTTTAACTGAGAATATTCGTGTTTTTTTTGCAGGATCGTATTCATTAATCCATGAGGCCAATACGTTGAGCTCACGAGCACTGTTCATATCTACATGATGACGCTTATTCGTCTTGCAGATAAACCGTCCTTCCTGAAATTTGATTGCTTTACTTTTTTGGGTGTACTGTGGTGGTCTGAAATTGTCCATGTGCTCTGGATACAGTAGTATCAGTTCTGTAAAAGTAATCATTTTAGTTTCTTGCCTGTATGGATCATTGACAATAATTTATTTAAACTTAATGGTAATATATATTCATGAATCAACTATCTAATATTTTTGTTCGCAAAAAAAAACTATCTAATATTTTAACTTCTAATTTCTTAATATTCAAGTGCCACTCCATTAAACTTTAACTAGGATAGATCTGCCATATGAACAAGCTCTCTTAACCATTGTATCAGTAACAACAAAATATGACTATTTGTTGCCATCTTACTGTAGGAGTATATATTTCAGTCTTTGTAGCGGTGAATGATATTAGATACCCATAAGTAATTAAGGACAGCTCAATTGGTTTCAGCATAGTTTAGCTCTGAATAATACAACATATTCTTTCATGGGTACTCAAGATATTTGTCTGAACCCTTCTGTTATCATGTTTCAGCTTCATCAAAGGGGATAAGTATCATAGATATCTTATCCTGCCTAATACTGTTTCGGTTAATAATTTTTCTTTTTACCATGAAGTAAAGGTTAGTTTCCAAATTTTATTCTTGCTTCAGATGATATCATAGAGTTCATGTTTTTTCATCCCTGGGTTTTGTAAGATAGGTTTAAGCAGTATTGCCGTTCATCATATTTGTGTGCTGCTTGGATGTCAAAGATCTCATAGATCTTGTCAGGCGCGTTGCTGATTACTGATTCATGGTATGATACTTGTTTTTTTTTTCTGATTCAAGTATTATAGCCTGTATGATCAATTTACCATGTAGTATGCTAAGCAATATGGTGGCTGTTGGTGACATGCACCGCAAAAATTTGGCATTTTGTTCCAAATTTTCATCTTAATTATTTTTTCTTCAGCAGGTTTGCTAATTGTTCTGATGGTATTAAAGCTATATTTACCTTAGTTTCGGTGGCACATTTTTTTAGCAGAGTTTCGGTGACACATAAAGGTGCTTTTTAGGGAAGAGGAGCTGTGCTTAGTTTAGTGGAAAGTGACTGCTACTGACTAATTACATGTCTTGTTAATTCTTTTAATAATGACTAATGGATATGGGTATACAGACATATAATGTAACAAGTTCCATTGCTTTAGACCTTGCAATTTCACATAAGTTCATTTAGTTATAAACTGGTTATGATTCTGTTTGGGTCGTATATATGATTAACATTGAGTTACTGTAGGCTTCCGAAGGAACTTGTTGACAAGACCAAGCTGTCGAAGGATAGTGTGGCGGTGTGCCTCTAGTTGAAGATTAGTATTTTGTTATAGTAGTACAGGTGGTGTTCACAATTTGCCTTCAAGCATAGCATATTGCTGCTATTTTTTGTCATAGGAACTGTCCGTAAGTTAGGCACTGTTAGTTTCTTGGTTAGTTGATATTTTTTTCTCTTTTTTGCAAAGATACATCTTGATGTATTGACCATATGAATCAATAATATTTTCTTTCTGTTACAAGTTTATTAATTTTTTATCCTTCTGTTGTGGAAAATATGTCATATTTGGTGCTAGTGGTGGCTGGTTATAAACATAGTCACAAAGTTTCTGGGTGGATGGGGTCGAGGTACGGGGTCGTGGTACGTGGTACGCTACTTGCAAGAGACTTTTACACTTCGGGTCGAAAATGAACCCGTGAACCCGGGTCGGGGTCGACGAACCTGGGTCGAGGGTCGAAGGTGGTGAACCCGTTTTATGTGACTATGGTTATAAATAAGTAGGCCATGTGAAAAAATATCACTATAAATCAATATAAATGTTGCCTAAAGTATTATTAATAAAATAAATGATGGAAATTGTGGTCGTTATTCCTAGAAATGTGGTCGTTGGTGCCTCATGGTAGATGGTGCAAAAACATTAACGATGGAAAATGTGGTTGTTATTACTTAAAATGTGGTCGTTATTAATCTAGTATCAACGACCACATATTATATGGTCGTTGAAAAGTTAACGACGGGAAATATTATGTGGTCGTTAACTATATTAACGATGGAGCTTTTAACGACCATGGACGACCACATTTTTGTGGTCGTTAATAACTTTTAGTGACCACATTTGAACCTTTAACGACCACATATCCTGTCGTTAATACCATATTTTCTTGTACTGTTTATAGTAAATAGTATTAACATTTATATCTCTAAATAAATTTATTATAAAAATATATTCTATAACTAACCTAATGATACTTATTTTATATTGTGAATGTTAGTATTTTTTCATATAAATTTAGTTAAAGTTTAAAGTGTTTGACTCCTTGAAAAACGAAAATTGCATTCTTTCGTGGATGGAGAGAGAGTACATGTGTGACTAAGCTGCCGGCCTTTGCCTGCCCAGTCTTTTACCAATGCAAGTTTTAAATAGGACTAGGATGCCGATGAGATGTTTATACTTTGACAAGTACAATAGTTTATCATCTTCGCACTTCATTTTTTTAATTTGATTCGTGGAACATAATTAGTTAATACATTGTCACCTCATTTTCTACAAACTGATAATTAGAAATGAGTCCATTTCACAGAATTTGACTTATTATAGACTCATATGATGCGTCATCTCATCTATAGGATGGTGTGGTTCCTTAAACTAATCACCTTTCCAGTGATTTAGATTACTAATCAAGTATACGTAGCTGAGGTAAGCACTGCAGGAAGTACGAGGTTACTAGAAGAGATAAGCAAGATCATTAGGGCGTGCACAGTGGTTGCTCTCGATTTCTGACGGTGACGTGGAGGAGAACTAGTCTATAATTTAATGTCAGGCACGTTTACCCATTTCTCCTCATTGGTACCGACGTGGAGCAAAAGAACAGCACTTGTCCAGCAAATTTCTCATAGGCTTGGGACCCGACACGGAGCAAAAGAACAGCACAGGCCCACCAAATTTCTCGTTTACACCTTCCGCGCAAGCGCCGAACAAATAGCTAGCGAGCAGATTTTCTATGGTTCACTCTCCTCGTCGGCTCCCAAGCCTAGTGAGCAGTTAAATTGCCGGCTCAAATGGTCTGGGTCTGTTCATCCAGCTTATAATCTATATTTTTTAACTTATTTTTTTTAATCGAAATATTATTTTCTCTTACAATAAATTAGACAATCAGCCAATCGTGTTTTACAGTTTATCAACACAGCAGAACGACATCACTCGTTGGGACGCCCTTACAAAGAATAGAGCCTAATCATTGCACGTTTCCCTTTTCTTGTTCAGGGCCTGTTTAGATGATGAAAAAGTTTAGGTAAAGTTCTTGTAGCATTTTTCATTGTTATTTGGTAAAATTTATCTAATTATGGACTAACTAGGCTTAAAAGATTTGTCTCGACATTTACAGATAAACTGTGCAATTAGTTATTTTTTACCTACATTTAATGTTCCATACATACGTCCAAAGATTCGATGTGACAGTTACTATATAAACTTTTTTTTTTTGACCTTTTCACCGACTAAACAGGCTCTCAGTGTAGCAGGCGTCAGATGTCTTTTCTTTCTGTAGTCGATCACCGCCTAGCTTTCAGCTAGAAGGGGTTGCGCCTGCGGCTCTGGCGGTTCAATCTACAGTAGCATTACATTAAAAAGTCGTTGTGTATGCCGTTCTCTGCAATCATCTAGGGGTGTTTAGTTGCCATCTAAATTTTTTTCATCCCATCACATTAAATATTTAGACACATGCATAGAGTAAAAAAACTAATTGCACAATTTAGTTGGAAACAACGAGACGAATCTTTTAAGCCTAATTAGCCCATGATTAGCCTCAAATGCTACAGTAATACACATGTGCTAATGACGACTTAATTAGGCTTAATAAATTTGTCTCATAGTTTCTAGGCGAGTTATGTAATTAGTTTTTTTTAATTAGTATCCAAAACCTCTTCCAATATCCCAGGAAACATCCGATGTGACACCCAAAAATTTTTCACCTCCCAACTAAACACCTCCTTAGACAATTAAACATGTTCTCACCCTATACCTACTTGTTTCTTTAAAAAACAATAGTCATTTCATTCTTTTTTGCCAAAAAAATGTGTGACTATAAAAATTTCAGAAATATACTCCCCTTGTCAGCTGAAACGGTGACATTATATTAAAATTTTCCATTCCAAACGCAAGATTGCAATATATGCCTTCTTTTGTGTGCACATTTAAAATCATAACTTTTTCATATGAATTTGAATGGGCATAAAATTTGTATAAATTATGAGATCTAAAACTTCATGCCTCAGCACATTTTTAGAAGTAATCTTAGAACCAAAATAATCGATACAGTATTCATGGGTAGCAGCCCTCTTTGGTTGCATGTGCCAGATCAAGCGTGGGCTGTTGTTACTCTAGATTTCATCGAAGGACTCCCAAGACATAATTCTGGTCATTATGGATAAATTCAGCAGATGTGCACATTTCTTGGCCCTAATTCATCCTTTCACAACCCTTCAAGTTGCCAAACTCTACATGCACAACATCTTCAAATTCCATGGACTCCCTTAGGCAATTGTGTTAGACAAAGATCATATATTTCCCAATGAGTTGTGGCAGGAGATTTTCCATCTGTCCAGGACTGAACTTTGCCTCAATTCTTCGTACCCCCGCAGTCCGATGGCCAAACTGAACGAGTAAACCAATGCCTCGAAGCCTATTTGCAATGTGCAGTTCATTCTTGTCCAATGCCTCGAAGCCTATTTGCGATGTGCAATTCATTCTTGTCCAGTCAACAGGTATCACTGGCTTCCTCTTGCTAGGTACGGGTATAACACATCATATCACACTTCTTTGGGAATGACACCATTTGAAGTGCTCTATGCATATCATCCCCACTTCTTTGGAGTGATATCCTTGTCGGATTTCTGAGGTCCCTGTTCTCACTTCTTGGTAGCGTGAATGGGAAACCATGAATCTCCATCTGCAACAACAACTTGCTCGAGCTCAGGTACGTCAGAAGCATCATGTTGATAAACAACGTTATGAACATGTGTTTCAAGTAGGTGATCAAGTTTACTTGAAGCTTGAACTCTATATTCAAACCTTGGTTTCTTCTCATGTAAATCAAAGGTTGTCATTCCATTACTATGGACCTTTTTCATCATAGAACACTTTTCCTATATTTCAGGTGCCTAAATTTTAAGATGATTTCAGGCAACACTCTTATACCTCTAACTAGTACAAGTAAATTGTTACTTTTGTGATTTCAGCTTACCTAGATGGATATGTTATAATAAAGATGATGCAAATTACTTAAAATGGTTTATTCATGATATCTCATGCTTTTAGCAATTGAGTCAGCTAGTCCACTAAAAGAAAGCCTTGCATACTCCTTGGTGTCATATTATTTTGGTTTACGACGGGTAAGTCTAGGTGAGTACTTTCTTGTACTCAAGGTGTTGTTCCTATTGTTGTTGCAGATGGACAGATGTACTACGGCTATTGCATCAACTGTCTATATCCGGCGATGGGTGACAACTAGGACCAAGAGCAATGGTCAATCCGTATGTCTTACCTAATGCTTTTGTGGAAAGTGACTATCTTCTGTCATGGTATTTGAACTAAGTATGTGTGTGTGGTTTATGAAATTATTTGCTTCCGCTACTTTATTGTGAACTTGGGTTGTAATAACTTTATGTTCTAAACTCTGATGTATTCAACTGTCGTTGCGAACTTTATGTAATATGTGACCGTAACTGCTAAACTTATACGATCTTGGTTTGTATGTTGGTTGGTTTGAAATCCTTCGTGATTTCACGGACTACCGAGTTATACGGGCTTAAGTTTGCTAAATTATCTGTTTCGGCGGGTGATTTTCTTACTTAATTTCGTATAATTGATCAGTTCTGTTACACCTCCATCTGCCTTTCTCCCTGCTTGACGGGTTTGCTTGCTTGTTTAATTTTGGGTTTGTAACACCCCTGGGTGTTAAGCATGCATTATCATCCAAATCATGAGCATTAGCATCTCATACGTGTTTATCATCACATGCAATATAAGCTCATTTAGATTGAAATGTGAAAATCAATTGTTTAAACCCTAATTATGCATTTGCTTGCTAAAAGTGGTAGAACTTGTTTAGCTACAATTTTAGATAATCTAGAATTAATTCACATGATTTTTGGAGCAACTTTTGTATTCAAAATCTCCTCAAATTTTGCTTTTAAAAACATTCTAGAAAAGTGAATTTTTAATTAAAATTTGACTTTAAATCATTAATTCAAAATCTATTCAAAATTTTGAAAAGTTCCCTACATGAAAGTTGTAGAGAATTAAATTTTGAACAACTTTTATTTTGGGAACAATTTGTGAAAATGCCTTTTTCATCTTCAAATTCGAATTTGAATCCATTTAGAAAAATCTGTAAATTTATTTATAAAAAGAAAAGTGTTTTCCAGCCTTAACGGGCCGCCGCCTCCGGTTCGGCCTGCTCACGCAAGCGGCCCGGCCCGCGCCTGTGCCCGCTCCTCCCGCCCGCGCGCGCGCGCTCGACGCCGTGGCGCCACGGCAGAGCAGCGCCGCCCCGTGTCCGCCATGCGCCGGCGCCACCCGCCGCGTGGCCGTCCGTGGGTCCCGCGCGCTCAGCCCATTGGCAACGGTCCGCGCCCCTGCTTCCTCCCTCTCCCTCACTTGCTCTCTCTTTCGCCTGCAGTGAGCACGCCGCGCGCTCCACCGTCTCCCGCACGCTCGCCGCCGTGGCCGCGTGTTTCCTCGCCGCGTTCCGCCGCCGGCAAGCCGTCTCCGGGCGATTGCTCGCGCGTCATGCTCTGCCCGCTCCTCCTCTCCTCCAAACACACCTCCGCGCTCCACCTCCGCCCCCGGTAAGGCACCATTTCGCGCGCCCCGCCGCGCCACCATTTCCGGCCACCGCGCGCTTGTTCCGCCGTTCCGGCGCTCTTGCTCCTCCTTGACCCCTGCACGCTGCGCTCTCGTGTTAGCCGCCATTCCACGAGCCCCGTGCACCCGCTCGCTGGTCCCCGCTCGGCCGGAGTCGGCCGTTGGCCGCCGGTGGGCATCACCACCGCCGCGACGTCGCGGACACCAAAGCCGCGCCCGTGTTCCGCTCCCCCCCTTTGTCGCTGGGCCAAGCGGCCTTGGGCCGAGGCCGCGAACCGGGCCACCTTGTTTCCACCCCCCGCACTCGGCGCTCGGGCCGGAAACGGCCATGGGCCGGTGGTTCCCGTGGACTGGCCCGTTAGCCGAAAAACAAAATGAGTTTCAGTTTTTCTATTATGTTTTGGAAAAGAAAATGCTTTAGAAAAATATTGTGTACCCATTTTAGCTCCAAAAATTGTGAAACAAATTTTGTAGTGTTTCTCATGAGTAGATCTACAGTTTAAAAATATTGCATGTTAGTTTTGTGATACTTTTCTGTGTAGATTTATTTAATTAGTATAAATGCTGATATCTTAGAAAATGTGTAGTAAATAGAATAATGATGAGAAAAATGTGATTCTTATTTCATTAGTCTTCCTTAGTGATGTACTTTCTAGGAAAAATGTTTATGAGACATGTTCTGTGAAAAATTATTGAAGTGTAGTTCAAATGCCTTTAATTGATGATTTTTGTTATTTTTGGTAGAGAGCAAAAAATTGTATAACACATGCATGTGATGATTTTTGTGATGTGTTTGTTTACTGTGGGTAACATAGGAAAAATATAAAATCTGTTGTTTGGTACTTTTTCTAGTACAAAGTATTTTCATGCTCATTAATATGCTGTAGGTTGTTTATTTTATACAGATAGTTTTACTTATCCAAATTCCATGAAATTTTTGTAGTATGCTATTTGGAGTAGAAGTGTACTACTGTAATTTTTGTAGATTTTTACCTGCAACAGAAATATGTGTTGATGTGTAACCCTAGTTTAAATAGGAAATAAAAGTGTATTCTTTATGAGTAATTAAAAGTAATAACAAGTGTTTGGTGTATCTTTGAAGCATCAAAATACCTTGCTGATGTTGCTTGATGGGTTAAGTTATTAGGGTTGGCAAATAGTGATAGCACTTGTGTGAGTATTATATGCTAACTAGTAGAAGAGTAGATGACATGTTTTGTGGTACATGTTCTTGGATGATGTGGACTACCTCGTAGAAGATTTTATTGTAATACATGCTATCAGTTCAGTGTGCTCATCTGCATATCATGTCATCATAGCATTCCACCGCATTTGATGCACCATCTACATGTTTATTTATGCAATTGCATCATACAGGATCGCAGGAGGAATCACAGGTAGCAGTACCGGAAGAGCAGGCTTGGACCGATCAGCAGGAGCCCTAGGCACAGGAGGTGCCTGAGGAAGAGGAGCAAGGCGAGGAGTTGTTCGAGTGCGTAGACCATCATCCTAGCTCGTTCGAAAGAGGCAAGCCCCGGAGCGTTCTAAGTCTCCTACTTTATAAAAGCAATTCTTATTATATGAGTTATATATATATTGTTGCATTAAGTTATAGGAGTTGAGTGAAACCGTTGTTGCATTTATTATCCTTGTCCACCTGGTTATCTTTTACCCTGTTAGGTCAGGATCGAATAATTGCTTAGCCATGCTTAGACCGGTAGAAGTCGGGTGATTTCCTGTCACCTGCGAGTTATAGGTGGATACCTGGTTATGGTTAGCTATAATTGTGATCATGGAAAGTAACCAAGTATTGGTAGATAAAGGAAGACCGGGCGGAGTATTATAGGGTTTTGGACTATAGTGATTCCGTCTGTGTCGATTAAGGACTGATCGTTGCTCGTCCCTCTTATCATGTTGAACGCATGCCTCACATTTAGCTGGCCGAATAAAGTACCTTTCGACCGCGAAGCTAGTGACACTATTTCGAGCTGGGATAAACTCGGATTAGCAGACTAGTGCTGAAGGGGGTATGACGGGGACGCGAAGAGTGAGCCCAAGGTGCGTCCTGGCAGTCGGGCGGTCCCTGGGTAGTGTGGTCCATGACTGTTATCCCACGGCTACTTGGAAAGTGTCATTGGTGATCTAAGCGACCCTGACGGGGGAAGCATGGTTTGTGTGAGGAATAAATCACCAGCTGGTTAGGAATCGATTCGAATCGCCATCGCTCCTGGATAGTGAGCACTTGACTCGAGCTACGGCATCGTAGTAACAATGAGGGAAAACGGATGGTTAAGTGAATGATGTTGGAAATGCTAAACCTGATGTGGTAACTCTTGATATTAATGTTTAATCAAGTGATTGCTTTAGTATAGGTGCTTACCTAGATTGAATAGGTTATAATGAAACTGATACAAAAGTATTTAAATTAGTTCTTCATGATAACTTATGCTTTTTGCAAATGAGTCAAGCCAGTCCACTTTATAAAGGCCTTGCATACTCCTTGGTGTCTCTTATTTCTGGTTTATGACGGGTAAGTCTAGCTGAGTACCTTCTCGTACTCAGGACGTTGTTCCCATTGTTGTTGCAGATGGCCAGATGTACTATGGTTATTGCGTCAACTGTCTGTATCCGGCGATGGGCGACAACTAGGACCATGGGCAATGGTCACTCCGTTTGTCTTATCTAATGCTTTTGTGGACCATGACTATCTGCTGGCACTGTATTTGAACTAAGTGTGTGTGGTTTAAAACTACTTGCTTCCGCTATGTTAATTTGAACTTGTGTGGTAATAACTTTTATTCTGGACTCCGATGTATTCAACTTGGTTGCAAACTTTATATAGCATGTGACTGTGGCTGCTAAATCAGTACGATCTTGGTTGTATGTTGGTTGGTTTGAAATCCTTCGTGATTTTACGGAATCTCGGGTTATACGGGCTTAAGTCTGATAAATTATCTGCCTCGGTGGAAGATTTTCTTACTTAATCTCGTATAATCATGTTGATCCGTTACAGGGTTCCACTATTTATTTTGCGCACGGTGGAAGCTCCCTTCCTTCTCAGCGCTGACGCGAGTTGCAGGCCATGAGCAGTGTTGCAAAGTTGGTTACAGAGCTCACACTGTGGAAGAGGGGTCTCTTCTCTAGGGCCTACAATGGTGTAATTGATGAAAAATACCAACATTTCATAGCATCACTTTCTTTCGCCTCTAGCAAAGGGTAACTTGAGAATCGAGAAGTCAGCTATAGAGTTTTGCCTTAGGCTGGTGGTTGAGATAGAAAAACTTGCTACCTTGTAATCAACATCATTGACAAACACATTTTCCGAGTCTCCTCAAGTTCTGCTGACTACTTGTCTTCTACCCCCAAATGTGACCCAATTTCCCTTTTATGTTAGTCATTGTCCAAAGCATTTTCAACTTGGGAGTGAGACATTTGAAAGGTTCTTGTTTGGTTTTGGTAATTGAGTGACAACCTTAGGTGGACTAATTGTGTCTAATGTGAGATACAAAGGGAATTAGTCCACAAGTGATTGTGTCATGAAGGAGCTTATTGCATATGAGACATGACATGGAGTCATGTGATCAAGGTGGAGAAGATCGAGATGTGGCTTGGGTCGATGGATCGGTTGCAAGCGTGAAGGGCAAGTCGGAGGCTTTGAAGCGAGGGACCGCGTGTGACGGTGAAGCTTGGACAAGACTTGGCACCGATGGACCGAGGCAACGGTGAAGAGCAAGTGAGGTCAAGATCGATGAACCAATATGGTCACGTGATGATATGAAGTGGATCATATCATTTGGTAATTGGTTGGTGCATGTGTTGCATCAACATCGGAGGAGTTGGAATGGAATGCGCAAGGCAAAGGTATAATCCTAGGGCATTTAATTTCACTGGTCAAAGGCTGTGTAGAGAAGTGCATGACCGGGTTTAGGATAGATAGCCATACTATCAAGAGGGGTAAACTTGTTTGCATATCGGTCATATAGTGCCACTCAAGTGATCTAACTTTGTATCGTTGCTAGAATCGAGTGGCGTGGCAGTTGAGTGGCTAACTCCTTTGAGAAAATGATTGTGAAAATGCTAACACTTATGCACAAGGTGGTGAACACTTGTTGGTGTTGGCACATTTGCGAAGGCAGTAGAGTTTGAGTGGTAGAGAGGGAGTTGGGATCTTCTCTCTCTCTCACCGAGCTTGTGAGATGGGATTCATACGTTTTTGTGGAGATGAAACGCTTATTTTCCTTAGCGCCGGAGGTGAAGTCACGGTGGTGATCGTCGCTGTTTTTCGAGCGTCAGACGCTGGGTGTGGTGGCGTCAGACACTGGTGCCACGTCTAGTGCTTAGCCCTTGGTGACGCGTGCTGAGAGCGTGCTTCAGATGCGCTGGTGAAGTAGCGACGGACGCTGGACGGCAGCGTCCGCTCCATGTGACGTCAGTTGTTCGTGAGGCAGAGAGGCGCTGAGTACTCGTCGGACGCGAACGTCAGCGTCTGGTGATGAAGCATCTGACGCGTCCGACGACCGAGCGAGGAAATGAGCTCTCTAGACTGCGTCCGACGTAGCGTCAGACACTGGGAGTTCAGGCGACGGACGCATCTATCGAGTGGTGCTGAAGCGCAGTATCGTTTTAGTGACCGTTGGAGATCAATGGTTCTCATTCAATCGAGGACGCATGGCGTTGATCCATTGTGAGCTGCTAAGGGGCATCAGACACTGGCCGTGTCTGTTGATTGGGCAACAGACACGTCTGGTGACCCCGTTTTCAGCTCAGTGAAGAGGCAACGACTCTATTTTATGGAGGAGCTTATAAATAGCCCTTTGACCGGCCATGGCTGGTAGCTGAGCACACTTTAGCCTAAGTGGCTTATGTTGTGGTGCTTGGGAGCCCTCTAACTCACTCATGCTTGATAGTGTTCATTGGATCGAGTGAGAGAGCGATTCTAGTGCGATTGCATTATGAGATTGCATCGAGTGGCACTAGGTGATCATGTTGCAAGCCAGTTGTGCTTGTTACTCTTGGAGGTTGCCACCTTCTAGATGGCTTGGTGGCTTGAGGCTCCATCGAAGCTCGCAAGAAGATTGTGCGAGGCTCCGGAGAAGCTTTGAGGGGGATTGTGCTCACCCCGCTGGGATCGCAAAGAGCAACTCTAGTAGAGCGTGTCATTGAGCTACCACACTTGATGGTGGGTTCTTGCGGCGCTCTTTGGGAGAGCTCGATTGTGGATATCGATTAGCCATCGAACCACGAAGTGTTGGTCGACACAACAGGGACGTAGCTTGGTGGCAACCAAGTGAACCTCGAGAGAAAATCACTGTGTCAACATTGTCTACTCTTCTCGGTGGTTTGCATTCGTGCAACACAAGCTTGTATTTACCTTCATATATACCTTGCTTGTGTTGTTGCTCTTGTATCTAGTTGTGCTTGTGTAGCTAGCTAGATATCTTCTTGCTTGTGTAGCTAGAAGTGTCCCCTTTGCGTGGCTAATTTGGTTTGTGTAACCTTGTTAGTCACATTACTTAGTTTGTGTAGCTAAGTAATTTGCGCTCTCTAATTTAGCATAGGTTGCCTTGTTATTGAGCATTGCTAGTGAGCCTAGGAGCTTTGTACTTTTGCTTACTAGAATTGTGTAGGAGCTCCCCACTGCTTGAAGTACTAGTTGCATAGGTTTGTGTGACCTTACAAGCTAGAATTGTTTAGGTGGGCTCTTGCTAGGAAGGCACCTTATTTGCTTGATTAGGATCTTTTGTAAGGTGCTAGAGTTATAGATAGAGGGGTGTAGTCTTGGCTAGACCGATAGATTTGATTCCGCACTTGTTTCGGTTAGCCAACATAATTATGTTTTAGAAAGGACTATTCACCCCCCTCTAGTCCGCCATCTTGACCCTTCAACATTGTTTCACATGCTTCTCTCAATTTAAGAAGGAAACTGCTACAAGACTCTTTATGGTAAAGGACACGACTCTTGATTTTGAGAAGATGAGCCAATATGGGACTTTTGCTGAGTTCTGAAAAGCTAGAAACATCCGAACAATCACTCAAATCTTACAGGGTGGGCCATGTGTTTCTCATATGCTTGTTGATGTATGTTCCATGAATTCAATGTGTTGACCTTTTGCTACACATGTGTTCAAAGGTTGCTTCAAAAATTGTTGGGACAAGTGATCCCGAATAGATTAAGGGGAGGAATAGAGAGAAGAGGCGACATAAACTAGAGTTTGATTATAAGCAAATGGGAGTAGGTGGGAGAGAGTTCCTTGCCCTCATGCTCTTGGGCACTATATATAGGTAATGACCACTTACAAGCGTCCTCTTGGTGGGGTGGATTTCACATGCGACTACACTAGCACCTATTGGATCTCTTCAAGGGGAAGTCTTGGCCCCATATACTACATGGGCTCCCTAACAGTAGCCCTCAGCTATTAAGTTATAGCCACAACATGAATATATGCTCATACTAGAAGAGGCACACATACAACTCAAACACTGGTCGTGAGGATAGTCCTTCACAAATGTGTGTGCGCCTCACTAAAAACTTCATCCCAAAAACCAATTGAGAAAAAGGGTATGGAGAAAAGAGCATGCACACACGACCCTAGTCTACACACATGTTAACTTCAGAGGCTTTTAACTCTAAGTGCCTTGATGCTTGTCATGGAACGAGCTATAAACCTGAAGAGGATTCGTCTACGCGGCAAGGAAGAGTGCAAACATTGTTGTCGTGTGAGAGGGTAAACTGCAACTCCAATGAGATCTTCGTGGAATGAGGGGATAAAGAATCTAGTAAGGGAGCAGATCGCCCATGGATTACCATCGTTGTCCTTAGAACTATCAATGGAATGACATGAGATTTACTATACAAACCATTTATTGCCATCGTCAAATGTGTTTCTTTAGTAAACACTACTTCTCTATGTAGCCAACATAGCCCCGTATACTATGTAATTTGTTATTTAGTGATTGAAATGTTAACATAGTCACCAAGGCCGTGTATGAATCCCGTGATCGATCTAAAGTTTAGCAACTAAACTTTAGTTTTTGAGACTACAAACAGGTCAAAAGTGATGTCTATAGTTTGGCCAACTCCTCCAAAAATCCATTAGTTTAGTAGACCATACAAAAGTGTGCTAAAATGGTATAAAATTTAGCCTTTAATTTTAACCAAGAAAGAACTTTAGATCATGGAATTTAAAATGGACTTAAGTTTAACATGTAATTTATAGAGTTATATAGATCCTAGGGATGCAAGAGAACAAGTGGTGCGAAGTTTGAAAAGAAAACTAGCAAAATCCACAAAGTATATAGTGGTAGCTCTTTGCCTACCTATACCACATTACCATGGGGTTGATAGTAGCTTGGATTGATATACCAGTTCAAAGAATATACATGTTGCATTGATCTTATGTATCTGTAAAAGTGCTACTGAGATGAGAGTTAAGGTGGCTTCGGAATCACTGCAATATAATAATGGGGCATTTGAATAAGCACATATATATTTTGGTCACTACTCAATGTGCCTAGTTCTTCATCAAGTAATATTTATATTCATCCTAAGTAGAATTAGGTATAAGGTGGTTACATGGCACTTGACAACGAGAGTATCGACTAGCAAATAAACATAAAAAGGAGAACATAGAAGATTTAGATAACACTAATATGGGTGCGAGAAGATAGAGTATGATTTTAGAAAAAAAAAATTGATTGGTTTCATATATTTTCCAAGCTAAAAAATTTGATCAACTAGATTTTAGGATTTTTATTAGTTGCATAATTTTCCTAAAAAAGATATTTGGATTCTTTTTTTGAAAATTATAATTTTATGTTTTTAGAAAGTCCATTTATACTCCTAAATTTTTCAACGTAATATCATTTACTTTCTCGTTGCTTGTGACGTCACGTAAGCTAAAATTGTCATGAAACCACCATCAGATAACCTTGATAGTTGAAAGGGCTAAAATAGACTTTTTTTTAGAAAACTAGCAAACTTGCTTGTGCGTTGCAACGGAACCCAATACATATTGGACTCGGACTACGTATCATTGCTAGATGCAACTTGTTCTAACTCACTCGCTCATGAGTGTGGGTCACATACGAGATAAAGAGGGCGTAACCCAATGTGTCTTACAGTTGATTTCGTATCCATCTTCGTTAACTAGATGCGAGTTGTTATGACCCATATGAGTATGAGTCATGTGGGTCTAGGTCATGTAAGTGGGATAGAAGAAACTCTCAACTACAAGATGGTTAGGAGAGTCGAAAAAATAAATAAACTTTTGGCTCTTTAATATTAAAAACACTCAGGAATAAGAAAAAATACGAAAGAACAAAAATTATCAGAAACTAGAAAAAATAGAAAATAGAAAGAAAAAACAGACCAAACAATCAGCAAGAACAAAAAAAAGACGGAGCAAGCAAACAACTAAAAAGAATGCGAAGGGTCAGACAAAAACATTGCAAAAAATTTGGCTCTTTAATATTATGTATACATTAAATCATACTCGATATCATTACTAGGCACGAGTTATTAGATTTCTTTTCTCCATTTGCAAAATAAAAAAAATATTTAGACATAATATATCATAGCTTTTGTTTTCAAACTATCTATGTGCTGCTATTGTTAAATATCGAGTTCCGTTAGTCTTTTTAAGAGCCTATAAAATTTATAATTTAAACATTTGGTTAAAGTTGATAAGACATTAATCTATTAAGGACTTATCTAAAGATTTAGACTCGATTAGACAATAAATTGTTCAAGATTTCAGTTTATGTTTTAATTAGTTAGACCATCAATTGATCCATGCTTTACTAAAAATAAGTTTTGTTTTTAAATCAAAACTATACCAACATTTTGATGGTGAAAATATTTGTTTTTTAGAGAAAGGTCAATGATTCAAAGACAAATAATATTGTATTTATTATTTTCACTGTTTATGAGAAAAAAATAAAAAAATATCAGAGTTGACGAGTAGGTAGAAAAAAATCGAACCAAGCGGACGAAGGAAACAAAAAAAACCTGGCTAGGAAAACGAACATGTAGAACCCAAAAAACTAGAACAAGGCCCACCAAAAAAAAACCATCGACAGAACAGGGGCCATGGAAAAAATAAAACAAAACACACGAAACATAATCATGGGGAAAACAAAATAAAAGACACATAACAGACTCAGAACGAAAAAAGGAAATGGACTCACAAAGAAAAACCCTGACAAAAAAATGATTTTTGACGAAATACAAAACAAATGATTGTCGGATTTTAAAAAATCCTTAAACATAGTTGATCTAAGAAGTTTCATAGAAAATTGTTCTAGCTTGGAACATATATGAAACCAATCAATTTTTTAAACCAAACTTAATTAAATCCGACAAAACAAATGATTGTCGGATTTAAATAAGTTAGGTTTAAAATTTTTGATTGGTTTCATATACGGATTTAAATAAGTTTGGTTTAAAAATTTTGATTGGTTTCATATATGTTCCAAGCTAGAACAAATTTTCTATGAAATTTCTTAGATTAACTACGTTTTAGAATTTTTATTTAATTTTCCTAAAAATATATTTAGAATTTTTTGAAAAAAATATATTTTTATGATTTTTGTAAAGTCCATTTTTACTCCTAAATTTTTCAACGTAGTACAATTTACTTTCTTGTTGCTGACGTGACGTTGTGTCAGCTAAAACTGTGATGAAACCAGCGTCAAAACCGAATTAGGTGTGTGGTTTGTCCGGTATTATAAAGTTTATAGGGTGTATGACATCTGATTTTATTTTATAGGAAAATGAAATAACCGTAACCTTGAGCCTGCATTCTGGACCAACGGACCAAGAAGGCCTGCTACTCTGCCAGGCCTAACTAATGGGATGCGGCCCATATTATCCCTAAGAATCTTCTCAACGTGAGCTACTGGGCTTTAGTTGCGAGGACGGTGGCAACCTGGCCAATGGCCATAGCGTGCGCGCCTCTCGCTTCGCGTCGCCGTCGCGTTGCGCCGGTGCAGTAGAATCACCAGTTCTTCACTTGGTGGTCACAATACGCGTGCGCTGAACCGCAGCTTTCCACTCTCCACAGCAGTCAATCGGTCGGTCGGCGGCCGGTTGGTCAGTCAACAGCGACGTCAGAGTGCCGCCCCACGACGACGCAGCACGGCAGCAGGCAGCAGCACCCTGCCGGTCTCTGGTCACCCCCGCCGCAGGGCGCAGGGCGCAGAGGCGTCTCGGCGTCGCCGCGGGAAATTTCGACCCACGAGCGCGGAGAAGTCGCCGGCGTCAAGCGTGACTTTCCACGCCAGGGACAGCATCAGCGGATCCACGAGCAGAGACCAATCATTGAAACGTTGCCCGCCGCAGGCATTGCTCACGCTCCGCCGAAGACTTGCCGACGACCATGCAATAGCCGCCCCGCATGCACGTACCAGCGCTCGGTGCCCGGTTTTCTTTCCTCTGCCTCTCAAGTTTCATTCAGGTCGGCATTGCGTCCGTGCGCTGGATATTCAGCCGCCTACAAGAAAACGATGAGAACGAACCAGCGACAGAACGTACAGCCGTGACTTGCGATTTGCGAGCTGCTAGTATTTTCTATGTAGATAGAGTAGTATCTGCCTCTGGGTAAAGTACACTACAATAGCTGAAAGCGAGCACTAAGATGTAAGGCAAGTGCACGCACCAGATATTTTAAATCGTTCAGTTGGGGCTCCTGCGTTAACAAACACTGAAAGAAAGAAGCGCTCACTGTGCTAGCGACACATAAGGCCATTCACCGATTAAGATTAACAAACCCTGACCGAGACTATTCAGTGACGCTTGGCTAATCACACAACGTTACAATGGAGAAAGAGACAAAGACGTCGCAGTGCCACTTGTGGCGAGTATGATCAGAGCAGATGGCAAATGTTTTTTCTTCGCAGCTAGCAGTGGGACGTCCCATCTGCGTCTGGTGCCATTTGGTGAGATCATACGTTCAGTGACGGGTGCAGTGCAGGCAATTTCAGATATTTTTGAGCCCCATCCAGCTTGACAAGGAAATGCGATGAATATATGATCATCAATGGAGAGCTAGCTGGGCCTCAGCACTTTATTGCTCTCATCAAGGCCGCCTCCAAATCTGATGTGCTGCGGCCAGCGGCCTCCTGTCTCTAAAACTTTTTGAGAACTAAACAAGCACTCAATTCAAATCGATACAAGTGCTCCCTTGAAAGGAACAACTGCGTGCTGGATCCATTGTCAAAAGAAGGTAGCAGCACTGTGATGGTGTAGTAATGCAGAAGCAAGATATTCAAACTGCACGGCCATACGGCGACAAACTGCGCCGCCTAAGACCCAAAATATCAAGATTAACACCAGTACCACTTAAGAACCCAAACTCAACCAAACCTTCTTTGCCGATATTTATTTCTTACAAACAAATGATCTTCTTCTCCTTGTGTTCTTGCCTCGCTCACAGACAAATCTGCATGCCAGTGGGCATGCACGATCTGATCAGGCTGACATACCCATACCGGTCCGTGCATCTGTTTGTTGCATGTCGACAGAACCTAGCTAGCATTAGTTTAAACACTAGCTCGACTACCTTTCCAACACATTTAGACGGCGTAATGGTAAGGTTTGTGGACTGATATGGACGTATGGCGTGCTAAGTGTTTTTTATTCACGTCACACCCTTCAAATTTCTACCGAACACTTGACGTGGACTATGGAAGAAGTTTTAGCTTTTGCTTTGTTGAACTTGAACACTTTTCTACTCTCCCGTCTTATCCCAGGACTATCACGCTAGGTTTAATATAGCTTTGTGTCAAACGTCTCCGACACGTATTTTTTGTTATATTATATTATAAAAACCCAAACGGGTTTGGACTGCAACGGATCTAGTTAAACTATTGCTAGTAATCGACGGTTGCCAAGATTCAGTTTATTTATTCGTTTCCGTTTTCTATTTCCTTTTGATAATGTATATATATAGGATTCCATCATGCTATGGTGCAACGAACTCATGTGCCCATGTGGAGGGCTCAAATCATGTGGCCGGCCTGAAGCATATATAGGATGATGAGGCATCTTGGAAGGTCAACTCTGCTCAAGAATCATTGCATAGTACATACAGATGTCTCAAATGTCAAATATTTCTGAGGAGCTTGTGTGTATTATCCCTGTACTGTAAAGTTGATTAAATGCATGCATGTGATCTATGATCAGAGGTCTCTTTACCTGAAGTAGCATCTAATACACGTACATACTTTGACAAAATTACCGTGTTCACATGGTAAGACGATTGGAGCCACAGAGATTAATGTACAAGTTTACTCACAGGTGCTAGTAAAAGTGGCCGGATTATGCAATAATAGCTTGTTGAAGAACCATACTTTCAGGCGAGTAGAGAGTCAACTGTGAACCACCGACCGTAGGAAATGGGCCTCCGAGAAAACAAGTACTAATAATTGAGCCTCCCTTTTTTTTCCAACGGGCTAAATTAGCTCTTTGATTGGTTCTGAGGGCAAGTGCTATGCTGAGGTCAACCTAAATATAATGCTCCTTATTACTCTGAAAGGCTACCATGATTTCAGTTGTGGAAAGAAAAGGTTAGAAAGAATGATTCATGCCTGCCTTGTTAAATCACCAAAAGTCTATCCCCTGCACAAACAGCTCCCAAGATGGCATGGCATGGCATGTTGCCGGTATCTGAAAGGCCAATTCAGCAACAAAGCTGAAGCTTGACACAAACCTAGCTTATGTGGCCGGTGGCCCATCATCATGTGCAATAAAATACGCTGATCCTCCACATAGCCTTTACGCCTGCAAATGGACAGCTTACAAACAACACTTCTCTGAAACCTTACAGTGACGAAGGAGTAGGACATGGATGACATTATATAGAGGCGCATACATATAAGAGTCGTTGCTTCTGCTCTTCAAACTGATGAATAACATCATTGTGCAGGCAGCAGAAGTAGTTTTTTTCGCTGAAATGATGTGTTGCTTGCGCAGTCGGGCAACCACGGTACCCTGAGTCGCAGTCGCGTAAGTACATCGCGATCCCGTTGTTGTCGTGTGCGTCCGCTTCTTGGAGAGGCGTTGGCTTTGGCTAACGCGGATTAATCAGTGGCCTTTTGGGCCCCGTTTGTTTCTGCGTTGGCGTCGCGATCAAGGGCGAAGCTAGAGCACATTCACCAAGGGGTGCGCTTGCCTACTTTATGGGTGCGTATATGGTGTTTTCACCATAATTACTGTTTTTCTGATTTTCCGTGGATGCGGCGTCACCCACTACCATGACCATTGATCCGCCCCTGATCGTGATTAAGCGAGAAAAGCGGAATAATCCCGCCGAGCGCGACGAACACGCGTCTGTCAGTCGCCCATGGCGTGGAACGCGAGAAAATAAACTAGGGTCCGCAATTTTCCTAAAATGCGCAATCGCGACACTAAGGCTGCCCCAAACAGTATTCGTTTTCAAGTTTAGAAAGTAGGAGCTCTCCGCCCCCGCGTCGTCCCGCACAGGCGACTCGGGCGGCCGCAACCCGAGCGCCGCCAGCAGCCCTCTCCCCTCCACTCCTCCCTCGCCACTGCCGGAGGGGGCTGCCGGGATGCCCGCACGGCCCCCTAGGATGGTGGTGGCGAGGCCTTTCGCCCTGGCTCGCGAGCTCGGGGTGGCGCTCGGCGGCCATGACGGCTCGGCGCCTTCGCCCCCGCCCTTCCCGTCTCGGGCGCGGCCTGTGCTCGCCGCTGGGGCTTCGGTGGAGGGCAAGGTCGGTGGTCGGGTGCCTCCTCTCCTCTCCATCCTTCTTCCTCCCTCCCTCCCCCTCCCGATGAAGTACTGTGCCGCCGTCGTGCTTCATTGTGGTGGCTGGTGGCCCGGATCCGGCCTCCCCTTGGGTGGATCTGGGTCCCCATTGGCTTGATCCGGTTCCTGGCGGCGTGGAGGTGCTGGCGGCGCGTCTCGGGCTGGCCCCTAGGGTTCCGGCGTACGGAACCTAGCAGCCGGTCTGGCGCGTGGGTTCACCGGCCTGTGGCTGGCACAGGCAACGGCGGACCGCGGTTGGTGGCAGCCAGCTTCCATGCGGGGGTGGCAGCCTCGGGTGGCCGGCGGCCGGATCCATGGGTCCGGTCGGCTGGAGCTCCGAGCTCGGCGGATGGAGACGCGTGGGGGCGTTCGGTTGCGGCCAGATGATGGGGTTGGCGGGCTGGGTGGCTGGGGCTTCTACCTCCATTTCCCTGGCCCCCTCTTCTCCTCGTCATCCTCCTTCACCTTTGCCGTAGCCTCGCTCGGCTTGCTGCTCTGGCGGTGGGCTTCCTCTTCGGCGTGCTTTGTCCGGCTTCTTTCTGGGCTGGCTGGTGGTTGCAGCTCCCCTTGGCTCTTCGTGACCCGTCGTTGTGATCGGTCGGGGGCTTCGTCATGCGGCTGCGCTTGCTGCGAGGACGCTCGTGGTTCGCGTGGTGGCGTCGGGTGTCAGCGGGGACGCCCGTGTTCGTCACTGGCGCCTTTCTTCGTGACTGTCTCCTTTGCGGGGGCCTCTGGTGGGCCGTGGGGCGGTGCTGGTGCGGGGGTGAGAGGTCGTGGTGAAAGCCTGGACGGCGGCATCTGCGGATGTCACTTCCTCCTTGGAGGCGTCCTTCTTGCACCTCTCCTCCCGTCCGTTTTGGATGTGCAGGTGAAAACCTTCCCTTGCGGGCTTGCAATGTCGGCGTTTTCGGCGTCGTGTCCTTCTTGGAGGCGTCGCGAGGCTTTCCAACTCCGCTCTGCTGCCCCGTTCCTACTGCCGGGTCCCGATCGCGCTTCCGGTGGCTTCATTGGGGGTGTTCTCTTCCTTTGTTTTTTCTTTCTTTGTTTGAGTTGTTTCCCTGCTAGTTGTTCTTCGTGCAGGGCTAGTTGGGTCGGTTTTTTCTTCGACCAAGTTGAGTTGCAGGTTGAGTTGAGTTGGCTCTGTGCTTTCGCAAGAACTTTCAGTAGTGAGGAGTTGTTAGTTGAGTAGATCTCGACCTTGCTGCAAGAGGCGGCGTGTTATTTAGGATGAGTGGTACACTCTCCTCAGTGGGTGGTTTTTGGGCCCAGTTTTCACTCAAAAAACTAGGCCGCCACTTTGTTTTTCTTTTCATCGTCTAATAAAAATCGCGGCAAAGCTTTTGCTGTCCCTTCGGAAAAAAAAAGGCTGCCCCAAACACGGCCTTAGTCGCGTGCCGATGAACCGCACGCAACTCGCCTCCAGCAACTTGGTATCCAAATTGTCAATGGCATAGTACAGATGGTCCATGCTGGGTCGTCATTGTGAGGAGGAGCCTAAGAGGCGCGTGTCTAGTGTGTACGCGTTGATTCGTCACCGATGGGCGTACCGTACGTCTCATGATCTATCATCGCTAGACCACCGCCGCCACCTAATCTGTTCTGTTCAGGGACCATGACATGTAACATGGCGGGTGCGGGTCGATCAATCAGGCCACGCAGAGGAGAGGGCAGGACGACGAATGATCTGCCGTCCTGCTACGCGCAGCGGCCTGTCTACCTGGCAATATGAGTTTCTATTCCAGGGCCTTGTTCAGTTCCCGAATTGGGAACCCGAATTCGCTAGCAATTCGTTTGTATTTGGTAAAAATTATCCAAATTTTGACTAATTAGGCTTAAAATGTTCGTCTCGCAAAGTGCAACAAAATTGTGCAATTAGTTTTTAATTTCATCTACATTTAATACTCCATGCATGTACCGGCATTTTGATGTGATGGGAATCTTCTTTTTGCATAGTGGAATTTGGGGTTGAATTTGGGAACTAAACAAGGGCCAGGTTGTGATGGACACATCATCAGAAATTCAGAGTGCTGTTAAATCCTCTTGCAGGAAGCCAGAAACCAACTATCTGTGCCGATCAAAAAAAGAAAGAAAAAAGAAAAGTGCCGATCAAAAAAAAGAAAGAAAAAAGAAAAGTCGTGCAGGAGTATCTGTGTGCTCTGATGCTGCTCCCGTCCCCATTGGTTCCTGCATCATTCAGAGTAGGAGTATGATTTTAGCAGTTGTCACGCTGCACAGCAGCGGCAGCCGCATGGAAAGAAAAGTCGTGCAGCAGTAACCCCAGGCCCCAGCGAGGGATTTCCATTTCCATTTCCGAGAAGCCCATCAGCAATCGCAACATCTTGGAAACAGCGGCGGGAGCCACCAAATCATTGCAGGATTTCAGCGACCAACACCGAGATGCATGCTCCTCCTCGACCTGCTCGCATGTGGACCAACGAGCTAATTCCAAGCGCGCGCGCTAGCTTAGCCGCCTCGTCGTCGTATCGGTAGCGACTCGGGGGGACGGCGGTGGAAGACTAGCGTGACCACATGCGGGCGTTGCCCGAGTTGACACGGAAGGCCTGGAGCTGGACAGCGCTAGCTGGGGTTGTGGCGGCCCGGGCCGGCGCAACCGTACGTCGCGCAAGTCTGCCTCGGTGACGGCATGCATCCCGGCCGAGCGCACTGCGTGTCGTGGGACGCCCCAATCCCGTGACCTTGCTTGTGCCCTGCACGGCTGCACCCGCGCACTGCTTTCAATGTTACCATGATACGGTCCGGCACTAGAAAATGCCGGGTCTGCAGGCTCAGGTTACCGGCTGATTTTGGTGCTACCCCGGGCGATCGCCACGACTTGTCGGAGATCGATCGGCCTGATCGAGTTGTTGGTGATTTCAACGGTTGAATCACGGGTACCCACGCAACGCAAATGGCAGAAACTGAGCGATATGCATGATGCAGGGATCGGATTGTTAATACCGATAAGTTGACTGCAGACCGGCCCGGTCAGGCGGTCAGCCACCGGCACACTGACTGTAGTGTGTGATTTTGAACGACAGTGTGCAATTTTTTTTCTCACGCTGATTGAGGCCGCTAGAACAGGTCTCGGGCTGGGCTAATAATGTCGCGCGTGATGATGGCAGGAGTGATTTTCTCCATTTCTTGGATCGGATATGTAGAGTGATTCTCGATTGGGAATAGAGAAATCAGAATGAAACTAGGGTTTGAACCGTAAATGCCTTTGGAAGAATTCAAGCCTAGTTGTCAGCCACCGGCACACTGACAGTAGTGTAATTTTGAACGACGATTTTCTTCTGGATGAAAAACGTGCCTCGGCACGGTCGCAATTTTTTTTTTAAACGACGACAGTGTGTAATTTTTCTCACGATGATTGAAGCCACTAGAACAGGTCTCGGGCTGGGGGTAATGTCGCGCATGATGATGGCAGGAGTGATTTTCTGCAGTTGTTGGATCGGATAAATGGAGTGATTAGACTGGGCGTAGAAGAATCAGATGAAATTAGGCTTTGAACCGTAAATGCCTTTGGAAGAATTCAAGTCTAGTTGTACCTTTTTTTTTTCTAAGTGCCCGGCTTGTAAACACTACAGAATTCTGAGAAGAAATCAGTTTGACTAGTACAAAATAAATTAGTCAGCCAATCCTGCCTTTCTGATGATTGAAACCCTCTTTAGTAGATTTTTGTTGTGATTTATCGATGAGCTTAGGGACTGTTTGAAACACAGGAAAAATTCATATTCCTACGTTTTCCATGTGAAATTAAACTAATTCCAGCGAAATTCTTGCGTTCCAAGCTGACCTTTAATCAAAACCCCTGCCATCGTGACAATGCAAAAAAAAAAAAAACCGGCTCGCAAAACCAAAATGAGACAAAAAAAAAACGAAGGTGAAGTTGTTTTCGCCTCGAAGCCGAAGTCACAAAAGTATTAGAGAAGCCCAAGCCACTTAAAGAAGACATGAGAGTTGGACAGAGACAAAAGACTGGGATCTCATGAAATTAGTTTTTGAACCGTAAATGCCTTGGAATTCAAATAATATTGATGTGCTACTTCTTTTTTTGTGCCTCTCTAAAAGCTTCACGTTCTGGCGATTCACGATCTGCTACGCTGCTTCACATTGTTTGTTTAATTAATAAACATTCTGATCTGGGAAGAATCAATTTGACTGGTAGAAAATAGATGAGACACTGATCAACCCATCCTATCTTTCTGATTGAGAGAGCAAGCTAGCGAGAGACGATTTCATGTTCCAGGAAAGTGTCTGCTGGATGGACGCTGGTCCAAAAAATATATACTATATTTTAGGGCCTACTACGATCGTGAAACATGCTGGCGACAATTAGCCGCCGAGATGGATCAACGATGATGGACTGTTAATTACATCTCCTTGCAGAGTCCAACACGTCCCTGTACTTGATGGTGGCTTCCTTGATGGAAAGTGATCCGGGATCCGACACCTTAACCCCCATTTTTCTACTATCATCCAAAATGTGGCGAATATAAGGAACCAATTTTTCTTCCATAATAATACAAGAAGAGTACCTGCATCACACTAGTGCAGAAACTTACAATAGGTAATGGAATCTAATGGCGATATGAAAATGCTACGCGCGTACGGCCAGTAATGCCCCATCCATCAGAGCTCGGGCCATGTGATGTGATAAGCCTATCAGGCATTCAGGCTTGCTCGAGCTTTGAACTGGTAAACAGTACAGCTTATCTTTATCATTTGCATGTCAGGGTCCGTCCAGAAAATATAATTATATAACTCAGTCAAACTGGACTAAATTTATATAAAAAGATATTAGTATCTGACATGTATCATTAGCTGTATTATAAAATATTTTTTCATAATATACCAAACAAATTAAAGTTATTGATAATATTTTTAATATATTTTGTAGTCAAATGTGAGGTAGCTTGACCTACCAGACTTGGCTAATATATAGTTTGATACTATGAGTGTCGGTACCAACAGTATGGGGGTACCCACATCCATCGCTAATAAAAAAAACTAAAACGACTGAAACCGCAATAAAAGGCAGCCCGCCTCGACCGCGTATCCGGTCCGTCTCGTACGAGGCCCGCTCGACGGAGAGCCTCGACCGCGCTCCGTCTCCGACTCGTACGAGGCGCCCTCGACGGGGGCGTCTCGACCGCGCTCCGCCCCGTACAACAAAGTACCTCGACCACGCTCCGACCCGCACGAGGCTCATCCGCCCCCTGAGAAAAACTCCGACTCGCGTGAGCCCGGGTCGAGCGTCTCGACCCCCTCTCTTTACCTACCCCAGGACAAAAGCCGTAGCATTTAATGCGATTACCTGCTACCACCTACCGGCATGGCTGCGATCAGGGGCGACGTGGGAACAGTGCCAGTGTCAGTCCTCACTGTTTTACCGCCCATCCCGTGATGGGAGGTGAAAACCGTCACTGTGCCTACCTTACCGTGCACTGTACGTCACTAGTTACCCTCGAGGGAGGACACGACAAAGCCCGTACACCGCAATCCCGGGGATTCGGACTTATCCATTCGGCCTCGACGCCCAGCGCAGTTCGACAGGGAAGAAAGGCAGGCATGGCACGGTGCTCCGGGTCATTTCATCGACTCATCCTCTACGTCACCATGGTGTCCAGGGATGGCCGGCCATTTCCAGGGCATGTCGCTACAGTCGCCTCAACAGGGATCGACAAAATATCATCTCAAAACTCCCGGCATCCTGGTCTCCTCTTGCCCTATAAAAAGGCAGGCCAGGGCTCTACAACGAGGAGGGGAGGGACGAACCAACACAACTCAGAGATCAACATCTCCAGCAATCACCCGTGTACTCTTTTTTTCCTCTCTTTGAGACTTGGGCTCGACGCCCTCTCTCGCAAGCTTGTAACCCCTACACGAGCACCTCGGTGCAAGAAAATACAAACCTCTCCCTCCCCGCTGGACGTAGGGCCTTCTTTTACCCGAACCAGGATAAACCCCCGTGTGTTCTCCTTGCATCACCATCCAGGAAAGGGACACGCAGCATTTACTCGTTGGTTTAGGGCCCCGTCGGGACCGAACACCGACAGTTGGCGCGCCAGGTAGGGGCTCGCTGCGTGCCAACGTCGCTTTCCCGCCATTTTTTCCTAGATGGCTGACCCCGAACGCCCTATTCCGTTGGCCACGGTGATCTGGTTCGGGAGCTTGGAGTTCATGTCGCTTGGCTATGGCTACGATATGGTCCTACTCCCGCCCAGGCACCCAACCGACGAGGATTATGAGCTCTCCTAGCCTGGGGGAGCAATCCGCCGGTACCGTCGCTCCAGGCAGGCGCGAGCCGCCCGACGATGACGAGCCCGGCGCAACCATCGTCTTCACCTCGCGGAGGGTGATGGGATCCCCCGGTCCGGCACCCCCTAGCCAGGCGTCGGCCCAGATTTCCTCGTGGAAGGTCTGGGTAGGATGAGCTTGACTGAGGGTAACATGCCGACGGAGAATCCCGCCGCTCCCCCGCCCGGTGAGACACCACTGCCCGGAGCATCCGTTCCGGCGTGGACGGCGACATCTCCATCGCCATTCCCGTTTGGGCTAGACTCGGCCGCCCGGACCTATGCTTCCTCCGTAAGCACTAGCATGAGTACCTACGAGGAGCTCCCCGGGCACCATCTACGCTCCACTCTGGACCTCGTTGCGTCCACGCCGGCCTCTGATTATCTGGATTCTACGAAGACTCCGGAAACAAGGCCCCGTGAGACCGCCTCCCGGCGTCGCGATCACGGGAGCGACTTGCGATGGCCTCACATTCCCCCGTCATACTATTACTTTGGCGCTCATGACTCCGACTTGGCTGATGACACCTATGATCCGACCCGCGAATGCTTCAACATCGATGTTGAAAGCACGTCGGAATCGGAGGACGAAGAGCCAGTCGAAGGAAGGCACACGCCACCTCATGTCGAGCTTCCTGCCGAGCAAGACGACCCTCAGCTCCTTGCGGATCAAGGAATGCAACTCGAGCAGATTCGTGAGTTGCAGGACAGGCTTGACGAGGAACGGGAGAACCTGCATCTACTCCAACAAACCCTCGAGCGTGAGCGCGCGGAACGCGCACTTGGCGGGAGAGCTCGCGAGAGAGCTCACGACGTCAATCGTCGCATCGACGAGGACCGGGTGGTCGACCCCCCGGTTTTCGCTCGAGCCAGCCAGAACGTCGTCGCCGCCGCCATGCTCCTCCGCAACATGCCCGAGCCGTCAAACCCCGACGCCCGTCGGGCTCGAGATGAAATCCGAGAACTTCTCGAGACCGCTGCCATGCAGCAGGCCGAGAGCTCTGCCTCGAGGCGACGCGAGCCTGCCTCGGAGCGGCTCGCCGAGCCCTCCCAACAGGAGAGAGAGGCCTCGGTTCATCCCGAGCCTGCCCGACGGATTCGGATGGCTCCTGCCCCTGAGCCCATCGCTGACGATCGTGAACCTCGAGACACCCGCGGCAACATCGTCGAGCGCCGCACGCGCAAGCACAGTGACGGTGTGGCTCGAGGCTACCACGTGCACAGGGGCGGGCGCTATGACAGCTCGGAAGATCGTAGCCCTTCACCCAAGCCTCCGGGCCCTCGGGTCTTCAGTAAGGCTATCCGCGAAACGATACTCCCGGCTCGGTTTCGCCCTCCCACGACTCTCACCAAGTATAACGGCGAGACCAAACCCGAACTTTGGCTCGCCGATTTCCGCTTGGCGTGTCAGCTGGGCGGGGCCACCGACGACCGGGTTATCATCCGACAGCTCTCCCTGTTCCTCTCTGACACCGCTCGAGCCTGGCTCGAGGATCTCCCGCCTCAGCAGATCCACGACTAGGACGATCTGGTGAGGGTGTTCGAGGGCAACTTCAAGGGGACCTACATGCGCCCCGGCAACTCGTGGGATCTCCGGAGTTGCAAGCAGAAACTGGGTGAATCCCTCCGGGATTACATCCGGCGCTTCTCCAGGCAACGTACCGAGCTCCCCAACGTCACCGACTCCGACGTAATTATGGCCTTCCTCTCCGGCACCACCTGCAAGGAGTTGGTCCGAGAGTTGGGCCGTCACACCCCACTCACTGCCAATGGATTGATGGACATCGTCACCAACTTTGCCGCCGGCGAGGAGGCAGTTGGTGCCATCTTCGGCGGTGAGCAGGACAAAGGGAAGCAGAAGGTCGACGACCCCGCGGGCTCTAGCCGGGGCTCCAAGAGAAACAACCGGAAGAAGAAAAAGGGCCAGCAGGGCAAGCTCGAGGCCCCGACCGACGAGCTTGTCGCTGCTACCGAGCGCAAGAAGCCTCGAGGCCCCCCCGGCGGGGGCATCTTCGACAAAATGCTCAAAGAACCGTGTCCCTACCACAAGGGACCCACTAACCATAACCTCGAAGACTGTCACATGCTTCGCAGGTACTTTGAGGGTGCCGGCATCAAGAAGGATGAGAAGGAGGACCCTAAGAGTGACGACAAGGATGGGGATTCCCCGAGATCCACGACTGCTTCATGATCTACGGAGGACCCTCGACCCGCCTCTCAGCGCGCCAGCACAAGCGAGAACGGCGTGAGGTTTTCTCCGTACAAACGGCGGTCCCCCGCCTCCTTGATTGGTCTGCGGTGGCCATCACTTTCGACCGTGATGATCACCCAGACTACGTCCCCAATCCAGGAGTCTATCCGCTCGTTGTTGATCCCATCATCGCCAACGCGCACCTCACCAAGGTGCTCATGGACGGCGGAAGCAGCCTCAACATCATCCACTCCCAGACCCTCGACCTTCTGGGGGTCGAGAGAGCGCGCCTCCAACCGGAGTCGTGCCAGGGAAACGGGCGGAACCCCTCGGATGGGTCGATCTGCCTGTTTGTTTTGTCACACCGGCCAACTTCAGAAAGGAGACTCTCACTTTCGAAGTGGTCGGATTCCGTGGAACATACCACGCTATCCTCGGGCGCCCATGCTATGCCAGGTTCATGGCAGTCCCGAACTACACCTACCTCAAGCTCAAGATGCCAGGCCCAAACGGTGTCATCACTGAAGGGCCCTCGTATGAACATGCCTACGAGTGCGACGTCGAGTGCGTCGAGCACGGCGAGGCTGTTTTGGAGTCGGCGACCTTGGCTGCAGACCTCGACGGCCTCGCCAATGCGATTCCCGATCCAAAGCGCCATGCCGGCAGCTTCGAGCCCGCGGAAGACGTCAAACTCGTACCCCTCGACCCCGCTGATCCCAAGGGAAAGGCGCTGAACGTCAGCGCCACCCTCGATCCTAAATAGGAAGCAGTGCTCGTCGACTTTCTCTGCGCAAACGTCGACATCTTTGCGTGGAGTCCCTCGGATATGCTGGGCATACCCAGGGAAGTCGCCGAGCACGCCTTAGAGATCCGGGCCGGATCCAAACCGGTGAAGCAACGCTTGCACCGCTTCGACGAGGAGAAGCGCAAGGTCATCGGTGAGGAGATACACAAGCCGCCCCCGTGGGAAGGACCGTACATCGTCGCGGAAGTGCTAAAGCCGGACACCTACAAGCTATCCAACGAGAAGGGCGAAATCTTCACCAACGCTTGGAACATTGAACAGCTACGTCGCTTTTTCCCTTAAGCAGCCTCGAGGCTCCGTAATTTCTTTTTCGTCAATAAAGAATATAGCGATGTTCAAACTTTCGTTTTACAAACAATGAGGAAGGATCGACTCTGCTCCCCCAGAATCGAACCTCCCTCGGGGGCTACAAGGGGGAACCCCCTGTCCCCGAAAAAATTCATATTCTTTTTCAAAAAACCGAACTGTCACCTAAGTCGACAACGCCGCAGAAGTACCCTAAGGCTCAAAGGGCCGTTGAGCCGTGAGATCACTTACGCCTCCGAGGCTACGGTACCTCCACTCACCCCTCACGCCTAGGGGTGTGACCGCGCGCTAAGTAGACCTAGTAACGGTTCGTAACTTTAAAAAAGAATACATCCCCGGTCGCTTCGAATCAAGTTCTTACACGATCCGCAAGGCTGCAAGAGCACCCTGAAGCTCGAGGGCAGTCGAGCCGCGAGATCACTTACGCCTCCGAGGCTACGGTACCTCCACTCGCTCCCTTACGCCAAAGGGCGCGACCGCGTGCTAAGTAAATCATGCAAGAACGTGATTCAGGCGATAAAGGGAAGAAAAAACTCGAAACAAAACTCAATGATCGGTACAAGTTTACGTTTCGAGTGTTTCAAGGCCTCCGAGGCCGCCACGACCAAAGTTTTAAACACTAACTTATTACATGGGCCTCTGCGCCCAGATTTGGCTCACAGGCCCTCATCGTCAGCAGATGGAAGGCTCAACCCCGCCAGCCAACCCCGGGCCCGACTCTTATACCTCGATGGAAGTCCAACGGGCGAGTGAAAAGGTAGGAGCAGTTTTTGCATTCAATAACCTTACCTAACCGCTCCCTCGAAACTCGCAGATATGGGCACGTGGCCGTCCCCTACGTCGTAACCGTACGCCACGTCGCCCACTACCGCGCTGATCTCGCCTCCCCCTAAAAAGACGCGCCCGGCTAACGGGTGGGGGAGGGATCCGCGGACGGATATTCCTAGATATTTGGGAACGGGCTCCGAGCCCGATATAAGTCTCGAGGGAGCGGAAGCTGGCCCTCGACCAGGGTTCGACAGCTGCCCTCGAGCGACAGAGTTAGGGACGACCAAGGGTGCGCCCATACATGGCCAGGGCTCGAGCCACGCTCTCGAGGCACCCCAGGACGTATTCGAGGCTAAAAGAGAAGGTCGACGTAGGAATCCCCTCGGAGGGAGGCATCGAGCCCTCGAATCCTATCGAAAGGAATCGAGATCCACACGACTACTCTTTGGCATTCTTGAGAGCGCCTCCGGGCCACTAGCTGACTCCTAACGAATGGAGCACGGGCTCACACTCGAATTCCCCCGCTAGCAGCTCACCGGAGATCATCGGAACTCGCCCAAACGAGGGTAGTACGACGTTCCCCACCCCTCCTCCTTTTCTCTAAAGGGAGCGTGAGGGTCGAACGACAAAAGACGGCTAAGACCCTGATCGGCCTCGTGCGTGCGAGGCTCGGGGGCTTGACCGCAGAAAGCTAAACCTTGAGGGATCGAAAACTAGCCCTCGACCAGGGTTCGACAGCTGCCCTCGAGTAACAGAGTTAGGGACGACTAGAGATGCACCCATACATGGCCAGGGCTCGAGCCACGCTCTCGAGGCACCCCAAGACGTATTCGAGGCTGTAGAAAGAGGTCGAAGTAGGAATCCCCTCGGGGGAGGCACCGAGCCCTCGGATCCTGTCGCAGGGAACCGACATCCACACGACCACTCCTTGGCATTTTTGAGAGCGCCTCCGGGCCACAAGCCGACCCCTAACGACTGGGGCACGGGCTCTCACTCGAATTCCCCCGCTAGTAGCTCGCCGGAGATCGTCGGAACTCGCCCAAACAGGGGTAGTACGGCGTTCCCCACCCCTCCTCCTCCTTCCTGAAGGAGGAGCGTGAGGGTCGCACGACAAAAGACGGCCAGGACTCTGATCGACCTCGTGCACGCGAGGCTCGGGGGCTTGACCGCAACAAATCATTCTCCGATAAAACGAATAAAAGACCTCGGAGGAGTCTTCAACACTCCACCGAGGCCTCGGGGGCTACACCCGGCGGGTGCGCTCGCGCGCCCCCACCGGAGAAGTCAACGACGCTACGACTCCAGTTCTTCAGCAAAAAAGCCTCTAGGAGAGTGATCGCACACTCACCCAAAGGCTCGGGGGCTACTGTCGGTACCAACAGTATGGGAGTACCCACATCCATCGCTAATAAAAAAACTAAAACGACTGAAACCGCAATAAAAGGCAGCCCGCCTCGACCGCGTATCCGGTCCGTCTCGTACAAGGCCCGCTCGACGGAGAGCCTCGACCACGCTCCGTCTCCGACTCGTACGAGGCGCCCTCGACGGGAGCGTCTCGACCGCGCCCCGCCCCGTACAGCAAAGTACCTCGACCACGCTCCGACCCGCGCGAGGCTCATCCGCCCCCTGAGAAAAACTCCGACTCGCGTGAGCCCGGGTCGAGCGTCTCGACCCCCTCTCTTTACCTACCCCAGGACAAAAGCCGTAGCATTTAATGCGATTACCTGCTACCACCTACCGGCATGGCTGCGATCAGGGGCGACGTGGGAACAGTGCCAGTGTCAGTCCTCACTGTTTTACCGCCCATCCCGTGATGGGAGGTGAAAACCGTCACTGTGCCCACCTTACCGTGCACTGTACGTCACTAGTTACCCTCGAGGGAGGACACGACAAAGCCCGTACACCGCAATCCCGGGGATTCGGACTTATCCATTCGGCCTCGACCCGGCCTCGACGCCCAGCGCGGTTCGACAGGGAAGAAAAGCAGGCATGGCACGGTGCTCCGGGTCATTTCATCGACTCATCCTCTACGTCACCATGGTGTCCAGGGATGGCCGGCCATTCCCAGGGCACGTCGCTACAGTCGCCTCAACAGGGATCGACAAAATATCATCTCAAGACTCCCGGCGTCCTGGTCTCCTCTTGCCCTATAAAAAGGCAGGCCAGGGCTCTACAACGGGGAGGGGAGGGACGAACCAACACAACTCAGAGATCAACATCTCCAGCAATCACCCGTGTACTCTTTTTTTCCTCTCTTTGAGACTTGGGCTCGACGCCCTCTCTCGCAAGCTTGTAACCCCTACACGAGCACCTCGGTGCAAGGAAATACAAACCTCTCCCTCCCCGCTGGACGTAGGGCCTTCTTTTGCCCGAACCAGGATAAACCCCCGTGTGTTCTCCTTGCATCACCATCCAGGAAAGGGACACGCAGCATTTACTCGTTGGTTTAGGGCCCCTTCGGGACCGAACACCGACAATGAGCTAATTGTTAGCTAGCTAATTTAGTTTAAATTAGCTCTAGTCCATCTAAATAGGAGGGCTAATAGATGGATTAATTTTATAGCAAGTCTTTAACTAGATGGATTAATTTTATGAGCTTATTGTTAGCTAGCTGATTTTATCTTAAATTAGCTCTAGTGCATCTAAACAGGAGGGCTAATAGATGGATTAATTTTGTAGCTAAGTCTGTAACTAGTTGTTAGCCACCTAGCTAGCCAACCACTTCTAATTTGAGTTAACTTTTTAGTCCAACTAGTAACCAGTCATGTGTATCCAAATACACCCTTAGGTCCCATTTGAATCCATAGAGCTAATATTTAGTTGTTAATAGTTAGCTCCTTAGATTTAAATGGGTCTAGCTTATATTTCAGCTAATTCTTAGCTGAATATCCAGCTAAGGCCCTGTTTGGACCGTAGGACTACTTCACTAATTTTTAGTTCATAAAAATCAAAATGGGCAGAGTACTGTTAGCTCACAAGTCATGAATGAATTGTTAGTCCTAGCTCATCCGAACATACTCTAACAACTATTTGCTAATGGTAACTAATATTAGTTATGGACTATTTTCTAGCTAGCTATTAGCAGGTAATGGATCTAAACAGGGCCTTAGGCTACGATTGGATCCCTGTTTGGATCTATGGAGCTAGTAGCTACTGATAAATATATGGATCCAAACTGGTGTAGCTAATTGCTAACTAATATCTAACAGGCTAAATCAGCTAATAATAGTTAGGCCCTGTTTGATCCCTTGACTAACAACTAGTTGGCTAAACTTTAGCCCTTAGGATCCACACAGGAGAGCTAATGGGTAGGCTAAAGTTTATCCTAGGCTCCAACTAGTTGTTAGTTCACTTGTCCATAAAACCCAACTATCAGGGCTACCAAATAGTTTGTCTATAGAACCTAACGATTAGTTTAGGATCCAAACAGGTATGGACTAACAACTAGCTAGTTGGCTAATTTTTAGCTGGCTATTTTTTTAGACATGGCTAACAACTAGTCTCTTAGTCCATTCAAATAGGGCCTTAATTAGCTAATATTAAATAGGATGTATTAACTAGTTAACTATTACTAGTAGCTAATGGATCTAAATAGAACTTTAGATTTACATATTTTTTTAGACGAAGGGAGTACCTACAGCCAGCCGTCAAGTGTATATTTTGCTCCGTGAAAATGCTGTGCTGAGTGCGTCTGATCATCCAGACGCTCCTGTTCGCGGGCCGAGAAACCAACCCGACGGCCCAACAGTCGAATCCTCTCCAACACTTGGACGCTTTCGTTCTCCAGAAGGCTTCCAACACTCGGACGCTTCCGTTTTGCGGCGCCGTGACCACACTCCACCGGGCCGCTCGGCGTTCTCCATGAAACCTGAGTACCCACCGGCGGGCATCTCCACCGTGCCCGAGCACGGCCGCCCACCTTCATCTCTGTCGCGCCTCTCATCTGCCACGGCCTTCTCCAACGCGCGGACGGCCTTCTTCACCGGAGCAGTGACAAGCTCGCGCTAGATTCGTTGCGGCCTTCTCCACCGGAGCGGCGAGTTGTGCATAGGTGAACTTCACACGTCGATGAGCCTCCATTCCCAAGCAGCAAGGAGATGTTGTGCCGAAAGCGCATGTTGCAAACATATGTTTCTGATATTTCAGAGGTATGTTGGAAGCGTTTTGTACCGGTGTTGCAAAAGTAGATCTGAATGTTACACATGTTGCAGTGGCTATGCACGTATGTTTCAAGATGTTTCATCTGTATCAGACGTATGGTGCAAGTGTTTTCATCTGGATGTTGCAAAAATAGATTTGGATGTTGCATATATATATATGCATGTGCATGCGTATGTCTCAAGTGTTTCAGGTGTTTTATATGCCTGTTGCAAGTGTTTCATCTAGATGTTGCAATGTTTTTCAAGTGTTTTTCAGGTGTTTTTGCAAGTGCTTCAGGTGCATGTTTCAAGTGTTTCATGTGTCTTTTTTTATGTTACAACTGTTGCATATGGATGTTTTAAAAGTAGATCGCGTGTTGCACATGAGATGCGCGTGAGAAGTGGCTGGCGGCATAGACGACGTGTGGGACGGCGCGGGCCTGCTGCTGGGGCGCTCGCTCGTAAGCCCGACGCGCTGGGCGCTCACGCGCTCGCTAAGCAGATACCATTTGATGCTAGCGTCCCGGACAGGATGCTCGGGCGCTAGCAAGTCAGATATCTTTGTCGTCACAGCGTCGATTAATCTGTCTGGGAAAAAGAGACACACATCACACGTATCTTTATTTTCCGGTTTCCCTCGCGACTGCCCACATTTTTTGGAATACAATACAATGCAAATGGAGAAGGCAAAACTTTCAGAAAAAGATCGATATATCCTCCGTCTTGACCACTGAGTCGAGGTGACGCAAGCTAATTGAAGAAACGTGATCAAAATACGGACTCGGACGCCGACTGCCAAAGACTTCCAAACTGCGACCAGGGACGGAACTCGGAAACTCCTGCGTTGTCTGTTCTTCCAGAGACGTGCACCATGTCTGCACGACTCTGATGAAGAGCCCAAATGTTCAGGCAGCCTGGTTTTGTTCAGACATCCACCATTATTATTATTTTTTCGAAATCGCCATCGTGACAATCATATTGAAATGATCGTTTAATCGGCATGGTTCACACACACACAGTCCATACTACAACTCCTTGGGAGTGCCTTCTTTGAATGAACATCCTATGACGATGGTCTGGTCTGATGGAGCTGCGCTGGGCGGCTGGGCCGGACCAGATTGTCGACTTGTGGAGCACGTGGCCCTATCCGCTGTGGTCAGTGGTCACCGGAACAAAACTATTATGCAGCCTTGAGGCCAGTCCAAGGAAAACAAAATAAAGCATCAGGAGATGATAAAAAGGATGAGACGAATGAGATCTCAGGTTTGGACTGCGTTCAACCGGGGCCGCTTTCCCGTCAGAATTGACCGGCCGAGAGCCGTACGTCTCTCTTGCTTTTGCAGGCGTGCATGCATTTATTTAAGATTTTCAGGTTCACAACCATTTAATTACGTTACATTACAATTGGATCTTAAACGTATGGGCGTGACAGCAATCGAACCTCGTATGTCCATAACGATTCGCGCGTACTGATTTGAACGATTTCATTATAAGCGTTTACGGCAATAGTGAACGACGAACAAAGTAGCAGTCAGAAATCATCAGGGAAAAAAAAAAGAAACGCCAATCAGGAAAAAAATTTAAAAAAGTTGTGCTTAGATCGCCGTCACCGTCAGGAAGTGGGAATGCGATTCGGTGGAAATAATAGGCAGAGCACAAAAGAGGAAAGCATGTCTGCCCCTCATGCCGCGATGCTGTCCAATCGTTCGGCGCACGAAGATGCCGTGAAGCCGGACGGACTCTCCGTCCGAGCCCGGACATGCCAAGGGCCAAGGGGAGTGGGGTGGCCTTCAAAAATGGTGGCTTTTTATTCCGCCTCCCAGCATCACCAGGAGGGCGAAATTGACCGCTGCAGACGACTACCCACGAGCACGTACTACCTGCCACCCGGATCGAAAAGGCGGAGAGGTAGACGACAGCGAAATCTATGCATGCACCACCGTCCAAGGCTCAAGTCGTCTTGGAAGGCATTGCTGTGCACGAGAGGCCTAGACCTTGAATAGTTGCACGGATGAAAAAGGGAAGCTTCTCCGCTGTGCTGTGCCGAGGCCTGCAGGTCAGGAGAGAAGCAGTTCCACTTTGCCTCTTCAGGCTCGTGATGAAGAAAAAAGAGAGCAGATGCTGGAGTGAGTCGGGTGGCTCCAGCTCGCGGCCACCTCCCTTTCAGTGCAGGCTTTCGATCTCACGGCTCAGAGAGCGGCTCACGGCAAACGGCAGAACGGCACGGCCTCACCTGGGTGAGGTCCGACCTGTAAATTCCATGCATCGTGTGCGCATGCAATTATTGGCCACAAAAAGAGAGAGAGAGAGAGGCACGAAATTGGAACGAGTGGCTGGGAGAAACAGTTGACCTTCCGCGTATATAAACGTTTCTGTTTTTAATTTAATCACCTGTTTTATGACCTGAACAAGAACAGTGACGGTGCGTACCTTCTTTTTTTATACGAATGGAACTGTCTTATAAGAGTTTAAAACTGTACATAATTCCTGGAACGGTGACAGCTCCACTGCTTGTGTTTTTTTGGGCTGGGTTTTTTTTAAGGCGAGCAATGATTGTGCTAAACAAACCAGAATTTGGGAGGCAGGTGATGCTTTGCTGCGGCTTGTATCGTGCCATTAGTATAGAGTAATCAGGCTATCCGTACTCATGGACCTCTATATTCATCCTCTATACGTCTTAGTCAGCAAGATTCTCTCCTATATACTCAATTCTCCCGCACTCATCCATCCTCTATATCATCATCTATCCACTCTATCCACTATGGGACCCACTTGTCACATTATCTAAATATATTCATGTGTGATCTAGTTTTAAAGGATTTATTGAGACGAATTTAATGGTGCAATCGAAATTTAATTTGGATTTTTGGTTTGTGAGTTATAGCATTTTTTCCTTTATTTAGCTAGTGGGGCCCGTCACTGCCCACTATAGAGTAAGCATTGTACTACTCTAAATATAGAGTGAGAGAAATGATAGAGTATCGTTTTAGAGTACCCAGTGCAGCAATTTTTACTCTATATTCATACTCTAAAGCTTTAGAGTATCCTTTACAGTATCCCACTGCAGGTAGTCTCAGTAGCAGAGGTGATAGGGTCAACCTTGACCCTGGGGACTAATTTGTTTTTTTGGCTTTCTCCTTCAATTCTGGAAATTCAGCCTCACACCATCAAATAAATATCAAAGGTGATGCCCCTCTATTCCAAAATGTATAGGCTTACTACCTCTATTATGTGTTAGGCCAGTCTCAGTGAAGTCTCGTTTGTATTAAATAGGTTGTCACATAGGCAGTTTTGATGACATGACAGTGTATTTAAGAAGAGAGAGAAGAAATGAGTTTCATCTGGATAAAACTCTCTTAACACGATTACCAACTCTCTTTGAGTCTTGAATTTAAATGCTATGAAACCATGGAGTGAAACTCTCTATTGAGAATGGGTGTTTCATACAAGTTTTATTTCATTTCATATGATATGACAGTCTTGAAAACAACGTTATAAAACTCTCCACTGAGACTGACCTTAGTTTCTTTCGGTTGGTGCGGTGGTTACCTAAGCTTTGCTATTTCTAAGGTGGTTTTTGGTAGTTGTCTTCAGATTGTTTCATTTTACCTTTTTTAGACGCCGACACTCACATATATGAGCGCTCACTCACCCCTATGAACGCACGCACGCACACTCTACCCTTATGAGCACCTTCGAAGAATTGAGTTGGAGTTGGACTGGCAAATCTCAATATTGACGAAGTCACCACAAGTGCCTCGCTGTCGACGGACACGTCGCCTACCACTGAAAAAAAAAGCGTCGTTAAATCCTGGAATAAATCCAGAATGTTAAGTCAGGGACTTCAACCCGGGTAGGCAGGTTCCACCACAGGAAACATAACCAGCTGAGCTGCGCTCAGTTCGCTTCATTTTACTATTTAGTCCGGACGTATTTTTCTTTTTAATATAATTGGCGACTCTCATGCTTATTTCTTTTCAATAAAAATAATTCTTTATCCAAATCAAATTTCTCTATTTGACTGAGTTTACAATGCCAATACAAAAAAAACATTACCATTGAAGCAAATGTTTCTTTGATGAATTTAATAAAACCAAGTTGATGTTACATATGTTGATGCATTTTTCTTTAGCATGTTGTGTACTTCGAATGTACAGTGGTATGTTCGACCAATGGGCTAATTAATGGGGTACAAAGTACAAACATTGTTTATCGATAGTGGCAGCAGCATTTTGCTGTGCACTTTGGTTGACATAGAATGAGGTTGTTGTTTTTTTTACAATGAGTACCCCCTCCGTCCAGAAAAGAATACAATTATAAAAACATGTCAGTCAAACTAGCCCAACTTTAACCAAATTTATAAAAAAATAGTTTTATCATTTATGTCTTGAAATGAATTTATTATCAAAATATTCTATAACTAATCTAATGTCATGAATGTCTGTATATTTTTATATAACTTTAGTCAAAGTTAAAACTATTTGACTTCTCAAAATGTGAGAATTGCATTCTTTTGTGGACGAAGGGAGTCCAAACCAAGGATCTTTTTGTATGTCTTATTCAGGGAGATGTGATAACCGGAAGAAGTTGATTGTTCAAGCATGGTGCACATCAAAATTGGTGGGAATGTGGTTTTTGCTTTTCATGATGGACGTTTATTTTTGAAAATGGATTTTTAATGTGAAACCCTTGGGTAAACAGTGGTTGTGTTTGGATGGTGCGTACCACTTGGGATATTTTTTTATTGGAACGACTAGCGCCTGGACGTCATCCCGTGCGAGGCCCGCGTCCGGGCGCCACTCCCCACGCACCGCGCCTGCTTCGTTCCGCACGCCCCACTGTAAGGTCCAAATAGGCTAGAGGGGGGGTGAATAGCCTAATTAAAAACTTCTACAATAACTACTTAACCACAAGTTAGTACAAAAGGTGGCGGAGCAAAATGCACTAGCTCTAACTAATTAAGCAAGCCACCTACACAAGTCTAGTACAAGGCTATCCACTAAACACAACAACAACTACAAGCTAGATATAAGAAGTAATACGAGAGAAGAGCTTCGAGTGATTATACCGTCGTGTAGAGATGAGAAGTACCAATCAATCAATCATACAAGAGAAATCCTCGGGAAGAGAAAGACACAAGAATTTATCCCGAGGTTCACTTGCTTCCCGGCAAGCTACTCCCCGTTGTGGCGATACACCCACTTGTCGGTTCGCGAGCTAATCGACTATCAAGAGTCGAGCCCTCGGCGGGCGCCGCACAACCGCACACAAGATGGGGATCCTCCAAGCCACGAGCTTCACTAGAGTATCCAATTCGCGAACTCCCGCGGGGAAGGATCAAGAACCCCTTACAACACTTGGTGAAGGCTCCAACAATCTCCAATTGCGAGCTCAATCACCTCCGCTGCTCCAAGCCGTCTACCGTGTCGGGAAACACGGAAGAGTAACGAGAAATCCGCAGCAACTCGAAGATCAAGTGCCTCTAGAATGCAACTCTCAAGCAATGCACTTGAATCTCACTCAATCTCACTCAAGATGTGCAATCAATCAAAGAGATGAGTGGAGGGGTTGTTCTCTAGCTCAAAGGATGTCTCTATATCTCAAAATGTGCAAGAGTTACCCTCAAACCCCGGACATCCTCTATTTATAACGAAGGGGTACGCAGCTAGCCGTTACCGGACGACTCAGCTCAAATCGCACTGACCGGACGCTCCGGTCAGGGTGACCGGACGCGTCCGGTCACTACACGACAGACGAAAATCGCGCGAGTCAGAACTAGCCGTTGTGCTGACCGGACGCGCTCCTTCGATCGACCGGACGCGACAGTGCCAGCGTCCGGTCGCGTTCCAGTAAGCACCCGACGCGACCGGACGCGTCCGGTCGCACATGACCGGACGCGCCAGCCGCGTCCGATCGCGCTTCGCTGCGCTCGGCTTCTCTGGACACTTGACCGGACGCGCCGGTCCCGTGAGGCACCGGACGCGTCGGTCGCGCGCTTTACTGTTACGCTCAGTTGAACTGACCGGACGCGCTGGTCAGGCCAGACCCGCGTCCGGTGACAAACCCTAGCACCGCGCCGCGTTGAACTGACCGGACGCGCTGGTCAAGCCAGACCCGCGTCCGGTGCAGCGTCCGGTGCTGCGTCCGGTGCACGCAGTGACCTCCGTTCGCCTCCGTTTCTTTTCCGACTTTCGGCGCAATAGAAAATAGGCATTTCACTTCCCGAAAATGCGCCGAATCCCGCCTCGCAAGCTCGGCGGGAGGGAGAGAGGAACCCAAACCCCTCTCTACCGCTTAAACTCCACCGCCTTCGCAAAAGTGCTAACACCACCAAGTGTACACCACCATGTGCATATGTGTTAGCATTTCACAAACATTTTCCAAGGCGTTATGTTAGCTCTCAACTAGATCCTAATGCATATGCTCAAGACATTGATCTAGTGGCACTTGATTTTCGAGCTAACCGTGATTGCCCCTCTTGATAGTCGGCTATGTATCCTAAACCCGGTCAATCACTTCTCTACTCAACTTAGACCGGCAAAAGGAAAACCCTATGGTTATACCTTTGCCTTGCGCTCTTAGATCCTTCGTTCCATGTCCATCTCCTCATGCTTGATCATCATGATCATCATTTCATGTTCATCTCCACCATGATCAACATTTCATGTCCATGCACCATTTCTTTGTGATCTTGTGGCCACCACTCCTTGCCACGTACACCTTCATCACATGTGTTGCTTATGCCTAACTCAAAACACTTAAGACATGGCATTAGCAACTTGGTGTCATTAATTACCAAAACCAAACTTGGGCTTTCAATCTCCCCCTTTTTGGTAATTGATGACAACCATCACAAAGATATGAAATGAAATCAATTTTCAATTTCGATAGTATTAGCTCCCCCCTACATATGTGCTTTCATGAGTTTGGTTCAATTGTGCACATATGTATGGATTAGAATTTTGGGAGAGTTACTACTATCAAATTGATGCTAAGGTATATAGAATGGACCTTTGAAGCGTGATACCAATCGGAGTTGCCTTTATATACCATCCTTAGCATCGATGTAGCTAGACACCACTTGTAATACATCACTTGTAAAGATCACAAACACTAAAGTACCTCGTGAGATCAACATTATAGGCAAAGGTGTCTAGATACCACTTGTAAAGTTACTCTTAACAAATCATCATTCAAGTTCTATTTCTAGCAATCACCATTCAACCATGAATATGAATTCAAGCTTTGCAATGCAACAATTCATCATGTTAATGCACATACAAATGCAACAAAAAAATTCATGAGCTTGCTCCCCCTACTTGTGTGCTCAAATTTTAATTTCTCTCCCCTTACTATATTTTTCTCCCCCTTTGCAACTTAACTTTTTATCTTTTGTGACTTTTCTATCTTTGTGACTTTTCTCTCCCCCTTTGTCAACAATCACCAAAAAGGTGCCAATTTTAGTGAGAGTTAAGTCAATCAATATGAGGGAGACCTAATTATGGTTCAATCTAGATTACTTGCCTAGAATATGTAATTCGGTTTGATCCAAGGACAAGCTTCTTCACACCTCATAAAGTATAAGGGTTATCTTGACCATGTTGAATTACACATCATGAGCTCATTTTCTAGATTCAACACTAGGTTTGCAAGCCCACAAACATGTCATATGCTACCACTAGATCAATCAAACATAGAAACAATAGTGGTACCATATATACATTAAAATCATTTGATTTTCATGAATGAGCCTATTTGACATGCAAATATGTCTATATGTTCTAAACATGTCCTTAGCAAAGTATGGATGATATGTCAAACAACTTTACCTTGCTATGTCGGAGGAGAGGCATGTCATATAAGAATGTGGGGGTGCACTCATTTCAAGTTGGAGAAGTCAAGTATGTTCAATTCATTCTTCAATTTGTAAAATCTCTTCTCATCAAGTGGCTTTGTAAAGATATCGGCTAGTTGATCTTTGGTGCCAATGCTCTCAATGCTAATATCACCCTTTAGTTGATGGTCTCTTATGAAATGATGCCTTATGTCAATGTGCTTATTTCTTGAATGTTGAACCGGATTTTGTGTCATCTTGATAGCACTTTCATTGTCACAAAACAATGGCACATTCTTGAACTTAATTCCAAAATCATTCAAGGTGGCCTTCATCCAAAGCAATTGTGCACAACAACTACCGGCACTAATGTATTCGGCCTCGGCGGTAGATAGTGCAACACTATTTTGTTTCTTTGATGACCATGAAACAAGAGACCTTCCAAGCAATTGACAAGTGCCACTTGTGCTCATTCTATCAATCTTGCATCCACCATAGTCGGAGTCCGAATATCCAATCAACTCAAAGTTAGACCCCTTTGGAAACCATAAACCAACATCATGAGTGCCCTTAAGATATCTCAATATCCTCTTGGTTGCTTTCAAGTGACTTTCTCTAGGTGAAGCTTGATATCTTGCACACTTGCACACACTAAACATTACATCCGGCCTAGAAGCGGTGACATAGAGCAAACTTCCAATCATAGACCGATATTGCTTTTGATCTACCATGTTACCACTAGCATCAATACCCAATTGATCATTTGTGCCCATTGGTGTACTCATTGGCTTAGCATCTTGTAATCCAAACTTCTTGATCATGTCCTTGATGTACTTGCCTTGACTTACAAAGGTGCCATTCTTCATTTGCTTAATTTGAAGTCCAAGGAAGTAACTAAGCTCTCCAATCATAGACATCTCAAACTCATTAGCCATCATATTTCCAAACTCTTCACAAAAGTCTTGATTGGTTGATCCAAAGATAATGTCATCCACATAGATTTGCAACACAAACAAGTCATTTCCAAGCTTCTTGGTGAAGAGAGTGGTGTCAACCTTTCCCATCTTGAACCCTTTAGAGAGAAGAAAGTCCCTCAATCTCTCATACCATACTCTAGGTGCTTGTTTCAAACCATACAATGCCTTCTTGAGCTTGTAAACATGGTTGGGCTTCTTGTCATCTTCAAAACCGGGAGGTTGCTCAACATAAACTTCTTCATTGATATAGCCATTGAGAAATGCACTCTTGACATCCATTTGATAGAGCTTGATGTTGTGTGCACAAGCATATGCTAATAAGATTCTAATTGCCTCCAATCTTGCAACCGGTGCATATGTCTCTCCAAAGTCAAGACCTTCAACTTGAGTGTATCCTTGTGCTACTAATCTTGCTTTGTTCCTCACAACCATGCCATCTTGATCTTGCTTGTTTCTAAAGACCCACTTAGTACCAATCACATTGTAGTTCTTTGGCCTTTCCATAAGTTCCCAAACTTGATTTCTAGTGAAGTTGTTTAGCTCTTCATGCATGGCATTTACCCAATCGGAATCTTTCAATGCATCTTCTATTTTCTTAGGTTCTTCAAGTGACACAAATGAGTAGTGCTCACAAAAAGATGCTAGCCTTGATCTAGTTTGAACACCACTTTGAATTCCACCAATGATTTGGTCCAATGGATGATCTCTTGCAATGCTAGTAGGTTGGAGTATTGGGAGTTGATTGCTTCCACTAGCTTGACCTTGATCTTGCACTTCATCATGAGAACCACTTGAGCTTGCTTGATTTGTATCAATTTGCACACTTTGATTGATCACATGAGTATCATCATCATCATCAACTTGCCTCGGCCTTATGTCACCAATGTCCATGTTCTTCATTGCATTTGACAATTGATCTCCTCTCACATCATCAAGGTTTTGAACTTCATTTTGAGATCCTTGGGTTTCATCAAATTCAACATCATGAACTTCTTCCAAGGTGCCATTTGTGAGATTCCAAACTCTATATGCTTTGCTTGTGGTAGAATAACCAAGTAAGAACCCTTCATCACATTTCTTTTCAAATTTGCTCAATCTAGTGCCTTTCTTGAGAATATAGCATTTGCAACCAAACACTCTAAAGTATGCAATGTTGGGCTTTCTTCCATTCAATAGCTCATATGGTGTCTTTCCAAGCTTCCCATGGCAATAGAGACAGTTGCTACAATAGCAAGCCGTGTTGATGGCTTCACTCCAAAATGAATGACTCACATTGTATTCACTAAGCATTGATCTAGCCATATCAATCAAAGTTCTATTCTTCCTTTCAACTACACCATTAGATTGAGGAGTGTAGGTTGGTGAGAATTGATGTCCAATACCAAGATCATCACATAAATCCTCAATTCTTGTGTTCTTGAACTCACTACCATTGTCACTTCTAATCTTCTTGATGGTAGTCTCAAACTCATTTTGCACTCTTTTGACAAAAGACTTGAATAGATCATGTACATCACTCTTGTCATAGAGAAAGAACACCCAAGTGTATCTAGTGTAGTCATCCACTATCATAAAGCCATACTTGTTGCCACCAATGCTAGTATATGTTGTTGGCCCAAACAAGTCCATGTGCAATAGCTCAAATGCCTTTGATGTGCTCATTTCACTCTTGCTAGGATGTGTATTTCCAACTTGTTTGCCGGCTTGACAAGCACTACATGGTTTATCCTTTTCAAAAGTCACATCTTTCAAGCCTCTAACTAAGTCATGCCTCAAAAGTTTGTTCAATTGTTTCATTCCAACATGACCAAGCCTTCTATGCCATAACCAACCCATACTAGATTTGCTAAGCAAGCATGATGTCAATTGTGTCTCACTATCATTGAAGTCAACCAAGTATAAGCTACCATGTCTAAATCCTTTGAATATCAAATTTGATCCATCAACACTTATGACTTCAACATCATCACTACCAAATATGCACTTGAAGCCAAGATCACAAAGTTGCGCCACCGACAAAAGATTGAAATCCAAGCTCTCAACTAGCAACACATTAGATATGCTCATGTCATTTGAGATAGCAATTTTACCAAGCCCCTTGACCTTGCCTTTCTTGTTGTTGCCGAAAGTGATAGCATCAAAACCACCATTTTGACTTGTATCAATTGATTTGAACATACAAGAATCCCCGGTCATATGTTGAGTGCACCCACTATCAAGCACCCAATGCCTTCCTCCGGCTTTGTAATTGACCTACAAGACAAGATCAATTCTTTTTAGGTACCCAAACTTGTTTGGGTCCTCCAAGGTTAGTGACCAAGCTCTTTGGTACCCAAATGGCTTTCTTCTTTGAGCCCATCCATGGTGCACCAATGAACTTAGCATGAACACCATTTGTACCCTTGGTAAGTATATAGAAAGAATCAAACTTAATTGAGGATACATTAGCATTGGATTTCTTGTTCATGCAATGTCGCTCTTTGTGACCAACTTGCTTGCAACTTTTGCAATAGCTACCATTGTTCTTCACAAAACGAGTCTTGTGAGGAGCAAAAGCGGCCTTGCCTTTCTTGGGGTTATAGCCCAATCCCTCTTTGTAGAGAGAAGCTCTTTGGCTACCCAAGCACATAAGCAAGCGGTCCTCACCACCGTAAGCCTTAGCTAAGGTGTGATTGAGCTCTTTTACCTCCTTCTTGAGATTTTCATTCTCAACTATAAGTGTGGAGTCACAAGTGAAACCATCACTACTAGATGAGGATGATGTAGATGAGCTACATGAAGGGTTAGTGGGAGCAACGATGATAGGCTTATGATAAGATTCATCAATTATATCACAAGATATGCCTATGTTGCAAGTTTTAGCTTTCTCAACATTAGTTGGCATGTTTTCACATTTTTCAACTAGAGAGGAATGAGCTTCTTCAAGCTTAGTGTGAGACTTTTGAAGCTTCTTATGGTCTACCTTTAGACTCTCATAAGATGCCCTAAGCTCATCAAGTTCTTGCATAAGGTTTTTCTTTTCCTTAAGCAAGCTCTTGCACTCCTTTCTAGATTGTTTATAATGTTGAGTGCAATCTTCTAGCATAGTGATTAGTTCATCTTTAGTGAATTCTTCTTCATCACTATCACTATCACTAGCATTATCATGATCACTCTCATCATCGGATAATACCTTAGAGGCCTTAGCCATGAAGCATGATGGAGTGTCGAAGAGGGAGACCTTCTCTTGAATGGCAATGCTAGCATGTCCCTTCCTCTTGCTCTTGTAGTCATCCTCATCATCACTTGAGGAATCATCACTATCCCATGTAGCAACATGAGAATCATTCTTCTTTTTATGAGAGCTCTCCTTCTTTTCTTGCTTCTTCTTTTGCTTCTTCCTCTCCTTCTTGATAGCATCTTCATCATCACTATCATAAGGACACTTTGCAATGAGATGGTCCTTGCTATGGCATCTAAAGCATCTCATGGTATGCTCATTCTTCTTAGATGAGTTCTTCCTCCTCCTTGCACGATAGCCCTTCTTCTTCATGAATTTGCCAAATTGCTTGACAAAGAGAGCCATCTTCTCATCAATGTCATCACTATCACAAGAGCTTGAGTCTTCATCACTTGATGATTCAATCTTGGACTTGCCCTTGGATGTGGTGGCTTTGAATGCCACACTCTTCTTCTTTTCATCATCTTTCTTCTCATTTTCCTTCTTCTTCTTCTTGACCAACTCATCCTTCTCATCATCTTCTCTATATGAATCATCGGTCATCACTTCTTGAAATATTTGTTGAGGAGTTGAATCCTTCAATGTAGTCCTCACTAGCACGGTGATCAATGTATCAAACCTCTTGGGTAGGCTTCTCAAGAACTTCATAGAGAATTGATTATCTTTGACTTCCTCACCAAGTGCCTTGAGCTCATTGACAATGACTTGCAATCTATGAAACATCTCCGGTACACTCTCATCATCTTGCATCTTGAAGCTTGAAAATTTTTCTTGCAAGATATATGCTTTAGCGGTCTTTGTGCCTTCGGTGCCCTCAAATGTTTCTTCTAGCTTGGCCCAAGCATCATGTGCAACTTCTATATTCTTCACTTGCTCAAATGTCTTGTCATCTAATGCCTCATGAAGAGCACTAATGGCAATATCATTGCATTGGAGCTTCTTCTCTTCCACCGGTGTAGGTGCTTCCGGATTAGCAACCTCAAATTTTGTTTCGGTGACCTTCCACACTTCTCTATTGATTGACTTGAGGTGTGCGGTCATCTTAACCTTCCAATAAGCATAGTTTGTGCCATCAAAGTGAGGTGCCTTCTTGGTGTTGTTGATGTGCAAGCTTAATTGAGCCATTTCTTTTTCACCGTAGGTTGTTAAGCCTCAAATAAACGGTGCCTCGGCTCCGATACCACTTGTAAGGTCCAAATAGGCTAGAGGGGGGGTGAATAGCCTAATTAAAAACTTCTACAATAACTACTTAACCACAAGTTAGTACAAAAGGTGGCGGAGCAAAATGCACTAGCTCTAACTAATTAAGCAAGCCACCTACACAAGTCTAGTACAAGGCTATCCACTAAACACAACAACAACTACAAGCTAGATATAAGAAGTAATACGAGAGAAGAGCTTCGAGTGATTATACCGTCGTGTAGAGATGAGAAGTACCAATCAATCAATCATACAAGAGAAATCCTCGGGAAGAGAAAGACACAAGAATTTATCTCGAGGTTCACTTGCTTCCCGGCAAGCTACTCCCCGTTGTGGCGATACACCCACTTGTCGGTTCGCGAGCTAATCGACTATCAAGAGTCGAGCCCTCGGCGGGCGCCGCACAACCGCACACAAGATGGGGATCCTCCAAGCCACGAGCTTCACTAGAGTATCCAATTCGCGAACTCCCGCGGGGAAGGATCAAGAACCCCTTACAACACTTGGTGAAGGCTCCAACAATCTCCAATTGCGAGCTCAATCACCTCCGCTGCTCCAAGCCGTCTACCGTGTCGGGAAACACGGAAGAGTAACGAGAAATCCGTAGCAACTCGAAGATCAAGTGCCTCTAGAATGCAACTCTCAAGCAATGCACTTGAATCTCACTCAATCTCACTCAAGATGTGCAATCAATCAAAGAGATGAGTGGAGGGGTTGTTCTCTAGCTCAAAGGATGTCTCTATATCTCAAAATGTGCAAGAGTTACCCTCAAACCCCGGACATCCTCTATTTATAACGAAGGGGTACGCAGCTAGCCGTTACCGGACGACTCAGCTCAAATCGCACTGACCGGACGCGTCCGGTCACTACACGACAGACGAAAATCGCGCGAGTCAGAACTAGCCGTTGTGCTGACCGGACGCGCTCCTTCGATCGACCGGACGCGACAGTGCCAGCGTCCGGTCGCGTTCCAGTAAGCACCCGACGCGACCGGACGCGTCCGGTCGCACATGACCGGACGCGCCAGCCGCGTCCGATCGCGCTTCGCTGCGCTCGGCTTCTCTGGACACTTGACCGGACGCGCCGGTCCCGTGAGGCACCGGACGCGTCGGTCGCGCGCTTTACTGTTACGCTCAGTTGAACTGACCGGACGCGCTGGTCAGGCCAGACCCGCGTCCGGTGACAAACCCTAGCACCGCGCCGCGTTGAACTGACCGGACGCGCTGGTCAAGCCAGACCCGCGTCCGGTGCAGCGTCCGGTGCAGCGTCCGGTGCTGCGTCCGGTGCACGCAGTGACCTCCGTTCGCCTCCGTTTCTTTTTCGACTTTCGGCGCAATAGAAAATAGGCATTTCACTTCCCGAAAATGCGCCGAATCCCGCCTCGCAAGCTCGGCGGGAGGGAGAGAGGAACCCAAACCCCTCTCTACCGCTTAAACTCCACCGCCTTCGCAAAAGTGCTAACACCACCAAGTGTACACCACCATGTGCATATGTGTTAGCATTTCACAAACATTTTCCAAGGCGTTATGTTAGCTCTCAACTAGATCCTAATGCATATGCTCAAGACATTGATCTAGTGGCACTTGATTTTCGAGCTAACCGTGATTGCCCCTCTTGATAGTCGGCTATGTATCCTAAACCCGGTCAATCACTTCTCTACTCAACTTAGACCGGCAAAAGGAAAACCCTATGGTTATACCTTTGCCTTGCGCTCTTAGATCCTTCGTTCCATGTCCATCTCCTCATGCTTGATCATCATGATCATCATTTCATGTTCATCTCCACCATGATCAATATTTCATGTCCATGCACCATTTCTTTGTGATCTTGTGGCCACCACTCCTTGCCACGTACACCTTCATCACATGTGTTGCTTATGCCTAACTCAAAACACTTAAGACATGGCATTAGCAACTTGGTGTCATTAATTACCAAAACCAAACTTGGGCTTTCACCCACTCTCTTGGATTCTGTGCCGCTTGAACGACTCGCCCCACCCACGACGTCCGTCCCCACATGGGCTCACATCGCCTGAACATCACCAGCATCGAGAAGAAGAGGAGACACCGAGGTGAGGCAGCAGAAGGCGAGGAGGAAGATGCAACACCTGATCTACTTTTGAAATATCCAAATGAAACATTTACAACACATGTTCGAAAATAGTTAAAACACTTGCAACATACGTCTGAAACATTTATAAAAACATCTGAAAACACTTGAAAAAGTCATTGCAAAATATATTCAACATCCAGATAAAACACATGCAACATTCAGATAAACACACTTGCAACATACGTCTGGAAAAACAACTGAAACATTTGGAACAAAAGCTTGCAACATACGTGTACAACCACTACAACATATGCAACATCTTGATCTACTTTTGCAACGTCCATATGAAACACTTGCGACATCCAGATGAAACATACTTTTGCAACATGCGTTTCTAGCGTGCAATGTAACCTTGCTCCCTGGACAAATCATGGAGTTTGACGCCACCACGGCAATACGGAGTTCGCCGGTGCGCCTCTGGGCGAGAACCTACTCGGTGGCCTGGGTGAGCACCTGCTCCACGGCCTGGGCTAGCGCACCCTGGGCGCGGCGGAGGATGATGGGCTTGGCACGCGGGGGACGGAACCGCCGTGGGGGATGGCAGCGGCGGCGTGCCGGAGTGGCCCGGCAGGGTTGGCACCCAAGCACTGCGCCTCGGAGGCTGTCGCGCGTTGCGCCAGGCTGGGCCAGTGGCCGAGTGCCGGAGGCGGCATGCGAGTGGATAGGAACGAGTATGTGGACGAGCTGACTTTTTTATTTAAAAATAGAGGAGCGGTGGGTATTGGGCTGTCGTCGTGCGGCCCAGCAACAGTGGGTCCAGCTGCCCAGACACCCGCTTCCTAGCATTAGCATTTTTTTATTGATTCCTCTTCTTGGAAGGGATGAAGCCATAACATCTTTCCATTATAATAAAATGTTGGTGTATTTTTCTATAAATATAGTCAAAACTTAAAATGTTTGTTTAGAATAAAAATAAATGTGCCATATTGTGAAACGGGAGGAGTAATCTCACTAATTGTTTTTTTAACGAATAGAGTAGGAGAGTGGCCGATTATATTAATAAAGAAGGAGATCTATATTGGACAAACAATAGCCCTCTATGGAGTTATAGATTGAAACTATTATTACTACTACAACAAACTACTACGACGACGACTAGAATGTCACTTATTGTTGCGTTAACAAATCAATGAGTGCCATTGTAAAGGTTTGAACATCGTTAAATCGATCTTCTCATACAAAACTTTCGATCTAACTGAAACGATTGGAACCCACTTCATAATTTAAGCTAAATGGGATCTAATTCCGGACCACATTGCCCACAGCAATCGGATTTCGGATGTGCTGTGGCAGGACCACATTTTGCCTATCGAGCGAGAAGGACAAGCACTCGGCACATGCGCGTGAAAGCAACACGCATTACTGGAACTCTTCCATAGTCCATAGAGCTACATTGTCGCCATCTTTTTTAGATCCCAAAACGATTTTATCTTGTACCGTCCTGCCACCCATGATCTGATCATATCATTCGAGAGATCGATGCATCAGTTACCTGGCACCGAGCAAAACTATCATGCTTGCCACCGAACACAAAATAATACTAAACACTAATATAAATTGTACTACTAAAACAAATCACCAAGAAGCGCACGGAGTATATAACTGCAGAAGAGTCCTGGCCCTACGCCTATTACTCCCTCCGTCCCATTAAAAGTGTCGCCCGGAAAACGTGTCTGTGAGGAGGACACGCTTTTCCAATAACACTTTCAATGGACGGAGGGAGTAGGTGTGAGTGCGAGTGTGAAACGAAATACTTTTCTAAATATACGCGTCATAATGGTCCAATAGTAACTCTCTCCGTGTAGCTTTGATGTGAATTGGCGAGGAATATCGGGAGTGGCGGGAGGACTTGCGCCTGCTGTCAGGCGTCAGCATTGTTGGGCGCTTTCAAGCAGCTCGCGGGGGCTCCGCCCTGAGCTCTGACCAAGCCAGCCGCAGACAGAGCAGAGGAGCTAGGGCCTAGGGGTGGAAAGCGGCTTGGCGGCTCGGACCGGCAGGGCTGGGCCAGGCGGCCACGTCAGCAGGCGTGACCTTTGAAGCCACCAATGCATCTCGCCAAGTACTACAGAATTTCCCGGTTGTTTAATCAGCCTTTCTGAATTCTGAATCGCCGTGCAACTGCAACTGCTCTTTTGTGGCCGTGCGGCCAACGGACGGGCTGACGTAGTTTGTGCCAGGCTGGCCTCGAGAGCGAAGAGACCAAAGGATCCGTCTCATCTTCCAAAGAGAGACCCCCAAACGGGCGGCGGCCGGTTTATCCGTTGCCGTTTCGAGCTCCACGAGGAGTAGTACGCAGTGAGAGGGCCCAGGCTAATCCTCCGATCCGAGAAGCCAGCCTGTGCGGGCTGCGACCTGGTCAAACAGAAACCTGAACGAGGACACCGCCGCACGGGCGTACCGTATCCGGAGCATTTGTTTCCCGTTGAACCGAGCAAGGAAGAAAAGAAACGCTCCAAGCTGAACGCCTTGTGGCCTTGTGGGTGGTGGTACTGGTACAGCGACGGTGGCTGGCACGCGATCTTGGCCCGTCTGCCGAGGACGCGCCAGCAGTGAAACCCAAGCGAAACGACGCCGTGACATGCATATGCTTCCAACGCCTGCCCGCCATGCATCCACTGGGATGGGGAGTACAGGTGGTGGTGGAATTCATGCAGCAGTTGCAGGTGCGATACAGTACGCACTAAGCAGCCCCTGCAGCAGGCCCAAGCCTGCAGCAACATGGAAGCGACCGGTTTGGGATTTAACGGATTAGTATATTCACGGGCACCGGAATATCTTGTGAAAACCGTGAAGATAAGGCGCCGCCGCGCCGGAGCCGGGGACATGCATGCATGCAAGCGGAAGCGGGCGCGTTTTCAGATCCCAAGGGCGTGTTTGCTACGCTGCTCCCAGGAGCCAGGCCCGCCGGCCAGGCTGTGGGTGCAAGGGCCTGTGTCTGGGAGAAGCACCAAACCAGCCAGGTCCAAAGAAGAACGTGTTTGATTCCACCCCTGCAGCTCGGTCCAAGGTCATTTTACAACTAAAATCGCCTGAGCCAGGCCGAGAGCTCCTTTTTGCTCCTGGGGAGCCTGGCTCCCACCCGGCCCATGGCCTCCAAACATGGAGCGCTGCAGCTCGGGGGCGAGCCACCCTCCCGGCCACCCTCCAAACATGCCCCAAGTTGCCGTCGCCGACCTGTTTCCGGGCCTCCTGCACCGCTTCCTCTTCCAGTCTCCCTCTCCTATCCTGCATGATTGTCCTGTCCGCGGAGAGAAATAATTCAAGTGGCATCTTCTAAAAAAAGAAACGAAAAAGAGAGAGAGAATCACACAAGTTTGTAGAGTAGGAATGGCGCGCATTTTCTTTTGGAGCCTGGAATCGTTTGTTAATTCGTCCTCTAAGCCACAACAAGCTGGCCGCCGATGCTCACTGGAACATGACATGCCGCTGTGGCACTTGTCAACTGGGCGTCATCTCATCCCCATGACTCCATGTGCGTTTCTTTAACCCATCCACGACCATGAGACGAGAACGATGAACGGCATCCCTCCATCATGCGCGCTATCGGACCCAAGAAACTTTCGGAACTGCACGAAGATTAGGCCTTGTTGCCGGTTCTCACTGAACAGCTGCACATGTCTGTTTGCGCTGACAACTCGCATCCTCATCGGACAGAGCACGAGGCGCCGCTGTGTGCCTCTTTCAGCCGGCCCCTGCCTTGTTTGCTCCCCTCCACCGCCCGCCCCGATCCAGCCTCGGCAACGGCCAACTGCCTGCTTGACAGCTCGAGTGCTTGTGCTACAGATCACAGATGTGAACGAGAACGAGACGCTCGCCGCCGGCCCCTGCTCGTTTCGTTGGGTTCGGCAGCGGCCTCGGCCCTCGGGCAGTCGGGCGCACGGATCGGCCCCCGCGCCGTACGAGTAGTACGATCGTTATCCACACCCGACACGGACGGAGGCGACAGGCGGCGGCTCCGGGAAGGAGGCTCTGTTCACTGTCTTATAATTTATATTTTTTAATTAATTTTTTTAGCTAAAGCAGTATTTTTCTCTTATAATAAATCAGCCAACAATATTTTTTTAAATACTAGCATTTTAGCTAAGCGAACGGGCTCGGAATCTCCGCGTCCGTCCGCTCCGTCCCACGCACGGCTACGGGGCTCGTAAATTCGGCGAGACCCCAGCCCGAAGCGAAGCCTGCGCCGTCCGCCCCGTTCTCCCGTGACGGTGCGGGCCCACCACCAGGTGGCTGGCTGACACGCACGGTTCCGTTCCGTTCCGCGGGGGCCCCCTTCCCCCGAGGCCACGCCCGCGCCCCACCCGCCGCGGGTTGGGGTCAAACCCCCGAGCCGAATGCCGAAGCCGTTGGCATATCTCCAGGTCCACCCGACGCGCACGCGGCTGACGCGCGGGGCCACGCCCGGTTCCGCGCAGGCCAGATCTCACCGGGTGCCAACGGGCCAGGTGCGGTGGGCGGGGGCGGCCTAACTCGACGGGGCACGCGAACAGAGACCGCGGCTCCGTGGGCCCCCACGAGGGCTGCTAGGGATGGCCTGGCCTGCGGGTAGCGGCGCGGGGCTATATAGGTCCGCCCGTTCCACTCGACGCCCACCACCACCACTCTCCACTTGCCCTTTCCGCCCCGTCCCGTTCATTGGACCCTCCCCTTCCTTCTCGCACGAGAAGCGAAGCTAGGAGGCGCGCCGTCCGTGCGGCATATGCCCGTGTCTGCCGTCGGGCTTCGCCTCTAGCAACGCCAGCCGTCGTCCGCCATGGGTGGGCTCGAGGAGATCAAGAATGAAGCCGTCGATCTGGTGAGGAATTACTGCTTCCTACCTGCCGCTACCACTGCCTTTGTTGCTTGCGCCTTAATTCAGTTCAAGTTCAGGCTGCAATATTTCTAGTAGTAAGTAGTACGCGCTGACTCTGCTAAAGGTGAGGATGATCCATGTGACGGCGGTCAGTTTTGCTTGCCCTTTTGACTTCCCGTTGTGTCCCTCTCCCCAGTCCCCACGCTGCTGATCCTGGAGGTAAAAAACAAGACAAGCAAAAGATGCCAGCAGAGTCTGAACCCTGAAACATGTTTACCGATTTCACAGGAGCAGGGTTTGTTTCCTGCGGAAAGGAACACATGTTTCCTGCAAAAGGAAACAAAACCCCAAGGGAATCCTGTTCCTGCTCCTGCGAAAAGATTTTGTGCCTTTATTACTTGTTTGTTTCCATCCTCTCCGCCGCATGGACGAGGACGATGGGCTCACAAGATCCATCTCTTCAACAGCTTTTCAGCCAAGGGGAGGAGGGGCCGGCCACCTGGCGGTGGTCATGTTCCTCCCGTGTCTTGCTCATGTGAGCTGTTTGATTGAATGCTTACAGCTTTGTATAGGCCGCCCCGCCGCCCACGCCTCCTAGTATCTCTTACGGAGTAGCTTGGAGAGAGACACACCCCACCTCTGAAATCGCTAGCTCACTTACTGCTGTTTTGATGATCTGCCGTATTTAATACGTTCCCTGATTTGATCCTGGAGCAAAAACTACTAGTTTTTCGGCATGTATAGACGTCGATCTGTCCATGCTTCGAAATTGTTTAGAATATGAAAGCCTAAAATATCTGAATTTGTGCAGTCCAGCTACCAGTCCCCTTCAGATTTTTCTATTAGTACGGGCATGTATTAACTTTTCAAATCGTAACTGAAGCAATAATAATATTGGTTATTACTGTATTAGTGTAGTACGAAATTGCACGTAGAGTCAAACTGGAAAAGTCACTCGCCATCTAATAAGTCATTTGCGCGGGGCACGCAAATCGACAGGAATCATGCTGCTGAGATTAGGCGCTAACGACCATAATAGGCCGAGGGAGGAAAAATAGGAAATCCGTGCTCCTTGAGCTGTTGTTAGCTTTTACTTATTTTATTATTTGAATTAAATAATCCGTGTTGACCCAATGGAGCACTACTCGTGCTGCACTAGCCACTAGAGCCACAGGCCACAGCCACCTGAGCATGACCGGTGGCCCCCCTGCTCATCTTTTTGTCCCGTCCAATTCGGCCGGTCACGCGCCCGCACGCATCCCCGGGCCCGGGCCCGTGCTTGCTGGGTCACACGTTGGAGGAGCCCACGGAAAGTGCGGAGCCGCAGTGGGGACGGGCGCCCTGCGCCAGCGGCCTCTGATCGAGATCGGACGGCCGTACTGTCGGCAATCATTGGGCCCGTACATCGCCCTGTCCTTTGGGCTCTTCCTTGTCACGTTCCAACCGCTAACTTTAGCAGGTAGTCACTGACACCGTGGGCCCGGCATGGAGTGTTCTTTGATAGTTCTGGCTTTAACTGACAAGTACTCCGTGTTTACATCGTGCAAAAAGAATTGATCTCGCCTCACTAACGGCGTTTGTGTTTGCAGGAGAACATCCCCATCGAGGAGGTGTTCGAGCAGCTGAAATGCACCCGCGAGGGGCTGAGCTCCAGCGAGGGCCAGCAACGTCTCGAGATCTTTGGCCCCAACAAGCTCGAGGAGAAGAAGGTAATGATCGGATCAAATGTGCACACGTTTTTTTCCCTTTGGATTGAGTCCACATATGCGCTGTCTGGGATGCTCAAGTTTTTTGGTTGTCTTGTGTTTCACAGGAGAGCAAGATCCTCAAGTTCCTTGGGTTCATGTGGAACCCGCTGTCATGGGTCATGGAGATGGCTGCTATCATGGCCATTGCCCTCGCCAATGGCGGTGGCAAGCCCCCGGACTGGGAGGACTTCGTCGGTATCATCGTGCTCCTGGTTATCAACTCCACCATCTCCTTCATCGAGGAGAACAATGCCGGCAACGCTGCGGCTGCACTCATGGCCAACCTTGCTCCCAAAACCAAGGTGAGCACAAGAAGCTATTTAGCAAAATGAAGCTTTTTTAAACAGGAATCTCAAAAAAAAAAGAGAGAAACTTTTTTTAAACAGGAATAAAACAGCCCTGAAAGAATACAAAGAGAAAAAATACATTATTCCATAGTAAGGTAGCAATGATATTTTCATGGACAAGTTGCAATATAGTTGAAGGATGAATATTTCTGTACTAGCTTTCAGCTTGAAAAAGCTCCACTTATGTCATGTCCAAAAACTTCAAGTTCTGAATGGTCCACTGGATGGGTCATGATTGGAAATATATTCCATTATTGAGGAAAAGATAGGTACACATCTTTTAGATGCTGTTTGATTGGCATAAAGAATTGGGATAGTTTGGTGCGCCTTGGCATTTGCAGCTTATTTGGATACAGGACATACGTTTTTCTGCAGAGAAGTCAAGTTCCAGTTCCATTCATACGTAGGTTTAGTCTTATCCATGGCTGGAAGGTATCTATGTTGGAGGGGATGCATTATTGTCTTGCACGTGGCATTCAACTAGCTCAGAATTTTCAACTTGGGTTGCCATCCTCCACCTTTTCCAGTGTTTTTAATTATGTTAGATTAGAGAAGAAAAACATGCCATTGCTTGCAAAACATCGCTGTCATTTGAACATTGTTTTATTCCTCCAACTTGTGGCGAGTCAAACAAATCGAAATGTGTTAGGTACTAATGATTACTTAAAATAAAGTGCAATACTGTTATATTAGCTGATGATTATTTTAAAAAATTGCTATCCATTTCATCTCATCAGATTTGTTTACCTGTTCTAGGTTCTGAGAGATGGCCGATGGGGCGAGCAAGAGGCTGCAATCTTGGTTCCTGGTGATATCATCAGCATCAAGCTTGGAGATATCGTCCCTGCAGATGCTCGTCTCCTCGAGGGTGACCCTCTCAAGGTTGACCAGTCTGCGCTTACCGGAGAATCCCTCCCAGTTACCAGGGGCCCTGGGGACGAAGTCTTCTCGGGGTCCACTTGTAAGCAGGGCGAGATCGAGGCCGTGGTCATTGCCACTGGAGTGCACACCTTCTTCGGCAAGGCTGCTCATCTTGTGGACAGCACCAACCAGGTCGGACACTTCCAACAGGTCCTGACAGCAATTGGTAACTTCTGCATCTGCTCGATTGCGGTCGGCATCATCGTCGAGATCATCGTCATGTTCCCAATCCAGCACCGCAAATACCGCAGCGGAATCGAGAACCTGTTGGTCCTCTTGATCGGTGGTATCCCAATTGCCATGCCTACTGTGCTTTCAGTCACCATGGCCATCGGTTCGCACAAGCTGTCACAGCAGGGTGCCATCACTAAGAGGATGACTGCCATTGAGGAGATGGCTGGTATGGATGTGCTTTGCAGTGACAAGACCGGCACACTCACCCTGAACAAGCTTAGTGTCGACAAGAACCTCGTCGAGGTGTTTTGCAAAGGCGTCGACAAAGACCATGTGTTGCTGTTGGCTGCAAGGGCTTCAAGGACTGAGAACCAGGATGCCATCGATGCTGCCATGGTTGGCATGCTTGCTGATCCCAAGGAGGCCAGGGCTGGTATCAGGGAAGTCCACTTCTTGCCCTTCAACCCTGTTGATAAGAGGACTGCTCTGACATACATTGATGGCGATGGCAACTGGCACCGTGTCAGCAAGGGTGCTCCCGAGCAGGTGAGGAAATTTGCGATGATGTTGCTTATTCTGGAATTGAAAACAAAAATGTTCTTTCAGCGTGACTAATTAATTGCTCCTGTGATGAAACCCAAACAGATTCTTGACCTGTGCCACTGCAAGGAGGATTTGAGGCGGAAGGTGCACGGTATTATTGACAAGTATGCCGAGCGTGGTCTTCGTTCGCTTGCTGTTGCCAGACAGGTATCTTGGCTGATGTTCTTTTTCACGTTATTTTGGTTTTGGTGATCGGTGAGCCATTTTCTCATTCAAAATGTGACCTTACCACAGGAAGTGCCTGAGAAAAGTAAGGAGTCCCCTGGTGGACCGTGGCAATTCGTTGGTTTGTTGCCCCTGTTTGATCCACCTAGGCACGACAGTGCTGAGACAATCCGCAAGGCTCTTGTTCTTGGTGTTAATGTCAAGATGATTACTGGTACATAACCTGTTACTAACAAATGATCATACACTTGTTGCACCAGTATTTGCGCAATGCCTAAATTTGGACATCTTTTTTACTTCAGGTGATCAGCTTGCTATTGGTAAGGAGACCGGAAGGAGGCTTGGCATGGGTACCAACATGTATCCTTCCTCAGCATTGCTCGGCCAAAACAAGGATTCTACACTTGAGGCACTTCCTGTAGATGAACTCATTGAGAAGGCTGATGGTTTTGCCGGAGTCTTCCCTGGTGAGTCCAATACATATAAATACTATCTAGTCGCTATGTAAAGTATCTTTTGCTTATGGGATTTTTGTGACACAGAACACAAGTATGAGATTGTGAAGAGACTGCAAGAGAAGAAACACATTGTTGGTATGACTGGAGATGGTGTCAACGATGCCCCAGCTCTTAAGAAGGCCGACATCGGTATTGCTGTTGCAGATGCTACTGATGCTGCAAGGAGTGCTTCCGATATTGTCCTTACTGAGCCAGGACTTAGTGTCATTATCAGCGCTGTCCTTACCAGCAGATGCATCTTCCAGAGGATGAAGAACTACACCGTTAGTTCTTTTCTAAGCATCTATTCTCCCTTTTTTTATGGTAGCATGCATGATTTATGTTCTGACTCTTGTCCCTGCTTCATATTTTCAATCTACAGATTTATGCTGTTTCCATCACAATCCGTATAGTGGTAAGTACCTGACATATTTTTTTCAACTAAAATGGAAAACTTGCCGTGCTGCAACCTAATGTGTATTTTGTTTTACAGCTTGGATTTCTGCTCATTGCTTTGATCTGGCAATATGATTTCTCTCCTTTCATGGTCCTTATCATTGCCATTCTCAATGACGGTATGTATTATTGTTTTTTTTCCTAATAGTATCATAGTATAGGCATCACTTCTCAAAATCTCACCATCTTTTCGTTTTTGCAGGTACTATCATGACCATCTCTAAGGACAGAGTTAAGCCATCTCCCTTGCCCGACAGCTGGAAGCTGAAGGAAATCTTTGCTACCGGTGTCGTGCTTGGAAGCTACCTTGCTCTGATGACTGTCATTTTCTTCTGGGCTATGCACAAGACTGACTTCTTCTCGGTAAATTCTCAAAATTTCCCCCAAAACCTTTGTATCGATCTCCTCGATCGGTATGTATTTTCCAATTTTGGTTTGTTCTCACCATGCCATGTTGTTGTGCAGGACAAATTCGGTGTGAGGTCAATCAGGGACAGTGAGCATGAGATGATGTCTGCGCTGTACCTCCAAGTCAGTATCGTGAGCCAGGCTCTGATCTTCGTCACCCGTTCCCGTAGCTGGTCCTTCGTGGAGCGCCCTGGTCTGCTCCTGGTCACCGCGTTCCTGCTCGCTCAACTTGTAAGTGCCGGGCTGCCTGTGAGCCGAATGGAAGTTCATGGAAGACAGCACATGACTAATCTGCGCTTGTTTTATTGATGCAGGTTGCTACCTTCCTCGCTGTCTACGCCAACTGGGGCTTCGCCAGGATCAAGGGTATCGGCTGGGGCTGGGCTGGTGTCGTCTGGCTCTACAGCATCGTGTTCTACCTCCCTCTGGACATGATCAAGTTCTTCATCCGCTTCGTACTCAGCGGCAGGGCATGGGACAACCTCCTCGAGAACAAGGTAGCTAGGATTTCTGTTTCAATAGCCGGAGAAGCAAACAAACTCTGCTTTTTTTTTTTATCTCTCATGCCATTTGCTAATGTATTTCTGAATCCTTGTGTGCAGACCGCCTTCACCACCAAGAAGGATTACGGACGGGAAGAGAGGGAGGCGCAATGGGCCACCGCGCAGAGGACGCTGCACGGTCTCCAGCCGCCGGAGGCTGCCACCAACACCCTGTTCAACGACAAGAGCAGCTACCGCGAACTGTCGGAGATCGCTGAGCAGGCCAAGAGACGAGCTGAGATCGCGAGGCTGAGGGAGCTCAACACCCTCAAGGGCCACGTGGAGTCGGTGGTGAAGCTCAAGGGGCTGGACATCGACACTATCCAGCAGAACTACACGGTGTGAGAGCCTGCTGCGATGATGTCGACGAAAAAACCTTTGCCGCCCGACCCCCTCCTTACTGCGACGGAGTCATCTGATTACAGAAAAAAATTTCCAGTGATTGAATGAATGAAAACAAAAGAACCGTGTGGCTGATCTGACTGAGCAGCCCTACTTGTAAAGCGCTATACCACCAGACACTGCTATATGATGGTATGGTTGGGTACCCGTCTTTCTAGGGAGCTTCTTTTTTTCCTCTTCTTATATCGTGTTTAAATCAATAGTGGAGTGTGCGCGTGTTGTAATCGTTTTACTTGCGTTTTCCCCTAACTAGCCGGTGATCTCGTGGAAAGCGAGGTGAAGAAATAATGCAACAAAAATTTTCTGCCAAGTGCATTGTGTTCCTTCTGACTTGATTGATGCAGACAACAGAATGGTTTCCTGTGTCTTGTCTCCTGCTTCTGCAATACAATGCCGTCTTATTCTCAATGTGCGAAAGTTGGTTTGCTTTTTACTACTACTAGTGGCACGCACTGGCTACAGTGCAGGCCAATATGAAAGAAATAATTACCAAAACAATCATAACGTGCTATGAAATTTATGGCCAGTGCGTGCCAATATGAAAGAAATAATTACCAAAACAATCATAACGTGCTATGAAATTTATAGGCTATATCTTGGACGCTGCAAAAGGGGACAGGACCAGCCCAATAGAATTCTCAAATCATAGGCTTCCCTGTTGGGGCTTGTCCATGAAGGACTCTCTTTATCCAGAAAAGCTTGCAACTATCGGTTTCCAAGGAGGAGTTAGGCAAGAGGTAAAAAGACGAGTGTATCCCTACACATCCAGTTTTTGACACAAAGTGCTGTGTAAGTTGTGAATCTTACTCATTGGAATTTGCTTATCAACAGGAGCAAATTCAAGATACACGATACTTCCTCCATTAAGCTAAACATATCAATATCTTTGACCATCAATGTTTTTTTGGGCGTGGCTGGCGCCCGGACATCCAGATGCGCCCCTCGTCCGGACGCCCGCGTCGTTGCCCCAAATCTCGCGTCCCGCGCCTGTCCATCCACGTCTCGCCTGCAGCGCCCACCCACAAGCACGTGGGGCCTGCCCATGCCAGTGGGGACCGCCTACGCATCTCACGCCTGACACCAAGGCGAGATAATAAAAAGGCGACAAGGGAGATACAACAATCGATCTAGTTTTGAAACATTTAGATGCAACAATGACAACATACGTCTGAAAACATTTGAAACATATGTCTGAAACACTTGCAAAAACATCTGAAAAACACTTAAAGCCATTGTGAACATATGCAACATCAAGATAAAACACTTGCATCTTATGTGTGAAAACATATGCAGCATCCAGATAAACACACTTGCAATATACGTCGGAAAAAAAACAGATGAAACATTGAGAACTCCAACATACGTGTATAACCATTGCAACATATGCAACATCCCGATCTACTTTTGCAACATCTGTATGAAACACTTGCAACATATGTCTGAAACATTTGAAACACTCGAAAAAGATGCTTGCAATATGCAGTTTTAGCACAAACATCTCCTTGCAGCTCGGAGAATCAAGGCTCGTCGGCATGTGGAGTTCGCCGGAGGCAACAACTCGGCGGTGGCTGCGTGATAGGGCAGGGCCAGTAGCCGAGTGCAGCGACTCGCAGGCGGCTGTGTGCTTGGCAGGGCCAATAACCACGCCGCCGCGACTCGCAGGCAGCCACGCGCCCAAAGCCAAGAGAGGGTAGCTGCGCGCCGGATCTGTAGGGCTGGCAGTCGAACGCTGCGTGCGGAGCAGAGCCCAGCGCTGCGTGCAGGAGCAAAACAGAGCGGCGCATGCAGCAATGAGTGAAGCGAGGCGTCCGGCCTTGCGGACGTCTTAATGGTAGCGTTACCGATGTTTTTTTTAAAAAATCTTTATAGTTCCACGGCATATGAATTACTACAAATTATGAAAATATTTCTCATGGTGAGTCTATATTTATTTTAAAATCGACAGTCGACGATATAAATGTTTGTTACACTGAACAAAGCTAACATGACATGTAAAAAAGGGTGGGAGTATTAAAACTTTCACGCTGCATCCATCATCATGAGCGTCTATCACAGCTGCTCCACTACACTTGTGAGTTGTGACTATGTGATGCCTAAAGTTGTGTTCGTTGGGACAAACACATTAGACCCTTTGAATTGTATTCTTATGCGAACGGAGTGAGTATTTAATAAATTAGTAGGAGCACTGCGCTCTCATATGATATATACCGTAGGGGTGCCATGTTAGAGCCGCAATCTGTTAGAGCCATACCATGCATAAAGTATTTAGCTTAGCAGGAGCACTACCATGTCATATAAGGGGAAATAGCAAGCCAGATCTACATCAGTTTGATTACATTTCTAGACTATGAACGCATTAGATGCTGAAGACTCCTAATCGACCGAAGTTCAGCTTCACTATTCAAAAACTTAGAAGAGAGGATGTCGAACGGCATGTAGAGTTTGTGTGATGAAGTTGTTCTGTGGAGTTTAAAAGGCTTGATATTCTGGAAGTGTGTGTGTAAAGGTCATCACCGGAGGGTGTGGGTGTTTTGTGATGTGCACGTACGTCCTGACTCCGAGTGCGTTAGACACGGAACTTTAAACGCTTTTTATGTCCTGTAGACCTGTCATGTTGATGCCCTATGCCCTGCTCAAAAAGGTAGAGGAATATGTACATATCTCTGCTATAATGGACCAATTAAAATTATACTAGGTCCACCAATAATTTTGGCACACCACAGTCATGACTTTTCCTCCGTACACTCCAATACATGCACCAGAAAATACGACACGATTGAAATCAACGGTTGTTAGGCCTTCCCCGAAGGCTTCAACGCGATCTGATGGTCAGCGCTCTTTCTATCAACCCTCCACCCCGCGTTGAAGCTTCAACCCACGTTGAAGCCTCCCCTCCGCACCGAGCACCCACGCCCGCGCCCATCGGCTATGGTTCGATCCCTGGATGTCTTTTTTTACCCCGAAAAAAAAATAAAACATCACCTTCTCCTCTCCTCTCCTCTCCCGTCCCCTCCCCTGCCAGCCCCGCGACTCACCCCGTCCTGCGCCTAGGGTTCCCCACTGGTGCAGATCACGACGCACATCGGCGAGGGTGCTCTGCCGAGGTGGCCGGCCAGGACGTGGCAGCGCATGGCGCGGTCGGCTGGAGCTGCCGGCGCCGAAGGTGGGTCGGGCGAGGCGAGGGCGGCGGCGCAGGTCATGAGGAACAGCACGTCGGCAGCGCGGCCGGTCGGAGCTGCCTGCGCCGGAGGTGGGTCGGGCGAGGCAAGGGCGGCGGTGCGGATCGTAAGGAACCATGCGTCTATGGGATTTGTGGCCCAGGACATGAGGAACCAGCGAGGCCCGATGGTGGAAACGGAAACGAATGAACGCTCGGATATGAGCGCTCCCGCCGGCGTTGGCGCCGGCGGGGTCGACGAGTTCCTGGAGGCCGTGCGGTATGAGTGGGCGTCCAGGCTGGAGCTGCTTGTGCGGCAGTGCGGGACGCGGGGGAGCTGCGACTATGGCCACGGACTTCGACCGCGCCACCCATGCCTTCGGATATGAGGAGCTGCCTTACGTCGGTGGCGCCGCGCCACGGACCAACCTGGTGGGCCGAGTGTTCACCGCCAACGAGTCGCCGCCCGATCAGAAGATGCCCCTGCACCACGAGATGGCTCAGGTAATTAATGTTCAGCCTCCTCTGCAGTCTGCACCACAAAAGCAGCGGAGTAACTGAAATTTAGGAGACAAAACAGTGCCCAGGACATCTGAATTGGGGCCCTGTTTAGTTGCCATGCAAACCCAAAATATTTCCTCTTTCACCCATCACATCGAATCTTTAAACGCATGCATGGAGCATTAAATGTAGGTAAAAAAAATAACTAATTGCATAGTTTGTCTGTAAAGTTCGAGACGAATCTTTTGAGTCTAATTAATCTATAGTTGGACAAATTTTACCAAATAACAACGAAAAGTGCTACAGTAATTTTTCACCCAAACTTTCTCAACTAAACACAGCCTGGGTTTGCTTTAGAAATTTTCAGTAGTATATAGGAGTAGTCATTAACAGACGTGAGAAACACTGTACTAGCTACATATTTATTTAATAAATGCTGTATACATACAGTTTGAACGCCGTATATTTCAGGAGTCATTAACAGACGTGAAAAATTATTTGTGATTGCAAATTTCATTCTTGACCGCATAATGTCATCTAGAGCAGAGTTTGATGACTAGGATGGAATCATGGTATACAACATGCTTTGTTTTTAGGTTCCAACATTTCCATCCAATCTGCTCTTCTTATGTGAAGTGGAACCAAAGAGCGGCGGGGGGACACCCTGAGCCACTATGTCTACAAGGGTGGAGAAACTGGAAAGAATGGACTGATATATACAAGCGTTCTAGGAGAGGGTGATGACCTGTCTTCGCCAATAAGCCGTGGATGGCAATCGACTTTTCTCGCTAAAGATAAAGCCATTGCTGAGGAAAGGTAACTGCCATGCGATGATTTTTGTGGAAGATCTGAATTTTAGTGCTCAGATTACTATAAGTACACCTGGCCTCTTTATAGGCTATGAAGCATAGGCAATTTCTACTTCTAATAAATATCAAATTTTGATTTGATTTATAGAGACATTGCACATGAGCTGAAAAAATAGGCAAGGTTTTGAGTGATCAACTTATCATCCACTAATTAAGGGTGGTCTCGATGTCAGGAAGTCCTGGTTTTAATTGAAGAGGTTGCTCCTGTAGCACAATTCTATGGGAGCTGTCATGAACTGAGCATTTGACAAACATAAATAAACTGAATCTCTAATCAGATATTAACTGAGCAAGTACACCTGGCCTCCCATCGTCGCAGGCGAGTTCGTACGGCTCCGCGGCGTGTGGGGGCAACCGGCGCTGTCGGTGCGCGCCTCCCGTCGTCGCGGGCAAGTCCGTACGGCTCCGCGGCGTGTGGCGGCGACCGGTGCTGTCGGTGCGCGCCTCCCGTCGTCGCGGGCGAGTCCGTACGGCTCCGCGGCGTGTGGCGGCGACCGGTGCTGTCGGTGCGCGCCTCCCGTCGTCGCGGGCGAGTCCGTACGGCTCCGCGGCGTGTGGCGGCGACCGGTGCTGTCGGTGCGCGCCTCCCGTCGTCGCGGGCGAGTCCGTACGGCTCCGCGGCGTGTGGCGGTGACCGACGCTATCGGTGCGCGCCTCCCGTTGTCGCGGGCGAGTCCGTGCGGCTCTGCGGCGTGTGGCGGCGACCGACGATGTCGGTGCGCGCCTCCCAGTGTCACGGGCAAGTCCATACGGCTCCGCGGCGTGTGGCGGCAACCGGTGGTGTCGGTGCGCGCCTCCCGTCATCGCGGGCGAGTCCGTACGGCTCCGCGGCGTGTGGCGGTGACCGGTGGTGTCGGTGCGCGCCTCCCGTCGTCGCGGGGGAGTCCGTATGGCTCCGCGGCGTGTGGCGGCGACCGGTGGTGTCGGTGCGCGCCTCCCGTCGTCGCGGGCGAGTCCGTACGGCTCCACGGCATGTGGCGGCGACTGGCGCTGTCGGTGCGCGCCTCCCGTCGTCATGGGCGAGTCCGTGCGGCTCGGCTCCGTGGCGTGTGGCGGCGACCGGCATTGTCGGTGCGCGCCTCCCAGTGTTGCGGGCGAGTCCGTACGGCTCCGCGACGTGTGGCGGCGACCGGTGGTGTCGGTGCGCGCCTCCCGTCGCCGCGGGCGACTCCGTACGGATCCGCGGCGTGTGGCGGTGATCGACGCTGTCGGTGCGGTTTCCCGTCGTCGCGGGAGAGTCTGAACGGCTCCGCAGCGTGTGGTGGTTCTGAGCGAAAGCTCAGCTCATATTAGTCCTGTGATGCTTCTGCTTGGTCGACCGGTGCAACCCCTTAGCACAAGACTCGGGTGAAAGCCTTGCCAAGCTTCGGCGGCGGCGTCTCCTATTGCTTGGCCAACGATGATTACGTTGCCGCGTCATCCACCTCCCTGGAGACATCGTTGAAGAGTTCCTGTGCTTTGGTGTTGTAATTTTTCTCTTTCTTTTTGTTGTATTCGTGAACGTGTCGCTGGGTCAGTTGTATTGGTTTTAGTCTGGTTTCCCATAATTAACCGGACAACCAGGGTTTTGCTTCACTCCCTAAGAACGAGGTTGTTGATGATAAATCAATATATCCAGGTGGGGAAGCTCTCCCCCCTAGTTCGCGTCAAAAAAAAATGCTGTAGTTCTATTTGATGCATATCAGTACTAATGAATTGCCTGTTGGGCTTATGTTTAGTTCTTTGATTTTACTAGGTTTTAGCATATATTTTTCATTCTCTTTTATTTAGGTACGGATTACGTGCAGAAAGGTTGTGGATTAGTGTTTTTCAAAATGACAATGAAAGCATTCGACATCTGGCACAATGAGGCCAGCTATCTAAAGTTTATATATAAATGTCTTGAACCATATTTGAGTACCAATCTAGGCTAGGAGTACAAGAGCATCGTGCACAATTAGAGGGGAGGGAGGGAGAGAGCCACAATAACAGTGAACTGTAGTACAAGCAGGATAGAGATATTCTTATGATTCATTAATCACCTTTTAACTGTCAAAGCATGCATACTCTGTTCAAGAGATGCAAGGGCTATATTTTGCAGTGTATGAGTGAGATTCTGTATTTGTTCTTTTATGAAGGTTGGTGTACCAAAGGAGCGGATAAATTTAACATATAAGCAGTAGCTTTGCAGTATGAGTGAGAGATTCTATATTTGTCCTTTTATGGAGGTTGGTGTACCAAAGGAGCGGATAAAGAGGATTGGTGCAGAAGATAACTTTTGGACTAGCGGCACAACCGGACCTTGTGGACCATGCTCTGAAATTTATTACGATTTGTATCCTGTGTTTTCCTTTTGTACGATATGTATGGTTTTCCAGTAGAGATTACAGCTGAAATAGCCAGTGAACGAGGTGTTACTGTTTTTTTTATAAGAGAGGTGCTACCGTTGATATTGAGGGATTTGATATTGAAATGGAAATCCAAAGGAAACAATCTCAAGCCGCTCATAATGTAGTCATACTTTCTGTAGGAATTGAGACCGAGATAGTCCCGGTACTGAATTTTTGGGATATGACTCTCTCTGCTTCTGCCTTTGTTAAATGCCTCCTTGATACTGAATTTTTTGATATAGTTTGGTTGTTTGATTTGTGCTACCGGATATCACCGTAGCGTTAGCACGGGCAATATACTATAAAAAAAAAAAGGCTTTTGTATATTGCCGTAAAGCAAAAGTGCTGGGCGGCCTGTATTCGGAGATTCTGTACGCGGGACGAGGACTGCACAATTAATTCCAAGCGAGGGAACCGAACCAAAACCCAATCATCCTCCCGAAGTGGGAAATCTACTGGAATCGTTCTCGTACGATTTGCCTGCCCTATCGTCTCGTACGATCCTCCCTTATCGTCTTTCGCTGCCAAAACAAGTTGAGCCACAACTCCGTTATACCGGGAGTCACCACGCGACGGCAAAAAGCCACAGCGACACCGCCACGTATATATAGCACGTGAAAAAGCGCGGCGAGGCGTGTGGTGAGAGGCACGCGCCGTCCGATCCGGTCCGGTTGGGGAACGAACGTGATGGCAACACGAGTCCACGAGCCCGGGCGCGCGGTCGCGATCCGCCCCGCCCACGGCCCATCCCTCCGTGCCCGCCGCCAATGCTCTCTGCGCACCCACCGGCACCGGTGGTGGTGCGCGTCGCCGCTGGCTGTCCCGTCCGTCGTACCCGCTTGGCGCTGGAGGGCATCGCCTGCACCCCGTAGCGCGGAAAAGCGGATTATTCCTCTCCCCCTAGCCCATGCGGACGGTTGCGCCCTACGCGGACCGACGGGCGGGCGGCGAAGCTCGTCCATCCAAAGTGCTCGGCGGGCAGGCAGATCGGTGGTCGTTCCATCTATTCTATGGCCCTATAATAGGGTCATGCCATGCTCGCCTGCCCCTTCCTCCACTAAAACCTCCCGATCGTCACGTCGCGTGGCGTCGTCATGCATAATGCAATGCATTGGCTTTGGGGTTTGGATGGATGAGCTGGTGTCGCTAGGCAGGTAGTAGGCGTCACTTTTCCCGGTGCCGCCGACCTCCACGCTTTCCCGCGGAATTAGGGATCTGGTTTGGGGGAAGACGGCGTGGTCGATCGAGTGCGCAGCGCAGCACACCAGGCATCTCATACTACTGTTCGATCAGCTTCAGTCATTTTCCGGGGTGGGGGTAGGGTATCGCATACTATACGGCTCACTTTCCTAGAACTACAACTACACCATGGTTATTACCACGTATTCATCGGCTATTGGTCGGAGGCGTACCGTGCGTGTTCCACTTGCTGTAGCATATATTCAACGCTATCTACAGGAGCTACTAGCTGATCCTCTAGCTTAGCTACAACGGACAAGTCACAAATTGTCCAAGGAACATGCTCCAAGTCGCCGCTCTGTATGGGTAAAGTTCCCAACTGAGACCCTAGCTCACCGTCAATCGCTGCACGAGTCCCTTCTATTCTTATTTATCCGGAGCATAACTGGCCATGTAGGATGCTTCATTTGCGGCCGGCGTTGGGACCAGCCAGGCAGCCAGCTCTAAAGCGATTCACTTATTTGAGCTCGTGAATCTGGTCTTTATTTTCCCCAAGAAAAAAGCTAGGCGGGGGCCGGGGAGAGATGATGATCAGAGATCGTGTCACTGTGCGTGCCGAGTTGCCGAACCGAGCGGTCTCCGATCGCCATGTACTTGCTGCATTATTCGGGCTGGTCAGGGCCCAGAAGCGACTGGAGGAGCTTAAAAGAGGAGACATGCGGAGCTGAGCCCGTGCGCAGTGCGCTGGATAAGATTTCTGTCTATCCATCTACCTATCCGTCGAGGTGGAGGTAGGCGACGCATTTTGGCATCTCGTCTCGCACCACCCAACCAAAAGCCGAGGACGATCGATGCCCCAGCTGCTGCTGGCTCAACCAAAGCAAAGCTGCATGCATTATTATTATTATTATTAAGAATATATAGTACTCCTACCTACCAGTAGCCTTGCAGCCGTGCAGGCAGGATCTGCCGGCGGCAACATGCATGCCAACATCCTCCGGTCTGTTTCGTCGCGAGAATGAGAGCGAGTGGGACTACTACTCGCACTCACACTCGCAGGGGGACGAAACGATGCTCGATGCTGAAAGCCTCCATGCACTGACGTCCATCGTCTTCGAACTTTCAGACGGAAATGATGCGTGAGAGGAATTGGCCGTGATTTGATTCTGACGAGAGCGAAAGGCTTGGAACAAAGGGCCAAGCCGAACCCTGCTTGCAGCGTGCGCTCCCAAAAGCCAGATTCGAGTAGCTTTCAGTTTTCTTGCTGCTGTCCTGTCATCACGGAGAAATTTCTCCCACTCTTTTTCTTCTTTTCTTTCCTCCCTGGGGCTGGGGAGATGCCAAGAGGAGAAATTTTGGGATGGCAGTCGAGTATATGGGCCCTTTTTTTTTTTTTGCTGAAGGAGAGCGAGATGGGCTCTGAACGAAGAAGCAGCGGAGCGGGTTGGATAGGCCGTGAACACGGGCTTAGTTCCGAAAAAAGCCCGGATAATTGCTGGGGAATTCTAACGGGCCGACGTCAGTTGGGCCGGTGCTTGCTTGGTGTACTTGTTCGAGGCGCGAAGACGGCCTACTGAATTTCTGTGCAAGTTTGGCTGCCCTGTCACTAGCATAATACCACCTCGCCCTGTCTAATCAGAGGCATCAGTGACGGGGACACGAGGAAAGTGATTAACTGGAAGATGAACTAATCGTGATTGATGGAAAATGCCCCCATCGGAGCATGCGGAAGGATTTGAATCGGAGGTCCACTAGCTTGCATTGCAAGTTTGCAACCATGGATCACAGTCACAGCATTTTTTTTTGTGTGAACCGACGGCCACCACATGTGCCTCTCCTGTACGATTGATGATGATTGATCGATGACTGCTTCGCTTCCCTATTAATGCTAGCCCAGATTCGCTGAATTGGAAAACAAACGTCACAGTTAATTACCGATTTTAAGTTCTGCAATAGCAACAGTTCAGCGACCTTTCTTAATCATCAGCAATAATCACTCGTTTTTTTGGCCGAAGGGAAAGGATTCTTTTATTAATCGAGAGAACAATTACTTATTTACATTCAAGTCTCTCTACAATAAAAACGATACACTAGAGTAAATCCAGAGTCCCCTGAAGACATTTTTCACCTCCGACGATCCATTGATGATTGCCTTGTTTTAATATATCGAAACTCACCAATGCCAAAGACCACCATCAGAGCATGACCTTCCAATCATCCACAACGACAGGCTCAACACCTTGGAAACATTGCATGATCCAATGCCAAGGAAACTTCCCTTGATGCATTTGAGAGGCAAAATTGTCGATACTAAGTATAAAAGCCATGCCATGTCACAGAGTATCGTGTGTTTAATTGCTAATTACGTACTTGGTATCTACTCCATCGCTTCCACGAAGAACAAAATTCTCACATTTTAACGATAAATTAGTTAGTAACTAAAATGACGTGTCCCTACACTTTTTATTCTCCCCATATGTTGATTGTACCAAGTCAAATGATTGTATCCACAAACTCTTATTGTATTGTACGTCACTATGCATCAATATAGCACTCCATTTTAGTACATCATATCCATAATTCCACAAGCTAGTACTCCCTCCGTTCCAAATTATAATCCGTTTGACTTTTTTACCCAGGTTTGACCGCTCGTCTTATTCAAAAAATTTGTGCAAACATAGTCAAATTTAAGTCATTCTTGAAGAACTTTTATTAATAAAGCAAGCCACAACAAAAGAAGTGATATTTAGCACAAATTTTTGAATAAGACAAGTGGTCAAATTTGGGGTCAAAAAAGTCAAACGAACTATAATTTGGAATGGATTTAGTACTAAGCTAGAGCTGGAGGACAACATTTGAATTCTAGAATTGTATTCTTTTTGGGATGGAAGAGGTAGGCCTTAGAGTTTAAAACGTTGTATTATTATTGGGTACTACATGTAATTAAAATAACTAGATGTATGATAGTGATAATGCAATCACAATGATATTTTGCTTGTGCCATTAACACAGGCCAGGGGTGTCTCGGAGTGTTCCGTGGACAGGTGTAATAAAATCCACGGATCCTGTAGCGCACGGGTGTTTGCTCCACCCGCGCTGCACTCCCGTCCCGTCTCCCTATAGCTGCTGGATGAGTCGATCTATCCGAGACTCTGCAAGTATCTATCAGATACAGCGTTTCTCAACAACCTATTGCATGTCTTACATGGTCAATGACGACAGCACAATCTGATCCTCCAGTAATCAAAGTACAGTGGCGATTATTATTAAGCACAGAGACAATCGCCGGATCCATTGGCCCGTGGTCCATTGATTAGCAGTTCGTACGTGTGCAGTGCAGGCCGCGCGCTCTATCTATGGGGTTGTTTAGTTGGTGAAAAAGTTTGGGTTCGGCTACTGTAGCACTTTTTGTTTTATTTGGCAATTTATGTCTAATCATGGACTAATTAGGCTTAAAAAATTTGTCTTGTGATTTACAACTAAACTGTGTAATTAATTTTTTCTTTCGTCTATATTTAGTACTCCATGCATGTGCCGCAATATTTAATGTGGCAGGTATTGTAGCACTTTTTGGGTTCACTTTTTGTGAACTAAACAGGCTCTATCTCTGATTGATAGACGCTGGCGAAGTATAATGGCAGTGGCACTGTTCCATGCACACCACTGCAGTCGCAGTGTCTGCGTTCTATTCTTGTGCTTGGCATCCCGGCCGGCCCCTCGATGCATTGCGGCCGGCCGGCGGGGGAGGCCATTCATCAGCCGGCTTCTTTTTCCCTGCGACGAAGATGGTAGCATGCATCAGCTTATCCTCCTGGAAACTGTGCGCCCGGCCGTGCATGCATGCATGGGCCTCGCAAAGACGCATGGCGACGACACAGCACATGCGCCACTGCCACGTCCGAGTACTCAATCGGCGTCGTGTCGCCATGGCCCATGGGCCATGCATGCCGCTCGATCGTCCAATCGCCATGCATGCATGCATGCATAGCTACAGCCTACAGATAATGATGAACATTAATTGTTCTTCAGAGGCGCGCAGCGTAGCGTTTTATTAGCCATTTCCGTGCTATAATGCCTCGTCCAATGTCGCTGGATCGGCTTGAGTGGATCATCGTACGTAATATATGCGTGCTGTGCCAAGTAGGTGATGATCGGCACTATGCAGATGCCATGGCTCACAGTCTCAGGCCTCAATATGCTCATGCATGCAGGCTATAGCACCTAGCACTAGTAGCTGTATGTATCCCGCCCGCCGGCAGGGAGAGGGATGGCGGCGTAACGTGCGCCGTGCACGTGCAGGGCTGGTTCACGACGACGGTACGTGCGCGTACTGCATGGTGCATGCAGCGACTGGGGTCGGCGTTCGATAAGATATAAGTAGGCGGCAGTGTTAAATGTGTTTTACGAGCCTGTCATGCTCATACATATCGCGACCTAACCTGCGGTTTTTCAATTCATTTAACTTTAACTTCTTCAAATTCGAAGCTTGCCTTCCTATGAAATAGTATTAGAGGACGTTTGGTTGCCGACCACTATCACTAGTACAGAAGTGACATATACTCCCGGTTGGTAACCCCTTTCACTCCCGGTTGCCCAACCGGGAGTACGTTTTCGGGAGTAAAACTTTCGGAACCGGGAGTAAAGGAGGACTTTTACTCCCGGTTGATAATACCAACCGGGAGTAAAGAGTCAGCTGGGCCTGTGGCCTTGCAGACACCTTACCAACCGGGAGTAAAAGTCCTCTCTTTTTTTTTCTTTTTCTTTTTCATTTCAATTCATAATTCATTTTGATTTTAAAATAAGTTTTTGTATACAATTTTTGCCCTACGAATAATATATGCATACGCATGCGTATAGTAAAGTTTGGTTTCGAGCAATGTACGCAAGTAACCCGACTAAAAAGAAAGTATATACAAACAATTTGTGCACCATATATAATACAAGCTTGCATTGTATATTTTCATCATCATGTCTGACTTTCATCATCATATCTACTCTTTGGATCCGATAATAAGTTGTCATGACCCATTACATTCAAAATAAAGTTATCATGACCCTAATTTTTTGGAAGCCATTGTTCATCGGGGTTAAAGTAGAACTCGGCGCCGGGCTTTAAGACCTGTTCATTAAGAAATCCTGCTATCGTCTCTTGCATTGCTTTGAGATGGTGTGTTTGCAGGGTTTTCCCTTTCAAATTTTTAGTCTGCAATTTGAGTTAAAGAAATATTATTAGTATATATATCAATAATAATGATAAATCAAGAAAAGTAGTAGTATTTAGATACATACTTTTTCGTACTCTAGATTAGTTCTTTTTGAGCACAACTTCAGAAACTCGCAAACATAGTATCCACATAGATCGGTCCCCTGTGGCTGCCGCAGAATCCACTTTAGGAAAAAAACAGATTCAGTATCCAATCCGGTATAGGTAAATTGATACATATAGGAAGCAACACAGGGAAATTGAACTTATAGAGCAATATAGTACTTACTCAAAGTTTATTTACACGCAATGGCGCTTTGCATTGTGTCATATGGTGTTTCTGAATGAATTCTTTCCAAACACTGTCCAATAAAATTAAAAATGTTTGGAGTATTAATTATTGCATATAGAGAAACTGATATATACATATATAGAGTTGTGCTAGAGAGACTGCAATTACCCCTGGATAATATCTATCATTTCTTGGTATTCTTTTTGCTCTTTTCTCATCAAGTCCCAGATGACTAGAGAAGATATCTCTAGATCGATTTCCATCAATATCCAGTGATTGCTACGTGTGTATGCATACGAAGGTACATAACACTCATTATTTAACTTGTTAGAGTCAACATATATATATATGGTAGAGTCAACATTATGAACACTCACCTGAAGTTATAGGGGAAGAGTATAACCTTCTTGTCGTGTTGCTTCTCTAAGAACATCTTGATATTGGCCACCGTCTCCGAGTACCATGTTGGTTGGGGTTCAGGGTCTTTGAATACAACATGTGGATCAATGAAACCAATATCGGTACACCCTCTCTTTTTGCACTCTCCCATCTCAAATCTGCATACATATATATAGTGAGGATAATGAACACACATTATAGATGTACTTCCGTAGTGACTTATTGTTAACTAGTAGAAAGAATCACTTACAGACAATAGCAGCTTATGATAGTTTTGTCTAAAGAGTATAGGTGACATAGTTGGTGCAATTCAGAAAACTCCAGGTACATGACATCATTGCCCCGGAACCAATGTTCGTCTCTAACCCTGATAGAAATAGCACTTTCTTCCCGGGCACACGCATCGAGGTACCAGTTGTTCAGGGCGTACATTTGCGTCCCCAAATCATTGAGTTTTTCAGGATCCCATAGACTCCTGCCATGCTCATATTTCTCCCAACTTGAGACTACCGGCGCGGTTGCAAAGACCAAATCGGCAATGTCGACACCACAAGTGGTAGCATAGAAGTTACAAAGTTGTACCAAGTCGACTGGTCCATCATCTTGAGGTATTTGTAGGAGGTCTATGTTTGATCCATATTCATTACTAATAACAAGTGGGGAGTGTGATTGCAATTCTTGTTCTCCGAGTTGTGCAACACCCTTCCTTGCTTTAACCATTTTCTTATATTCCTTGCTTAGAGTGCGGTCATAATCAGATAGGGGCGAGGGCTTACGAGATTCCCGCCTCTTTTTTTGTACATCATCCACCATCCGCCTTAGTTCAGCTGGAGGTAGGTGGAAGTGCTTCTGCTCCATCAGCTTCTTCGCCCCCTTGGCCATCTTTGAGAAGAATAAATTATTCGTTTCTTTGACTGCATCATCTAGTTCCTCTGTACTCTTTTCACCAGCCAATTTTTGGGGAATTTGCCTTGTTGGGTGCACGGGGGCTTTCTTCCTCATCTTTGTCAGCGGGGCAGATGACTTTGTCATGGCAGGACAAGGTGTCGAGGCGGTTCTCTTCTTGGTAGATGCGTTTGTCACTTGAGGAGGCGGCGACGGTGGTGGTGGTAGAGACCGCCTTGGAGATGGTAGGGATGCACCCGTCATGGGAGGAGGCAGTGGCGGTGGAGATCGCCTTGGAGATGGTGGGTATGGTACCGTGTCTTCTCCATCGTAACCACCGCACGGAGCACTAAGCTGGTCTGGGGATTGGATTATTGGCCTGTTGTATGAGTACAGAAAAGAATGAGGTATGAGTACATTGTTATTTAAGTGCTAATAGAAAACTAATGAAAATTTTTGTTTTGACGTTAAGTTTCATGCGTACCTATGGTCAGGTACTTGAGGAGGCGGCGACGGCATCCTAGGAATAATGATGTAGCGCTTACGCCATGCAATGAATGACTTCTCTGCTTCTCCTACAGTAGCAGAACCATCACCTCCAGGAATGTCAAGAGGCACATCTTCAAAACCTCTAACAGCTTTATCCACTGAGACGGAAGCGTATCCAGCTGGTATTACTACACCATGGATTCTTGGTGTCTTTGTACGGTCTATAGGACCCACAACACCAGTAGCCACCATCACAGTGCCATCATCATTTGGAATGTGCAGCTCACATGCTGTAAGTTTATCGATGTCATCCATGGGGAAACGCTCATCTTGCTTTGGCAGCTCTGTGGAAGCACAACTGCTTCTCAACGTCTGATTCGCGGGGCTAAGAATGTTGGTTCCCGGAGCTACTGTAAGCCCCTGGGAACTCATTGCTATTTGCACTTGCCTCTTTACTTCCTCTTGCATTCTCGCTTCCATTTCTTCCTCTCGCCTCTTTGCATCAAGAACATACTGTTGCAAGATGTGGAGCTTCTCTGCCTCCTCATCCTTCTTTCTCTGGCGGCTTCTGTAGGTATCTCTCCATTGAGGGAAACCATGCTCCCACGTAACCGCCCCAAAGCCTCTTGTTCGGCCAGGATGCTCATCAGTCCCAAGGATATATGTCAGTTCATCCTTCTCTCTGTTGGGCCTGAACAGTCCACTAGCCTTAGCTTTTAGAATTTGAATTAATTTTGTTGTTGCTTCTTCCAGTTTTTTGCCATGAACCATCTTTCCAGTGAGTGGGTCCAGTGATCCCCCATGAGCTAAATACCAACGCCTCATGCGTTCAGGCCACTTGTCTGATTCGGGTTCGATCCCCTTTTCACGAAGTTTTGCTTCTGCCCTTTCCCACTTTTGAACCGCCGTTAGGTAGCCACCTGATCCCATGTTATGGTGGTATTGCTTTTTGTGGGAATTTTCTTGGTTCCTTCTTGCCCGTGCCATACCCTCTTCCGATGTCTTGTACTGTACAAATTCCTCCCAGCATGGCCTCTGCTTCGCAAGCGGGCCCTTAACGACGCGCCAATCTGGAGTCTCGTCATTGCTGACGTATTTATTGAACAGCTCCTTCTTCCAAGTCTGAAATTGTGTAGCCATCTTCTTCATAGTCCAATGCCTAACTAGTTCCACCAACCTTTCATTGGTGATGATATCACCGTCATGATAACGCTCTGTGTCGAACGTGAAATGCTCTTTAATATCAGACCAAAGTGCCTCCTTGTCAACATCAGAGACGTAACTAATATGAGGAGCATGAATCTTCTTCTTCCATTCACGGGCGCTGATCGGGAGCTTATCCCTTACAAGGAAACCACAGTGGTACCTGTATTTACTAGCATATGGTCCTAGTGGTTCCCCTGTAACCACGTCAAATTCTGTGATGATGAAGCGGCCTTCCAACGCTGTTGGGGGCCTCGGACATTCTTGCTCTTGCCCGTTGTCGTCTTCGTCGATCCAGAGGGCTACGTACATCATCACAGAATATATCAGAGGCCTTCCAACGGCTTATCTTAAAAAATGATAGCTAGATATATTCAATAATATACCTTGCCAACATTATCTTCAACATCCATCTCTTGTCTGTCATTATGATCGAAATTGAAGTATTCATTCCTGTAATCTTCATCACCCTGCTGGTTATTATCGCCATAAGGTTGAGTGCCTTTGGCGATAAGATCCATCATTTCGTCTTCCATGTTGTCCGTCGAGTCGGACATCTTGCTTAATTAATATATCAGAAAACTTATTTTCTTATTGCCAGGTGATCAGCTAGCAATTGGGAAGGAAACAGGATGTCGGTTAGGCATGGGTACTAACATGTGATTTGATGCACAGGAACGCACAAAGTAAATATTAGCATGTGATTTGTTGCAGAGACCAAGCTAAGACATCTTATAATCTGGAATTGAGGGAGTACATCCATTCATAAGTTCCTGTGTCAAATATAATGTTTGCTATCCTATGGAATTACACAAAACCAGAATAAAGCATTAGGGCCAAACAGCCACTCTACCTCAAATAACACAAAATACCACAAATGAAAAAACTCAGCAGCTAACCAAAATAAACAAACATTGGTCCAACAAACATTATATCGCAACGAAATAAGCACCATGTTTACAATCACAAAAATTCATCATCACATACATCTTTCCCATAAAAAAACATTGACACTGAGTTGGGTTTTGATTAGATGCATATATTCATGGAAGCACTAAAACCAGTATGATCCACCTGGAAGCAAACTAACCAAATAATAAAAAATACCCATTTCTGAACACAAGGCTATGCTGAGTTCTACAAAAAAAATTGTGTAAATTTTTGTCACCAGGACAATGAAGCAGTAAATTATGTGTCACACCATCATTGGTTCTACATCCCTGAAAAAGCTTTGATTCCAAACAAGGAAACATCTGAAGGTGTAAATCAAATACCATATTTTATCCAAAAAAATAAGGAACATCTTCAAGATGTTCATGCATGGGAATTGTGCGGCATCTTGAACTTGCTACAGTCATTGAGAATGTGCCTAGGCATTGATCTCGACGACCAAGGGTGGTACCATCTACAATGTAGTGCAGCCAGAAGGGTATAATATCATCGAACCCATACAAAAGAGCACACAAGAGTGTCAATCTGCATCCGTTGTCCCAGGCATTACAATGATTACAATGAATTCCATAATAACTATCCAACTCATACTAGGAAAAGTGGCAATGTGCTACCAACAACATGATGCCTTATCCTGAATTTCGTATTCAAGGAGATATTGAATCATCATGTGAAAATAACTTGAGCTTTGCTTTGCGAATGGTCATACAACCTAAATATTTTTGTCCTGGGATTTATAAAATGGCATCACCATATGTTGCAGAGACAGGTCAGGTATTGAAGAGAGCCCTACAGTGTCAACTAATGCATGCAAAATAAGATTGGAAACCGAAATTTCAGTATGTAGGCTTCATAACACAAAGTCCTTCGACTCTATCTACTACACTAACCAAATCAGAAATCAGGAAATCCTGAAATCCACATAGAAAGCATCCTTAATGCATCACAATGTCCTACCATCTTCAATTGCAAGTTCAATTAACTAAACCCAGGAGCCAATACTACACCAGGCAAATCACAAGCTGGATCAATCCAGTCGACACTAACTTTTACCATATGAAGCGTCACATCCACCCATCCCTGATCTACCGACAACAACTGCAACACTCAACAATCTGTATGGAGGACCACACAGGCACAGACACAAGCGAACAAGGGGAGGCAGGCAGTATACCTTGACATAGATGACGCTGTCGATCTGTATGGTGACGTTGTCCTTGGTGATGGCGTTCTGGTGGGGGATGGGGATGGTCTCCTCCTTGAGCGAGTGCACGTAGGCGATACGGTCGACGGCGGGGATCAGGAGGTGGAACCCGGAGCCGAGCGTCTTGAGATACTTCCCGAACCTCTCGATGACGAAAGCCTTCTTCTCCGGAACCTCCTGGGCTTGGTGAAGACGGCGTGGTGGAGACCGGGCGGCGTGGGTGGCGGATCCCGGCATGGTGGAGGCCAGGCGGCGGGGGGGCGGATCCCGGCGTGGTGGAGGAGGGCAGGGCGGCGCTTCACGGCGCCGTTTCGATGGCGCGGCGGGGGGGAGCAGCGGCCGGGCGCGCGCGGGCCGAGGGGAGCAGTGCAGTGCGGCCGCGGTAGGGGAGCAGCGGCCGGGGCAGGCAGAGCAGTGCGGCCGCGGCGGCGCGCGCAGTGGAGACCGAAGCGGTGCGGCGGCGGCGGTGCGACCGAAGCGGTGCGGCAGCACATTCATTCCAGACGGAGACGACGATGGACGCGGAGAAATAATTAGAAACCTAGACCTTTACTCCCGGTTCCCACCAGTAACCGGGATTAAAGACCCTTTACTCCCGGTTGGTGTTTCCAACCGGGAGTAAAGGTTAGACCTTTACTCCCGGTTGGAAACACCAACCGGGAGTAAAGATGTTTTTTTTGGCGGGTAAGTTTTTATATTTCTTTTTATTTATAATGGGTAAAGTACTATTATTTGTGCAGACAATAACAAAGTACTTATATTTTTTTGAAAAAATAAATTAGAGTTTCTTTTGCTATACTGCAGACATGAAAAATATGTAACCTAAAATATTTTATTTTTTCTTTTAAATATTAAACATAATGGAAAGAATAATCTTTATTTCATTAATGCAAAAATATAGTCTTTAAGTAATATCATTAAATCTATTGTTTTTAGATAGGAATTTCTTTTTCAGATCATTTGTACGTCAAACTTTTCGTTCGTGGACTCGGTTGAACGTTTAATTATCTGGTGAAGTTGCGCGGAAATTCAATTAAACTATAAAAAGTACCAAACCAATTCCGAAAAATCTCAAAGCTGGCGGTTGCTTCACATAGGGCATTTGCAAGACTGAGAAAAAGTTTAAGACCAATACGACAGTTGGACCTCAGAATCCCTAAGAACCCAGGTGTATTCTTATCATTATTTTTATGATTACATTTTTCTCCGTGCTGCGTGAGACAAAGTATGGTGAATTACAGATCGAAAACTATGGAATTATGCAGCAAACTCCACAAATATTTTCCTCCTAGGGCACAAGAGACCTTGTCGCAAAGTTTGGCACTATTCCAGATCTTTTCTAGGATGGACTCAGTTCAACGTAGAATTACCCGGTGAAGTCGCGCGGAAATTCAATTAAACTGGAAAAAGTACCAAACCAATTCAAAAAAATCTCAAACTTGGCGGTTTCTTCACATAGGGCATGTAAAATGTTAAGAAAAAGTTTGGGACCAATACGACACTGGAATGATTGTGCGGTCACAATTATTACATAATTAATATCTCAATACACAACATTAAACAACATTAAATTAAGCAGGCACAGTAGTGATCTTCTTCTTGACGTATGTCCCTTGGTCATGATCGTGTCGCAACCATGGAGTGTCCTCATCATTTAGCGCTATGCTTGGATCTTTGTTCACTGTGAAGGGCACAATTCTATCTTCCTTTTCATAATCTACTGACATGTCTGACTTGTCCTCAATTCCCACAATGTTTGTTTTCCCTGAAAGAACTATGTGACGCCTGGGCTGATCATTGATTGGGTCTTTGTTGTTTTTCCCCCTCTTTGGTTTTGTAGACATGTCCTGGACATAGAACACCTGACATACGTCCTTGGCGAGGACAAATGGTTCGTCTTTGTACCCAATATTATTGAGGTCCACTGTTGTCATTCCATACTCCGGGTCGACTGTTACCCCGCCTCCGGTGACCTTCACCCATTGGCACTTGAACAAAGGGATCTTCAAATTACGACCATAGTCTAGTTCCCATATCTCCTCTATGCGGCCATAATATGTTAGCTTAATTCCATTCGGGTCTGTGGCATCTATGCGGACACCACTATTTTGGTTGGTGCTCCTTTTATCCTGGGCTATTGTGTAAAATGTGTTCCCATTTATGTCGTACCCTTTGTATGTGAGGACATGCCACGATGGTTGCATAGCCAACCTGTACAGTTGCTCTGGAAGACTCCCATCACCCTGGCATTTTTTTCGCAACCAACCACTGAAAGTTTCCATGTGCTCACTCCTAATCCAAGCTTCATTCTTGCCAGGAAACTCTGATCGTAGGAACTGCTTGTGTGTCTCAATATACGGATGCACCAATGTGCTGTTTTGCAGAACTGTGTAGTGTGCTTTATTGAAATAATCATCCCCCATACCAATATATGTTTTCTTTCCTAGTGTCCCCTTTCCACTTAGCCTCCCCTCGTGTCGTGATTCAGGAACACCAATCGGGTCAAGGTCAGGAATAAAGTCAACACAGAACTCAATGACCTCCTCTGTTCCGTAGCCCTTGGCGATGCTGCCCTCTGGACGAGCGCGGTTGTGAACATATTTCTTCAGAACTCCCATGAACCTCTCAAAGGGGAACATGTTGTGTAGGAACACAGGACCGAGAATAGCAATCTCCTTGACCAGGTGAACTAAGAGGTGTGTCATGACATTAAAGAAGGATGGAGGGAACACCAACTCAAAGCTGACAAGACACTGAACCACATCATTCTGTAGCATAGCTAGATCTAGTGGATTGATTGCCTTCTGAGAAATTGCATTGAGGAATGCGCATAGCTTCACGGTGGCCAGACGTACATTTGGAGGGAGAATTCCTCTTAGTGCCACTGGGAGCAATTGCGTCATGAGCACGTGGCAGTCATGGGACTTTAAGTTTTGGAATTTCTTGTCTGGCACATTTATTATACCCTTTATATTCGAGGAGAATCCAGATGGTACCTTAATGCTATTTAGGCATTCAAACATGCTATCCTTCTCTTCCTTGCTAAGAGTGTAGCTAGCAGGGCTTAAGTATTGGCGTCCATCATCTGTCTTGGTTGGATGCAAGCTATCTCGTTCTTTCAAACACTGAAGGTCCTGTCGTGCTTCAAGTGTGTCCTTAGGCTTCCCATACACACCCATGAATCCTAGCAGGTTCACACAAAGATTCTTTGTTAGGTGCATCACATCGATTGCGCTGCGGACCTCTAGGACTTGCCAATAGGGTAGCTCCCAAAATATCGACTTCTTCTTCCACATTGCTGCATGCCCGTCAGTGTCGTTCGGAATAGGTTCACTGCCAGGTCCCTTCCCGAAGACTACTTTCACATCCTTTACCATCTCTAGTACATCCTCACCACTCCGGTTGGCAGGCTTGGGCTGGTGGTCTGCCTTACCTTTGAAATGTTTGCCTTTCTTTCTTACAGAGTGTGTCTTAGGAAGAAATCGACGATAGTCAAGGTACACGACCTTTCGACATTTTTTCAAGAATATACCTTTACAATCCTTGAAACAGTGTGTGCAAGCATTATATCCCTTGTTTGATTGTCCTAAAATGTTACTTAGAGCCGGCCAGTCGTTGATTGTTACGAACAACAAAGCGCGCAGGTCAAAGTGTTCCTGTTTGTACTCATCCCACACACGTACACCTGGTTTTTTCCACAAAACTAGAAGTTCATCAACTAGTGGCCTCAGGTACACATCGATGTCATTGCCAGGCTGCTTCGGGCCTTGTATGAGTACTGGCATCATAATGAACTTCCGCTTCATGCATAACCAGGGAGAAAGGTTGTAGATACATAGAGTAACAGGCCAAGTGCTATGGCCACTGCTCTGCTCCCCAAAAGGATTCATACCATCCGTACTTAAGGCAAACCTCAAGTTTCTCGCGTCATCTGCAAAATCCTTGAATTCTCTGTCGATTGCTCTCCACTGGGACCCATCAGCTGGGTGTCTCAACATGTTGTCTGCCTTACGGTCTTCTTTGTGCCACCGCAACAACTTTGCATGGTCCTTATTTCTGAACAAACATTTCAGACGTGGTATTATAGGAGCATACCACATAACCTTGGCAGGGATTTTCTTCCTGGGACATTCGCCCTCAACATCACCAGGGTCCTCTCGCCTGATCTTATACCTTGATGCATGACATATCGGGCATTCATCCAACTTCTCGTTCTCCTCGCCATAGTAGAGGAAACAATCATTTGGACATGCATGTATCTTCTTGATTTCTAATCCCAAATGACAGACAAGCTATTTTGCTTCGTATGTAGTGGTGGGCAATTCATTGTCCTTCGGAAGCATCTTCTTTTGGATAGTCAATAGCTCGTTGAAGGCCTTGTCAGACACACCATTCTTCGCCTTCCACTGCAGCAATTCCAGTGTGGTACCCAACTTTTTCTGCCCTGCATCACAAGTCGGGTATAACAACTTCTTGTGGTCCTCTAGCATGCGCTCGAACTTTTTCTTTTCCTTTTCCTTCTTGCATTCGCTCTGTGCATCACGAATAGCCTGACCAAGATCATCAGCAGGCTCATCTCCTGCCGCTACCTCCTGTACCTCCTCTTCAGCTTCCCCCATTGCGGTATCAGTTAAGACACCAGCATATTCAGCAATAACGTCGTCGTCTAATTGTTCTTCTTCACCTTCTTCCATTATAACACCGCTTTCTCCGTGCTTGGTCCAATAAATATAGTTTGGCATGAAACCCGACTTAAACAAGTGTGAATGAATATTCCTTGAGGAGGCATATTCCTTCAAATTCCCACATAGGGCACATGGGCAGCACATAAAACCGTCTCGCTTGTTTGCCTCGGCCACACTTAAGAAATAATGCACTCCATCAATGAACTCTTGGGAGTGCCGATCAGTGTTGTACATCCAATTTCGGCTCATCTGCAGTACACAATATAAGTATGTATTAAAATTTTAAGCATATAATTAGTTATATTAATTACATAACATGCATGCATGATAACTGATTAATTCATGGAAGCCTCAAAACAATTTAATTTTTACAATTAAACTATTGTATATTCCTCATTTACTAAATAAAAGAAATTAAATGAAAAAAATAAAATTCTTTAAATATCTAAACTATGAAATGGAGGATGAAGATGAAAGGAGAAAGAAGATGGCGACCTTTTCAACACAAGAATTGATGGAGGAGTCGAAGAAATCGTTCTTGTGATGACCAGCTGGCTCGTTTGAGCAAGAACACAACAATGGATGAAGCAATGACGAAGAACAGAGCTCCAAATGGCTCTGCCAAGAGAGGAAGGAACAATGCTAAGTATATATACAGAAACATTTACTCCCGGCTGGGTACACCAACCGGGAGTAAAGGTCAACTTTTACTCCCGGTTGGAGGCTCCAACCGGGAGTAAAGGTTTACTCCCGGTTGGAGCCTCCAACCGAGAGTAAAAGTTGACATTTACTCCCGGTTGGTGTATCCAACCGGGAGTAAAGGTCATCGCATGACGCAGTATCCGTTAGGCGTAGGACTTTAGTCCCGGTTGGTGGCTACAACCGGGATTAATTGTCTCTTTACTCCCGGGTCCAAAATATACCGGAAGTAACCCCGAAAATGATGCCGAGAGGAAAGGTCTGTTCTCTAATAGTGTATGAGCCACGTCTCATGTGCGGCGATGTGGGGCAACACCACGGATGTGGCGCTCAATGTAGCAGCCTAAGTTAAAGCAACACAGTGTCATAGCAACACAGTTGTGGCGTGGCTTTCGGTAGCCGGGAACCAAACACTCCCTTACAGTTCGATCGGCAGGCAACACACACCGGTGTTCTGAGCACATGTATAGGCTAGCTAGCTAGCTAGAAGATATCGCACTGCACTCCTCGCTGAACAATGCCCGCTCTGTTTCAGTATATTGGTGATGTTCAGCGGCAGCCAGTTCTTCCGGCAACGACATTGTTCAGGCAACAGATATTCCCTTCTACTCTCTCCATTCCAAATTATAAGGCATTCTAAGAATCTTGGAGTCAAAGCATCTTAAGTTTGATTAAAATTATAGAAAAAATTACAAAAAATTATAACATCAAATAGGTATACTATAAAAATATAATTAATGAAGAATCTAATGATACTTAATTGATGTCATAAATATTATTATCTTATCATATAAATTTGGTCAAACTTGAGATCTTTGACTCTCTAAAATTTTTAGAATGCCTTATTATTTGGGATGGAAGGAGTAGCTAGCTCGCTGTCGCCGTATTCTCTTCCGGCAAAATGACCGCTTTCAGTGTGTTGTTCACATGCATATGCGTGTAGTACTCGTGAAAGTGAGTAAAAGAGTGAGAGTACTGGATCGATCGGGCCAGCGGTCCCGGCCCCTACCTTGCTCAAAAGCTGCCCGAACAAATTATTGGAATGGCAGGACGGCCTTTGTTCATGCTAAAAGCTCCTCCGTCTACATGCATGGCACAGCGCATCAGACCCACAGGTTCAAAGCTCGGCGTTCGAGCTACGAGATGGTGGGTCGATCGATATCAATCGATGGAGACGATCCATCCCCCCAGTCCGATTGAGATTTTGTGGACCTCTCAAGCCAACTGACCCTCCACACTGTGTTGCCCTGACTTTTGCTTCATCAGCAGTCTCAGAGCAGGTGCTGCAGCATGCATGATGCATGTGCTGTGGCTCTCTGAAATTAACCAGAGCTTAATGGTAGCCTGCATGCAGATAGGGTTTTGGTGGCAGCAGCAGCACTGTGGCTGTGTTTAGATCCGAATTTTGGAGTGCCAAAATACACTGTAGCATTTTGTTTGTATTTGGTAAAAATTGTCCAAATATTGACTAATTAGGCTCAAAACGTTCGTTTCGCAAAGTACAACCAAACTGTGCAATTAGTTTTTGATTTTATCCACATTTAGTACTCCATATATGTATCGCAAGTTTGATGTGACGGGGAATCTTATTTTGCATAGTGCACTTTTCGATGGATCTAAACACAGCCTGTATTATATGCATATATATCTGTCCGAATCAGATTTTGGTTGCTAGAGTTTGTCTTATGCGGGAGCTTTACATCACAAAAGTGGGGCCTTGTTTAGATACCCCAATTCACCCCAAATTCTACTATGCAAAAAGAAGATTCTCCATCACATCAAAATGTTGGCACATATATGAAGTACTAAATGTAGATGAAATCAAAAACTAATTGCACAGTTTTGTTGTACTTTGCGAGACGAACATTTTGAGTCTAATTAGTCAAAATTTAGATAATTTTTACCAAATACAAACGAAATGTTACAGTGCGCTGATTTGACACGGTACTATGCAGCGTGCCGAATCGGGCGGCAACTAAACAAGGCTTGGGGTGCACTTGCCAACATCACCCAAAAAAATCACACTAGACACCCGCAGCGCTAAGCATTGTTAGAGGCCGGCATTTTCTGTTAATAGTAGCGAGCAGTCTGACGGTTTCTGTCAAATAATCTGTGTTAATGAGCTGCAGAAGCAGTCAGCTAGGTGGTCTCTGTAAGTCGATTAATAGCAGACACGAGACCCACCTTTGTAAAAGAATTTTTAAACAAAATCAATCGACCATATAAATTAATTAACAGAGGTAAACCCACCAGGAGATGTATTCCTAGAAATAATCTTGCAGGTTCTGGACATTCGTTTGAAGTCGTAATATAGTACTGGTGTGTCTGTCGCTTGTGAAGCCTCATCGGATTTCACCGATCTCCAAAAGGACATGTAGGCCCCATTTGGTACGGTTTCTCCATCGATTTCAAGAGTTGTTTTGTGCCAAACGGGGTAAAACAAAACGACTTCAACCAGAAAGCCTCTTAAATTCTCACAGAGGTTTGAGATGGGATGAAGCCGTAAATAGTGCCTTCACTCGGCTTCACCCCGTCCTGGTGGACCGTGCACGGGGTCCATTGAGAGCATGTTTCAAGAAAGCTCTACACGTGGAGCCATTTTGCCAAGCGGTTTACAAAAATGACTCTAGCTCCACCGATAGAGTTCTTTATGGAGCTAAAAAAACAGCTTCACTAATGATGTAAAGCCATGGCAAATGAGGCCATAGTGTGTATATAGTTTATAGGTTTAGCATGTGCACTGGGTGTACGTTGTATACATAATACATGTGGTGGTATGAGTACATGTGTTTGTGTGTATATTCAAATATTGTAGTACCTTAGAAGTCCAGGCTTTAAAAAAACTCTAGCATCCCGTTGCACGAGTGCACACACAAAAGGTATTCGAATAAAAAACGAAAAGAGGAGAGCAATAGGCCAATATTGGTGAGAAAAACAGTAAATTTGACTTTTGACTTGTTGGATCTATTAGCTCTAACAATCAGCTATCATGGATTCATATATATTGAAGTACAAACAGAATTGTCTAACTTCTTCGTTAGCTTAAGCTTTTGTGTTGACTTGGTCAGTGGATGCGCTTTTGTGTTGACTTGGTCAGTGGATGCAATTTAATGTTCACTTCCTCCATTAGTTTAATCTTTTGGATTGACCTAATTGGTGCATGCAGCTTGAGATAGTACCAAGGAAGAGGTCTAGACTCTCAAGCTAGTATAATAAAAATATAATAATTATCGCTCACTCCTACTTTCTTTATGAGATCTGAGGGAGCGACGTGAGGGTGAGTATTGAAGTATAACGTAGTTTCCCACCTTTTCCATCAGATTAAGCTTTGGGTTGAAATGATCGATACATGCAACTTAAAGATAGCTAGGCCGAGCTAATAGGACACTTCAATGAGAACAAGGTCAATAATAGAGCCAAGTTGCTTGGCTATAAGTCAAGTTACAAAAGCCAAGTTATACAATAAGTGTCTCATATTTGTCTTCAAAAACTCTCTCTCTCATATTCCTCCTCACAACATTTGCTACCTAGACCCACTAATGTATATGCTTCCGTGCCCAGCTTGTACTGGCATGGGAGCCAAGCTCTCATCTCTTCTCTCCTTCACATCAGCATTAGCTTGGCTATAAGCCCATTATTATACCTACTCTAAATAGTGTGCCACCTCACAATCATGGCAGTGCATTTAATATCTATAGAAAAGTACCATAATTTTTGCATTGTGAGTGCCCTTGTATTAGATGCTAATGGATCTAAACAGATCCTTTTATTAGATGCTGATGAATCTAAACAGACCCTTAGGGCACTCCTAATGCATAAACCATCATAGTTTCTATGGACATTAATTGCACTGCCACTTAAGCATTTTGATGATGTGGCAAGGTAGTTATTAAAGAGAGAGAGCAAAAATCATAGAAATAGAAACCATGTCTACACGATAACCAAGATATGAAGTAATGTGATTGATAGAGAATGGAGAGAGAATGTATGCGATTGGATAAAAAATTGTTTTGTATCCATTGCGACCATGGTTTCTTTATATAATGTCTATGGAAATTAATAGGTATAGAAGCATTGGACTGCCCTTATATAAGTACTATGTATTCAACATTTTTTCTCTTGCATGCAATGGTTTGCATTTAAAGTTTCCTAGAGAGAAGAGATGAAATATCATGGCCACAACCAGGAGGGGGGGGGGGGGGGAACCATCGGTGATTATTTCAAAACAGACTCACAAGACCATACACATCATCGGCGATTATTTCAAAACAGACTCACAAAACCATACACAAACTCTCTTTATAAGAGAGTTCATTATATTATCATCTTATTCGATCCAAAAGTGGTATTTAGACTGTGAATCCAAATAGCCCATGAGGACAGCCACGAGTTGTACTGCACCGACAAGTAGGGATCGGAGCCAAATAGTAGATTAAGAAAAGGCACTGTTTATTAGACAATTTTCCTATTTACCTTTTTATTGATACTGGAATAGACAAGTAGGGGATCGGAGCCAAATAGTAGATTAAGAAAAGGCACTATTTATTTGTCAATTTTCCTATTTACCTTTTTTATTGATACTGGAGTAATAGTACTACACTATGATATGGAATGGGTGGATCAGATTATAACCAACGGCGACGGCGACTAACGACAAAGCTGAGCTGTGGGCCCCGGTCTGGATCTTGTCCATCGGATGACTTACTGTTACCTGCTGCTATTTACCTACGCATCCAGAGGCAGACAGGCCCGTACGCTGTCAATACACAGGCACACATGGTTTTTCATGCCGACTTTGTATGTTGGTTTGCGGCTACTCGGATGGTCTGCGACACCACCACCACAATTACAGGCAGGGGAACATGTTCTTTTCTAGCAAAAAAAGAAAAAAAAAGATCAGGCCTCAGCGACCACCAAGTTCTTTACATGTTTCTTTTAGCTATTCAGCTGATCAGAAAAGAGAACTCAAGAAAAGAATCATGTAAAATACTTTGGACTCCCAAGCCAATCCTTTTAGTTAAGTTATCCTTAGTTAAATAAAATCACTCGTCTTTAAAGATACCAAAGGAAAATTTTTATCTTTAAGAAGAGTTTTAGCTTTCATTTAATTTTATTGCCTGAATATACTACCAGAGAACATGTACGTACAATGAGTTTTCTTCAGCGTACGTTGACCAAACATTGAGTGGATGTCAAGATTGAAGAAGAAAAGTATGGGCTGGATAAATCGACAATTCAATTTCTTTGCTACGTGTAGACCCCAATATAGATCACATACCAGTTAGGGCTAGCACGTCCGAGGCTGCATATAGCCTAGCATGCAGCGAGGATGCCCAAACACAACGGAGCCAACCAACATGTCAGCCACATAGATTTGATGTTGTTCCTTTAAAAAAAAAGTTCATGAACACCTCCTGGGAAGACCCGTCATCGTGAGGGACACGTAAATGTTATCTAGGATCGCCAAGGCCACCTTTAGAACACCATGGAATCCCGTCGTGAGAGACGCTAGACAACAAGGGGTTGGAGGAGTAAAAGTTGGGCAAAGAGAATAGTAGATTGGTTTGAGTGATTGTGTATGGTTAACCTCAATCGGCCGTGCTCCTTGATATATACATAGGAGTGGTTTTATCCCAATAGAAAACCTTCTCATAACGTGTTCTACAGGTTTCCCAAGAGTTTAGAAGAGTTCGGATCGAATTTGGAAAGGTTTCAATAGGAATAAGCGAAACCAGCATTGGTCAGTTTTTACATGCAGCGACGCCTTTAGGATCCAGTTTTTGCAAATATGCTTGTCCCAAGTCCAAATTCAATCTCGCCTAAACTTCAACACTATGTTTTCATTTAGATAGTGATGTAAATTTACGTATTTCAGGCCTGGTTTAGATGCATTCCAAATTCCAAATTTTTACACTCTCTCTCCATCACATCGAATCTTTGGACACATGCATGGAGCATTAAATATAGATAAAAAATAACTAATTGCACAGTTTGGTTGTAAATCACGAGACGAATCTTTTAAGCCTAATTAGTCCATAATTGGACACTAATTGTTAAATACAAACAAAAGTGCTACAATAGTCAAATTCTAATTTTTTTGGCATCTAAACACCCCCTCAATCAATGTGCAGACAGAGTATCAAACAGGAAAAGTGATGACAAAGATGCATACATTATGTGATACAAGACGAAAATTATTATGTACTCCGTACTATAAACGACTGACACATGACGTGACCGATGAAGATGTATACTACTGTACTGCTTAGGCCTTGTTTAGATGAGAGAATTGGGGAGAAAAACACTGTATCAGAATTCCTGTAGCATTTCGTTTGTATTTGGTAAAAATTATCCAAATTTTGACTAACTAGGCTTAAAATGTTCGTCTCGCAAAGTACAACAAAACTGTGCAATTAGTTTTTGATTTCATCAACATTTAGTATTCCATGCATTTGCCGACATTTTGATGTGACAGGGAATCTTCTTTTTGTATAGTGAAATTTGGGGAGAGAATTGGGGAACTGAACAAGGCCTTATATGCCTGCTAAGAGAATTGAAGAGTCTAAAAACTGTCGGTTACATGTCCCACGGTGGAGAAGTCTTGCAGTCCAAACTCACGGTGACATTTAAAGTTTGACGAGATGGGGGAGTGTTTAGATGAATTTTTTTTGAATCTTGCTACTGTAGCACTTTCGTTTTTATTTGACAATTAGTGTCCAGTCATGGACTAATTAGATTCAAAAGATTTATCTCGTGATTTACAATCAAACTGTGTAATTAGTTATCTATTTTACCTACATTAAGTACTTCATATATGCGTGTAATGATTGATGTGATGAAAAGAGTATAAAAATTTAGAATTTGGAGGGAAAGTAAACAAGGCCATGGTGAGTACTAGCAGCAGCTCCTATATAGGAGATTACTTAAACACGAGCTAGCTCTCTCGTCTTTTATGTACATTGTGTTTTCTTCAGCGTATATTAATTGACCAATCAATGAGTGGATGTCAAGATTGACGAAGAAAAATATGGGCTAGGTAAATCGACAATTCAATTTTCTTGCTATGTTTTCATGTAGCTGGTGATGTAAACTTATTCCAATAAGCGTGCAAATAGAGTACCAAACAAGAAAAGTGATGACGAAGATGCATACATTTTGTGATACAAGAAGGAAAAAAATTCATTTTTAAAACCTCCATATAATAAAACTAACATATGATGTGACCGATAAACAGGTACTATTCCCTTCGTCCCATAAAGGACGCTATGAGATATGTGCTGGTCCAAGTTTCTAAAATTTGACTAACTTTATAGAAAAATATTGGCAATATTTGTATCACTAAATAAATTTATTATGAAAACATATTCATTGATTTATCTAATAGTACTAATTGTGCATTATAAATATTAATATTTTTTTATATGATTGGCCAAACTTAAAAATATTGACTTTTCAGGAGGTGAGAATGACGTTTTTTGTGGGATGAGGAGAGTACTTAGCTAAGAGACTTTAAAGAGTTTCAAAATTGTCGGTTACATTTTTTTAGAAAATGGAATATATTAATATCCTAGCTTTTACGTCGACCAATGCATATGGTTGTTCCTTATTACAGAGTAAGGCGAAACAGACCAAGGAATCTCAAACACAAAGTTTTGAGGCATGACGATAACAAAGTTTCCAGAAATCACAAACTAGAATGCAAACCTATTAGTAAAATGTCAGCCGTGCCTTGCAAACACCTCAATCACGACTGTCTCAATAGTATTGCATCTCATCTTCATCCAATGGAGATCCTCCTCTTTCTGTAACATGGACCAGAACCTGGTCCAGTAAGTCCCCCTGAAAAGAACATGCAAGTAGGATGGTACTAAGACTTTATCAAACACAACATCATTTCGGGTTAACCAAATTACCCAACAGATGGCATTTGCACCTACAAGAATCTGGGATTTCAGGTTCCTATTTATTCCTTCCAACCAGTCCGTAAACAAGCCATGTACACTAGTTGGGGGTAATAAAGGAAACTTGAACAACTCTCCACGTAAATTTAGCGAAATGACAGTCAAAGAGTAAATATTGTATAGACTCGTTTGAAGAACGGAAGCACCATTTTTTATCTCCTTGCCGCTGTCGTCTCCATAAATTGTCGGTTACATGTCTCACGGTCACGGAGAAAATGTCTTGCCATCAAAATTCATAGCGACATTTAAAGTTTGATGATAGTGAGTACTATCAGCAACTCTTACATAGTACTTACACAGAAGCTAGCTAACTCGCACTATTCGTTGAGGGAAACATGTCCTAGATGTAAAATGATACGAGGGGGACGCCATTAACCGCAGCTGGTGTGGGCCTGTGGGGTGTGTGACGGTGGATGAAGGGGAGGGGGACGCAGAAGATCCTAGGCGGTGTCCATGGACCACGGGCCCCCCAATTCCACAATGCCAGGTCTGATGACATGTGCTACAGTCCTGGCCCAAAGCAAAGTGACGTGTGTCGAGTGCGTGGCCGGGCCCAGCCCAGACACAGGCATGGTGTGCAGCATGCATTCTCCTTCTCCCGCAAAAAAGCCAGTCTGCCTGCCTGCCGCCCTGGCCTGGGTAAAGCCGGCGACTACACTCGCGTTGCGACAACGACGACGGCCGGCGGTCTTGACGGCTGCGCCGCCTACGATCTTCGACTCGACTCGACGCAATCACGCAGCAGCACACGTACTCTCTCCGTCACTCCGTCCTATACTACAAACGGTCTACTGTATGAGACACATGCTGATTAATTTTTTTATTTTTAATTAAATTTACAAAAGAAATTAATAATATTTATATCTTCAATCTATCTAATCTATAACTCTTATAAAGCAAAACCCCACTAGAAGATTTTATCTGATCCCACAGATCTACGTCATCAAGTATTATGAGCCGTCTAATTCGCGCTGTAATCTAAATCCATCCATTCATCCGAGTACTACAAAGGTCCATCCCACGTCTGTCACCTGACCGCTTGCCTCCAGGGTCCATTTATTTATACTAGCAAATATGCCCGCGCGTTGCAATGGGAGGAAAAAAAAGTTAGCAAATATTTATAAAAAACAAAACCGGATCATACATATTTATAAAAATTTAAAGTTATAACTTATTTTATGACGACTATGACACCCATAATAAACCTTTGTTTTTTCTCAGACTTTAAAGCACAGAGACATTAATTTTAAATAATATATATCATAAACTTAATTTCATACCATCCATGTCTTGTACAACTAAATATCGAGTTTTCTGATTTCCTCTGTGGACTGATAAAAATTTGTAGCTATCATCTTTAACCGAAGTTTTTTTTTGTGTAACAATCTTTGACCAAAGTTGATAAGGACTTAGTTTTCGATGTAATAATTAATCCATCTGTTGATGACTATGATAGGAGATCTTTCTTGATTTTTTACATGGGCGCTGGTCAGGGATTACACTGGGCATTGCATATGTTTAGAGACATATTATTTAGTTTGATATCGATAAAAACTGCTCTACACTGGTTCATTAGTTGATCATTACTAAAGTTTTGTTCCTAATCAAAACTACATTAGTGGTGGAAATATTAGCGGCAAAACCAAACATATAGGAACATAAAAGAAAGTCAGAACTCAGAAGTAATAAACTATTCCGGGAGCCAAAGACGAAATCAGAACAAAATAGAAAAGAAGTACTGGACCGTTCAAAATCAGAAGTCTTTTTTCTATATACATCAAAAATCAGAAGTTGACGGACTAAACCAAAACGGAATAGAAAATGAGAACTAATAGAATAACGGTAAGGTGTATATACACATATACAAATTTTGTACTTTTATCTTTTCTATTTGGATTAGAATTCCTATTCAGATTAGTTAACATCGGAGGAATTTATTTGTATTAGGATTTCTATTTATCCAGATTACCACAAGTGGATGAAGAACATAGAACAATGTTCGGTTGAAAATAAAGAAAACGTAATTGAACCTAGACTAGGACCGGAAAAGAAAAAGAAAAAACTGGACATAACTAAATGAACCGGAACTGAATGAAAGAAATCGGAAATAGACATAAAAAAAAAAATCGGAACATCTTGTGGCCGACGAGGGCAGGTCCTCACGTTTGTGATCTATAGGGCCTCTACGGGAAAAAAAGGTAAAAAAGGGTCCACGTGCTTGGAAAAAACTGAAAAATAAAAAAGACATAAAACAAAAGAAAAGGAAACGTCGTGCACCACTACAGGTACTACATGCACCGTCCCGCTCCCTCCTACGTAAATGCCCCTGCCCAGAAACGCCGCCCACCATAAAGAAAAGGAAAATAAAAGGCCACGGGCCTGCCGCTCCACACCGCGGATGGAAAGGAAAACATCGTTGCTTCCTGTGTGTCGCTCCAAGCCGCCGCCGCCGGAGGGATCCCCCCGCTTCCGGGTAAGTGGAGTTCACGTCGAGTCCCGTGAAGCCTCACTTAAAATTTCATGCAAGTACATAGGTAGGAGGGGCTGAGATTTTATAGAAATAGAAAAAGATCTCTTTTACTTAATAGGCCAACAATTCTACAGAAACAACATTTTCCAATTAGAACCCAACAGGAGGTGCAATCGATGAAAGAAACCTATCCTAATTTCACCGTACACCATGATAGCGACTCCATCCCCAACCCAACTCGAGCGGATGGCGGCGGCTTCTACGCGCGGCTCCTGAAGCGGATCGGCGGCCGGCGGGCGAGCAGGAAGCGGCACTCCGGCGGCCCGGGGCTACAAGGGTGTAACAGAACCGCTCAATTATACGAAATTAAGTAAGAAAATCATCCAAAACACGGACGATTTAGCAAACTTAAGCCCGTATAACCCGGTAGTCCGTGAAATCACGACGGATTTCAAACTAGTTCACATAACAGCCAAGATCGTACTAAGTTTAGCGGTCACCATCATAAGTTACATAAAAGTTTGCATCACAGAATACATCGGAGTTTAAACGTAGTTATTACAAACCAGGTTCAAACAAGAGTAGCGGAAGCATTTGGTTCAAACCACACACGCACACAATGTTTGAAATAAAGTGCCAGCTCAGGATCATCTCCAGCAAAAGCATCAGACGAGAAGTAGTGAATGACCACTGCCCATGGTCTTAAGCTTCACCCATCGCAGGGTAAAGGCAGTTGATACAGTAGCCGTAATACATCTGCCCATCTGCAACAAGTGGGAACAAAGCCCTGAGTACGAGAAGGTACTCAGCTAGACTTACCCGACATAACCGAAAATAAAATGACACCAAGGAATCATGCAAGGCTTGATAGTGGGGTAGCTGACTCATTTGCGAAAGGCATTTTTATCTTTAAAGAGCCTTGTTTTAGAAGCTATTATATCAAGTTAATTATTATTAACCTGCCGACTACATTTGCACCTGTACTAAAGTAAACATATAATTAAACAGGGAATGATAACCAATGATCATTAACATCTTCCATAATGTCACATTTCTCATAACTGTCCAAGTGTTTCATTAACATTACTACGATGAAGTAACTCAACTCAAGTGTTCACTATCCAGTGAACGATGGCGATTCGAATCGATTATTAACCAGCTGGTAATTTATTCCTCACACAAACCTCACTCACCCGCTAAAGTGAGGTATTGGTCACCGAGTCAACTATTCAGGTAAAGTCACGAGTTTGCCAGGAACCACATGTACCCGGGGGCCCGACTGCTCTTTGGCCTTATCATCGCGCCCCCGTATCCTGCCACTACTGCTCCGATACAGTGCGTTGCGGGCAATCCACTCGGCCCGAATAATCTCCCAGCTTCGCGGTCGAAAGGTACATTATTCGGCCAGCTAAATGTGAGGCATGCGTTCAACATGACTCGAGGCCCAACAACGGTCGGTCCTTAATCGACACAGACGGAAAACACTACAGTCTGAAACCCTGCAAGTTTCCGTCCGGTCTCAGATTCATTTCGACACTTAGTTATCCCCATAAGACATACTGTTTTCAAACAGATCCAGGTAACCACCTATGACTCGCAGGTGACAGGCAATCACCCGACTTCTACCGGTCTAAGCAAACTAAGCATTTCTTGACTACGAATACCAAGGTAACAAGGATATGGTAGAGCAAGGGTAAACAAGGTATAATGTAGCAACGGTTGCAAACAACTCCTAAACGTAATGCATAAATTTAAGTAAAGCATTTAATAAAAATATTTGCAAACTGAGGGAGAAATGCTCCGGGGCTTGCCTCTCTCAAAAGAGCTCGGACGGTGGTCGGGGCACTCTGAAAGATATTCACCGACCTCCTCTTCGGCTTCGGGAACCTCCTGCTCCTGCACCTCGGCCTGCTCTTCTGGATCCTCGGGAACTGCTACCGGGGTCGTTTCCTAAGATCCTGTATGATGCAGATGCATAAGTGCTCATGCCTAGGTGCGTGCAGAGATGACATGAGATGATGACAATGCATGAAATGTAGATGCACCTGTTTACTTTATTTGGATTGAGTGGAATTTCAACTCTTCTACAAGGTAGTCTACATCATCCAAGAACATGTACTCATAACTACCACCAACAGTCTCTACCAAGCAAAGTTACCCTAGCACCCTAAGAGGCTTCAAAGATACACCAAAGCAAGTTTAACAATTAAATCTTTGCATTAAAATGTTAATTTAAACCTAGTTGACACTATGTTTGAACAGCAACACTTATTTTGGTAACTTGGAAAAATATGATAAAATTACAGTGGATTACTACCAGGTATATTAGCATGTCACAAAAATTCCATTGCAATTGGAGCACTAGAGCTATCTACACAAAAATAACAATCTAGGGTTTAAAAATAAGCATAAAAATATTTTATACTATGAAAAGTATCAAACAACAGATTTCTCATTTTTCCTAGATTCTACACAGTAAACAATCACTGTAGAAAAATTATTACTTGCATGTTTTATTCATATTTATTTAATTAACAAAAATAACAATTATTAGCAATAAAAAGCATTTGAACTACACATAAAAAATTTTCTACAGAACATACATGATACATAATTTTCCTAGCAAGTACATTGCACAAGAAGATTAACAAACTTGAAACCACATTTTTCTGATTTTTCTATGATTTATTATCTATTTTTTAAGAAAACACCAATTTCAAGGATTAAATAAAATCCTACAGAAAAGTAATGCAATATTGACATGCAATATTTTATATTGTAGATCTGGTTCCAATAAGTCCATAGAAATTTATTTCATAATTTTTGGAGCTAAAATGAGCAAGTTATGGATTTTTGAAACCCTTTTACATTTTCTGGAAAACAATTAATTAAATCCCTTTTTGAAAACCGGCTGGCTAATGCTACGTGCACCCAGAAACTGAACACAAAGACAACCCACGAGACCGACAGGTGGGCCCGTGACCCCACACGTCAGTCACAGAGAAAAGGGAGGGAACTCCGGCGTCCACAACTCGCCGGCGGCGAGGTCTCCGGCCAAGCCAGAGGCACCACGCGAACCACCGCACGGTTGCGAACTCAGTGGTGCACGCGGGGTAGCCAGCGGAGCTCGGGGGACCGGTCACCGCCGTTCATGGCGGAACGGTGGCGCGGTGAACCGCCAGCCGGCCAGCTCCGGCCAAGGAACGGGACAAGAAAAGGCGCTCGAGCACCGGTGAGCCAAGGCGAGCATGATGCGCGCGCTGGAAGGGAGTAAGGTGGAGCGGAGAGAGGTGCTCCACGGAGCGGGCAAGTCCGGTGAGCTCGGTCGGTGCTCCGACGAGCAATTCACGCGGAGAGAAGGCTTACCACGGCCGATTCCGGTGTGTGCAGGGTTCGCCCGAGGGAGGAGAAGATCTGGGCGAGATGGAGCAGCTTGCGATGAGCTAGCGTGGCCGGAACGGCAACGTCGGCGATGGCGGTGGCGGCGACAAAGGAGCGGGAGCCGCGTTCGGAAATGGTGAGCGCGTGGGGGAGGAAGGAGTGGGCGCGGGGGTTAAGGCGCGGTCGGAAGCGTACTTGGATGGGATTCCGTCCCGGTGCGGTGGCTCCGACCGGACGGTTAGCCACCGGCCACGGCCGCCGGTGCGGCGCGTCCATGCGGCGGAGCGCGCGCGCGGGTTGGGCACGCCGCGCGGGGCGCAGGCGGGCGAGCGGCGTGCGCCCGGTCCACTGGACCGCGGACGCGCGCGGGAGCGCGGGCGCGCTAATGGGCCGGCTTGCGGATGCAGGCCAAAAGTGAGGCGGCGGCCCGATAACAAGAGATCCGATTTTTGATTTTATTTTTCAAGGAATTTTTCAATTAATTTAAATTCTCAGTTTTCAAATTTGAATTTGAGCAAGAAGATGACCTTTTTCTGAAAATAGCCCAAAAATGAAAGTGGTTTAGAATTTAATTCTCTACAACTTTGATAAAAGGGCCAACTCCAAAATCCCCATAGATTTTGAATTAGAGAATAAAAGCTAATTAGAAGGGTTTTTGACTAATTTCTAATAATATTTTTAAAAGCAAATTTTTGACAAAACTTTAGTTATCAAATTGCTCCAAAAACTGCACTAATTATTTCTAAGTGATTTAAAATTTATAACTACCCATGTTTCATGAGTCAAACCAATTTTTAGGAGGATGAATCAAGTATAGACATTATATGTAAAAAATTTTCCGCACACATGTTTTAACTAAAGATGCACTCTAACTTCCCAGATGATCATGCATGCAATGACATGTTATACGTATGATTTGCATTGATAATGCTCAAGTAACACCGGGGTGTTACAAAGGGCCGAGGTGTGGGCTTGAGGCCACGAGCTAATATGACGCCGGACCGGTTCATAATCTATTCCCCTGTGATTTGTCCAGGTTCATAGTAAATCGATTCTTGGTGCCATTTGTTCTGAATTGTTGCATTGTAAATCTAGTTCCTCTCAAAAAACACATATCTATTTTCTTGATGTGGATATATGTCGGTATAGTTAAACTGTATTGTTCTATGATTTACTCATTTCCTATAATTGTCGTGTCATTTCTTACACCATAAATTCATAAATGTGCGTACATTAATAACATTGTACACATGTATACTCCTAATTTTTAGTGGTTAACATTCAAATCCATTCTATTTTTTCTTAATACCTGCAGCAACGCGCGGGGAATCCTTCTAGTAATGATGATTGCTCGCTCCATTCTAAGATAATTCATCTCATATTTTGAGGAGTCAAACAATCTAAACTTTATTTGACCAAATATATATTTAAAATACTCCCCTTTTTAAATTATAACATGTTTTGACATTTCTAAATTCATAGCTTTTGTTACACACCTAGACATATGTTATGTCTAGATACATAAAGCTATGAATTTAAAAATGTCAATACGTCTTATAATTTGGGACCGAGGAAGTATTAATATTTGTGATACCATATAAGCATCATTAGATTGATCACATCACATATTTTCACAATAATTATATCTAGAGATACAAATATTGATACTATTTTTTATAAATCTAGTCAAAGTTGAGATTGATTGACTTTTTGAAATACGAGATAGAGATTTATTTTAGGAAAAAGGGAGTCATAGATATTTAGAGTATATATTTAGTTAAAGTTGAGAATATTATTTGACTTTTTGGAAAGTGTATTTTACACTGATACAGATATAGATGGCCAACGGGCCGGCCCGGCACGGGCCCGTGCCAGGCACGGCCCGATGGGGGTCGGCCTAGCACAGCACGACGGGCCGTGCTGAGGTCGCGCTTCGTGCCTGACCATCAGCCCAGGCACGGCCCCTCGGGCCGACTTTTAGGCCAAGCTGGCCCGGAAAGCCCGTCGCACGCGTTTGTCCAGGCCGGCTTGTAGGCCGTGCTGTGCTGTCGGTGGCAGGGGAAGGCCGGAAGGAGAAGGGGAGCGTCGGAGCGTTCGGCCATTGTCGGGGCAGGGACAGCGAGTAGGAGGCGGCCGGTTGTGCGGAGGGGGCGGAGGCCACCGACGGGGCAGGGTGGCGTTGGAGGTGGCTGAGCAATCGATCCAGCCAGCCAGGGTGCGGGAAAGAGGCGGTGGATGTAGGGCAGCGAGCGGAGAGGAAGAGAAGGAGGTGAAGTCGCTCTCGCTCGTTCCGCGTCCAGAGGGAAGGGCGCGTCGCACGTGTGACTCGGATCGGGAGATAGGGATGGTGTATTGCGGCTACGACTTCTGGGATAGAAACCAGATTTAGGGTTAAGGATGGACAGTTTATAGTTAAAAGTTGATTGGGATACCGGGCCTGTGTAATTTTTCAGGCCGTGCCGTGCCGCCCAGCGTGCCTGGGGAGCAGCCCAGGCACGGCCTACGCATCGGGCCATGCCGGCCCAGGCCCGCTGCTGACCGGGCCATGCTGGGCTAAATGTCGTGCTTCGGGCCGGGCCAACAGGCCATGGGCATGGACATCTGTAGGTACAGGTGGCGTGGGTTGGAGGGGTGCTGCTTATAGCCTAAAAGAAACAGTGAAACTGCTGCGAGGACTAGTACTCGCCATATACAGATGGCATATGCTAACGGGAAATCCCTGGATGACGTATCAGCAGCTGCTCAGAACAGTTGGCAGTTGGCACGCACACTTTTTTTCTTCTTATTATTCTTGTAGAGTCTTATCTAAAAGATTACCCGGACTGTACAAAATTTGGGCATTAATGGTCTTCTTTACGTGTATCCTCGACTACAGTTGTGATCTTTGACCCCCTGTTAACATTTGTACCGGCGGTCTATTTTTCAATTTGTATACCGGCGTTTTGTGAACCACCGGTGTAAAAGGATGTCATCAGTATAAATCGATCTATACTGGTGACATGTTTCCACAAACTGCTAGTGAAAATTATTTTCTAGAATTTGTAAATTGGGATAAAAAAATAGCAATTTTTAATTTGGAGAGGCCCACTGGCCAGCCCCCATGGTCATGCGTCATAAGTCACACGATTTTTTACGTGTGTGTGGTTGTTAGGGATCAAAATCACAACCTCTGGTCCCGCGTGTTCATTCCTTATATATTAACCATTATGCCTCAAAGTTAGCTGTGACTAAATAGCACATACATTCCTTTTTATTCACTTTAATGAATATTATAATGTATATTTGAGACCTTAAATGAATCCAAATTGAAAAATGAACCAGAAAATTTTAGATCTCTTTGAGTACTACACTCGGGTTCAGGACATTTCTCCATCAAGGCAATTTAAAAAGTTAAAAAAATAAATTTCAAAATCAATAATTTTAAAATATAATTTTTGGGCCTAAATGATTTCAAATAAAAAAGTAGTCAACTACAAAGTTGTAGATATTTTGGAATGCTACAATTTTTGTTTAGATCATTTCCCATCCAAGATCATTTGGAAAATTCAAAAAAATTGACTTTAAAACTAGGATAAATATATCTCTATCGGTGGTTTTGTTAAAGTTACCGTCATTATAGATGATGTATTTACACTAGGGAATCTCTTAAGCCAATCACTAGCACAAATTTGATTTACACTGACGGTGCTAGGCTTAAGAGAACCACCAATAGAGATTTATAGCTATAGGCCCACAATTCTATTTCTATTGGCGCATGTGTTTTATAAACTGCAGTAAAAAAATTGCTAGCATCGATAAAAAAAACATTTCTGGACTAGGCTCCCAAACTCCGCACCCGACCCGACTAAAACTATTGTTTACCCCTAGTTTAGACGGAACAGGGAAAGAATGATATCCGGTACTCCCTCCATTCTGGTAATTAAAGTTGTTTTGGACAAGACTTGGGGCAAACATTGGGAATATAAATCATGAATAACTTTTAAGTTGTTGAGTTTTGAAATGTGAAAACCATATGAATAGATTTGTCTTAAAAAGTACTTTCATAAAAATATACATATATCACTTTGTAAGCAATCTATTTGAAAATGTTTTGTCAAAGTTATGGTTTGTAGACTGTGTCGCTGTCCAAAACGACTTAAATTATCAATATGGAGGGAGTATGTGTGATTTTATGTTATGGCTGCCATACGTGATTATGTTTGAATATGTAAGCATTCTATTTGAAAATGCTTTGTCAAATTCAAGCGGGTTTAAATCTAAAATATACGCAAACCAACCAAATTTTGCTATCAGAGTACTTATGAAATGTGTAAAAACAAAAGAAAAAAATTATAAATGGCTTAGATCGATGTCCTTTACAATTGAATTGATATCGTTAAGTACGTAACGAAATAAATGTAAACTTAGGGTTTGTTTAAGAACTTTGGACTGTTTCAAACATGCCACTATTCATCAAGTGGACTCTCTCGTTGGCTTCACCGGCTCACCATGTCCCCTAGTTCATTTGGAGTGGAGAAAGGACCACTGCGTGCTGTAGTAGTATGGTACAACACGCTATGGTACCACGACCAACATAAACCGAAGCCAAGCAAAAGAAGAGACTCAATCTTTAGTGTGAAAAGGTGGAGGAAAAATTACTTAGTTGAAAGGTAACGGTAAAATTGTATTCGACCTATAACGTAGGAGTAAGAACACGACTACCCCATATATAAGGATAAAAAGTCATGGTTGTAATAAGTACTATGTGCAAGCAATTTCTAAGGCCAATATCAATGAGATGTTTCTTCATATCTCTGTTTTCAAGACGTGGCACTGTCTTAAAAGCTGGATATAAAACAACATTTGTCATTGTATAATTTCATTTCACTGTTTAATAAACTAGCTACATAATTCAATTTTTTCATTGTGTTGTGATTAGATGTGCCATGTCAATCATGTATCCATTTGATATTGTTCTAAATATTTGTATACTAGAACATAACCACATGAGCAAACAAACATGGTTATCATACGTGGCCATCTCTTATATTTGAAATTTCACACTGGCAAATAAACACCGCAAACGATGGAGCGTGCCAAGGAGTAGCTGCAACTAGATGCGCTGGATCAGATGACATGAAACAAAGAGCTCAGTGCAAGTTTGTTCGCTTTCCCATTGCATGGGAAATAATGATGGCTCGTTTCACCTACATGAAACTCTTATCGTGCCTCTGTTCATCAATATTGTGCTGAATCAATATTTTTGCTGCCCTATTTAATGTGATAATGTCCATGTAATTTCCATGACATCCGAACCGAGACTGACCTAATGTAGGTTTTGATAGTAAACGTTGTAGCATGCAGAAGATTTGCAGCTGCGTATATATACATACTCCGTACATCCCAAGAAAATGTCATTCTCACATGTTGATAAGTCAATGAATCTCAACATTACAAATTTATAAAAAATATAATAACATCTATGATGCGTAATAAGTATCATTGACCATGGTATAAATATTTTTAGATATACAAATGTTAAGAATAATAACATTATTTTTTTGGAAGGAGGCGGTATACTACTTAAGTCTGTCGAGAGAATACAATCTGACTCGGATTAATTGAGGCGAATTAATTGACGTCCCCCAACTACCAGACGTGTCCTGGAGTTGGATTGGAGGTATCGGCCGGCCGGGCGGGCATCGTTGATCGATGATACAGTAGCAGTAGGCTGCGAAGGACGGTTGTGTCGACGGCGACGGGCGGCAGGCCGGCCCGCTAGTTATATCCGACGACCCTGACAACTCGGCGGAGTACAAGATGGTAACCTAGGCCAGAGGCCGGATGCCCTACGCGGCTGGCCCGCCCCCATCTGTCCATCCATTGGCGATCGCTTGCTTTGCTCGGCCGGTGGCCAGTGGCCAGCATTCAGGCCTGGTGCGCGACGCCACCTCCATCCATCCATCCAGTGGCGGAGCCTGAACCAAAGCACGGGGGGGGGGGGCAATTTGCCAATTGAAACTACACGCATCTACGCCATTGCACAGCCTAGCGTTTGTTGTTGCATCGATGTAGCCAAACATATCGCTAGAAAGAGTGCAAGTGCAAATCATGTATAGAGAGCCATCAGTACTACTAAACTACTAGTATTTATATACGTAGACAAAACGCAGAACGCTTAAGATATTTGCATGCTTCACCACAAGCCCCTTGGCCAGTACGTCGTCGTTCCGTTCTACCACGTCGTCTCAGCTGTGGTTGCAATATTATTCAGATCTTCACTACGGAAGCATATATAGCAGCAGAGGCCACAGCCCAACAATGGGGCTGTTGTCTGGGTGCCGCCATGCCGGCTGCCGGGGTTGGGGCTGTCCCTCGCCGACGGTCGCGGTCAATCGCTGTGGAGTGGACGCCATCACGCCGCGACTTGACTGAGCCGGAGAAGCGGACGACAGGAACGACGGTGCTGTGGACCTGCGGCTGCGATGACTTTGCGGAGTCACAGTCACAGAGAGTTGCGTTCACAGGACTAGACATAGTGGGCTTTGGGCTGAATAGCTAATCAAGTTTAGAAAAATTACATAAGCAAGGGGGGCCATGGCCCACTATGGCCCTCACGTAGCTCCGCCAGTGCCTCTATCCATCCGTCCAGCGCCGTGCGCCGGGCCGCAGGCGCAGCCCCCACCGGCCACCCGGGCAGGCAGCGCAGGTACACGCGTGCGTGCGTGCTCGATCGTCAGTCGCAGGCGGCACGGCGGCGAAACGACGGGCGGGCGGATCCAAAGCATGCGCGCGGCGGGTACGGACAGTACCCTCGTGCAAGCGAACGCAAGCGCGCGCGGCCCGCGCGCCGTGCACGACGTCTCGAGTGAGCGGCGACTCTTGGCTGCCGGCCGGCCGGCCGGCCCGGCCCCCCCACTGGCCGCGCAGAGGCGCACGAGCTGTGGGTACGTCCGGCCGCGCTGCGCCCTCGCTCGTGCAGGCAAAAGGCAGGGGCGACGTGGCGCGGCCGGCCGGCCGGCCGTGCCCGCTTCCAATGCATATGCATGCACTTGCAGACGGCCGGTGGCCCGCCCGCGCGCTGCGCCTGCGCTAGCTCGTCCGGATCCGCCGAAACAACGGTTTCAGGTGGCAGCCGCAGGGGGCCAGTGCTCGCCTAAGCCACAGCGTCCCGCCTGCTCGCGCACTGTGCTCCACGAAAAAGGCGCCCCGGCCCCGGCCCCCGTCCCTGCCTGCTGCTGCTGAATCTGCTGATGAAAAATCTATCGCACGCTTGCTTTGCCTTTGCTTCCGGCCGCCCGCCCGCCCGCGCACCCGGCCGGCCGGTACCTGCAGCTGCGTGCCTGTCCCCCAACCGCCTGCTTGTGGTTTCTTTCTCTTTTTTTTTCCCCACCTTCCTTCCTTACCCGCTGTACAGTGTACACGTTCAGGCGCGCGTGAATGATGAATCGCATGTAATCTTGGGTATCGGCCCTGAATAGTGAATAATTTGATTTCTGCGCCGCACGTTGGTCGTCCTACCGCATCTGTAAATGTGTGCTAGGCTAGCTAGCTACGTACTACCTAGCTCTAGCTGCGCCCAGATTTTAATTCCTGCCACTGCTTCGCACGAACATTTGGCAAGCAAGGGGCAGTACTGCACAACACACTGTTGGGAGTTGGGCGGCCATGCATGCGTCAACAGGCCAGGGCGGGCGCCTGGCGGCACCATCGCATCGCATCGCGTTGCATGCGTACTACGTAGCTACTCCAGTCCAGTCCATGCATGCCGCCGGCGGCCGGCTGGCGTGTACCGCGCGCGCGGGGGGTGGGGTGGGGGCCCGGCCCGGGCCGGCAGTCAGTGAGAGGTACGGATGGGATCGGACTACGGATGGAGCGACGACGATCAACAAGTCGACGACGAGACGGCCGGCACGGTCGCCACGCCCCCACACGGACGGACAGCGACATGGCACACGGCCGATTGACAGATGGTGGTGCGTACGCCATGGCAATGCGGACAGGCTGCTAATTCTGGAGCGTGTTTTAATGTGTACTGACGCCGCGCGCGAGCTAGCGAGATCCTGCGCGCACTGTGGGTGAGTCAATGGCAATGACGCTGCCACAGTGAAGCCGGAGCGAGGTGGCCGGCCGCGATCTGCGTGCACTGCCCAAACGCCTGCTCTGCTGCGCTGATGCGGCCTGCTGTCCTCCGTCGTCGCCCTGGCCTGGCCCGTCCGGACAGCGTGAGAATGCGCATGCATGGACGGACGCCGGACGGACACACACAAAAAAAAACAACATCGGTCGCTGTGCTGCCAGCGTATAGTGGAGTTTGTACTCATACCATACATGGGCAGGGCTGGGCCTCCTTCGTTCCTTCCACAGATCGACAGGTATATAGGGTGTGTTTAGTCGGTGAAAAACGGGTGAAAATTCCTGTAGCACCTTTTGTTGTTATTTGATAAATATTATCTAACCATGAAGTAACTAGGCTTAAAAAAATTCATCTCGACATTTACAGACAAACTATGTAATTAGTTATTTTTTACCTACATTTAATACTTCATGTATGCGTCCAAATATTTGATGTGATGGGTGGAAGAGGAAATATTTTGGGTTTGCATGGGAAGTGAACACACCCATAATCTGAAACTCAGGGTGTGTTTAGTTGGTGAAAAGTGGGTGAAAAGTTCTTGTAGCACCTTTCGTTGTTATTTGACAAATATTATCCAACCATGAAGTAACTAGGCTCAAAAGATTCATCTCGACATTTACAGACAAACTGTGCAATTAGTTATTTTTTACCTACATTTAATACTTCATGCATGCGTCTAAATATTTGATGTGATGGATGGAAGAGAAAATATTTTGGATTTGCATGCACAAGTGAACACAGCCTGATGCATATCGGCCGGACTGGGCCCCCTGCCGTGCTCTCAATCTCACGGAAATTCGCTACACGCGGCCGGCCGGGTCCGGTGGGTCGATGGTCGAGTACTACGCACGCACGCACGGTGCCTACGAGATCAGCCCGTTGGATCGAATTCCTCAATCCTCCACGGGCCGGGCCTGCTTGCCATGCGTCATGCGTGCGCGCCAGGCCGGCCAGCGCGAACTCTCTCTCGCTCCCAGCCAGTCGTTTGACGTGCGTGCGTGCGGTGCGGCCGGGCGCAACGCGCCGTGCCCGTGCGCGCGCGGACTTGAGTTCGCGCGCGCTCGATTCGCCCCGCCCGTACTGCCGCCCGGCCCACGGCCGCTCTTGCACGGTTTGCGCCTCGTCGCCACCGTACGACGCCGGCGGACCGACCGGCCGGTGGATCGATCAAACCGTCCAGGAGCCATTTGGTCTCTTTTTGCCACGTCCAAGTTAAACAAGGGTACTGCGGCGGCTAATTACGGAGGAGGGCATATTGTAGTTGGTAATAAACACGTACGAGTAACGGAGTTAAAGGGGCCATGCAGGACATGTTAATAAGCTTATTACTCGATCCATCCGTCGCGCTGGCACGGGTATTTTGTCGTCCAGAGGACGAGACGGCCGGCTGCCCGGGCCCGGCCGGCCGGTGAAGTAAAAGGGAGTAATCTTTTTTTTTGCCAGGACGGGGGCGGTACATGATACGATATTTACACACACCACGGACGACGTCGTTGCGCGTGTACTCCGATCCGTATGTAAATGTACTACTAGTACAGTACTAGCGGGCTTAGTGATCGATCGATCGAGGGGCTCTACATGTACAGTTGACTGATGACCTCAACAAGTAGGGTCGTCAATGAGCTAGCCAACAACAGGGCACGGACCCACGGATACGCGCGACAGATTCCAGCTTATTATACGCCTGCTCGCATGGTACATTGGTACGTTACGAGACGAAGTTCGAATAACATTAATTGAAGGGTATATATGTGGCTATGTGCGATTTTTTCGTGTGTCTCTCTGCTGATGAGTTACAAACTACATAGAAAAATACAGTAATATTTACTATTGTTAGAGTATGCATCGAATCTGGCCTAGCTCGTTATACACACGAGCCGATGCAACATAACAAGGTATTGGACCTACCTCAATCTAAAAGACTACTTTGATAGGTGAGAGCTACACCGCCTTATACAATAGGTCTCGTTAGATTTATTATTATGGAATCCGTTTTCATGGTTTACTCCTTTAATATGGTATATGCTAATACTTTTATTTACATACTCGATCAAACTTAGAAATTTTGATTTATTAGGGCAAAATAGTAAAAGTCCTTATATTTTGGGAGAGAGAGAGAGAGTATTATATTAAACATGAATAAGATTTTAATTTGTATTTGTTTTGATCAACAAGAAAGCAAGCAACTGACCAATCTCTACATTGAGATCCATAAATAAAAGTTGGTTTTAAATTGAAAGAACCACACCACTTTTATAGATAGCAAAACAATTTTGATTAAAAAAACCAAAACCTCTGTTTGATTGGAACTGCTCCCCCCTTTTTTATGCATGCTTGTACCTTGTGTGGTGAAATGAAGCACAATGATTTCGTATACTCTATCAACGCAAAGGTTAATTTTGTTAGCTGGGATCTAAAGCCACTATCAAAACACATATAGTTTTGGCATATATATTCTGCACCACTTGAGTTGCTTTATTGAAAGCCGGTGGTATATGGGCCCGTTCTCTGTTTTGGATGCCCCTAAAGTACTGCAAAGGATATTGGTCTGTAAACCTCAAACGAGGACACAAATATCTTTAATCGGTTCTTGCTTCATCTTGGTAATAAGCTAAATTAAAGCTTGACTAAGAATTTTGTCTTCAATTTGTATTAAAAATAATTGGTAGGATGTCTTGAGAGTTCATGCATATCGTTGCCAATCCAAGTTTATTGAAGTAAAGTTGTATCACATCATGAACATCGAGTAAGACTTCAGTTTGACTAATTCAGTCATAGCCTATAGTACATACTTGTATAAACATTTCGAATGCATAATATCAGTTCAAGTAATCAACATCACATGACCTAAAAAATCTCTAAAATCTCATTGTTTGTATTCCTTCCATGAACCACTATGCTTATGCATGCTTCCACCGATTTTTTTTTCAAAATCTCAGCAAGAGTTTTATCGAATCGATTTATATTATAAGGAAATAGAGATACCCAAAACAAAGCACAACACCACTAGGTGGGTGGGTGGTGGTGGTGGTGCTGTGGCGCGGGCGGGGGTGGGGGGGGGGGGGGCACCAAGCAGCCACCGCCTCCAAGAGTTGCTCTAGGGAAAGAACTTTTTCCGGTAAACCACTACCACCTGAAACCCAAAGCTACAAACTTTCACCAATGCTTCATGTTGTTATGTAAAATAGAAAGTATATGAACCCCGTGTTTCAGGTTACGCTTGCACCATAAGAAATCTACATTTCCCATCGTCTCAAAAAATAAATGTTGATTTCCCACAAGGGCAAAATAATAAAAGTCCTTATATTTGGGACGGAGGGAAAGAATTAAACATGAATGACATTTTAATTTGTATTCGTTTTGGTCAATAATAGAGCAAGCAACAGACCAATCTCTACATTGAGATCCACAAATCAAAGTTGCTTTTAAATTGAAAGAACCACGCCACTTGTACAGATAACAAACAATTTCAACAAATTTTTCGTGAATTGTACCATGTGACACGTTTTTCATTAAGAGGAGGTAGAAAAGTTTGCACAAACAAACAACGGTAATCGGTGATTACCAAAGTGGATCATATCATCCCATCCCCGCAGATCACATAGTGATTACATCTTTGCAGTCTACACAACCAAGAAGCGAGCTAGAGCCTACCGAAATCATAGAAGTTGTATCAGCGACTTCAACCTACTGAAACTGGCCGACATGATCCACAAGTTCACTTCATCAGTAATCAACTGCAGAAGAACCGATGCCGTGGTCCTTGTTCCCTTGAACGTTCTTGCGTTTCTCTCCTTCTAGAGCATTCATCCAACAAGGAAGAAGAGGGAGTCGAATCCCCTGCGGGTGACTTTGGGTACTAGTTTCTTGCTTCTGGTCCATCACGACATGATATCTTCCTCCACCACTGAGACCTGATGCAGATGGAGCTTGTTGAGGTTGAGGATCACCGCCCAAATTTCCGGACTGTATACACACCCAAGGATTGGATGTCCATTGTCTCCGGAGCTAGGGCAGAAAGAATGCACTCATCGGAGTCTTGAAGCCCATGTCTCTGACGCCTCGCCGGTGTTCAACATCTTCCATGAAGAACTAGCCAAAAGAAAAAAATTACTTTAGGAGGAGCGCTAGTTTTCCATAGCTAATGGGCACCAAGTGGATTCGTTTTGATAAAAAATAATAACTTCTATTTTATTGGAACTGCTACCCTCTATTTAAGCATGCTTGTACCTTGTGTGGTAAAATGAGGCATGATGATTTCGTATACTCTATCAACACAAAGGTTAAATTTGTTGGCTAGGATCTAAAACCACTATCAAAATACATATAGTTTTGACATATATACTCTGCACCACTAGAGTTGCATTATTGAAAGCCAGTGGCATATGGGCCCGCTCTCAGTTTTCAATGCCCCTAAAGTACTACAAAGGATATTGGTTTATAAACCTCGAACAAGGACACCGATATCCGTAATACGTTGTTGCTTCATCTTGGCAATAAGCTAAATTAAAGCTTGACTAAGAATTTTGTCTTCAATTTGTATTAAAAAATTGGTAGGATGTCTTGAGAGTACATGCATATTGTTGCCAATCCAAGTTTACTGAAGTAAAGTTGTATCACATCATGAACATAGAATAAGATTGAAATTTGACTAATTCAGTCATATAGTATATACTTGTATGAACATTTCGAACGCATATATCAGTTCAAGTAATCAACATCACATGGCCTAAAAATCTCTAAAATCTCAGTGTTTGTATTCCTCCAGTGGACCACTATGCTTATGCATGCTTTCACCGATTCTTTTTCAAAATCTCGGCAAGAGGTTTGCTGAATCGGTTTATATTAGAAGGAAATAGAGAGACCCAAAACAAAACACCACACACACACACCAAGAAGAGGAAAGAAAACAAGGAAAAAGAGGGAAAAATGCTACTGGCACATGGTGTGTGTGTGTGTGTTGGTAGTGGTGCTGGGGCACCAAGCAACCACCGCCTGCCAAGATTTCCTCTAGGAAAATAACTTTTTTTCGATAAACCATTACCACCTAAAACCCATCGACCGTCTCAAACAATTCTGTCTTCCTAGATTTTTAGGAGTAAATAAAGCCATCATATAAATCTTTATAAGTTGAATCTTTTAGCCTCATATTAAGGAGAACTGTAGGAAGATATCGATTTATACATAAGGCATCTACGAAACGTGGACTGATTATAAGGGTAAGCCAGGGGAGGCATTTCTTCTTCTTTTTTGTTTTAGGGTGTGTGTCACCTTATTCTTCTCATTCTTTAGGTTAGTGAATAGAGGTAGTAAAGTGTAAACCATATGTAGCACTTCTTTCCACAACGGGAGCGGGGTATGGTGTGAGCCTTGACCAGCATCTCGGCCCTCCACGGGTAAACCAACACATCTTATTGCGAACTAAGCTAGCTGGGCGGGTTGCTTGTGGTGGAACCTATTTATCCAGATTCGACTTGACGTGAGTGCTCATATTTTACTAGATTTATTTTAGAATTTAACGACATTGTTCTTTGTATGATAGATGATGTACCCGTCAATTGCAATATCGAGGAGCCTATGGTGACGTTGTCAATCTCGAGATCTATCGGCTCGATATGGAAGAGGTGCTTCTGGAGTAGAGTGTATGCATGCGTTCATAGGGGTGAGGATATGTACATGTCTCAGTGTTTGCGTTGTACTGTATATAATTTGCAAAAGAAAAAAATGACATATCTTTTTCGTGTGGCGACCAAGTAGTGGAGCCATTTCAATTTAGATGGCGGCGGTAGTGATGCGTGGGAAAAAGAATTTTGGGGGAAAATCAAACCTTGGGAGGTGGCTTGCCAGGGGATAACAAAAAAGTTAATGATGATGATGATGATGAGGAGGAGGAGGAGGAGGTGCTTACATACGTGTGGGCAAAATTACGGTGGCAATTAGGGCTAGCAAAGGGGGTTATGTTGAAGAAGGTGGGGGAGTAATAAGGTCGGAACGTCGCATCCAATGCCATGGTGGAACAAAAAAACCAAAATTTCCACCAGCTTAATTAGGAAGAAAAATAGAGCACCAGCTGATGAATGAATGAAATAGACGAAATAAAGGGCCCAGCAGGCTAGGCTATTCTGGCTGCCCTAAATAAAAGCAAGCGCCGTGACGCGCAAACTTTATTGATTGCCGAATTAGTGTTGCGATTTACACACCTGGAAATTAAATTGTACCCGACGGACACCTCACCCGCAAGCTATAGCGGAAGAATTCGTGGCCGTATAGTTAGAGCGAGCGAGGAGAGACGGCCAGCCGGTACACGCGCGCGTACACGTACACGCATATATACGTGCGCTGCTACTCATTGCGCGAGAATACAGCTCGATCGCCCGGCTCTCCCTGCAGGGCTAGCTAGCTGCAGGCAGCAAATGTTTACCTGTACGTACATGCGCAGGGTGCAAAGTCTACGCGCGGCACTGTAGCGCGAGAGATCGATCGCCGGCGGTACGTACTTGGGCCATGAGATCACACCTCATGAATGCATGGAACGAAGAAACACCGTCCGGGGCTGGCCTGGCCCTGGCGTCACGGAGGCAGCGTACTATACCTTCTCATGGGCGCAGGCGCCATGTACGTACCCACCGTCTCGTACACTGACGGCAGAGAGGAAAGCGATACATGCAATGCATACCATGCGCGCACATGTACATCTGCAGGGCGCGGCATCATGTATACTAGCTCCTCCTCTCTTCGATCAAGGCCACACATGCAACAGTGCCGTACCCTACGTTGAAACGGCCGGATACATACCCCGGCCCCAGCCTAGCATACGGATGCAGGAGGAAAAACGGAGGGCAAACCATAAAGCGGCAGCGCGGCTGCTTTCACCACGCACCAACTCCAATTAAGATCTCCTTTGCATTGCTCTTCGGCCCTCCGATCGACCCGCTTCGATCTCTCTCTACTGGCCGGTCGGCCGGCCCTGGCAGCAGGGGTGGTTTGCTAGCTGCTCCTAATTCCTATAGCTAGCTGCGGACGTGTCGCTAGATATAACCCAAAACTCACTCCACCACTCGTTTCCATGAACCCTAGACGAAAAGTACCCTCGCTCTCGCCGTCTCCCGGCCCCCTCTCCACCCCCATGGCCCCGGCCCGCTAGCAGCAAATTAAAAGAGATCCCGGCCGAGAAGGGCGCTGCCGGCCGGCGCTAGCGCATATATCTGTGTCATCGCCATCACCCACCATGGCCCGGGCAACACCACCATACTAGAGTCTGTCGCGCGTCCACCTGCGACGACTGAGCCAGCGATCGATCTCGAGCCAGCCAGCCAGCGGCGAGCTGTGTGCCTGTGTCCTTGCCGCCGTCCTCCCCTCCCCTCCCCTCCGTCCCCTACGAATCCATTTCCGTGTGCTTGTGTGCGCGCTCCTTCTCCCTCCCCTCCCAGCTAGCCGCGACCTGCACCTGCACCACAGATCGGCCGATCGATCGATCATAAAGCAGCTAGCTAGCAGCAGGCGGAGAAGATGATGAACTTATCGGCTGCTGCTGCCAACGCCGCCTGCGATGAGTTCCCCTACGTGCCGTCCAACGCGGGCGCCGCTCCCCCTTCTCTGCTCCCAATCATGGAGCAGGAGAGCAGCATCCATAGGGAGCATCATCATCAGCTGGGCTACAACCTCGAGGCCAACTCGCTGGCGCTGCTCCCCCCGTCCAACGCCGCCGCCCACCACCACGCCACCACCATCGCCGGCCACAGCCCCCACGACATCCTCCAGTTCTACCCTGCTTCCGCCTCGCACTACCTCGCCTCCGCCGGCGGCGGCGGCAACCCCTACAGCCACTTCTCCGCCGGGACCGGCGGGAGCACCTTCCACCAGTCGTCGTACTACCCGCCGGCCGCGCCCGAGTACTACTTCCCCACCCTCGTCAGCTCCGCCGAGGAGAACTTGGCCAGCTTCGCCGCCACGCAGCTGGGGCTCAACCTCGGCTACCGGACCTACTTCCCGCCGAGAGGAGGGTACACGTACGGCCACCACCCGCCGCGCTGCCAGGCCGAGGGATGCAAGGCCGATCTCTCCAGCGCCAAGCGCTACCACCGCCGCCACAAGGTGTGCGAGCACCACTCCAAGGCGCCCGTCGTCGTCACCGCCGGTGGACTGCATCAGAGGTTCTGCCAGCAGTGCAGCAGGTCAGTCAGTCAGTGGATTCGATTCGAATCACTTCAATTCATCGATGATAGATGCACATCGATCTCTGGCCTGGTTCTCTACTTAATTCGAGGGGTAAATAAGCTACCTTTACGGTCGGGTTGGGTAATTAATACTTCAGATATCTATGTAGATCTTGTCTACACATACATCTCTGAAACCATCACGAGTTGCATTAAGTGATCTCAAAGTCCCCTTCATCAGTTCATTGGCCAGCTTGATCGAAACTGATTTCATGCATGCTTGCTCTCGCATTTTGTTTGGCTCTCTTTTAAGGTAGAATTTTCTCAGAGAAATCTTTTGGGATGATAGATTACTTTGTTTCGTCTTATGATATATCACTTACAGTTTTTGTGGATAATTGGCTTACCCTTTTTAGTCTAGTTATAAAAGTCAAATTGAACAAAGGGTGAAAGCTATTGCTTTTTATTTTCCATGATATCATCGTCCTTGCCCTGGTTTCTCTCTGACTTCGTCTCTTCAGCTGCATTTTAAGCAAATCCCAGTTAGACCTACATTTCGTTATATATGTTTCCATTTCATGAGCTTTCTCCAAAAAAAAACACTCATATTTCTTGAGACAAATATCACTAGCTTATCATCCCAAAATGGCTGTACTCCTACTTAGCAACTACTAGTTCTCGATCTACATACTATTATATGACAATTAAATCCAACAACAAAGCCAACATGCTGAATTGACAAAATCCAGTTAACACAAAATGCAAAATACTTACTGGCTGCAAAGCTAAAGATCTGTAAGCCATGTTCTCTCTTCATATCCCTTTTCCCTTGAAATTAGTCCTCAATAACAAGGCATTTTTCTGTTCACCATTTGCAGAAATTTGTCCTTGATTTTTTTGTCTCTTCTCCTCTTCCAGTTTATTTCTTCCATGGCAATATTTACTCCTTCCCACTTATTTCTTCCTTGGCATTACTCTTTTCCATTTATTTCCTTGACTTCTTCGCATTTTCGATCGAGTAGTTATTGCTTGACACGGTGAGCTGGCTGTACAAGTATATATTGGCCTCTCAAAAGTCAGAAGCAAGGCTCCTTTCTTCCAAGTGTCGCAAGACTTTGTACAGCCGGCGTACGTACGTACGAGCAAAAATTGCAAATGCAAGCAACAACGTACGCCTTAATTCTCTCTACCCTCTCTCTCCCTCTCTCTCGCTCGTATATTACTTCTCCTCCAGCAAGTACCTGCTGGTATAGTAGCCAAGCGAACAGGGCATACGTCTCTTACCAGCAAATCCATGGACCGGCCGGACCTGCAAATAGATCTCGTCTGAAGAGCATGCACGTGTGAAGTAATTACCGGCAATGCATTTAAGGGTAAACAGGGTCTCTCCCAGAATGATTCACCACGTTGAGACACACCATATGAGTCAGTTGCAAAACTCCAAGCTGTCTGCAGGGAAGAACAGTGGAGATATATGTTTCTCATGTTCTGGATCATCATTAGTAACATGCCATCGGTCCCCGGAATGTTCCTTTTTTCAGTTCCCTGGATGTTTTTACTTGAGGAAATGGACTCACTCCTGGACTGAAATATACCATCATGCATGTACGAGAGGCATCATCAACTCATCATGCATTAGTGTTGCTATATATGTAGGTGATACTAAGTTAGCCATCGTCATATAATCCTACTACAATATATGAATGATATATATACTGCATGACTTTGATGGTTAGTTGGTATTTCATGTGTATGCATGTTTTCATATTACCCTTGCTTCAATTATTTTTCTCTTTTTCATCATCGTCCATCTATGTCACTCAGATTCCATCTGCTGGATGAGTTCGACGATGCCAAGAAGAGCTGTAGGAAACGCCTAGCGGACCACAACCGTCGCCGCCGGAAGTCAAAGCCTTCGGATGCTGATGCCGGAGACAAGAAAAGGGCACATGCGAACAAAGCAGCTGCTGCTAAAGACAGTACGTGATATATGTTATACTCGATCTCTACACTCTATTTTTCTTTTCTTATTACTGCTGTGTCTCCAAAAAGTTTCCTCTGTTATTGAGAGACTGAACACACAAAGGTGCTCAGTTGTGCACTACGACAACATGCACATGCTTATATATAATTGACCTATATACATTGACACCATTTCCTTGGAATCAAAACCTCGACAGAAGCAGGAAGCAGCAGCAAGAGCATGGACATTGGAGATGGGTTGGGTACACAGATACTGGGAAGTGCACTCTTGTCCAAAGAACAAGACCAAGCCATGGATCTTGGAGAGGTGGTGAAAGAAGCAGTGGATCCCAAGGGGAAGGCATCAATGCAACAACATCACGGCATCCATCAACAGCATCACGGCTTCCCCTTCCATTCATCGTCAGCAGGCTCTTGCTTCCCCCAGACCCAAGCAGTCTCCAGTGATACCACATCAAATATAGCTCAAGTGCAAGAGCCAAGCTTAGGGTTCCACCATCAGCACCACCAACACAGCAACATCTTGCAGCTCGGCCAGGCTATGTTTGATCTCGACTTCGATCACTAGTCAATATGTGTGATGCACTCTCTCTTTCTCACCCCTCCCACTCCCTCCCTCTCCACTCTCTCTCTCTCTCTCTCTCTCGTTTGTGCGCGTAATCCGAATATTTTTCCTTTTTTAAATTATCTGTGTTAATTACTGTAATGCGGACATAATAATGATAGTCTATGCTTGGCATGCAATCATCTATATTATAAGTCATTTCATTGCTCATTATACTAGTACTTCTTGCTGCAGAAATGTAGTAATTGCAATCATCTCTATTATATATAGCTAACCATTTTAGTGCTCCTCTATGTGCCGGGTAAGGGTAAGCAGGTTGGTTACCGCATCGACATAACTTGTGTGTGATGAAAGAAAAATATGTACTGTGTTTCCTGCTTAAGCTTTAATAGACCTGTCGACATAATTTGTTCAATAACACTATTCATGCAAGAACAGATATGAGTCTCCATCTTAAGAGAAAGTGGTTAAGTTTTACTTTCAAAGTACAATTAAGGTAAATATCCAGCAATGTCGACGAACAATATTAGTTGAGAGGAATTTAGGATACACATAAACATGTCAAGCTATCTTTTCGCGCTTTGTTATATGCATGGTACGGAACCTTTTTTTAATACTTGTGGATGCGTGCATGTGAAACTCAACTCAGTGCATTACACAAATGTGTACAATAAACGTATCGCAAAAAAAAAATGTGTACAATAAACATGTTTTTTATTCGTTGCACCGGCATCAATGCTAACTAAATTCTGGAACAATTAAATGAACAGGAGTATATAGTAGAAGTTGCAGAGCAAATTGCCTGTTTGGCAGGCTCCTCCCCTGCTCCGGTTTCCTCTGGAGGAGTTTGCCAAACATTTTGTAGGAGGAGCCGTTTTTTTAAGTAAAAAACAAAGAGCAGGAGTCGTTTTGAAGGAGCCAGGCTCTGGCGCCTGAGGAGGAGCCGTGCCAAACACCCTCTCATGGTGCGATATATGACTAGTAGAAAACTATACTCAACTTCCAACCAAATTGATTTAGTCTTTCCTGAACTTTCGCTTTCAAAGAGATCAGTTGAAATCTATAGATCACTGTGTGTAGTTGTAGTCTTCGTTGAGATGGTGGACAATTCATGCTGTAAGCAGCTAGCTATATATATACAATATGTTGCTATGCAACTTTTGGTTAAACAACATATAATTTGACCAGTGTCTTTCATATATACTAGACTAGTAGTATATGTTCAGCTAATAGGTTGCTTGAATTTAATTTGATAATTGGCCAGAAACGCAGCATCATTACATATGGATACAATATTCCTTCTATATGATTAGGATTTAGCGGTCGTAAACGTCCAATTAGCTATCGTCATTAGTTTCAAGTACATAACAATAGACATATATAGGATGGAGATTGTCCTGGTACAACCACTAAGCATGCATGCATTCACTCTTTGAAGTGTGGATATCCTGGCTAATTTGTAAAGTGTGGAATATTATCACAAGGATGGATGAACCCAATGCAAGAACCAGAATGGGTAAGATCAAATGACCAATGAACAAGTAATGCTTCTGAATGAGAAAGGTGCAATGTATCGTATATATTATGACATCATCAATCACTTCGCACTGGCCGTATCAAAATTGACAGGTAGCTTTGATATTGTTTCCTAGTTAGGAAATAATTAACCCTGGATATAGTTGGAGAAGCTACTGTTTGGCACACATCAACCTAATCGTGGAAATATATATCGGACCGGATCAATAAGAATTAAGAGCATAACAAGTTACGGTAGCGGTGGTTGAAAGTTGACTTGTACACAACTAACCCCGGGCGTCTTAATGCTGATCGATCAGCTCGATCGATCGGCCAGCTTGTTTTTCAAGTGCAGTGACACATCCATCAATGGTGGACAGCAATGCAATACCACGCTCTCAGTTGCAATTTGTACAACACTTACTACATTCTAGTGGAATTGCATGCGTGCACCGCCACACATATAAATTATGGTATATGTATTAAAGAGTGTACGTGGTGTTACGGTTACATATGTGTATGTACAGGCGTACGGCACTTTTGAAGGTAGCGAGTAAAACATTGTGGTTGGCTCCAAACGAATGAGCACACGCATGTCTAAACCTGCATATATAGGCGAGCACTTAATTGTTCTAGTTTGTTCAGTTGGGAGACGTTACTGGACCTGCAAGCTAAGCCAGGTTTCCATCTTAACCTTGGAATGAAGCTATCCAATCAAGGACATGTCGGCGGTACGTACCACGTACGACGTAATTTGGCAACTACTGCCAGCATGTCACAGTTCAGTGGAAGCGCCACTCACTCCTGGTACATGTCATCATATTAATTATATACTCCTATATATGTATATATATAGGTGTTGCCACGGGTTTCTAAATAAAACAATATTGTACCACCTGATGAAGATGCTTTTGTTTAAGAAAATCATGATGGACTTCGCAAAAAAAAAAAGCATGATGGATTTAGGTGAAGATCTTTTTTTTTAAATCATCATATAGCGACACATATCAACCTAGCTGATTTGGTCCGGCAACATATAAACCTATGTACAAAAAAAAATGTCCCTATTCACTTCTTGTGATACTTACCTTCTCAACACACATGCATATGCTACCAACTTTAATTTCAAGTATGATTCATGCCCTTTTCAAAAAAAAAAGTATGATTCATGAACTGCGCGCGGCATCATCTTTTGAGCCTGGAAGCGTGAAAAGATACGGGAATTCCCTTCAAAGAGCCAAGTACCAATTTAACTGTATGTTGTGTTCTAAATAATGAGCTTTAGACCCAAATGCTGAGTGCATAAGACGGACATCGTTCACTTCGAGAGATGGAAGTGCAGGTAAGTGGCATTAGAGGGTGGGTGAAAGGTAATGTTGGCATGCATGGATCGAGTTAGGAGAGGAATATCCAATCTGATATAACAAACATTGCAAACTACTCTCCTCTCCGTCAAGGAATATATATGAATGTAAAGGGGGGAGGTAAGACAAACTAAGAGCATATTCAAGAGTATTTTTTTAAACTCATTCTCTAAATTATTATTTGAATAATCCTTTAATAAGAACCGATCTCTATATCTTTTTTTCACCTTCTAACATTTTTCAATACCTTTTGCGCACTATATATAGAGAACTAACACCTCTAGCTCTCCAACTTTGGCTAGCGAGAAATCTAGAATGGAGGATGATAACATTTGGAGAGTTAACTAAATAAGTTATTGGAAGGTGTATTTTCAACCAGAATCTTAATTCCTATATCAATTAGGAAAAGATATAAAGAGCCTCTTGGAGAACTATTATTGACCAAGACATCTCTAACAGTCTTTTTCCATGCTCGAGCAGTCCTCTCTCTGTTTTCTAGTGGCCACCAATATCTCCATTGTCTCCTTTCAAGTAAAGAGTGAGTTGCATCTCCCCTAATAGTCAAGAGCCCACCAAACTATCACTCGCCTCCCCCATGCTACTCTCCCCTTTGGTGGACCAATGCCTCGTGTGGACCAACGCCGGTGCCGACATGCACCTCCATGGCCGGAGTGTGTTGTGGGTGCGACGACCTCCACACCCTAGTTTTGGACACTATCCTGCAGTGGCTCATCCTCGTGGAGGACCTCGACCGGTACCTACACGGAGGCAGCATGAGATGGCGGTGGCGAGGACTGTGTGTGTGCGCGTGCACGCTTAGCTTGATGAATGAGCTCTCCTCTTGCTGGGGCCGGAGCTTCAGGGAGGGGCCAAGGCCAGGACTGGTGTGGCTGGGGTCAAGGCTGGCGAGACGATGGCCAGATTCAAGGGATGTTGTGGCATGGCCGAGGCTGATGCAGTGGGACTGTGACTGGGACTAGCACGACGATGGCAAGGCCTGAGGACAAGGTCGGCACAGGGGCTGGGGCTAGCATTGTGATGGCTGTGGTCGGGACGACGACAGCATGACAGGGACTTGTCACGACTCCGATGTTGCGATGGAAAGAAAAGGAAAAATGAGAATAGATAAATTAATTACAATCTAACAGGTAGGTCCATTGTGCTGGGAGAGATTATTGGTGATCAGATGCAACACCTCTCTAAATGATATAAAAAATAATATTGGACCACCCTATTATCACTTTATTGGAGGAGTAGTTGGAGATGCTCTAACCCATTGACCCGTGTTCCAGCATGGCCAATAGAATCGTACATCATACAAGTATTATTAGAAAGTTATATGGATTAGTACATATAACTAATCAAAATTAGTTACCTTTACTATCTACATTTATTCATAACACAATACCAATTTAGGTACTCTATAATCTCAATCACGGTTGTGGTAAATTTACTGATCACTCTACAGTATGTCTGTTTTCATTGTTTGACTGCACCTATATATGTTTTGTTTTAATGTTTTACTAAACCTTACCTTATGTTATATTAGCCATTGTTGCATCTTTTTTATATAATGAATCTATATTTTGTTTTTGAATTTTTTATTTTATTACTTATTGTAATTTTTTTACGTTTGATACACCTACTTTGTCTCGAGAAGACAGGAAATAAAGCGATCCAAACAAATTTTAGCCCGACCTTCTCCAATTTTTCTGCTAGACGCTCTGTTGGGCCACTTTATGAACTTCCTTTGCAGGCCCACGGAGCCTCATGCTTCAATGTTCTCCTGGGCCAACGAGTTGCTGTGTTGGGCTACCTTGTTTCCACTTTTCTTTTCCGAAAAAAAAATTAGTATATTTTAGCTTTATGAACTATCGCCGGAGTCCAGCTTAGGCGGAGGCAAAGATTTTAACCATAGAGGTGGCTATTTTGGTAATAGATAACGACAATAACCACACAGGATGAAATGCGCGCGTGTGCATATACCTATATCTATAACTAGCAAGGGCCCCGTGCAAAGCACGGGTGATTTATTTATTTATTTAGAAGGAGGAGGAGCGGTGGAGGAAAAGGCTTTTGGTACAGTAGCAGATCCGTTAAGGTGCATGAACGGGAAGTTGGGACAGCGACCGGTCCGTACTGTTACAGGGCACTGTTCACACAGGGGCGGGTACTGCTCACGAATCCGCTACTGTTTTCGGGGGGATGGTACTGTTCATACCGGGGAATGTGAGAGGGGAATGTTCATCTACAGTGTTCTGAGAGAGGGGAATGTTCATCTACAGTGTTCTGAGAGAGGGGTTCCTCCAACTTTAGTAGTACAGTATAGATAAGTTGGCAAAGAGCGTAGATAATAACTAAATTACTGTTTATTTTGCGATAGAAAGGAAAGCTAAAAGTCTAAAATGACACTGAAAGTTATATAGAAAGGAAGAAAAATTTAGTTAGCTCTAAGTCTCTGATCTCCACTTAACTAACATAATTCATAAGGAAAAAAATCACTGTAACAACCGGAATAAAAAGAGAGGGAGAAGATAAAGAAAGAGAAATTTAAAGCATATAGATGCCATTAGAGATTAATAGGGAGAGAGAAAGTTGTTCGACAAAATAGGGAGAGAGAAATAACAAGACACACTAATTACAGTAGTGCTAGCGCCCGAACGTCCGAACGGACGCACATGTTTGGATGCTCGCGCCTACACTTCGCCCCCGTGCCAGCACGACGAGGCATCTGCGGCCCTGCGTCCAACCTAACCCCACGGCGTCTGCGCCCCCGGGCGACCCCACGTGGCGTCTACGCCACGCCTGACCCCTCGCGCCTCATCTAGTAGCTGCAACAGACGGGTGACATTGCAACATGTGCAAACACCAGATCTACTTTTTAAACATCCAGATGTAACAGTTGCAACATACGTCTGAAGACAAATGAAACACTTGAAACATGCTTCTGAAATACTTGCAAAAAAACACCTGAAAAACGCTTGAAAACCATTGCAAACATACGCAACGTCAAGATAAAACACTTACAACATATGTGTGAAACATATGCAACATCCAGATAAACACACTTGCAACATACGTCTGAAAACACAGGTGAGACATTAGGAACAGACACTTGCAACATACGTGTACAACCATTGCAACATATGCAACATCCCTGATCTACTTTTGCAACATTCGTATGAAACACTTGCAACATACCTCTGAAACATCTGAAACACTTAAAACATACACTTGTAACATGTGCTTTCAGCGCAACATCTCCTTGCTGCTTGAGAGAATGGAGGCTCGTCAGCGTGCCAGAGACAGCGGCCCGATGGCGAGGGGTCAGCAATGGCGGCTCCGCAACGTGACGGGGAGGCAGCGGCTGCACGACTGGGAGAGGGCAGCCACGCGCCACCTCGTCCTATAGCAGCGTCTCGATGGCGTGAAGCTCGCCGCTCTGGTAGAGAAGGCCGCGGCAGGTCTGGTGGAGAAGGCGGGCAGGAGGCATGGTGGAGATGGTGGGCAGGATGCGCAGCGGAGGGCGGTCGCAAGCTGGCGGCGCTGTTGTGAGTTTTTTTTTTACAAAACTACAGTGCTGGAGGTGAGCGGATAGAAACAGATAGGAGAGCCTTTTCGGCCTCCCGGGCGGACAGACGTGGGCAGGATGTGCGACAAAGCGCGGTCGCAGGCTCGTGGTGCTGCGGTGAGTTTTTTAGAAAACTACGGTGGATATAGGTGAATGGATAGGAACAGATAGAAGAGCCTTCTGGGCCTCCCAGGCTGCAAGCGGGGCCATTCGGGGCGGACGGATGCCCTAATACAAGCATTACCAAACTAGATAATTGAACCTCTATTATGTACTAGACATAATGCATATCTATATAAATAGCGAAAGATACATATCTAAAAAAAATCAACAATTTATAATTTAAAATGGATGGAGTAATAGATACTCCCTCCATCAAAACATCTCAAGTTTGACCAAATTTATATAAAAAATAATACTAACATTTATGGTACCAAATAATATCGTTATATTCTTTATTAATTATATTTTCATAGTATTTCTATTTGATGTCATAAATCTTTATAATTTTCTCTATAGTTTTGATCAAACTTGAGATGCTTTGACTCAAAAAAAAAGTAAAAATTACTTATGAATTGGAAGGGAGGGAGTATTATATATGGTGGGTGGCTGTTGTAGGAAACACCATGTCCTGCATAACGAGGGCGGGTTTTGACGGTGACCAGCCGGTGGTTTCAGGATGGGGAAGTGTCATACAATACGAAACAGCCTTGCACTCGTTGATTTTGCCTGAGTTTCAGGAAGAAGGGAATAGCAATCGTCAGCATGTACACAATTGAATCATGCGCCGCTACTTCTGCTAGTGGTCAAAAAAAACGCTGCATTTGCTAGTGGATCACAACCAAGTACAAGTGAAACTTTTGCACGTGTAAAGCTTGTTCAGTCAATCCTGTTCCTAACGTCTTGTTTAGATCCTAAATTTTTTTTGGAAAAATTCTTGTAGCACTTTTCGTTGTTTTTTGACAAAATTTGTTCAACCATGAACTAGGTTCAAAAGATTCGTTTCGACATTTATAGACAAACTGTGCAATTAGCTATTTTTTTACCTACATTTAATGCTCCATGCATGCGTCGATGTAACGGGTACTGTGCAAAAAATTTTGAGTCTTTTTGCCCATGTAAACCAGGCCTAAGAGGATTAACTGGAGGGAATGAACGGGACCTACTCCCCTTAATTTCTTTTAGAAGATCTAGCATTTAGGTTTCTTTTAATCCCACTCCAATAGTCTAATCCCATCAAACCGAACGAACTGATTCGATTGGAGTATCATAGAAAGGATTAGACTTAGACATGCATTTGCCCGCGTAGGCGTAACCATGTCAATGGAAACATCCATTAGAATTAGAATTGAGAACATCTGGATCAATTTCTATCATCCTTCGGGCAGCTAGCTAGCTCAGAAGAAGAATCTCATCTCATTGCTAACAAAATCCATCCCACAACGCCAAACGTACGTATATAAACAAAAGAAGAAATGAACCCACGCACGTCTACGCCAACGAATGGAAGGAACCCCCAATGCAATGCAAGCTACAGTACCAGCAACCAGCCAGCCTACTACTGATCAACTGATGAAATACAACGGCTAGTTGACGGCAGTGCAGACGCGGCGTATCTCGCCGTCGCTGCCGGTCTTGACCCCGATCCTGCCGAGCTTCGCCATGGCGGCGACGAAGGCCTCGTTGAAGGCGGTGCTGTTGGCGGCGAAGAGGTTGACGGTGGGTCGGGATCGGCGGTCGGTGAAGAGCACCTGGTCGGACGCCAGCAGGCCCTTGTTGTAGCGGAGGTTGTCGAAGTAGGCGTTGTCGAAGACCTTGGGCGTGGTGACGTCCAGCATGGCGAACGCCGTGGGGCTGTAGTTGATGGGGCACACCCGCCGCAGCGACCGCAGGAAGTCGAGGTTCATCGGCGGGTTCCACGCCAGCCGCTGCTTGAACGTGTAGATCCGCCGCACGAACTTGTCGCAGTGCGTCACCCCGATCGTGTGCGCGCCTGCAGTGTAGTGCATTGCATTGCATTGCTTGCTTGGGTTAGAACATCTGAACATGCCTCACAATGCATGGCAAATACATGTAAATGTAATCACAGTTCTGAATCCTGATCAGTCAAATGAAAGCCTGAAGTTAAAAGTCCTGAGCTAGCTTTACTTTTGTCATCCATTCTTTCTAATCTAGCAGTACTACTCCAACTTTGCATGGACAAAATTGGGTGGTTCAGTCAAAAGTAACTGCTGCCTGTTTGGATGGGAAAAGGCTTCATGTGTTCAAATCTGAATCAAGGCCTCGTTTAGATTGAAAAAAAATTCAAACCGATAAATAGTACCACTTTCGTCTTATTTGACAAATATTGTCCAATCGTGGACCAAATAGGCTCAAAAGATTCATCTCGTGATTTCCAACTAAACTGTGTAATTAGTTATTTTTTTTACCTACATTTACTACTTCATGCATGGGTCCAAAGATTGATGTGATGGAGAGAGTGAAAAAATTTCAACTTTTAGGGTGCATCTAAACAAGGCCCAAGAGGTTATTTTACTACTGCCAGTCCGCCACCGGCTGGCTGCGGCCGTCGAGGAAAAAAGTCACTGGCACGCAGGCTTGGAACAGTGCCGGCCGGGGCCCGCCTGCCATCAGACGGAACGGCGTGGTGGGCCTTGCACTCTAGCTGGGTTGCACAGGTCACTGGGATGTACTACTACACCACGGGGGCTGGTGAACTGAACCGACCAGCACGACCAGCCCTGTTGGTCTGGCTTATAATTCGTCTTATTTAACTTATTTTATAAGTTAAAATAGTATTTTTTAAAAAAAAAATCAGTCAAACAATAATTTTTTAGCCGGCTTATAATTGCAGGCGAAGGCCCCCGCGTGGTCCCGTGCGTGCCTGGCCGCTGACACTACGTGACGTGGTGAAACCGGTAGGATGGATGGCTGGCTGGCTGGTGCCGTGGTGGAGCGCACAGGAAGGAAGGTTTACCAGGGAGACGACGTCACGTGCGGCCATGGCGAGGATGTCCGCGCACGAGACCTTGCCGGCGCACCCGGGGAGCGCCTCCACGGCCGCCTTCGCCTTGTTGATGGCGTCCACGGCGTCCGGCGACAGCGTCGCGTCCGCGCCGCTGTGGCTCTCGTCGTCCCCGTTGGGCGCCATCAGCATCACCGACGCGTCGCATCCCTGCAATATAATGCAATTTCCCCACGGCACAAGGCATGCAAAAGCTCTGTCAGGCTGAGAGAGACGAACAGGCACGGACCAAGAGGCAATGCCCCGAGCTGCCTTAGTGCCTTACTCTGACGAAGCAGTCGTGGAAGAAGAGGCGGAGCGTGCCGGGCCCGACGGCGAAGCTCTGCTGGAGGCGCTGCGAGATGACGGAGCGGACCGTGAACTCCGCGCTCGGGCACGAGCTGCCGTAGTAGTTCTGCCGCAGCTGCGCCCTCGCCTCGCCCACCATGCCGCCCAGCAGCACGGCCACCACCGTCACCAGCGCCGCGCCGCGCAGGAGGAGGCCGCAGGCTCGAGCTCTCGCCATTGCCGCCTGCCGCTGGACTTGGTGGCCTCGCTAGCTAGCTCGGTCGCCTCGCCGCCCTCGGTGCGCGCGGCTGCGTGCCACTGACAATAGCGTGCGTGCGTGCGTGGGCAGGGGCTCTGGCGCGAGGAGAAAAGTGCGGGAGGTTGCCGTGGATATATAGGAGAGGACGGCTGCTGCTGGTGCTGGTTAAAAACGACGCGCGCGCGCGCTCGCGCAGGACATGGGAAAGGGGGCTAAAAAAGAAGCAGAGGTGGCGCCGGTCGCGGCGCTATGGGCTGCTGCGGCCTGCGGCAGTGCGAGTGCGTCGTTGGGGAGGACTGAGGCTATCCGCACTCGTCCACCTCTATTTCCATCTCTAAAAAGGAATATTTTATCCTAGTCATCGAGATTCTCTACTCTATATCAATTTCTTCCGCACCCGTGTTATCTCTATCCCATACTCCCTCCGTCCCATTGAAAGTGTCGTTGGAAAACCGTGTCCCCCTCACAAACACGTTTCCCGGGCGACACTTTCAATGGGACGGAGGGAGTACTCTATACCCACTATTTCATATTTTATTCTCCTCTATTCTCTCTCACCAACTCTACCTCTCTCTTGCTACAGTGCTGATACAGGCATGTGGCAAGCGCGGGGCCCGCACGGAGAGCACATACAGGCGTGGAGCAGGGCCTCCAGATTTACCGGTCTACTGTAGCATGCGGTGCGGGGCTCCGAACGCAATATTTACCGTTCCGGCGCGCTTCCAGGTCCGCGGTGCGGACAGTCTGGAGCGGCCTCAGCCTCGTCAGTCGTCACGGCGGAGATCGAGTGAGTGGCTACACAAACACAATCTCGGCGCGGATGGGACGGAATGCCTTTTTCCTTTTCCGGTTACCGATGTCCTATTTTTTATAGTGTTGTTAATCTTACGCAGGGATCCATCAGATCAGACATGGCGCAGGACGGTTCATCATCAGCAGCTCAGCTCATCAACTGCTCACTCCGAACACAAAAGAATACGATCATGTAGTCCTGCTAAGAGCTAGGCTAAGAGCATCTCGAGAGCTTTTCTAAATCTCGCTCTCTAGATCATTATTTAGGCCTGGTTTAGACTAGAAAAAATTTCAAACCGATGAATACTACCACTTTCATCTTATTTGACAAATATTGTCCAATCGTAGACCAACTAGGCTCAAAAGATTCATCTCGTGATTTCCAACTAAACTGTGTAATTAGTTATTTTTTTCCTACATTTAGTACTCTATGCAAGCGGCTAAAAATTGATGTGATGGAGAGAGTGAAAAAATTTGGAATTTTGAGGGGAACTAAACAAGGCCTTAGAGAGTTATTTGCGATAAAAATCGCTTTCTATATCTTTCCACCATCTAACAATTTTTCTATATCTCCTGGACACTCTAGAGAGTTATTCTCGTCTTTTATTTTTGGCCAACGAAAAATCCGGAATAGAAGACGGCTATATTTAGATAATCATTTAGAAAAGCTGTTGGAGGGTATTTTTTTATTAAAATCTCTATTCCTAACATTTAGAAAAGATACAGAGAGTCTCTTAGAGTTGCTCTAATAATGTCGGAATGGCGAGCGTCCGCAGGACTTGTCCAGACACCGCTCCCGCACCTGCACTTGCATCATATCCCGTGCTCCTAGGCCCGCGTCGTATCCCATGACACGTGCCCCATATCCTATCGCACGCCGAATGTAGCACCTCCGAACGCATCACTCTCGACGACCCCTACCTCAACGCCAACACTAATGTCGAGGCGAGATGGAGGGAAAGAAAGGGAGGGGAGGAAGAGCAGAGGGCGAAGCGCATCACGCAATGTAGCAGCCGAAGCCCTGCCCAGGCCGCTGTCAGCTAACCATCAGAGCCATTGCAACATGCGTAACATTCGATATACTTTTGAAACATCTAGATGAGACATTTGCAACGTATATATGTAGGTAGAAGAAACACTTGCAAAAACACTTGAAAACTCATGAAAAGTCATTCAAATATGCAACATCCAGATAAAACACTTGTAACATATGTGTGAAACATATGTACCATCCAAACAAACACATCTGTAACATAGGTCAGAAAAAACAAATAAAATATTTGGAACATACGCTTGCAACATACATGTATAGACATTACAACATGTGCAACATCCCGATCTACTTTTGCAACATCCAGATAAAATATCTGAAACACTTGAAATATACACTTGCAACATGCGCTTTCAATGCAATGTGACCTTGCAGCCTCGAGGAATGGAGGCTCGTCGTTGCGGTCAGCGGCAGCGCATGGAGCTCGCTGTAACACCCTCGGTGTTACCGCGTGTAACAATGCATCTAAACATGACATGAGCATCATTTTCTTGTGTTTTGCTTAATGTTGAAGTGCATAGAACCATTTCAGTAATTTAAAATGGCAAGTAAAAATGTTATTGGAAGATTGACGAAATAACCGAAATATATCAACTAAGGTTGGGAATGAATTTTTATTTAACAAAAATACTATAAAGCGTATGGGTGAACTTTAAGCAACGTTGTAGTATGAACTTCGTAGATGCTAGTGCAATGTTTGTCTCAGCGAGGTGGTGCTCGTAGCCGGAGTTTCTTGTAGCTTGGAAATTGAACTTGCGAACAAAATAAGTTTTAGAGAAATAAATTCAAGTGGAAACACAGCTTGACGTGGCCATGTTTGGGAGGTTGTTTTTGCTTGAGTTCGTTAGTAGTTGTGTCGTGGCTTAGCCCCGGTAGCTAGCTTTAAGTATCCTCTCAGGCAACGTTTAGTCGTTTGAGCTTGGGTCAAGCTGAGTTAGAGGTTTCGCGCGCTTTAAATTGCGTGCACAACACTTGTGTCGGGCTGTCTGTCGTTTGTGCGCGGTCACCGCGCGTGGGGGCCGACGTTCCCGGACTGGCCGCGCTGGCCTGCTGCTGGTCGCCTGACGCCTGCGGGCTGTTCCTTCGCGTCGTGGCGCTGCGGCCGGCCTGTTTAGTGTGCGCGCGCTGACCTGCGCCATCCTCTCGTGTCGTGACGCTGCAGCCGTCGTCCTCTCGACGTCGCGTCCGCCTGCACCCTGCCGCCCCCCTCTCTGTGCTAGGCCGTTGTGCGGCGCTGCACGCACGTCTCCCTGCGGGCAGAGCTCGCTCGGTCGGGGGTCAGCTGCTGCCGCGCTCATCTTCCGCTCGGGCTCGACATGTCTGGCTGAACCCATCCCTCTCCCCCTCGCTCCTCTGTTTCCCGGGTCAGCGCTGCCGCATGTTCTTCGGTCGGTGGGGTCGTCAGGTTCTTTCGACGTGCCCTTAGCTCGTCGATTTAGCCGCCCTGCTCGCTCGTCCTCGCCCACCCCGTGATTGGGCCCACTTGTGGCACTTGTATTTCGTTGCGTCCGCCATTGTTTTAAGGCCGGTCTCCGCCTTGGCCGAAAGCAGCTCCCAATCCGCCACCTCGATCCTTGGCAGTAGCATGGTTGACTCCTCGCGCACCCTTTCCTTGCCTTGCGCGCCTTAGCCTAGCCGCTGCTGTTGCCCCCGCCTTGTTGGCGCGGCCGTGCCGCCACGGAGCGCAGCCGCACCCCGCTGGTCGCACGCGGCCAGCCGTTCCTGTCGTCCTCCAGCTCCAGCGAGCGCCGCAGCCGAGTCCAGGGTAGGTTGGTGATGCTTTTGCCCTTGCCCGTTGGCTGCTCGGGGGTCTAGGGCCGTCGAAACGGCCGTGCCACTGCCCCGAGCGACCGCTCGCCGTGGCCACCTTGTCCCATGGCTCCGTGGTTTCCGTAGCTCCGTTTAGCGCAGACTTTTAGGCCATAAGTTGGAGGTCGGCCCGTTAGTGAAGTCTTCACGTGCCTTAGGTGGCCGGCGTGGCCGGTCAGTGCCGCCGGTGCTGCGCCGGCGAGCGCGGGGGCGCCCGGGGGTCTCTGAGTTGGGAAGATGAATTTCGTTAGGGGGCTAGTTGCTTGAAGTGTGTCTGTAGGAATAGTCCTCTTGGTGGATGTTTGATTGGCGACTAGTGCGGGGTCGTTTTCGCATATCAGCCAGGGCGCGCGTGCGGGCTGTCCGCGTGGGCCGCCTTGCGCTCGCGGGCCGCGCGTTGCTGGGCCAAGGCGGTAAGTGCGCGTGCGCGCGCGAGCTCAGGTGGGCCGAGTAGGTTGGGCCGCGCGGTCAGTTGGGGTTTGCCTGTTTTTCCTGAGAACTTGGTTAGCTTATGATTTTATGTAAGTGGCTATACTTTGGAAAATTGTAATAAATTATTTAAGCGTCCAAAAATTGCGAGACCAGTTTTGTTAGATCGGTAAATTCATGTTCTAGCAGTTGATGTAATCACTTCACGTATAACTGTAGTGAGGCTAAGCCTTTTTAAACCGATGTAAAAAACGATTGTTATTAAGATATTAAATTGTGTAGGATTTGTTGTGGCGAAACCGTAATAGCTTTAACCCTAAAATTTTTACAGCAGCTTAATGGCTATGTGAGGTGCTTACTAAAACTTTTGTAGCATTTTAGTAGCTTGCTAGATGTGGTAATTAAGCTCTTCTAATCGAGTAGACGTCGAAATAATAACAAAAGAAAGTGATGCAACTTGGTTGGTAGGAAGCTTGTAGACCGGTTAGCTATTGCTTCTAAGGGTAGTGGATGACTTGGCATGTTGGTCATTAGAGTTAGCTAACTAGCTTATTAGTTGTTGTTTTAGAGTTACCGTTGTCACCTTTTTAAGTGTGGTATTATCATTGCATGCATGTAGATCACGAGGAGGTCGAGTACGTGGCCGCGGAGGAGCAGGACTATGAGGAAGTCATCGAGGAGTACGAGGAGGAAATCTTTGTACCTGAGGAGTTCCAGGAGCCGCCCGCGACTGACACCTCTGACTTTGCGGCTGCCCAAGGCAAGCCCCGGTGCATAACTCTTATTTTGCAAGTCTTTACATATGTTGAAATATGGTGCATTTACGTGGCAGGAATTTTCTATGATACCCACATGCATATATATATATACCCATGAGTCTTACTAGTACAGGATCGCATAGTTGCTTCGCTTAGGATCATCGGTAGAGTGAGTAACCTGTCGTTACTCACAATAGAGAGTTACTCATATGATTATTATATTTTGGATAAAATGGTGGAAAGAAAATGGCGACCGTGCAGGGATGTGGTATGGGGATTGGTGGGTGTAGCAAGTTGTGTCCCGCAGCCATGGGGCATAATTGGGTTGCACTGTTTCCCTGTCCGTGTCAATTAAGGACCGTTCATTGCATGGACCCTGGTCAAGTCACAGATCTTCTTATCCCAAGCATATACTAGCGGATGGGGGCTAGGAAGACTTGTTACTCTCTTGTCATGGGGTCCGGCTCTTTCCGGACCGACTGATTGGAGGCGGGGATAGGTGGAGGTCTTAACACCGTATTGAGGCCGGGCCTCGAGTATGGGAGCTAGGAGTCCAAGTTTGGACGGGGATCTGGAAACCCATGACAGGAGGGGAACGGGTTGGTCTTGCTTGTGCCTGGGGTACAAGCGAGGCGTGTGTTTTTTGGGGTACCCAGCTGGGCACATTGATTCGCGAATCACCGTTTCTGCGTGACGGTACAGCTTGACTACGCTCTGGCATTGTAGTAAGAATTGGCAAATGAAAAGATGGAGAAATGGTCCTGAATTGCTCAACTTTTGCTTGATTATAGCATAGGTGCTTACATAGATTATTGGTTAATGAATAAAATACGGCTTTTCAAAGTTCGGAATTAAGGACACACTCTTAGTGCTGCTTTCCGCAAATAAGAAAAACCCACAAGTCATAAAGCCTATCATGATCCTTGAGAGTCGGGAAATATATTTCCCAGTCGGGTAAGTCTTGCGAGTACATTGTGTACTCAGGGTTTATTCTACCCTTGTCGCAGGTGCACCTTGAGCAGGTAGGTCTTGTGTGGAGGATTCTTCTGGTGGACACAGACGGATTCTCATTGCGTTCCGCTAGATATTATTTTACTTCTGTTGTTATTTTTGTCGCACTCTGAACCTCTGGTACTGTAATAACTATTTCTGAGACTTTGTGTTGTATGAAATGGACTAAGTATTGTAAGTTTGTACTCATTATTGGATCCCGGGTGTAAAATGTGGAGTGTTCGAGTTCTCCCGTCGGGTGTGCTCGATGGAACCATCTGGTTTAGCTCACTTTCAGAACACTTAGTGTCTAGTGGAAGGCAAGCGCCCCTGAAAGCGTGCTAAACCGGGTGATTCCGCCACACTCGCCGGTGCGGGCAGCGACGCGGGGAACTCGCCAATAGGATGGCGTCACGTGAAGCTCCTCCATTAGCTAGGGGAACTGCAGCGTCGGCAGCACCTCGACGCGACAGGGGACGGGCACGGTGCACCGCGGCAGGAGATGGGCACGGAGCGCAGGGTGCGGACGAGGCACGGTGCGACGAGACTCGGATGAGGGCGTCGCGGGGCGGCGAGGCAGCTTGGGGCGGGTGGACGACGGCGTGGCTCACCGCGACGAGCGAAGCCAGTCCGGGGAGTTGGAGATTTCTCCGCTATCGTAGTGTAGAGATGGAGGAGAGACAATAGATGGGGCAGGCCCATCATTGGCTATTGGGTCGGTCACCACGTAGGCCCAGGTACGGGGCGTTCGGACAAAAGTGCTTGGATGGACGCCCTCACCAGATTGTCATCGTAATAATATTGTCGGCCGCTAGCTGTAAAGATCTTAAAAGCCTATCTCTTAGCCAACCCATGTACTCCCTCCTTCCTAAGATAGAAGTCATTCTCGCTTCTCGAGAAGTTAGTTTTTTTAAACTTTAACTAATTATATATAAAAGAATATTAATATTTATAATAAATACTTAGTATCATTAGATAGATCGTTAAATATACTTTTATAATAAACTTATTTGGAGATATAAATGTTACACGTATTTTCTACAAACATAATCAAAGTTTAGAAAGTTTAATCTGCATGCATCCCATAACGTCATCTATTCTGGGTTGGAGGGAGCAGCAGTTAACTTTTTATTATTTATATATGACATATTTATCTCTCTCATATAGTTTCTTGATTCATGTGTTTAAGCTGATTACAAGAATCCGTTTTTTTTCCTTTTCTCTCACTTTCACGTCAGCGTTCAGTCTGTTTACCGGCACTTACTATACTTGCTCTAACCGATAAGGGGGTGTTTAGATCCCTTCAAAATTCCAAATTTTTACGCTCTCTTCATCACATCAATCTTTAGATGTATGCATGGAGCACTTAATATAAATAAAAGAAATAACTAATTACACAATTTAGTTATAAATCACAAGACGAATCTTTTGAACCTAATTAATCTATTATTGGACACTAATTGTCAAATACAAACGAAAGTGCTACAGTATCACAATTCCAAACTTTTTGCATCTAAACACCCCTAAGTAGGTTTCTTTTTCTGTGTACTTTTTGCATCTAAACACCCGTAAGTAGGTTTCTTTTTCTGTGTGTGACGCTGATGCTTGCTTACAGGAACGTGGATGGTGACATGGTGCGCATGCACCACACAGTCGCCACGCACTGTGTCTGTGCGCGCAGGCGGCGCAGCTACCTAGCCGCGTCCCCTCTGCGCAGAGCTCGGCATGCACGCATAGGCAGTCTCATCAGTAGTGCCCAGCAGCTAGCCTACGCCTAGCTACTACTACGTACCATCCAAGCTCCTTCACATGGCCTCGTTGCGTCCAGCTCGTGGCCAGCGGCACCACCCATGGGCATGGTGGCGACTGGCGACGCAGGCAGGCAGCGCTCCGCTTCCGTGTGTCCTCTACCCAAGGCCGCAAGGCGCCAGGGCCGACCCGGGGACAGAACAAGATTCACGGACATGGCCGGTGCAGAGAAACTCGTGGGCGCTTTCCGTTGAGAGCTTGTCAGGATCAGGATCACCCCACCTGCGACTGCGAGGCTGTGACCGAACCCGACTGAACCAAGGTGCATGCCTCGGCACGGCTGCGTGCCATCCATGCCATGGCATCCATGGTCCCTCTTCCTGTCCCTCTACGTTGTGCTCAATTCGCTTTCGATCGAGCCTTGTTGTCATGGTAAATGGTTTGTAGCAGCTCGTAGCTGTTAGCCCATCCATCAATCATTGTAGCCGATGATTGTTTCAGAGAGGCACGAGAATGAGACCGGAAGAAAACACCATCTTTGGTTGGGACCAGGACTAGCAAAGCACATCAGCACATCATTCAGATATTCATTCATCAGACCGCCACGAACATCTATCATTTTCATAATTTCATTTGATCCCACAGGCACCAAAACTTCTTCACTCTCCTGCAGCCTTTCTGGTCCAGCCAGCGTCATCCAAACGTACTAGTAGTCTAGTACTAACCTGATAGGTATAGTTAAAATGTTGTGCTACATCTGCTGTTCTTTGTGCTGGAAATATTCTAGCGCTCCAATGTCAGCTGTGGCCATTGGCCCAAGAGCAGATTAGTTTGCTGCAACTAATCTTATTCTAACAATGGAAGTACAGGGCAGTTACACTAACCCACTAGTTCATGCACACTAGTATTTGCAGTTACACTAACAAGGCTACTTTTACCAAGGCTGCCCATGCATCGGACGCAGGAAACAACTCCCCCTGCACCGAGTCCGAGTGTTTCAGGCGACCAACATGCATCGCTACTACCGTGTTTTCTCGGGAAAACGGGTGTTTTCTGCAGATCGCGTTGCGCGCCGACGTTGGATTGGCGAATGCTGAACCATGGAAGCAACTTGACAGCGTAGATTAATAATCCTGTGTTAACCCTGCTTCCAGAGCCGCATAGGGCGCGGTGTTTTGTAATGTCCAGGGCAGGCGCATCTGCCTGCCGTTCTGATCGATCGTGACGAAAAGCGAAAGAAACGCTTTTGTTTATTTCGGCCCATCAGAATACGAGGGATCTTGACCATTTCTGCCTGAATCGTCTCGCGGCAGCTGGTGTGGTGTCCATGCGCACCATGCGTCCATGCGCCCTGTGGTCAGTGCTATCCAGTATTCTACTGAAACTGTCGAATTTTTGTCCACTCTTTGTTTGAGGGAAATTTACTGCAGCTGTGAAACCATTCCGTTTCCGTAGTGTAGGATATACCAGAAGTACTGCTCATCAGAATTCTAATTTGTCACCACTCACCGGTATACCAGTTTTACCAGCCATGTGCAAATGCAACCCCCCGAGGGCCTGTTTGGCAAGAATTTTATAAAAATTGTGCAGAAATTGCACATAAATCAGTTTATTTTCACAGAAAAAAACATAAGAACAGGGAAAAAAATTCACTTTCCAAAAGGGCCTGATTTGTTACTGCTCGGTAATTTCCTTTGACCGAGCCGGCGGAGGCCGGAGCTATACGTAACCCGTATTGGCTGTGTGCCGTAGGTAGTACTATGCCCCATGCGGCCGGGCCATGCCACTGCTGGGGTAACTGTGAAGTGTACTCAGAGCTGTATTCCTCTGTCATGTAAAGGGTGCAAGATTCAGCGAAAAGGAAGGAACATTTCTTTGAATAGCTATAGCTATAGCTCTTCCCCGTATCAATGCCTTGAAACCAGGCGAAGGTTGGCTCCTTCAATCACGGAGAAAATGTAGCACTAGCACATAGTTTGGTCAGGAATTTGCCGGAACCATATAGGCTGTGTTTAGTTCTAAAAAAAAAAGTATTATGTAAAAAAAAAAAATTCCCGTTACATCAAACTTGCGATACATACATGGAGTACTAAATGTAGATGAAATTAAAAACTAATTGTACAACTTGGTTGTACTTTGCGAGACGAACGTTTTGAACCTAATTAGTCAACGGTTAGATACTATTTACCAAATAAAACCAAAACGTGCTACAGTATTTTCTTTACCCCTTTTCTGAGAACTGAACACAGCCATAGTGCTTCTTGTGAGTTCTGAGAAAACAAGAAATGACTTCATACGGAAGGAGACATAGCTAGCACGGCCATTTCCAAAGATCAATAATTGTGGCACCCAACTCTATGCTACAGTCACGTTCAGAAGTTAGGACCCGTGATAGAGCTCAACCAAAACAATTTCAGCTGTAGTTTCACCGATAATAAAAAAAACTACTTTTTTCTTCGGTTTTTGTAGTTAGAAAAACGTTTGATAAACAGTTTTTCTATTGCTAAAAACAGTTTTTCTATTGCTAAAAACGTTTGATAAATTTCTTCGAACAGATCAAACATGTGAATGATGAAGTGGCAGTTATAGTAAATGTGGGGTGGGGAACGATGCTTACGTAACCAAACCTTTGACGCGTGCCGAACGGCCTTGATCCGAGCTGCAATCTCCCCAGCAGCCCCACCAGAATGTTGAGCAGCGGACCAAGTAGGGAGAACAATAGGAAGAAAGGAAGGATCCAGGAGCCATGAGCGTTCCAGACGGAAAGTTTTGGGTTTGGGGATATTGGTTTTGATGGTGGCGACGAGGGGAATGTGGTCGGATGTCGGGCGCAAACCGGAGGTGAGCGAGGTACCAGGGAAGATGTCGCTGAAAGGAAGGTTGAAGAAGGCCCTGTCCAAGCGGGCTAGAGTGGGGCTGGAGCGGCTGTTAGTCCAAGTATAACGCCGATCCAACGGTGGCAACTCAATCAGCTGAGCAGAGTCAATAGCAGAGTTGAACCGGCTAGCAAGGTGGGAGTTAAAAGGGGCCGTGTTCTTATCGGAAGGGTCACGAGTGAGGTTGAAGTCCCCAACGCGAACGATGTCTGCGTGAACTCTATCTGCAGGCGAACGATGTCTGCGTGAACTATGTCAACAGCGGCTAAGTTTGTTCATTCGTCAGCGAGCCGCTTACTGGAAGCAAAGGGGCAAATTCAAAAGTCTGCGCGAAGGCGATTCAAACACCAAATTCTTCCATGCAAGAGCCTCCGTGCGGCAAAGAAAGAACACAATTGCAGCCCTCTCAGTTGATGGAAGAGATTTGGTCTCTCATGAAGATAAGTCAGCTGCCTTGGCTGACTACTTCACCACCATCATTGGCACTGCAGACTCAACGAGATGGAATTTCGACGTCAACTCCCTGTACATACATGACGCAACATGGGATGCATCCTTCCTGGTTGAGCAGTTCACTGAAGCTGAAGCTCTTGCTGCAGTCCGCTCCATGAACCCCAATAGCGCCCCCGGCCCTGATGGGCTCGGTCCAGCATGGTACAAAACGGCGTGGGCTCATGTCAAAGGAGATGTGATGGCACTTCTTTCCAGTTTTCATGATGGCAATGCTGAACTTGACAGAATTAACAGAGCACACATTGTGCTGCTGCCGAAGTTACAGGGTGCCTGCCATCCAAAGGACTTTAGGCCCATTTCGCTACAAAACTGTCCAGTAAAGATCATCACTAAAATCCTGACCACGAGGCTTCAAAGATCCATCCAACTACTCGTAGATGTGGATCAGACTGGGTTTATTAAAGGGCGCTCCATATCTGAAAACTTTGTGTATGCCACTGAATTGGTTCAACATTGCCACAGAAGAAAGCTCCCAATTGCCGTCATCAAACTTGATTTTGCAAAAGCTTTTGACTCAGTAGCATGGGACAGTCTACTCACTGTGTTGCAAGCTAGAAAATTCCCTCCCATTTGGATCTCTTGGATGAAGAAGCTCTTGGACACCTCTCACTCAGCAGTACTTGTCAATGGCTGCCCAAGCCGATGGATCAAATGCAAAAGAGGTGTCCGGCAAGGCGACGCCCTATCTCCTTACCTCTCCCTACTCATGGCTGATGTTTTGCAGCAAATGATCAAACAAGATGGAGGGATCCGCCATCCTGCAATTGAAGGCAGTTGCCCTGTGCTTCAATACGCAGATGACACGCTGCTCTTGGTGCGTGCCGAAGTAACGGACATCAGGCGGCTGAAGAAAATACTTGATGATTTCGCCTTGGCCTCTGATCTCAAGATCAACTTCAACAAGAGCACGCTAGTGCCCATGCACGTGCCGGAACAAAAGCTTCTGCGGATTGTCCACTCCCTGCAATGTCAGCAAGGCACCTTCCCACAGACTTACTTGGGATTGCCCTTGTCGAATGTAAAGCTGAACCTATCTGCCTTTGCCCCACTCATCTCCAAGACTGATCGGCGTCTTGCTGGGTGGCAAGCTGCCTTGTTGAACCACCAAGGGCGCCTGGTGCTGATCAACTCAGTCCTGGACGGCCTAGCTACCTATCTTATGCAAGCTCTGGTACTCTCGCCAGGCATTGTTGACAAACTGGACAGCAAGCGCCGGGCCTTCCTTTGGACCGGCACAGATAAGACGTCAGGCGCCAAGTGTCTGGTGCGATGGGAGAATGCGCAGAAATCAAAAGAAGAAGGTGGCCTTGGCATCCGCAACCTGGCAACTCAGAATGCATGTCTCCTGCTCAAACTTCTTCACCGGCTGCATCATCCTGACTCCTCCGCATGGGCTGTCTGGGCACGTGGCCACGTTGATCTTGCTTCCATGGAAGGAGGTGTGGATGGTAACCACTGGGAGGCCCTTCGTGACCTCCTTCCTGCTTACAGATGCATCACCAAAGTCACAATGGGGGACGGTCGCTCCACCTCCTTCTGGTGGGACGCCTGGACCGAGGACGCGCCCCTAGCCCAGCGTTTCCCATGCCTCTTCAGTCACTGCACCAACCACAATGTTTCAGTCTTCAAAGTCTATTCGGACGGCCTCGACTCAGTGCTAGTTGCCAGATTGTCACTGCAAGCCATACACGAAAAAGCAGAAGTCAGCTGCATCATCAACTCCACTCACCTACAGCAACACCCGGATGAACGCAGCAGCTTCTTTGCTGCCAACGGCCACAGGCTGGACACCAGTCAGCTCTACAGAACATCCACTCAGTCTGGGTATCAAAGTCAATCTTACAGCTTTCTATGGAAGAACTATGCACCCCCTAGGGTCAAATTCTTTGACTGGTTACTGATACAAGAAAGAATTCACTGCAGGGCCAACCTTGCCAAGAAAAACATCCTGGATGATGCCATGTGCGAACTGTGCGGACAATCTGAGGAGGACTGTGAACACCTCATCTTTCGCTGCCCAGTTGCCAGCTCGTTCTGGGCTCATCTTGGCTGGGACATGAATCAGCTACCTCCGATCGGCAACCTTTGGGAGATACCTCGACGAGACCAAATCCTGTTGGACCTCTTCTCTACCTTCATCATGCTCTGTTGCTGACACATTTGGAATCACAGGCACGACATGGTCTTCAGGCAGCTACAACCGAGCCTCCCCAGGCTCCTGGCTGCATGCAAGGCCTCTTGCCGTCAATGGAGTTGCCGCCTACGGACCCAAGACAAATGGGTAGTTGAGCACTGGTGTAATATGTTTGTAATGGCTTAGCCCCTATCTTCTCCCCCCCCCCCCCCTCGGTTGTAATTCCCTCGAGTCTGCCCCGTTAACTGTAGGTGCTATGCACCCTCCATCTACCAGCTTGCCGAAATCAATGAAAAATTATTCAGATGGGGCGTTCACCCCTCCGGTGATGTCTTCAAAAAATAAACATTTGATAAACTATTACCTTATAGCTGGCTACAAAATAACTTATTCTGTAGCCACTTTGAGTTACGATAATTGCTACGCTAATTTATGAGATTATAGTAACTCCTTACTATGTGATTTACTATAATATTATGATAAATATCCTCATGTGTTATAGTAATTCAACTATCGTAAATATGTACTGACATTGTCGTAAATTATTATATAAAATTATCGTAAATAGAAGTGGCTACAAAATAACTTATTTTGTAGCTAGCTATAGAGTATACTTATATATATATATAATAAGTTATTTTGTAGCCACCTCTATTTACGATAATTTTATATACTAATTTACGACAATGTCAATATATATTTACGATAGTTGAATTACTATAACACATAGGGATATTTACCATAATATTATAGTAAATCACATAGTAAGGAGTTACTATAATCTCGTAAATTAGCATAGCAATTATCGTAACTCCAAGTGCCTACAGAATAAGTTATTCTGTAGCCAGCTATATATATATATATATATATATATAAGGGCAGTTCACACGTCTACCGAGCCAAGGCTCTTCTATTTCTTTTTTCTTTTATTTATTTTTCTTCTCTTCTTTTATCTCTTATATGTCTTCCCTTCTTCCTCTCCCTTACGGCCTTATCTAGTTCACCACATCAGCCGCTCCTCATCTTTCACCTCGCCTGACCTTTCGCTCTGTCTTGGATCATTGGCCCTCTCCTCCTCCGCCGCAACTCCTCTTCCATCGTAACTCCTTCTGCATCCACAACACTGCCTCCCATCGCCGCCCCTCCGCTCGCGTTGTACCTCCTCTGCCGCCATCCCTACCACTAGCCTCGCACGCTTGCGCGCCTATGTGGTCTATTTCGCCGGCCGCTGGCGCGTGAGGAAAGACAATGGAAGCATGTGGATCTAGGGATGTCCAATCGAGCATCACAAGGAGGAGACGGTAGAAACTATATTTTTCAGCTCCTCCAACTCCTGCAGGAGCAGGCCTCTCTCAACGCATAGCTATTTTGTCATGTTCCGCTTGATAGCTCTACGCGTTTAAGTACTGAAGCCGCTGAAGAAGCACAACAACTATACAATAGCTCCAGCTCGGCGAGGACATGTTCAGCGTCGGCATCGCTCTCGCCGCCTCCAATGTTGTCATCAACCTCTCTGGGGTGCTCTCTCCGTCGCCGCCGCCGTGGTAGCTCTTTTAGGCCGGTCTTAATGGAACTTTCATGTCTTCATTTTTAAGACTCTGTTGGAAATAGTTTATCATATGAAACTTTTGTTGTCTCTCTTCATCTGTACTATACCATGTCAGCTTATTTAATACCCATGAAACCTCACTGAGATTGGCCTTAGGAAATCTAGGGGCACCTTCTCATTGATCTACAACAAAATTGTAACGCATGTATTATCCTATTGCTTGTGCTTGCTTATGCTATCAAAAGAGGAGCTTAGTAATAATGCGATCCAAACTCCAAGGTCCAAGGACAAGCCTAATCATAGGCAAAGAAAGGAGCACAGCACTACAACAGTAATCAATTGTGTGGATGGCAAAGATATGGAAAAGCCAGAAAATCCATCAGCTGGGGCGAGTGTTTGCCTTCATTCACGGAGGAAAATGTGGACAAGCACAGACGAGCAATCCGTAGAGACGAGCACCTTGCAGCATCTTTCAAATAGGATGCCCTTTTTTGTCAACTACACACCCAGCCTCGTCACAAATCCCAGCCACCAGTTATTTTCTGTTGATAGGAGTCACATATGTTGATACCATCCCCTGGCACCGGGTTCTTTTGAACTGTTAGAAGCTTCTGAAGAATAGGTAGTTCACTTTATTGCCTCAAACACTATGCCACAAAGCATGGGAAAGTGAAATGCCAGTGAAGTAATATGGGATTCCAAGAATTTGCCACAGCACCAGAGGAATTATCTCAAGCTATTACAATGACTTGTCTGCTTGCGACTGAGTTCATATTTACTCATCGCAGACAGCACAAAAACTTAAACATCGCATACGCATTTAATTTGGGTAACACAGCAAGCTTTCTCTGAGTTGCTTCACTGATGAGGGATGACAGTTATTGTACCTTTGGCAACCACCAGCAAGACATAGTCAGATCCGGTGTCCTCATAGGCCAAGCGACAACCAGGCAGTTTTCCATTTTAAAAATTTTAAACTTGAAACTCGTTATCAGCTATTGGATAGCGCACTGCTGGTCAAACACCTTTATTCCGCAACAAAGGGGGTCATCGAATGAGAACCACCATCCATACACGTAATAGCCGGTACCCCGGTGATGGCCACATCGCTGAAGCCAGACACTTCCCTGCAAAATCATATAGCACAACTAGTAGAGTAAGCACAATACGGCAAGCTGCACCAAACAGAGCACGGAAACAAACAAGAAAGCTCAAAGTCCAGCTGCAACACAAAATTCGATAACCAAGCGTGTATGGGCGTATGTTGTAAGGGTTCTTGCCCCTTTTTTCTTCTTAATATAAAGATACATAGCTCTCCTACGTGTTCACACACACACAAATTTCAATAGAACATAAAGAGAATAAAGTACTCAGCAACTTTATAGATCATACACAAAGTAGCTGATAAAGTTAAATCAAAAGTAAATGTTGCTTTGACAGAGACTCTGGAATTTTTAAATCTATTAGGTAATTTGGACTGATTGGTTGTCTTGCTAACTTGTGACTGTCTGACAGCTAGGCTAACTGGGTCATTGAATCTATTTGAAGAGTTCCAACAGACCAACACATGGCTTCTCTACGCATCCAAAAGTTCAATCAGTGTACTTTGTTAAAAAGAATGAGGTTCTTCTTTAACAGAAAACTGGCAGGAGAGAATAAGGTTCTACGAAATGAAACTTAATAACATGTAATAACATTGTCAGTCCTAACCATTGGTTTTACAGAAATGTAACTATTAGAGGATAGCCAAAACAGGCTTAGATTAATTGAGATGTTTACACAGAGGGTTACAATATATAGAGGCCCAAGAGGCCTGTTCACATAGCCACATAGGGTGGCGTACAGCTAAGTAAGTAGCAGTAAATGACTAACACAATAACCAAAGAGATACTAGCACAGTAATCTAACATCCCCCCGCAGTTGAAACATCGCAGCAGCGGACATTCAGACTGGAGCGAAAGTCTTGGAAAACTGAAGTAGGCAGCCCCTTGGTGAAGACATCAGCAAACTGAGAAGTAGTGGGTACATGAAGTACGCGAACAGCACCAATGGCAACACGTTCCCGGACGAAATGGAGGTCGATCTCCACATGTTTGGTGCGCTGATGTTGTACAGGGTTGGTGGAGAGGTAGACGGCGCTGACATTGTCGCAGTAGACGAGGCAGGCTTTGTCAAGAGGGTGATGGAGTTCCTGGAGAAGCTGCCGCAGCCAAGAAGCCTCAGCGACGCCGTTAGCGACAGCCCGGTACTCGGCCTCAGCGCTAAAGCGAGAAACAGTGGGATGCCGCTTAAGAGGACCAGGAGACAAGGCTGCCACCGAGGAATACGGCATAACCGGAGGTGGAGCGGCGAGTGTCCGGGCATCCGGCCCAATCAGCATCAGTGTAGACGACAAGCTGTGTTGGGGAAGTCCGAGGAATGATGAGGCCATGATCAAGAGTCCCTTGGAGATATCGCAGGATCCTTTTGGCAGCAACAAGATGAACCTCCCGAGGATCGTGCATGTGAAGGCAAACTTGTTGGACGGCATATGCAATGTCGGGCCTGGTGAATGTCAAGTATTGAAGAGCACCCACGAGGCTGCGGTAATCGGTGGGATCAGCAACAGAGGGACCATCAGTTGTAGATACTTTGGCGCAAGTGTCAACAGGAGTGGAGCATGGTTTGCAATCAGCCATGCCATGGCGAGCCAAAATGTCCAGCGCATACTGACGCTGAGAGAGGAACAAAGAATCACCTCTTCGCTGAACTGCCATGCCAAGAAAATGGTGAAGAGGGCCGAGATCCTTCATGGCAAACTCCTTCATCAGAGCATCAATAACTCGGCGGAGAAGCTGCTGGGAAGATGCAGTGAGAACAATATCGTCCACGTAGAGCAGCAGATAGACTGTCTCTGAACCACGGCGGTAGACAAACAGAGAGGTGTCTGATCGAGCTTCAGTAAAACCCAGGGAGAGCAGGAATGATGCAAAACGGCTGTACCATGCGCGGGGGGCTTGCTTCAAGCCATAAAGGGATTTGTTGAGTCTGCAAACGTGCTGAGGGAGAGCAGAGTTGGCGAATCCCGTTGGTTGGAAGCAGTGCACAGTTTCTGAGAGGGTCCCTTGAAGAAAAGCATTCTTGACGTCAAGTTGATGAATCGGCCAATCCCGGGAGTGAGCTATAGTGAGGACTGTGCGGACAGTGGCCGGTTTGACAACGGGACTGAAAGTTTCATCGTAGTCAATACCGGGGCGTTGAGTGAAGCCGCGAAGAACCCAACGAGCCTTGTATCGATCCAGAGAGCCATCAGCATGAAATTTATGTTTGAAGATCCATTTTCCGGTGACCACGTTGGCATTGGCGGGCCGAGGAACAGGATCCCAAGTGTTATTGTCCATGAGAGCGGCATATTCCTCTTCCATGGCGCGACGCCAATGAGGATCAGCAAGTGCATCACGGCAAGTCCGGGGAATTGGAGACAGACCCTCAGCATGAAGAATACGAGGCTGAATGTATCCAGACTTCCCACGAGTCATCATACCATGGTTGTTGTCAACCGGTGCGATGGGTACAGCACCAACCGGAGGACCATCTTTGACATACCGTGGGGGTGAAGGTATGATGTTGGAGCGACGAGGAGGAGCAGCAGCCGGCGGTGATGGCAGTGGTGGAGGACGCCGAGTGTACACTTGGGTGACCGGCGGCTTTTGAAAAGCTGCTGCCATGGGAGCTGCAGGGGGTGGAGGGCGCCGGGTGTACACTTGGGTGACCGGCGGTGGCGGGAGAGCTGCAGCCATAGGCAGCACCGGAGGAGCAGTGGGCGCCGGGTCTGCAGCCAGGGGCAGCCTGGTGGGCGATGTGGGCGCCGGGGCTGCAGCCTAGGGCAGCACCGGTGCTGAACGAGTTGCTGGAGGTGCGTGGAAGCCTGGAGGAGGGCGCCGGGGTGCTGGCCCGGCCAGAATGGGGGGCCAGAGCGGAACCGGAGCATCATCAGGTACCTCTGGTGCAACCTGCAGTGGGAACTGAGCATGGCACCGGAAGTTGGCAAGGGTGTACCTGCAGAAGAAGGAGCTAGCAGCTCATCGTTAGTTAGAAAATCAAGCTCGTGGGGAGCTGAGGTCCGGTGTCGAGAGAAGGGAAAGGTCGTCTCATCAAAAATGACATGACGAGAGATGATGACACGATTAGTGTTGAGATCGAGGCACCGGTACCCCTTGTGATCAGGAGAGTAGCCAATGAAGACGCACAAGGAAGAGCGAGGGGCAAGTTTGTGAGGGGTGGTGGCGGTGAGGTTGGGGTAGCAGGTGCATCCGAAAGCACGAAGATCATGGTAGGAAGGGTGGGTGCCGTAGAGGGCAAAGAAGGGTGTGATCATGTCTAAAGTCTTGGTGGGGAGACGGTTGAGAAGGTGGGTGGTTGTAGCAAGCGCATCAGCCCAATAGGAAGAGGGCATGGAAGCTTGAAACAGTAGAGTGCGAGTGACATTGTTGGTGGTGCGAATCATGCGCTCGGCTTTGCCATTCTGCTGGGAGGTGTAGGGGCAGGACATGCGAAGGACAACACCTTTAGCAAGGAAGAAAGCACGGGCTGCAGAGTTGTCAAATTCACGCCCATTGTCACATTGCATGGATTTGATGGTACAACCAAACTGAGTATGCACATAGGCAAAGAAGTTAGAGAGCACAGAAAAAGTATCGGACTTGAGGCGCAGCGGAAAAGTCCAAAGAAAATGTGAGCGATCATCCAAAATAATTAGATAATATTTAAATCCGGATACACTGACAATGGGAGATGTCCATAAATCACAGTGAATTAAGTCGAAATTTTTGGATGCACGCGATACAGAATGAGAAAAAGTGTCGGTGTTCGGTCCCGAGGGGGCCCTAAACCAACGAGTAAATATTGCGTGTCCCTTTCCTGGATGGTGATGCAAGGAGAACACACGGGGGTTTATCCTGGTTCGGGCAAAAGAAGGCCCTACGTCCAGCGGGGAGGGAGAGGTTTGTATTTCCTTGCACCGAGGTGCTCGTGTAGGGGTTACAAGCTTGCGAGAGAGGGCGTCGAGCCCAAGTCTCAAGGAGAGGAAAAAAAGAGTACACGGGTGATTGCTGGAGATGTTGATCTCTGAGTTATGTTGGTTCGTCCCTCTCCGTCCCCGTTGTAGAGCCCTGGCCTGCCTTTTTATAGGGCGAGAGGAGGCCAAGACGACGGGGAGCCTTGAGATAATGTTTTGTCGATCCCTGTTGAGACGACTGTAGCGACGTGTCCTGGGAATGGCCGGCCATCCCTGGACACCATGGTGACGTAGAGGATGAGTCGATGAAATGACCCGGAGCACCGTGCCATGCCTGCCTTTCTTCCCTGTCGAACTGCGCTGGGCGTCGAGGCCGGGTCGAGACCGAATGGATAAGTCCGAATCCCCGGGATTGCGGTGTACGGGCTTTGTCGTGTCCTCCCTCGAGGGTAACTAGTGACGTACAGTGCACGGTAAGGTGGGCACAGTGACGGTTTTCACCTCCCATCACGGGATGGGCGGTAAAACAGTGAGGACTGACACTGGCACTGTTCCCACGTCGCCTCTGATCGCAGCCATGCCGGTAGGTGGTAGCAGGTAATCGCATTAAATGCTACGGCTTTTGTCCTGGGGTAGGTAAAGAGAGGGGGTCGAGACGCTCGACCCGGGCTCACGCGAGTCGGAGTTTTTCTTAGGGGGCGGATGAGCCTCGCGCGGGTCGGAGCGTGGTCGAGGTACTTTGCTGTACGGGGCGGGGCGCGTTCGAGACGCCCCCGTCGAGGGCGCCTCGTACGAGTCGGAGACGGAGCGCGGTCGAGGCTCTCCGTCGAGCGGGCCTCGTACGAGACGGACCGGATACGCGGTCGAGGCGGGCTGCCTTTTATTGCGGTTTCAGTCGTTTTAGTTTTTTATTAGCGATGGATGTGGGTACCCCCATACTGTTGGTACCGACAGTAGCCCCCGAGCCTTTGGGTGAGTGTGCGATCACTCTCCTAGAGGCTTTTTTGCTGAGGAACTGGAGTCGTAGCGTCGTTGACTTCTCCGGTGGGGGCGCGCGAGCGCACCCGCCGGGTGTAGCCCCCGAGGCCTCGGTGGAGTGTTGAAGACTCCCCCGAGGTCTTTTATTCGTTTTATTGGGGAATGATTCGTTGCGGTCGAGCCCCCGAGCCTCGCGCGCACGAGGTCGATCAGAGTCCCGGCCGTCTTTTGTCGTGCGACCCTCACGCTCTTCCTTCAGGAAGGAGGAGGGGTGGGGAACGCCGTACTACCCCGTTTGGGCGAGTTCCGACGATCTCCGGCGAGCTGCTAGCGGGGGAATTCGAGTGAGAGTCCGTGCTCCAGTCGTTAGGAGTCGGCTTGTGGCCCGGAGGCGCTCTCAAAAATGCCAAGGAGTGGTCGTGTGGATGTCGGTTCCCTGCGACAGGATCCGAGGGCTCGGTGCCTCCCCCGAGGGGATTCCTACATCGACCTCCTCCTACAGCCTCGAATACGTCCTGGGGTGTCTCGAGAGCGCGGCTCGAGCCCTGGCCATGTACGGACGCACCCTTGGTCGTCCCTTGCTCTGTCGCTCGAGGGCAGCTGTCGAACCCAGGTCGAGGGCCAGCTTCCGTTCCCTCGAGACTTATAGTGGGCTCGGAGCCCGTTACCAGATATCTGGGAATATCCGTCCGCGGATCTCGCCCCGCCCGTTAGCCAGGCGCGCCTTTTTAGGGCGAGATTGTCGCGGTAGTGGGCGACGTGGCGTTCGGTTACGGCGTGGGGGACGGCCACGTGCCCGGCTCCTGCGAGATGTGGGGAAACGGTTAGGTGGGCGCATTTAATGCGGGAAACTGTTCCTACCTTTTCGCGCGGCCGTTGGGCTTCCGCCTGGGCATATACAATCAAGGCCTAGGGGTCGGCGTTCCCCACCGGTCCCTTGCGCTCTTGCAATCTTCTGCCTCAGACCACCCTTGCCTTATTGCGCTCACCGCCCACATCGCCGCCGCCACCGCATCCTCTTCGCCCACCCCTCTTCCGACAGCACCGATGGCAGGAAAGAGCCAGATCCTCCCCGCCGACGACTAGGCCGCCTCCTCGGTGACGGAGAGGAGGTTGGAAGAGTTGGTCGAGGACGGGCTGCTGCGGCCAAGGACGAGTCGGTTGCAGCCGGAGTGGATCGCGCCGCCTCCTGCCCACCGGGAGCCGGCGCCCCCTGAAGGGTACGTGGTGAGCTTCGTCTGCTTCCACGAGCGGGGGTTTGGCGTGTCGGCGTCCGTCTTCATGCGCGCGCTCCACTACTACCGGGTGGAGCTTCACCACCTCGCCCCCAACGCCGTCGCGCAGGCCGCCATCTTCGCGGCGGTCTGCGAGGGCTACCTAGGGGTGGAGCCGCAGTGGGATCTGTGGCTTCACCTCTTCAAGGCCGAGCTCTTCGCCAAGAAGGCGGGGGAGAAGGGGGTCCTGTGCGCGGCTCGAGTAGGGAGCTGCGTCCTGCAGGTGAGGTCGAGCCGGGCGGATCTGTATATCCCGGCTCGCCTCATCTCCTCGAACAGCGGGTGGCACGAGGGTTGGTTCTACCTCCGCAACGATGAAAATCAGTTGCCGAGGTACACCGGTCGCGTGCTGACCGCTCGAGAGGACCGCTGGACGTACGGAGTGCCGGAAGCCGAGAAGCCGCGCCTGGACCCGCTGCTAGCGGCGCTGCAGCAGCTTCGCCTTCGGGGCTTGACGGCAGCGGCGGTGGCCACGGCCTTCCATCGCCGCAGAGTGATGCCGTTGTGCCGGCGTCGTCTCCGCCTCGACCAGATGACTCCGGAGGCATCTCTGGAAGGGACCCGGATGTCCCACGAGTCCCTTGCCCTCGAGGAGGTCCTCCGGCGAGCGCGCCGGATGGTTGGGAACTTCAAGGTGGAGGAGGTCAACCGGGTCCCCATGAGGCCTACCGAAGGGTTCGAGCCCGTGGTACGTATCTTTGGGCTGGTATGTTTGCTATTTTCGTTTATTTTTGGATTCCGCTGATTTGGTCGAGGCCGGCGCGTAGGATTTGTCGACGCTGCGGGAAACGTGTCCGCCAGTCCCAGAGGACCGGCCCGCCCGGGAGGCTCGACGCCAGCATGCCTCCAAGAAGAAGCAAACCAAGGAGACGGCCAAGAAGCGGGCAATTCGCAAGGCCAAAGAGGCGGAGGCGTTGCAGAAACTCCGGCGCCAGCAGACCATCGACGGGGTCCCCCTGGCGCCGTCGCCCTCCGAGACGATCTCGGGGGAGGACGACGACAGCAGCGGCGAAGACGACGACGCCCTGTCGCGGTATGAGGCCGCGACCGGACTGGGGGACCTCCCCGACATTCGCCCCCTACTGGAGCCCATCAGGGGGTCGTCCTCCTCGGTCGTGGTGGTCGAGGAGACCGAGGAGGAGGAAAAGGAGAAGGAGAAGACGGAGAAGGAGACGGGCCCCTCGACGGGAGGGGCCGCTTTACCCCGGACCCAGCAAGAGGGGTCAACGGGGATGCCTGCACCAGCCCAGGCCCCGCAAGCTCGGGCAGGGGTTGGGACGGTGGTACCGGCGTCGTCATCGGCGGCGGCACCGGTAGGCGTGAGAACCCGAGGCCAGCTGGCCTCGGAGGCACAGAAGGCGCAGGGCGGCGCGCCGGCCAGGGCCCCAAGGAGTGCCCGGCCTGCTGGTGGGGCCGCTGCGAGGCCATCGTCGGCCGCCCCGGGAGGCTCGGATCGCGCGGGGTCGAGGCCCTTGGTGCCGATTTCCGGGTAAGTGTCCGTGCATGGTTGTTTTGCCTTTCTCTGGATCCGTTGGCTGACGTTTTTTCTCACTTTGCAGATTAAAGCGGAAGGCGGAGCCGATGGGGCCTACCCCCGTGAAGTCGCTGCGGGCCAGCGCCGTTGTCCTTAATCGGACGGCGGAGCAGGATGCGGCCTGGGTTCGCCAGGTCGAGGCCGCGAAGGGGCGTTTGCGACAACAGCATGGGGCGGCAGGTGCCACGGTGGTCGCTGGCCCCGATCCCGCCGTGGAGGGGTCCGGACCGGCGGAGGCGGTGGCGCCCAGTGCGGTCGGGGCGGAGCCCAGGCCGTCGCCGACGGCCGCGGCTGCCGTCGAGGCCGTGACGGGCGACGCATCCGTCCGCGGCGCGGAGCGGGCGGGTGCTGACGTGACCATGGAGGAGGTCGCGTCGGCACCGGGACAGGAGGCGGCACTGGCGAGGGGGCCGCGGCCGCAGCAAGACCCGCCGGCGGAGCCGGCGGGTACGGTGGAGGGCGGGGCCGTCGAGCCCCCGACCGGAGCTACAGAAGAAGAGGCGCCGGTGGTCGAGGCGCCGGCTCCGGAGACGCCGGCGATCGAGGGGCCGGCTCCGGAGGCGCCGGTGGTCGAGGGGCCGGCTCCCTCAGAAGGGCGGTCACCCGTAACCGTGGAACTTACCCTCGACGACACCCCCCTGGACAAAGGGAAACAAGTGATGGGGGTCGAGGGAGGTGAGGCCGCGGATCAGGCCGGTGCCTCGACGGCCGTTGGAGAGGCGGGAACTGCGGGCGAGGCCGGTCCCTCCGCGGGACCGGGAGACGCCCCGGCCGGGTCGTCGTCGTCATGGCCCGACATCGCCGCGCTGGCCATAGCGCGGGCGGAGGCGGAGATACCGAGGTGGGGGGGCCGTCCCTCCAGTTTAGGGACGCCGCGAACCCCGACGCCGAGCCCATCTTCACCCTGAACGACAGGGATGAGGTGCACCGATGGGAGTACCTCGAGGGCGTCCGCCGGCACCTTGATCGGTTGCTCCATGTGGCGTCCGAGGCCGTGTCGCGGAGTATACGGGATGCCACCGAGGTATGATCGACCCGTCGGCTTTCTTCGTGGTTTTCTTGATGTCTTTTTCCCTCGGCTTTTTAACCCTTTCGGTTTTTTCGAATTGCGTTCAGGAGCTGAAGGAGTACTCTCGCCGCAAGTCACTCTTCATCCGGGATGAGAGTGGCGTGTGGGCCGCGCTGTCTCAGCAACGGGTCCTGGTCGAGGAGGCCCAGAAACGGCTTTCCGATCGGAATGCCGAAATGGCTGAGCTGCGCGTCGCATACGCGGCGGTGAAGGAGGAGGCGATGCAGGCTTGGGCGGCCGAAGCCGTGATGCGCACTGATATGGACAAGGCTCGGGAGGAGGCTGCCCAGGCCCGCAGGGACCTCGAGCCCCTGTCGGCACGGGTGAAGGAGCTCGAGGAGGATGTCTCCCAAGTCAGCCGTCAGCGCGACGCCTTCAACGTTGAGGTCGAGCAGGTCACTGCTCGTCTTGGTACTCTGAAGGACGAAGTGACGACGCTGAACGGAGCCGTCCAGGAGAAGGACGCGGCTCTCGAGTCCGCTCGCCAGGAGATCGAGGCGCTGAAGGCGACCATCAGCGACAAGGACAGCGCCCTCCTGGCGCTCGAGCGGTCGTGCGGGGGGCTTCGCAACGAGGTCGTGGGCTTGCAGACCCATATCGAGGGTAAGTATGATTGTTACAGCCACGGCGTCGAGGCCTTGTGTTAGGTATTAATTTGTTTATCGTGTTTCAGAGCTGGAGAGGGAGAATCGAGAGGCCCAATCATCCGCCAACTCCTTCCAGAGCCTCCTCGAAGCCGAGACCCGGAGGACCCAGCTGCTCCAGGGCGCGATCACCACCGTGTGTGACAGCCTGGGGGTCGAGCCCGACGCCGACACCGGGGAAGATGTTCCGGGGAACTCCTTCATCCGTCGGATGGCGGCGCTAGGCCGCCTTGCCCGGGAGAAGATACGGGACGGCCTCCATCACGGCGTAAAGAGGGCGCTGGCCGTCGTCCGTTCAGGGTTTGTGTTCGACATGAAGCTCGTTGCTGATGGCTTCATCACAGACCCGGATCGGACGGACGAGGAGAACGAGAATGCCTGCCTGGAGCTGATTGAAGCCGCGGAAGAGCCTGGAAGCCGTCTGGCCTCGCTTTTTGAAGCCGAGGTGGTTCCGCCTGCTGACGATGAGGGTCTGTGAGCCAAATCGGGGCGCGAAGGCCCATGTAATAAGTTAGTGTTTAAAACTATGGTCGTGGCGGCCTCGGAGGCCTTGAAACGCTCGAAATGTAAACTTGTACCGATTGTTAAGTTTTGTTTCGAGTTTTTTCTTCCCTTTATCGCTTGAATCACGTTCTTGCATGATTTACTTAGCACGCGGTCGCGCCCTTTGGCGTAAGGGAGCGAGTGGAGGTACCATAGCCTCGGAGGCGTAAGTGATCTCGCGGCTCGACTGCCCTCAAGCTTCAAGGTGCTCTTGCGGCCTTGCGGATCGTGTAAGAACTTGATTCGAAGCGACCGGGGATGTATTCTTTTTCAAAGTTACGAACCGTTACTAGGTCTACTTAGCGCGCGGTCGCACCCCTAGGCGTGAGGGGTGAGTGGAGGTACCGTAGCCTCGAAGGCGTAAGTGATCTCACGGCTCAACGGCCCTTTGAGCCTTAGGGTACTTCCGCGGCGTTGTCGACTTAGGTGACAGTTCTGTTTTTTGAAAAAGGATACGAATTTTTTTCGGGGACAGGGGGTTCCCCCCTTGCAGCCCCCGAGGGAGGGTCGATTCTGGGAGTGCAGAGTCGATCCTTCCTCATTGTGAAACGAAAGTTTGAACATCGCTATATTCTTTATCGACGAAAAAGAAATTACAGAGCTTTGAGGCTTTTTAAGGAAAGAAGCGACGTAGCTGTTCAATGTTGCAAGCGTTGGTGAGGATTTCGCCCTTCTCGTTGGATAGCTTGTAGGTGCCCGGCTTTAGTACTTCTGCGATGATGTACGGCCCTTCCCATGGTGGCGTGAGCTTGTGCCGTCCCTTGGTGTTCTGGTTCCGCCGTAGTACCAAGTCGCCGACGTTGAGGTCACGCTTGCGGACATGTCTGTCGTGGTAGCGTCGGAGACCCTGCTGGTACCTGGCAGAATGCAACAGAGCCACATCTCGGGCTTCCTCGAGCTGGTCGAGGGCGTCCTGTCTTGTGGCGTCGTTATTTCTTTCGTTGTAGGCCTTCAACCTTGGGGATCCGTATTCTATATCAGTTGGGAGCATTGCCTCAGATCCGTAGACTAAGAAGAACAGAGTGAACCCCGTGGCTCGACTCGGCGTTGTTCTTAGGCTCCACAGGACCGAGGGCAGCTCGGCAGCCCATTTTTTGCCATGTTTGTCTAGCTTGTCAAAGATTCTGGGTTTCAGGCCTTGTAGGACCATGCCATTGGCACGTTCCACCTGACCGTTTGTTTTTGGATGGGCCACGGCTGACCAGAGCACACGGATGTGGTGGTTGTCGTAGAAATCCAGAAACTTTTTGCCAGTGAACTGGGTGCCATTGTCCGCGATGATACAGTTGGGGACCCCAAAGCGATGAATAATGTCGGTGAAGAAGAGCACAGCTTGCTCGGACTTGATGCTGGTGATAGGGCGGGCCTCGATCCACTTGGAGAATTTGTCGATTGCGACGAGCAAGTGGGTGAAGCCGCCAGTTGTCCTTTTTAAGGGTCCGACAAGGTCGAGCCCCCAAACGGCAAACGGCCATGTGATGGGGATAGTTTACAGGGCATGTGCCGGAAGATGGGTTTGTCTCGCATAGTACTGACAACCCTTGCAGGAGCGTACTAGCTTGACAGCGTCGGAGACCGCGGTCAGCCAATAGAATCCTTGTCGAAAGGCGTTTCCGACGAGGGTTCGAGGTGCTGCGTGGTGACCGCAAGCCCCCGAGTGGAGATCGCTGAGCAGGTCTCTGCCTTGCTCATTTGTGATGCAGCGTTGGAGGATGCCAGTAGGGCTACGGCGGTACAGCTCCCTACTGTCGCCAATGATCACAAAGGTTTTGGCCCGGCGGACGATCCGTCGAGTCCGAGGGGAGGTCCCCTCGGATAAGGTAGTCGAGGTACGGGATGCGCCAATCAGGCTCGAGGTCAGACGGTGGGGTCAAGTCTTCCACCTGCATGGCTTCAGCCCCGGTCGAGGGGGCTTCTGCCTCAGGTGGGGGGTCGAGTGACGTCCCGTCGACCCCTCCGTCCGGCCCGAGGTCGACGGATGGCCGCTGGAGGTCTTTTGCGAAAACGTCCGGTGGAACCGTAGTTCGACCGGACGCGATTTTTGCCAGTTCATCGGCGGCCTCATTATACCTGCGTGCGATGTGGTTGAGCTCGAGGCCGTGAAACTTGTCCTCGAGGCGTCGTACTTCTCGGCAGTAGGCTTCCATCTTGGGGTCACGGCAGCTCGAGCTCTTCATGACCTGATCGATCACGAGTTGGGAGTCGCCTCGAACGTCAAGGTGTCGGACCCCGAGCTCGACGGCGATTCTTAATCCCGTGACGAGCGCCTCGTATTCGGCGACGTTAGACGCAGGAAAATGAAGCCGGATGACGTAGCGCATGTGAACTCCGAGGGGGGAGATGAAGAGCAAACCTGCGCTTGCTCCTGTTTTCATCAACGACCCGTCGAAGTACATGGTCCACAGCTCAGCCTGGAACTGCACCGGGGGGAGTTGAGTATCGGTCCACTCCGCCAGAAAATCTGCTAACACCTGCGATTTGATAGCTTTGCGCGGCGCATAAGAGGGGGTCTCGCCCATGAGCTCGACTGCCCATTTGGCGATTCTACCCGAGGCTTCCCGGTTCTGGGCTATCTCTCCCAGGGGGAAAGAAGAAACCACAGTCACCGGGTGGCCCTCGAAGTAGTGACGGAGCTTGCGCCGTGTCAAGACGACGGCATATAGCAGTTTCTGGATTTGTGGGTATCGTACCTTAGTTTCCGAGAGCACCTCGCTAATGAGATAGACCGGCCTCTGGACGGGCAAGGTATGTGCTTCCTCGGCCCTCTCGACAACCAGGACCGCGCTGACTACTTGTGTTGTCGCGGCGACATAAAGTAGGAGCGGTTCTCCCGGGGTCGGAGGGACGAGAATTGGTGAATTAGAGAGTGTGGCCTTGAGTTTTGTGAGAGCTTCCTCAGCCTCGAGGGTCTAGGAAAAATGCTCCGATTTCTTCAAGAGACGGTACAGGGGGAGTGCTTTTTCGCCGAGGCGCGAAATGCAACGGCTGAGTGCCGCCAAGCAGCCTGTGACCCTCTGTACGTCCTTCAGATCTCGGATGGGGCCCATCTTGGTTATTGCAGAGATTTTTTCAGGGTTGGCCTCGATGCCGCGTTTAGATACGATGAACCCTAGAAGCATACCTCGTGGGACGCCAAAGACGCATTTCTCTGGATTGAGTTTGATGTTTTTTGCCCGGAGGCATTTGAACGCAACGTCGAGGTCATTGACCAGATCGTCGGCTTGTTTTGTTTTGACAACGATGTCGTCGACATAAGCCTCGACGGTCGACCCGATGTGCTTTCCGAAAACGTGCTGCATGCATCGCTGGTACGTAGCCCCTGCGTTCCGGAGACCGAAGGGCATCGTAACATAGCAATACATGCCGAATGGGGTGATGAACGAAGTCGCAAACTGGTCGGACTCCTTCATTTTGATTTGGTGATGGCCGGAGTATGCATCTAAGAATGAGAGAGTTTCACATCCCGCAGTGGAATCAACGATTTGGTCGATGCGTGGCAAAGGAAAGGGAACTTTTGAACATGCTTTATTTAAACTAGTATAGTCTACACACATCCTCCATTTCCCACTCTTTTTCTTAACTAATACAGAATTAGCTAGCCACTCAGGATGATGAACTTCCTTGATGAATTCGGCCTCCAGCAACTTGTGTATTTCCTCGCCGATGACCCTGCGCTTCTCCTCATCGAAGCGGCGCAGGCGTTGTTTCACCGGCTTGGACCCGGCCCGGATCTCCAAGGCGTGCTCGGCGACTTCCCTGGGTACGCCCGGCATATCCGAGGGACTCCACGTAAAGATGTCGACGTTTGCGCGGAGAAAGTCGACGAGCACTGCTTCCTATTTAGGATCGAGGGTGGCGCTGACGTTCAGCGCCTTTCCCTTGGGATCAGCGGGGTCGAGGGGCACAACCTTGACGTCTCCCGCGGGCTCGAAGCTGCCGGCATGGCGCTTTGGGTCGGGAATCTCATTGGCGAGACCGTCGAGGTCTGCAGCCAAGGTCGCCGACTCCAAAACAGCCTCGCCGTGCTCGACGCACTCGACGTCGCACTCGTAGGCATGTTCATACGAGGGCCCTACAGTGATGACACCGTTTGGGCCTGGCATCTTGAGCTTGAGGTAGGTGTAGTTCGGGACTGCCATGAACTTGGCGTAGCATGGGCGCCCAAGGATAGCGTGGTACGTTCCACGGAATCCGACTACTTCGAAAGTGAGTCTCCTTTCTGAAGTTGGCCGGTGTGCCAAAACAAACAGGCAGATCGACCCGTCCGAGGGGTTCCGCCCGTTTCCCTGGCACGACTCCGTGGAAGCCCCCGACGCTAGGTTGGAGGCGCGCTCTCTCGACCCCCAGAAGGTCGAGGGTCTGGGAGTAGATAATGTTGAGGCTGCTTCCGCCGTCCATGAGCACCTTGGTGAGGCGTGTGTTGGCGATGACGGGGTCAACAACGAGCGGGTAGACTCCTGGATTGGGGACATAGTCTGGGTGATCATTACGGTCGAAAGTGATGGCCACCGCAGACCAATCAAGGAAGCGGGGGACCGCCGTTTGTACGGAGAAAACCTCACGCCGTTCTCGCTTGCGCTGGCGCGCCGAGAGGCGGGTCGAGGGTCCTCCGTAGATCATGAAGCAGTCGTGGATCTCGGGGAATCCCTCATCCTTGTCGTCACCCTTGGGGTCTTTCTTCTTGTCGTCCTTCCTACCGCCTGTGCCCTCAAAGTACCTGCGGAGCATATGACAATCTTCGAGGTTATGGTTAGTGGGTCCCTTGTGGTAGGGACACGGTTCTTTGAGCATTTTGTCGAAGATGCCCCCGCCGGGGGGGCCTCGAGGCTTCTTGCGTTCGACAGCAGCGACAAGCTCATCGGTCGGGGCCTCGAGCTTGCCCTGCAGGCCCTTTTTCTTCTTCCGGTTGTTTCTCTCGGAGCCCCGGCTGGAGCCCGAGGGGTCGTCGACCTTCTGCTTCCCTTTGTCCTGCTCACCGCCGAAGATGGCACCAACTGCCTCCTCGCCGGCGGCAAAGTTGGTGACGATGTCCATCAATCCGTTGGCAGTAAGTGGGGTGTGACGGCCCAACTCTCGGACCAACTCCTTGCAGGTGGTGCCGGAGAGGAAGGCCATAATTACGTCGGAGTCAGTGACGTTGGGGAGCTCGGTACGTTGCCTGGAGAAGCGCCGGATGTAATCCCGGAGGGATTCACCCGGTTTCTGCTTGCAACTCCGGAGATCCCACGAGTTGCCGGGGCGCATGTAGGTCCCCTTGAAGTTGCCCTCGAACACCCTCACCAGATCGTCTCAGTCGTGGATCTGCTGAGGCGGGAGATCCTCGAGCCAGGCTCGAGCGGTGTCAGAGAGGAACAGGGGGAGCTGTCGGATGATAACCCGGTCGTCGGTGGCCCCGCCCAGCTGACACGCCAAGCGGAAATCGGCGAGCCAAAGTTCGGGTTTGGTCTCGCCGTTATACTTGGTGAGAGTCGTGGGAGGGCGAAACCGAGCCGGGAGTATCGTTTCGCGGATAGCCTTACTGAAGACCCGAGGGCCCGGAGGCTCGGGTGAAGGGCTACGATCTTCCGAGCTGTCGTAGCGCCCGCCCTTGTGCACGTGGTAGCCTCGAGCCACACCGTCACCGTGCTTGCGCGTGCGGCGCTCGACGATGTTGCCGCGGGTGTCTCGAGGTTCACGATCGTCAGCGATGGGCTCAGGGGCAGGAGCCATCCGAATCCGTCGGGCAGGCTCGGGATGAACCGAGGCCTCTCTCCTGTCGGGAGGGCTCGGCGAGCCGCTCCGAGGCAGGCTCGCGTCGCCTCGAGGCAGAGCTCTCGGCCTGCTGCATGGCAGCGGTCTCGAGAAGTTCTCGGATTTCATCTCGAGCCCGACGGGCGTCGGGGTTTGACGGCTCGGGCATGTTGCGGAGGAGCATGGCGGCGGCGACGACGTTCTGGCTGGCTCGAGCGAAAACCGGGGGGTCGACCACCCGGTCCTCGTCGATGCGACGATTGACGTCGCGAGCTCTCCCGCCCAAGTGCGCGTTCCGCGCGCTCACGCTCGAGGGTTTGTTGGAGTAGATACAGGTTCTCCCGTTCCTCGTCAAGCCTGTCCTGCAACTCACGAATCTGCTCGAGTTGCATTCCTTGATCCGCAAGGAGCTGAGGGTCGTCTTGCTCGGCAGGAAGCTCGACATGAGGTGGCGTGTGCCTTCCTTCGACTGGCTCTTCGTCCTCCGATTCCGACGTGCTTTCAACATCGATGTTGAAGCATTCGCGGGTCGGATCATAGGTGTCATCAGCCGAGTCGGAGTCAGGAGCGCCAAAGTAATAGTATGACGGGGGAATGTGAGGCCGTCGCAAGTCGCTCCCGTGATCGCGACGCCGGGAGGCGGTCTCACGGGGCCTTGTTTCCGGAGTCTCCGTAGAATCCAGATAATCAGAGGCCGGCGTGGACGCAACGAGGTCCAGAGTGGAGCGTAGATGGTGCCCGGGGAGCTCCTCGTAGGTACTCATACTAGTGCTTACGGAGGAAGCATAGGTCCGAGCGGCCGAGTCTAGCCCAAACGGGAATGGCGATGGAGATGTCGCCGTCCACGCCGGAACGGATGCTCCGGGCAGTGGTGTCTCACCGGACGGGGGAGCGGCGGGATTCTCCGTCGGCATGTTACCCTCAGTCAAGCTCATCCTACCCAGACCTTCCACGAGGAAATCTGGGCCAGCGCCTGGCTGGGGGGTGCTGGACCGGGGGATCCCATCACCCTCCGCGAGGTGAAGACGATTGTTGCGCCGGGCTCGTCGTCGTCGGGCGGCTCGCGCCTGCCTGGAGCGACGGTACCGGCGGATTGCTCCCCCAGGCTGGGAGAGCTCATAATCCTCGTCGGTTGGGTGCCTGGGCGGGAGTAGGACCATATCGTAGCCATAGCCAAGCGACATGAACTCCAAGCTCCCGAACCAGATCACCGTGGCCAACGGAATAGGGCGTTCGGGGTCAGCCATCCAGGAAAAAATGGCGGGAAAGCGACGTTGGCACGCAGCGATCCCCTACCTGGCGCGCCAACTGTCGGTGTTCGGTCCCGAGGGGGCCCTAAACCAACGAGTAAATGCTGCGTGTCCCTTTCCTGGATGGTGATGCAAGAAAAACACACGGGGGTTTATCCTGGTTCGGGCAAAAGAAGGCCCTACGTCCAGCGGGGAGGGAGAGGTTTGTATTTCCTTGCACCGAGGTGCTCGTGTAGGGGTTACAAGCTTACGAGAGGGCGTCGAGCCCAAGTCTCAAAGAGAGGAAAAAAAGTACACGGGTGATTGCTGGAGATGTTGATCTCTGAGTTGTGTTAGTTCGTCCCTCCCGTCCGTCCCTCTCTCCCCGTTGTAGAACCCTGGCCTGCCTTTTTATAGGACGAGAGGAGGCCAAGACGACGGGGAGCCTTGAGATGATGTTTTGTCGATCCCTGTTGAGGTGACTGTAGCGACGTGCCCTGGGAATGGCCGGCCATCCCTGGACACCATGGTGACGTAGAGGATGAGTCGATGAAATGACCCGGAGCACCGTGCCATGCCTGCCTTTCTTCCCTGTCGAACTGCGCTGGGCGTCGAGGCCGGGTCGAGACCGAATGGATAAGTCCGAATCCCCGGGATTGCGGTGTACGGGCTTTGTCGTGTCCTCCCTCGAGGGTAACTAGTGACGTACAGTGCACGGTAAGGTGGGCACAGTGACGGTTTTCACCTCCCATCATGGGATGGGCGGTAAAACAGTGAGGACTGACACTGGCACTGTTCCCACGTCGCCCCTGATCGCAGCCATGCCGGTAGGTGGTAGCAGGTAATCGCATTAAATGCTACGGCTTTTGTCCTGGGGTAGGTAAAGAGAGGGGGTCGAGACGCTCGATCCGGGCTCACGTGAATCGGAGTTTTTCTCAGGGGGCGGATGAGCCTCGCACGGGTCGGAGCGTGGTCGAGGCACTTTGCTGTACGGGGCGGGGCGCGGTCGAGACGCCCCTGTCGAGGGCGCCTCGTACGAGTCGGAGACGGAGCGCGGTCGAGGCTCTCCGTCGAGCGGGTCTCGTACGAGACGGACTGGATACGCGGTCGAGGCGGGCTGCCTTTTATTGCGGTTTCAGTCGTTTTAGTTTTTTATTAGCGATGGATGTGGGTACCCCCATACTGTTGGTACCGACACCAAGCGGGTCAAATTCAACAGAAACTAGATTATCAGAGGTGAACTGTCGAACAGAAAGGAGGTTTTGAATAATGTCAGGAGCGACAAGAACATTATTTAAGTGAAAAGGACCAGGAATGAGAGAGTAGCCGGTGCCAATAACCGGGAGGGTGGCACCGTTGCCCACGACGATGGAAGAAGGAAAAGAAGAAGTCGAGGACATGGTGACCATACCAGGGTTGGAGGCAATGTGGGAAGTAGCACCGGAGTCGAGCACCCAGTCAGAAGAGCTCAGCGGCGGGGTGAGGGAGGCGGTGCTGAAAGCGCTCGCGAGGGATTGAGCATCCCATGGAGCCCATGCTGAAGAGGGCGCCTGAGGAGGCGGCGGTGCCCATGCCGGAGGGGGCGCCAGAGGGGGCGCCGGAGACCACGCAGGAGGGGGCGCCTGAGGCGCCGAGTAGTAGTGCCCAGAGCCGCCGGTCAGCAGTGCGTGCTGCTGTGGAGACAGAGCAGCGCCAGCGCGAGGTGGAGGGCCGCGAGGGCTGCTGGTGGTGGAGCCGGGCCACATATGGATGGACCCAGTCCATGGGTTGAGGAGGGAGGGCCACTGAGCAGTGCCGGGAGAGCTGTTGTGGCCTCCCTGGCCGCCCTGGCCGCGCCCATGTTTTCAGGACGGCTGGACGAGTCTGGACGCCTGGGGACCGTCCAGGACGTCCAGGACGATTAGTCGTCGTCCAGGTCGATTAATCGACCCTGGACGAGTCCCCTGGTCGTCCTGGTCGTCCCCTATATGGGGGACTGATATATACCATATATATATATATATATATATATATATATATATATATATATATATATATATATAGTTATATACAATATATATTATACCATATATACACAGACTAATATACTACATGTTCTAGGCTCTAGATAGGTCAGTTGGCCACTTACCTGGCTGTTGTAGAGCCCTTTCTTGTCTTGATGGCTGCTGCTGCCAAACTGAAAATATAGAAAAATAAAGCACATTAACAAGGCAATCAAGTGAAACTGTGAAAGGCAATCAAGTGATCAACAAAACAAATTAATGCAGTAAAGCACATAATCGCAGTAAAACAAACTGTGAAAGCCCAACTCTGAGATGCAGCCCACCTCTGGCTGGACGCCCGCACAGCCTGGACGGACGATTAATCGCAGCTGGACGACGATTAATCGGACGTCCAGGTTCCTGGACGGTCTGGCCTGGACGGAGGCCCTGGTCGAGTTGCTAAAACCGTCCAGGACGATTAATCGCGATTAATCGGACGTCCTGAAAACAGGGGGCCGCGCCCACCGCGGCGGCGCCGGTTGCGGTGGCCGCCGGAAGATGCCCCGCCAGCCGCCCCTCCAGCAGGCTGAGGAGGGCGCGAGGAAGCAGCTCCAGAGGGCGGTGGTGGGGCAGGCGGCCTGCTGGACGAAGAGGCGACGAGGGCCATAGGCGGCGCCGAGGTAGTCCCCATGGTGAGCTCGGCGAGGCGCAGGTCGGCGCGAACGTCAACGAATGACGGGAACGGCCGCTGGCGAGAGATGAGCTGGGCCACGAACTGGAAACGCTCGTTGAGGCCGCGCAGAACGTTCATCACCATGGCGCGATCAGCGATGGGCTCGCCAAGATCGGCAAGGGCATCGGCCATGGTCTTCATCTTGTGGCAATACTCGTCGATGGAGAGAGAGCCCTGGCAGTGGTTGCGGAACTCGGCGTCGAGGATCATGGCACGGGACTCACGGTTGTTGAGGAACTGCTGTTCAATCCCGAGCCATGCCACCCGAGCGGTGACACCATCGCGCTCGTGGATGACGTCCAGGAGGTCGGCTGAGACGGTGTTGTAGAGCCAAGACACGACCACGCAATCCATGCGCGACCATGCTGTATCAGCAGGGTGGGAAGCGTCACTGAGGACGTGGTCCTTCAGGGCGAATCGACCCAAAACGAGAAGAACGTGGCCGCGCCACTTGGAGTAGTTGGAGGACTGAAGATCAAGAACGATGGGAATCAGATTCTTGATGTTCTGGACGGCGGCGGCTTGGCTGTGCAGGTGAGCGACAGCTGCGGCTTCGGTGGAGGCGTCGTTGTCGTCGTGGACGTCTTCATCCCGTCCGCGAAGACGTTCGCGGAGGGTGGCAGCCTGCCGCTCCAGAGCATCGGCGGCCGCACGCTCCGCATCGAGGGCGGCAGCGGCCACGCGGACGCGTTCCTGGGCGGCGGCGGCGGACTTCAGAAGGGCAGCCTCCTCCTGGAGTTGCTGACTGCGCTCCGAGTTGGAGGCGCGCAGGGAGGCGGCTTCGTCTTCGAGAGCCTTGGCGGCGGCGAGCGCTTCATCGCGGAGCGCGGTCGCGGAGGAGGCCGATCCGCCGGCGTTGGAGGCACCGGACTCGTGGGTGTTAGATGTATAGGATATATATATGTATTTGGAGGGTTTCTTTGCATATTGTACATTGTATATCTGCCCTTTTGGGCCTGGCAACAGAGGTGGTTGGCCACTCATTCTAACATGGTATCGAGCTAGGTTTCCAATCCTCACCTTCTCTCTGCCGGCGATTTGGGCCCAACCCCGCCGGCACCCTGCTCGGATCCGCCCGGGGGACCCCTGCGCCGGCCGCCGGCGTCGCCTGCGCGAGTCGCGCCCGCGCCGCCCGCTCCTGCGGCCTCTGCGCGCCCGGCGCGGCTCCTGTGCGCCCGCGCGGCCCCCGCTCGTCGCGCCGGCGTCGTCCGCTCGCGCGGCCCGCGCGGCCCCTGCCTGTCGCGCCGACGCCGCCCGCCCGCGCGGCCCTTCGTCGCGTCTGCGCCTCTGCCCGCGCGGCCTCGCTCCCTCGCGCTCGTGTGTCACCGCGCGGCAACGCGAGCCCGCCCTCCCTCGGCTCCTCTGCTTCCTCTGTTTTCATCCTGGTCACCGTCGGAACTCCCGGCATACGTCGGGACTTCTGGTGGTCGGGAGTCCCGACATACGTCAGGACTTCCGGTAGCCTGCGCCTGTCCGCGCGGCCTCCTCCCGTGCCGGCCACTCTCCCTGTGCCGCATCCTCTCTTCTGCTCTGCTCTGCTTTTCCTCCCTAAAAAAAAACCAATGCCGCTGCCTGCTGTTCAGGAGCCTCACCTTCTTGGGGGTGTGAGTCGTCCTCTGCAGGTGCCCTGTGTCCTCACTGCCACATCTCACTCAGCGTCCTCGCCTATGTCGACCCCATCCTCCGCCTTGGTGACTGGGGATTCCTTTGGGGGTCGTTGTGGTGTCTCTACTCTTCAAGGTCCTTGCGCCCTTTCTGTTGCGGAGCAGGAGATCCTTGCCCTGTTCCGTCGTCTCACTACCTCTGTGTCGCCTTTGGCATCCCCTTCTCCACCTCACCCAGACATCTCCTCCAAGTGGTTCTTGGATTCTGGCGCCTCTTTCCATATGACTCCTAATCCAACTTATTTATCATCTATGTCACCTCCCCATTCATCTTCTATTGTGCATACTGCTGATGGAACGTCTCTTCCTGTTGCTGGTCGTGGCACTCTCACCACCTCCTCTTTTCATGTTCCTACCGTTTCGCATGTCCCTCAGCTCACTATGCAGTTGATGTCCGCCGGTCAGATCACTGACCATGGCTGTCGTATCATTCTTGAGGCGGATTCTTGTTCTGTGCAAGATATCCATACGGGACTTTTGGTGGGGACTGGGCCCAGACATCGTGATTCTCAGGGTCTTTGGGAGCTTGACTGGTTGCGTCTTCCTTCACCACCTTCCGCTACCCAGCCGTCTAGCTCTCCCGCCTCTGTGTCGATTGCATCCTCTGCCCCTACCTTTGCTCAGTGGCATCGCCATCTAGGTCATCTATCCGGCTCTAGACTGTCCACTTTACTTGGTAGCGGTGTTCTCGGTCCTGTTTCTGGTGAGAGTGCCCTCCGTTGCACTGGTTGTCAGCTTGGCAAACAGGTACAACTCCCATATCCTTCCAGTGAATCTGTGTCCCAACGTCCTTTTGATCTTGTCCATTCTGACGTATGGGGCCGTGCTCCTTTCACTTCCAAAGGAGGTCACTCATACTATGTTATCTTTATTGATGACTATTCCCGTTTCACTTGGATTTATTTGATGTCATCTCGTGGTCAGTTTCTTTCTAGTTACCAGCAGTTTGCTACTATGGTTCGCACTCAGTATGGTTCTCCCATTCGTGCTTTCCGTGCTGACTCTGCTGGTGAGTACATTTCTGATGCGCATCGGCGTTATCTTGCTGACCAGGGTACTCTTCCACAATTCTCATGTCCTGGCGCTCATGCTCAGAATGGTGTTGCTGAGCGTAAGCATCGCCATATTCTTGAGACAGCTCGTGCTCTTCTCATTTCCGCTGATCTGGCTCCCCACTTTTGGGCTGAGGCTGTTTCCACGGCTGTTTTTCTCATTAATCGACAACCCTCCTCTGCTCTTAAGGGATCAACTCCCTACCAACGTCTTTTTGGGTCTCCTCCTTCCTATGCCCATCTCCGTTGTTTTGGTTGTGTCTGCTACGTTCTTCTTCCACCTCGTGAGCGCACCAAGTTGACTGCTCAGTCGGTTGAGTGTGTTTTTCTCGGGTACAGCACTGAACACAAAGGTTATCGCTGCTATGATCCTGTTGCTCGTCGCATGAGGATTTCTCGGGATGTCACTTTCGATGAATCCCGCTCCTACTATCCTCGTTCCTCTAGTAGCCCGTCTGGCACTGCTGAGTCCCTGTCTTTCCTTACTCTTCCTGATTTCTCGTCAACGCTACATGGTTCTCCACCTCCGCCTGCACCTTTGCCTTCGGTTGCTCCACCTCCTATTGTTCCACTCTCACCGATTGCTTCCCCTCGTGAGCTCGCTCGCCGCTCCACTCGTTGTCTACGTTTCGCTCCACCGTCAGACTCCTCTCCGTCCCTCCTTGGGTCTCCCTCTGAGCCCCCTCCGACTAACCCCTTGCCTTCGACTGCTCCACCACCACCCTCTCCCTCCCCACCAGTATCTCCTCCTCATCCACCGTCTCCCTCTCCACCAGTATCTCCCCCTCCACCACCGGTGTATCCTTCTCGTGAGATAACTCACTACTACACTCGTCGGTCGCGACCTGCACCGTCGCCTGACTCTTCCCCGTCCGTCCTTGGACCTCCTCCTGAGTCTCCTCGCTATGCTCTCCGTGATCGTAGCACCATTAGGCGACCCGATCGCCTTGGCTTCACTGCTGCCGCTTTGGCTGAGCCCACGACCTATCAGGAGGCTGCCACTCACCATGAGTGGCAGCTTGCTATGGCTGAGGAGATCGCTGCCCTCGAGCGCACTGGCACTTGGGATCTTGTTCCCTTGCCTCCTCATGTCACTCCCATCACCTGCAAGTGGGTGTACAAAGTCAAGACTCGCTCTGATGGCTCTCTTGAGCGCTATAAGGCTCGTCTTGTGGCGCGGGGTTTCCAGCAGGAGTACGGTCGTGACTATGAGGAGACCTTTGCTCCTGTTGCTCACATGACTACTGTTCGGACTCTTCTCGCTGTTGCATTCATTCGTCAGTGGTCGATCTCTCAGTTGGATGTCAAGAATGCCTTCCTCAATGGTGCGCTTCGAGAGGAAGTCTATATGCAACCGCCTCCAGGTTACTCTGTGCCTGATGGTCTTGTTTGTCGGTTGCAGCGTTCCCTCCATGGTCTTAAGCAAGCTCCTCGGACTTGGTTTGAGCGTTTCTCCTCTGTTGTCATCGATGCTGGCTTCAAGCCTAGTGACCACGATCCTGCTCTTTTTGTCCACACTTCTCCTCGTGGTCGCACCCTTCTTCTTCTCTATGTCGATGACATGATCATCACGGGTGATGATTCTCAACACATTGCATTTGTGAAGCAGCATCTCAGTGAGCAATTCTTGATGTCTGATTTGGGTCATCTTCGTTACTTCTTTGGTCTTGAGATCACCTCTACCTCTGATGGTATTTTCCTCTCCCAGGAGAAGTACACTCAGGACCTCCTTTCTCGTGCTGCCCTCACTGATCACCGCACCGTTGATACTCCTATGGAGCTTGGTGTTCACCTAAGACCCACTGACGGTGCACCACTTGCTAATCCCACTCGCTATCGTCAGCTTGTTGGGAGCCTTGTTTACCTTGGGATCACCCGTCCTGACATTTCTCATCCTGTCCACATCTTGAGTCAGTTTGTCTCGGCTCCTACCCAGCTCCACTATGCTCACCTCCTTCGTGTTCTGCGATATCTTCGTGGAACTATCTCTCGCCGCCTTTTCTTCCCTCGCTCTAGTTCTCTTCAGCTTCAGGCGTACTCTGATGCGACTTGGGCTAGTGACCCCACGGATCGCTACTCTCTCTCAGCTTATTGTGTTTTTCTGGGCTCTTCCTTGATTGCCTGGAAAACCAAGAAGCAGACTGCTGTTTCCCGCTCGAGTGCTGAGGCTGAGCTGCGTGCTATGGCGACTGTGACTGCAGAGGTGACATGGCTCCGATGGCTCCTTGAGGACCTTGGTGTGCCTGCCACTGCACCCACTCCTCTTTCTTCTGACAGCACCGGTGCGATCAGTATTGCTCGGGACCCGGTCAAGCATGAGCTCACCAAACACATTGGCGTTGATGCTTCCTACATGAGATCGCAGGTGCATGATCAGGTTGTGACCCTCCACTATGTGCCTTCAGAAGTTCAGCTAGCAGATTTCTTCACCAAGGCACAGACACGGGCCCAACATAGATTCTTGCTCTCCAAACTCAGTGTTGTAGATCCATCATGAGTTTGAGGGGGGGTGTTAGATGTATAGGATATATATATGTATTTGGAGGGTTTCTTTGCATATTGTACATTGTATATCTGCCCTTTTGGGCCTGGCAATAGAGGTGGTTGGCCACTCATTCTAACAGTGGGCAGCCATGGAGGAGGGGCGCGCGCAGCACGAAGGGCGCGCGGTGGCTGAGAAGAGGGAGGCGCGCGGGCGCCGAGGAGGGAAGCGGAAGGTCACAGGACCAGATTAGTCTCGTGATACCATATTAGAGGATAGCCAAAACAGGCTTAGATTAATTGAGATGTTTACACAGAGGGTTACAATATATAGAGGCCCAAGAGGCCTGTTCACATAGCCACATAGGGTGGCGTACAGCTAAGTAAGTAGCAGTAAATGACTAACACAATAACCAAACAGTAATCTAACAGTAACGGTGCACAGGAAGTTAAAGGTTCTACTAAAAGTCTAAAATTGATTTCATAGTGCCACAAACAGAAGCAGAGAGCAGTTAATAAGACTAATTTACCTGCACTATGAACACCATTCCCTAGCATTCTGAAACATCGCAGCCAAGGGCTGGGGCCACTCTTCTCAACCTGCCATTCCTTGGGATACCATGGGTATTGCCACATCATGAAGCAACGCTCCGGATGCGGCATCATAGCAAGGTGCCTCCCATCAGGGGAGCAAAGGGCTCCAATACCTAGTGGAGAACCATTGGGATTGAAGGGATAGGTCTCGGTTATGTTGTTAAAATCATCGCAATATCTCACAGGTACCAGATTAGACTTCACAACAGTAGCTAGAACATTTTCATCTGGGAAGAAAGCTCTTCCCTCGCCGTGAGCACTCCAAACACCCAAGGTAGAACCTTCCATCCCCTTGAACATGATAGCAGGAGAATCCCCAATGGACACACTGGTAAACCGGCACTCGAAACGACCGGATTCATTGTGAATAAACCTGGGCTGGGACATATCTCCACCTTTACCAAGAGAACCTCCAACATCAGATCCTGGCACCCAGCCAAGAAGAGCCATAAGCTGACAACCATTACATACTCCAAGGCTGAACGTGTCTGGCCTATGATAGAAATCCTGAAATTGCTGAACGAGGGGTTTGTTAAACCTGATCGATGCAGCCCAACCTTTCGCTGAATCTAGCACATCTGCATAGCTAAAACCGCCAACAAACGCAATCCCACGGAACTCTGTTAGAGAAGACTTCCCAGCCAAAAGGTCTGACATTGTGATATCCCATGGTTCAAACCCAGCAGCGTGGAATGCAGCAGCCATTTCCCTGTCCCCATTGCTCCCTTCTTCACGAATGATAGCGACCTTTGGTTTCGAGGAAGCAATCAACAGTTTCTCATCTGTGAATTTGGGAGTAAAAGACAGAGACCATGACGGCGATGTTCTGCATTTTAATCCTTCTTTCTCAAGTTTGACACAAGATTTCAGACGTTGTAACTCCTCAAGCTGGAAGCTTGTTTCCTCCCAGAGATCCCTGAGATCTGAAGTTTTTTCCTTGAGATGCAGATTGCCATCAACAAAAACTTCTATTTCTGGTGAGCAAGTAACTTCTCCAATTACATTAGCAGAAATGCCTGTTGCTTCAAGCTTTTTCTTCACGATATTGAAATATTTCGAGTGCACTTCAATAACAAGGCCAAGCTCCTCTGCAAAAAGTCCTTCAAGAAGGCTCCTATCTTCCAAGTCTATGTCGAGCTTAAAACCACAATTACCAGCAAATGCCATCTCAAGAACACTCACAATAAGGCCACCATCGCTTATGTCATGGCCTGCTGAAATAAGACGTTGACTGAGCAATTCCTGAATGGCCTCAAATACCTTCTTCAGATACAGAACATCATCAATGTCCGGGCAATCATTTCCAATTTGATCAAATGCTTGTGCAAGAGCAGAACCACCAAGACGGCGATTTCCTTTAGCGAGGTCAATATGCAGAAGGATTCCATCATTACCAAGCTTCAAATCAGGGGTTACTGTCAATGTTATATCAGGACATGTCACATAAGTACTGATGACCAGATTTCCAGGAGCCTTGACGACTTCGCCATCACATTGGGCTGCCATGGAAAGACTGTCTTTCCCCCCATCTATTGCAATACCAAGTTCAATCATGCAGTCAGCCAATGCGACAGCTGCATCGTACATATCTGCACCTTCGCCATCAAGCTTTGCAGCGTACATCCAATTCCCACTTGCTTTGACATCAGCAAGTGATGTAACCTTAGCCCAAACAAGATTAGTCAAGGCCTCCCCAACAGCAAGTCTGGCCATGGCCCTAGGATTAAGCAAACCCTTTATTGGTTGCTCTCCAATGCTGCAAGCACCACCTGTTAGGCCTGTGTATGTCTGTGCAATCACAGCCACATCAGCAAGCGGAAGTTGGAGAGGCCCAACTGTCTGCTGTTGCGCAACAAGACCTGTCACACACCTATCAACCTTTGTGGTCAAGAAACGCTTTGAACACACAGATGGGAGCCTTAATACTCGCTTCAGAGCATCCAAAAGTGTTACCTCAGGTGCTATGTCTAAAGGCTCTGTGACATGAAAAACACGCTTGAACTCGAAGGTCTTCTGAGGCATGTCACCTAGAACTTTTTCAAGCTCAAGTTCTTCAACAGGGGTTGGAGGAAGGAGGCCATTCAACTTGGCATGCTCCACAGCAGCGCTATCAATCAACACAATTTTTCCACAGCCATCAATTTTTCATCAAGTGGACCACTACCAGGCTCAAGGTGCAAAAGGTATCTTCTTGACCTCTCCAGTCGAGTCACTTCCACTAATGAGAGAGACTTACAAATTGAGACAGCATTGGTCGAGAATGCCGTCGAAAATGTCATCCGGGGACCAACCTCAACAATGACAGTACAGGAACTTCTAGATACTTCCTCCTCCAGAAAGCTCCTACTTTGCAACTTCTCTGGTTCATAAGTTTCTGCTAAGAGCCAATGAAGTGTTGAAAGCTTCTCAGGGGTGAGTGGATTATCCAATTGAATGTTGAAGCACTGCTCGGTCATTATATCAACAATTTTAGAAGAAACCTTCGCCTTCACTTTCTTGAGCAGCTCCATAGTTTCACTTTCTTGAAGAAATGGTATACGGTACAAGTGAATAATTCCAGCATCCAATGAAGTATCAGGTTTCTCAACTAATGGGCTGTCAAACCCCTTGGATACCACAGCCCCAGGAGATGATGATGATCTGATATTACGAACCACACCTCTTTGTACATGTCTCCAACAAAGATGCTGTTGATGGAAGCAATGTTGAGTCATTCGCAACCTTATTGATCCAAGACTTCTCGCAGCAATTAAACCATATCTTTGTCCCTATGTAGACAAAAAACATAAGAATAAACTAATGCCAGCCAAAAAAAAGTTGTGTTACTTCATAGATGATAGATTGCATACCATATTTCCAGAAAAGCCTTCTGTGCGTAATAGATTGCTTGCTGTCATTTGGACAGGTGATGCCATCCCAGACCCAAGGATTTTTAATTCCAAAAAAAAATGAATGGGAGATCTGCACCACATCAATCAGGAATCAGTGTTCTGTTAAGTCTACAGTGAAACTACAGAAGTAGTGCAATGGTATAATATAAATGTACAGAGAGATTGAGCATGGCGAAGCAAAGAATGAAAGAAGATCAAACAATCGTGATAGAAGAGCATTTCTTTTCAATATTTCATCTATTTTATTTGTAATCTCATAATAGTGCCATTATATCAAATGCCAGGAAGGTAGTGCTAGTAATAAACTTATGCAAAACAGTTCTCAAGTGAAGTACAAACATGTTTTTTTTAAAGTGACTTTTTCTACAAGTTCACTGTGTTAGGATGCTTTATAGCTAAGATCGAACTTAAAAAACTAGGAGGAGGAACACTGAGCCAAACATTGAAACTTCAAAACCCTTCTCCTGTTAACTAAACATTGGACGCACAATCAGTGCTACCAACGCAACTACAAAGTTGATTATTACTGCAAAATGACAATACAAACTCTGCCTACTCAATCAAGATTCTTGCCATCCAGAATATTCATGTGATGTTAAACTTGTCTTCTAAATTGCTGTAACACAGAATTGATGTAGTAAACAGAGCTGTCAAGCTCAGAGCCAATTTTACCGACTACTACTAGTATAACTACGCTGTCTACACACATGCTGTCAACCAATAGCTGTTCCTAGGTATACTGCATATACTATTGACTTATTGGTTGCTTGATGAACAGCACACACAAGTGACCGAGTGTTGGTCTCACGACCAGGAGCGGACCCAGTCACCCAGTAGAGGACATGGGAGTACACGAGACATGTACACCCGATAATTTTTTTTTGCAAAACAAACTCGAAGTTAGTAGGCACAATACATGTAGATTAGATCCGATTGCAAATAGACAAATAGCTTAAGTTATGGTTTGGGTGCTCGGTTTCGCACAGCAGCAGTGAGGGAAGTGAAGCGGCAGGCATACCTGGTGGGAGCTCGCTGCTGGCGAAGAGCCCGATGAAGACCTGAGCCCCTGGCGTAGGGCGGCGGCAGCTGAGGCGGTACCCCACTCGTCGGCTCGTCGCCGCGAGCGCGAGAGAGAGAAAGAGAGCGCACGCGGCGGCGGCGGTGGCGGCGGCAATACCGCAATAGCCCAGTCGGAGCTGTTCGGCGGCCGAGGGGGAGCGCAGCCGCACGGGCTTTTCTAGTGCGACATATGGGCCGTTCTTTTTTCAAACAATTCTTTTGCGGGTTTTTTTTTTCTTGTTTCTTTCTTTCTCCTTTTGCACTTTTTATATTCTTCCTGATGTGTGCTTATTCTTTTCGTGGAACACTGCCACTAACTTTAAAAAATATGGGTAAAATAATTCCAAGTAGTTTTATTGAAAACCAATTTTCTAATTAAAGCTGGTTCTTGTTTATGTAAATATTTCTAAGGCGTTTTTCTAAAAGGGAACGGTTGTGAGTTTTTAGAATATGTTGGTTTCAAGTCTCTTCAATTTTAGCCAAGACAAAACTTGTCCAAATATAGTTGGAAAATAATATTAGTTTAGAGTAAGTGATGATTCAAACAAATATCAGTTTATACAAGTATTGGTTCAAAACCTAAAACCTTCTAGAGGTTTGGGTTTTGTCGACGAATTTTTGAATTTTTAAAATAAAACCTTGAGGTGGGGTTTTGAATTAAGATAAGAAGGGATGTTTGATTAGATCTACATGTAAACACACAATCCAGTAAAAGATTTTTTAAAAAAAATTATGTTTTTTTGCTATCTAATAATCTTGGCACAAAAATTTGATATGTTACATATTAGAGCGACATGAACGATGATACCCAGCCCCATGGAAGGTTCCCGCATAAGGGGCTCTTGATTGGGGCTACCGAGGTCCACAAGGCTAATATTGCATCAATTTCATCCTGATGGCGTTGTGGGGTGGTATTTATGGATTTGAGAACATTGCTCTAGTGTCCCTAACAATTGTTTCAGCTCCTATTATAGTGTCCATCGTCAAATGGATGTAGTACCTTTGATGTCTCAGGGAGTAGTATGTGAACATATTGTAATAGTTAAGGGGTCTAGGGACATTATTGTCTCATATACTCCATGTAGACGCACTCATGTATTATGAGTGGGGTTCAATGAGTTCTCACTACAATAGTACAAGGCTCATGTTTTATCAGGCCATTTTATAAGAGTTCTCACCACAAGTTGATAGCTCTCTTGCCCTACTTGCTCCTTCCTAAGTTCTTACCCCCACTTACCATGATAGTTTAGGGCAAGCATTCTTTTTCGAAACAAAGGTGTTCTCCATGGACCGTGGGGATATAACATGAGTAGCCAAGCAAGAACATGGCATGATGATGTTCACATCACCATCGATAATGCCATGAATACGGGATAGGAGTCGTCAAGCTCTTGGGTGGATTACCGGTAGTAGAACCTTAATGTACAAACTAGTGCATCAATGGACATCACTGTGGTTAGTAGTCATAGGGGGGACGAGGTACGTACCACCCTAGGAGTGACCTAGGGGCTTCTAGGTTCGTCCATGTTATGTCTATTTGAGGTTGTTGGTTGAAGGCATATTTTTAAGTGTCTCACTCTACATGGCGTAAGGCCTTCCTACTATATATATATATATATATATATATATATATATATTTAAAGGGCCAATATACCAAATGAAATGAAACCCTCAACAAAATATACTAATATGTTCTTTTACATTCTCTTCATGTTTTCCTTCTTTTCTAGTTTCAATTATTGTTGTTTATCTGTTGATCTTCAATAATCAAAACCTAGGTTTGCTACCGACGTATGGCAAACTAAAGTCATGCATGCTTTGGTATGGCCCCTTTTATATGCACATTTTTACGGCCCTCACTAGCATGCTTGGAGACGTCCATTGCTACAAAAGCTGTGGTTTGCTAGTCCTTTACCATAAAACCATAACGATTGCCATTTCGTCACATTCTATGCTACTATGCACGTAGCTGTGGGATGGCACTGGACATCCGGTTGACATCGGAACTTCCGAGTCCTGGTCGGAACTCCCAGTCCAGCGTCACACGCAAAGCGCACAGTGTTTGGCGCGTGGCATATAAGCCGCACATTTTTCACATCAACCACAAGCTAGCTAATCAATCTGCTCTAAACATGGCGTGAATATAATCTTAATGTGCATGGAAAACGAAAATCGCGTTGATAACATAGGTGTGTGCGGTCGTCTTCCTGATGAGATACAGGTTAGTGGAAACAAGGCAATCTCTGTCGTCTTCACCTACTTCTTCCGGCGGTGGATTTTCTTCAGAAAGAATTTCAGGATCTCCTGCACCGCGCGATCATTTTGAGCTTCAATAGACGTGACCAAGTGTTTGTAAGCTCGATCTTCGAACTCAGAGAAGATTTCCTAGGACATAACAAAAGAGCCACGTTGAGGCAAATGAGGGGACTCGCATGAAGATCACAACAAGCCGATTGAAATTTGGCGTTTCGACTTTCAACTTCCAACAAATAAATGACTCCATTCAGAGTTAAATGCATCACATTGCCTCACTACAAAAATCTTAGAAAGTTAGATTAGACGACAGGAATTCAATCAAGTGAACATGCTAGAATAGGAATGCTACATTAACTATCATGTAATTAAAAAGATAAGTTTGTGAAAAAGTAATTTCAATATACACCCCCATCATGTCCCTTTTGCAGAGCGCGAATGGCCAATTTCTTAGTAAAAGTTCAAACTTCGAATATCATAGCATGCTCATTATGACTTAAGCATAAAATAAGTTGGACAACTGCATCCATGTGTTGACGTGTGCAAGATCCTCAATCCAGTTACCTTCAAATCAAGAGTCGAATAAGTGTTTTTCACTTTAGAAACTGAAGTTGAATCCTTCTTTCCGTAGTTTTCCTGAAAATCAATGTATGATGTTCATTGAACTATTAGCTAAATGATTATTAACATATTACTTACCAGCAGTACTTCTATCTCGTCACTGTTGGCATGGCCAAGAGCTTGTACAATTAACCAGGAACACTTGTGATCTTCAATATCAGTTCCAATCTACAATGCCGAAGAGCACAACATGAACATACCTGTCCTGTCAAAAAATGATTTTCTGGTAATATTTTGACCTCTATTTTACCTTCCCTATTTTATTAGGATCTGCAAAGCAATCCAAGTAATCATCCTGGAAAACATTGGGAGCTGTTAAGGGAAATGTAAACTAGCAGCAGCCGTAATGTTTTCCATAAAAATTGACATGCCTGTGCCTGAAAATATATGCCCATTTCAATAAGCACATCCCTTAGCCCACTGAAGTTTTCAAGTTTTGCACCGTACAACAACAATGCACAAGCCACCTAAAGCCATTGTAGAGGACAAAATGTGAGTGTCTGAATTCAGAAAGTTATCTTCATTCAAGAAATATCATTATTGTGGAAGGGTAAGCGTGGAAACTAGGAATGGGTATGAAATTCAGTAGTCAAAAGGTAAATCAATTGAGAAATTGCTACGTGTGCCAACGATGTTTAATTGGGGCATGCTTGGACGCGGGGGTGGGGGGGGGGAGGTAGGGGGTGTGGTGGTGTTGGTGTTCAAATCATTGTGATTCAGTTCACACACAAATTTCATATTAAAAATATCCCAATAAATCCACCTGGTAAGTCTACTAAGAATATATGCTGAAAAATAGCTTTTAGATAACATTTATATAGGTTACGATATGACTTTTGATTAGAGTACAGCAGATAAATATTTTGATATGCATGTTTTAGCAGCTTGACTGAGGATAGGTAATTATTCTAAACTTCAGACTTACAGGGAGATAAAAAGAGTAGTAAGACGTCTTGTACTTGACAATACGACGGTACCTGTGTAGCAAAAGAAAAATACATTAGCACAGGCATTGGAGTATTTAACTAGTAAGATGAATCACGTACACTTCAATATTGTATTTTGCAACGTCATTCGTCCCATTATGTGTGCTGATAAGATCAAGCATCTGTCCGAGCGAAGTCTGCAAAGCTATCTAAACAAGAGACCCAAATAGTGGTCATTGACTTGTGTTGTTACGAAATTTGCCAATTTCTATAGTGTTTTTATCCGAAGGAGACTGACCTCGTTCCATAATTCACAGATGTCTATGTAGTAAGGCTTTTCTCTAAAGTACTTTTTTATAAAACGTGTGATGTGACATTTCAGTAGAATACCGTCGTTTATGCCATGAAGACCAACCTATAAAAAGGAAGAAAATGAATATACTTTGTAGCTTAATTGGATAGACAAATTCTGGACTCAAATGATAAAAATGGATACACAGAGAAGAGAAAGTGAGATGTCATTTGAAGGACCTCAGGCCGTCGGTACCAACAAATCTGATCTCTCCTTGTATGAGAATCATCCATGATATCATCGAGCAGCAATGCACATGCTTGAAACTGCATGTATTTCATCGCGACAAAATAATCAGAAATTTCGTTCTTTTGAACAGAACAATCATAGTGAGAAGGGTCATCAGCAACATTACCCACTCGACACACCAACCAAGAACACAGGCAAGGAAGAATTCATCTTCAGCAACCTCGCTTCCTTGTTTCAACAGCAAGTAACTATCGATCACTGACAGACCTCGATTCAGTTTCCCTTCAAAAGAAAAGGTACAGTTAGCGTGTCAGAAGAGTTTATATAGCTGCAGAGATTCATTCTGGATTTTTCTTGAGATTTTAAGGCTGATCATAAGTCTTTTGTTTTGTACTATATAGTATCATCAGCTTCTACTTTGAATATGCCCAAATATATGAACTCAGAAACTTTGCTCTGTTGTGTTACAAAATGAGGTTCTGGTGCTATGTAGTGGTCTGATCTCTGATGGATGCCTCCTCACCTCCAGGCACGTTGTAGTCAATCATCTGAAAGAATACAATAGAGAATGAATGAGACTCGCACGGTGCTTGTACAATGACTTAACTCATCTCGAGTTCAGGTATCAAATGAATCTATATTATATCGCATCAAAGGTTCAGTTTCTGCAGGTTTTGCAAACACTGTGTACGTATGCGATTCTTTAAAAAAAACTGAGAAAGGAACACATCAGTGATCAATGGTGGTTAGGAATGGTTTGTCACTACCTTGTCCAATAGCCTAATCACATCAGTGTACGCATGCGTTATTTGTACATACAGGCCTAAATTGGCCGAATTAGCAGAGAAACGTGGCAGGGTCAGCCTCTTAAATGGGCCAAAATTTGCCTTGTGTTTAAGTGGGCCAAAACGTTCCAGGACTCGAGGATTTATGTTTGTGGTTCCTGCAGATCTTTCGATTTGTGCTCAGAATAATACGTTAACGTGAGGCTGCAACGCATGCACGTGCAAGGTGCACCATGCATGCATGCATGCATGCACCGAGGAACATTTGCGTATGTACGTGTAGAGGTGGGACTTGGGCACGGCACGTCCCTCTCGTGCATCGTGTTGTTTCGGGTCGCGCCTTCTAGGTACGAGAGGCACATTGGGCCGTGCTGATATGACACGGTGAATCTTTTCTTCGGCTCAATCACGGCCCGTGGCACGCCTTTGGATCGTGCCGGCCCAAGCACGGTCCTCAAAATATTTTTGCTAGTTGTCTTTTTTCATTCGTGATATGAAATATATATATCTTGTGTGTACTATTTTAATAAAAGTTTAATGATTTTTATAATCTATTCAAGAATTAGATAAGAAGCAGTATAGTAAATGCTAGAAAATTATATTGTATAGTTGTAGAAGTGTCTACGTGCCATTTTTGTGCTGTGTCGGCCCAAGCACAGCCCAAGATGCGGGCCAGGCCACGTAGCCCGCCGTGCCAAGATTCTGGGCACGGCACGACCCTCGTGTTCGTGTCGTGCTAGCACGGTCTAAAATATTTCGTGCCGTACCATGCTTCGGGTCGTGTTAAAAATGACACGTCTTCAAATGGCACGGCCCAAGTCCCAGCTCTATGTACGTGTGCAGGGTACCGTACGTATTTTGTGGGCCACGTATGTATGTACCTGCGCGACCCAGCGTCTGGCCTCGTCGGTGAGCTCGCACGAGTCGTCGTCGAGGAGCTCGTCCCTGAGGCGTTCGTACGCTCGGAGGAACCTCTCGCGGTGGTCACCGGCGATGTCGGCGCCGCCCTCACGAGGCTGGCACCGCTCCCCTTGCTTGGTCTGCGGCGGCGCTGCCGGTGGCGGCACGTTGTCGTCGTGCAGGAGGAGCTTCCCCTCGAGCTCGCCTTCGAGGGTAGGGGTATTAGGAGGTCCACCGGATGACGCCGCCGCCGCCTGCAGCTGCGACATCGCCGCCGTCGTACATCTACCTCGCCTCTCTCTCTTACTGCTTCGCGCCCTGCACCTGCAGGCTGCACTTCGCGCGCTGCCAGTAGGCTGTGGAGGCGTGGTACTCTGGCTAGCAGGCTCGGCCGTCCGGCGGTATAAATACGCGTGTGTGCAGGGCGCGCCGCGCGGGCAGAGCTCGCTCGGGGTCCCGGCGCGGCCAGCCCGTGCGCGTCCTGAAGTTGATTGACACGTCAGCCGTTGTGTGCAGGAAGCTGTTCGTTGGTTGTTAGATAGAATTAAATTGATGCCCTAAAAAAGACAGAATTAAATTGGTGTGTCTCGGCGTCTAGATTTTCATATGGCTGCTGGTGCTTACATGATCTGATCGAGTACGTAAAAGGTTGAACAGGGCGTCAGTTCTTCAGCCCTTGACATCCCAACTCCCAAGGCGTCCTCCTGCATCATCGATTATTCAGGAACTGAAGGCTAGCGCAATGTGTAGAATACACTATCCCAAAAAAATTAGAGTCATTCTCGCCTCTAAAAAGTCAGCAACTTTTAATTTTGACTAAATATATTTAATAAAATATTAATATTTATGGTACATAATTAGTATCATTAGATATATCATTGATTATACTTTTATAATAAACTTATTTAGAGATAGAAATGTTGCACCTATTTCTATAAATCTAGCTAAAGTTGAAAAGGTTTGACCAGTATAATTCTCATAGCGACTCTATTTCCTGAGACAGGGGAGTAGACTCTTATTATATCCACAGCCATCAGTCCAATGACATGCGCGTCAAATATATATACTGCTACTACTGCAACATATATGCAAAAAAAGAAGAAGAAAAATGAAAATGAAACTCTATCTCAGTTTGTCTGACGTGGTAGTACTCGATCGTTTGCGCGCAGAACGTGCATCATGCCTGCCCTTCCTTAGCAAGCATGCATGCTCGCACAGTGAGAGCCACAGCCACTGAAGGTCTGAAGCCCTGACCGATCCGCGTCGCAAACTCGCAATGCAATCGCATAAAAGCATAATCCACTTCCCGATGCTTCAGTAAAGATGAATCGATCTAGCCCCCGCACATGAGCGAACATGCGCGTGCGTGCACGCGCGCACCGGCCAACCGGCCGCCCAATTCTTCTCGCTCGACGACGCTGGCCAAGCAGCAGGCATGCATGGGGGCATCAGGGCATGGCGGTCAGCTCCGCACACGCAAGAGGCCAGGGCGCCAGGCGGCGAACTGTTGCTGCACCTGTGGACCGCAGTGGGCAGCGGCGAGTTTGCCACGCCACGGTGCCGCGCGGGCGACGCAGCATCGGCAGCCATGGCAGGGCAGGGCAGGGCAGGACAGGACTACGTTAGGATGCAGGCGGGGCGGGTTGCGGACAGCCGCAAACCCACAAAGCCTGACGCAAACTAAATACTGCGGGTATACGGTTGTCCGCTTGCTAATTCTAGTGGCTCAACTTGTGTTCGTAGGCTCAGTGGTGCACTAGCAGAAACCCGCGTAACAGTGGTGGATCTAGGATTTCAATTATGGAGGTACAGACGAAAACGATATAGTTCATCAACTCTCTACTTCTTTGATCTAGAGAACTGAAATATATAATCTGTAATCCGTACTATCTGACGGGCCATTTTTGGGCCCAAATACAACATATCAGGTGGGGAATTCCCCCGGCTGACTCTTAGAAAAAAATATAGTTCATCAACATAGATATGACATAATTAAATCACTAAACGATGATAAAATAGTTGTGATTATATATAGGCCTCGTTTGGCTGTGCTGATAAGCCGGCTGGAAAACACTGTTGGCTGATTTGTTATAGGAGAAAAACACTATTCTAGCTGAAAAAACAAGCTGAAAAGTACGGATTATAATCCGAATGAACAGGGCCATAGATGGAACGAATATTTTTCTAAGAAACTAATTGGTCAAATTAAAATAGTTGTTATTCCTCTTCATGCTGCTTGATGTTTTGCAATAATAAAATTAAGTACGTACTGAGTACTCTAGGGACGAATATTTTCTAAGAAAATAATTGGTCAAATTAGAAGAGGAATTCCGCAAACTAGAACTATTGCTTAGAACTAATGTCTAACGATTGGTTGGAATGGAACAAGACTGAATTTTACCGTTTGTATCAGGGGAGATAGCCGGACGGATCGTCAGGGAAGCAACAACGCCTTGGCCGTCCAGCCGTCAGCGTCTCAGCGACGTCGCGACGAGGGTTTCCGTTTTTGCAGCTGCCGATGGGGTTGAGGAAGGAAGTCGACAAGTCGCGTCGTTTCGTCTGGCTGTTCGGCAATGCTTATACATCAATATATACGTGTTGTGCAGTTTGGAACTGAGTTGTTGTTGGGCCAAGAAAGCAACGAAGGTAGAGTGTTGGGGCTATTGTATGGGCTGAGCAGGCTAGCAATTGTATTTAACAATGTATTTTTTATTTTTTTCTCGAATACGCAAAAGGTTTACGCATCATTGTATTAAGATCGAGAAATTTGTGTTTTTACATCGACACGTCACTATATGGCGCACTAGGTGGGGCAAATAATCATACAAGCAGTTTTTCCCCGCCTAGCAGACTTAAATACAAGCTGATTAATAGTACAAGGTATTAAAGGATATATATACTCGGTGTTTTTCTAGAAATTTTGGAGGGACAGCTGTAACCCCCATACACCTACTGTAGATCCGCCCCTGCCGCATAGCTCGCAATACTAGAAAAACTAAATTAACCTCACAGCTCAACTTACTTGCCTCTGCTGTACTGTACTAGTACTTGCCAGCCGAATTCTATAATGCAATTACGCAGGTGACTAATAGTGTCGATTGTTGCTACTAGATAAACAAAAAAAGTATCGAAAATACGTATACATGATCAAATATAGATTACATCGTTGCTGCAGAGATTCATACGAATAGCTTACAGTAGCTGAAAAAATTAGCTACCAGTTACGATTTCCCAACCATATGTTAGAATTCAGGAATACATATATGAATAGCATGATAGGGTGCTGAGCACACCAGAAGATAGTGCAAGAATGCACAGGCTGCGTTGGAGCTCCCTTTGGCGCAGATCCTCCTCCCGGTTCTAGCTCCCACCTGCAATTTTACTGTGATATACTGTTCATTGAAGCTATATTTCTCTCTCTTCCCTCTCTCTCACGGAGCTAGTAAGAGCGGGTAACAAGGCACTCACCCGTATGGCCATACCTGACCCAAATCATGTGGATGTGGATGTAGATGTAGGGATGAATCAATTAATTAACAATCTCGTCTTTGAATGTTTGTACACTAAGTTTCTCTAGCGAGCGCTTGAACTTGTTTAGGTTGAAGAACGGCCTTGATTGTCCATGAAATCTTACGTGATCATCACAATTCACAAACAAGGGGTGCCACAACAAGTGTGACCTCTCGTTGTTGACATGAGGTGTGGCTATTTAATTTGTTGGACATTATGTCTTACAAAGAACGATGTGTTTCCTGACAAATACTAATCTAAGATTTTTTTTTGAAAGATCTAGTTTCCCAGCTTTGTATTAAATAAGTAGAGGAAGCATCGGTCACAACAAGCGCGAGCTACGCTTCTCTCCGTAGCCTAGGCTATAGGGAGCAAGGAAAAGGCATACAAGAATTAGGTTATATTAGGCTATTACAGAACATTTGTTTGATCAACAAAAAGCGGCTTCAAGAAGGCGCCCCCCACGAGCGACCATAGCTGACATGTGTCTATGATCTCCATGAATAGGGCGTGTTCAGCGATGGCGTTGTCCTGAGAGATCCTCGCATTTCTCTGCTTCCGTATGCACAACAGCGTCAGGACTGTCAGGCTGTGATCAATTTTGCTACCGTCCCTAACCAGCTGGCGTAGCCATATCTCCATGTCCCCTAAATCTGTCCACTGGGTTAGGTTTAAGGCATGACAGCCACTCCATGTAGACACTAGTATCCAAAGTCGTCGAGAATAGGGGCATTCAAGGCCTAAGAAAATTTTGTAATCTTTTTGAGGGGAACACACTAGTTGTAGAATTTTTTTTGAAGCCTCTCATCTAGGTACAACAGTAGCATCTGTTCAGCGCGAATACATGCCCACACTACACACATACACCCCATATACACTACACGTGCACAACTAGACCTATAACCACATAATGATCAGAAAAACCGTATCCTTCTAGAGATCATCGGGACCATTCATGGCTCGACAATCCCTTTGCGGCTTCACACGAGAGAGGCTGCAGAATGTTGAGAATAAATCACAGTGAGCACCAGGGGGTGGGCAGGAATTACCTGGGTGTAATTGAAACGGTGTGAAGACAGTATGGAGCACGTTTTTCCAAGTTTGTTGAGCGCTGGAGGCTGCGGCAAATGCAAATTCTCTACTTATTTTAGATGACCAAATAATGTTAAAATTGACTTTTAAGTGCGACTTGATGTATATTTTACTAGACTTTTATAATGAATGATCTAATTCTCTTGTTCCATTATTTAGAAAGTAAAAAAGAATCTGAGATAGTCGATGCCGTAATAAGTGTGCATGTGAGAAGACACCGCTGAAGAAAAGTTTCAGTTTTTTTTTTGTAACGAAAGAAAGAAAAGTTTCAGTTGGGCGGCGCTAGCCGGCCAAGTTTTGCTTGAACCTTAGGCGGTCAGCAATTTTTTCCCTCTACCTGGGCTGCTGGCCCATCAGGCGCAGCGTAAATTTTATTTTATTTTCTATTTTTATATGGCCAAAATTCCCCCCTTCCCTGAATCCCTTTTGAATTCGTCCAAGAAATTTTTTTCCTGGTCGGTTCCTGTTCCTCTTCCTCGTCGAACTATAGCATACACTACCCCTCTCTGTCCCCCACAAGTGCATTTGCCTGCGCTCTGCCACAAGGATACGTCGTGGTCACAGCCAGCCACCAGTGCATTGCGCAGCATGAGCAACCTCGACTACTGCTTCAGCAATGACTACATTCTGCTGCAGCCGGACAGGGCCGGCCCCGTGGAGTTCCTGCATCTCCTCTTCTCGCCCAAGGTCGGCCGGAACAGGGCCGTCGACTGCTTCAACAGCACCGAGGTCCGCAGCTTCGCGCGCCGCCTCGCCATCTTCCTCAACCTCCTCCTGCAGGTCCTCCTCCTCTCGCTCGCCGGCCCGCTGGCCGCGCTCGGCGCCGCCGTCGAGTTCGTGCTCAACCTCGTCGACAACCTCCTCCATGGTCAGTGCATGCATGCATGTAACTTTTGCCAGCGTGGTTGCTCGCGACACGCGCGTGCATGCGAAGAGAAGTCGGTGTATGAGTCTGACGCAGTTCGCCTCGTTCTACCGTGGCCGCGCATGCAGGGAGGCTGGAGTATCCTGACAGATCGTCGCCGACGTACCGGTCGGTGACGGGGCTCATCGACCGGAGAGTCGATCTGGACCGGAGCATCAAGCCGACGGACAGCCGGTTCGACGCCGCGCTCTGCGTCATGGCGTCCAAACTGGCCTACGAGAACGAGGCGTTCATCCGCGACGTGGTCACGAGCCACTGGCAGGTAACGTGCGCGCGCGCATTGCCAGTTTGTCCTTTAAGTTTGTGCGTTCATTCGTTCGGTCGAATTTGAAAGAAGAGCTGATCGAAACGGCCGCACTGTGGCGCATGCAGATGGATTTCGTGCGTTTCTACAACTGCTGGAATGGTAAGACGATGCTGCTGTGTGTGTTCGCGCTTGCATTGCAACAAGCCGACATTCTTGATTCTTCTCGGTACCATGCAGAGTTCCGGAATGCGTACACGGTGCAGGCGTTCGTGTTCTGCGACAAGCCGGCGGCGGACGCGGAGCTGGTGGTGGTGGCGTTCCGCGGGACGAGGCCGTTCGATGCGGCGGGGTGGTGCGCCGACCTGGACCCGTCGTGGTACAAGATCCCCCGCCTCGGCCGCGCGCAGGCCGCCTACACCCACGCGCTCGGCGCGCAGCGCAACATCGGCTGGCCCAAGCGGGTCGAGCACATCAAAGGCAAGCCACAGAAGGTACGGTATTGGATCGCTTCCTCGGTCGTCGTCTACACTACGCCTCGACGCACATGCACGCACGCCGGCGACGCTGATCGATGAGCATGCACTGATTTCCGCATGCCGGCCCACAGGTGTACGCGTACTACACGATCCGGGACACGGTGAAGGAGCTGCTGGAGGCGAACACGAAGGCGCGGCTGCTGGTGACGGGGCACGGGTCGGGCGGTGCTGTTCCCGGCGATCCTGGCGTACCACAAGGAGAAGGCGGTGCTGGACCGGCTGGCGGGGGTGTACACGTTCGGGCAGCCGCGCGTCGGCGACGCCATGCTCGCCATGTTCGTGGAGAGGAACCTGGACCGCCCCAGGAAGCGCCATTTCAGGATCACCTACGGCGACGACTCGCTGCCGCGGCTGCCCAACGAGAGCTCCGCCGTCCATTTCCTGCATTTCGGGCTTGGACTCCATTTCGACAAATCTTACAAGCTCAAGGTGATTGGTTTGTCAATTTCTATTACTTTTTTTTACTCTTTTCTCATTATCGAAGTTTTTTTCAACAATATATAATTTGCAAGAAACCAGACCACTGGCTGAGCTGCTGCTATAGTTCCATCGGCATTTTCATCTCCTTGCAAAACTGCAAATTGCAATGCATGCAGGTGCTGAGGGAGATCCCGGGCGAGGAGGCCTCCTCGTCTTCGGTGCTCGACGCGGTGACGAGCCGCGTGAGCTCGGCGTGGGAGCTCGGGCCGCGGCGTGTACCTGGGGTACCAGCGCGGCGCCTACTTCCGGGAGGGGTGGCTGCTGCTGCTGATGCGGGTGCTGGCGGTGGCGCTGCCGGGCCTGCCGTTCCACCGGGTGCAGGACTACGTCAACGCCATGGTGCTGGGAGGCTACATTCCCAAGGATAACTGATGGGTGTCTGATGACGGATGAGTCGTCAGTGCATGCCCCCTGCTTTCAATCATCTGAATCGATCTGATCGCCCGTCTTCCGTCCATGAATTGATGAATATGCAGTATGCAGAGAACTTCAACTACAGTGACATCACCTCCGTGGACCGAAGCTATGCGATGTACTAGTAATGTTTTAACTTTTAATTAACGTACTAGTATCAACTCCGTAAGCGGACTGCTACCATGCATGTGTGCATTTGCTGTGTACTGAACTATGAACAAAGTAAGAGTAGAACGAAGCTAATAAATAAAGTATGCGCACAATTAAGCATGAATGAACTGGGTCTCAAGTGTTGTACGCTGTCCTTGCGGGCTTGCGGCAAACATCACACAAACATTAATTTTTGGGGTGTTTTACAGCTTTTCAATGTGCCAGCCAAATCTTCCGCCTATAAAACGGAGTATTGTTTTTTTTTTTGGTAAAGAAAGATTTGTTGAACTCCATCAGGTTGCTTTTGGCAAACAACGATATGGAGGAGAAATGTATAACTTACTACCAAAACCAGTGGCGGAGCCCAGGCCCGGCCACCCTGGGCCGGTGCCCGGGCTCCTTTGCTGCTGGCCAGGTGCCCAAAAGCTGCCATTTTGACATGAATGCTGCGCATCACCACGCTCATGCTTGGTGCTACCACGCTGCCACACCCCCAGGCTCCTGAGTTTGCACTTTGCAGCAAAAAATTGCAAATAGTAGAGGGATGGAGGTTTTGCATAGCATGTAGATTTCAGTTTTCTTATATGCATGGATCAAATTGGATGGATGATTTATGACCGTGCACTAATAAATGTGTATTTCTTGTGATTTTGATTGTTTTTTTGGTTGATACAAGGAACCATCCTGACCATATGAAACAATTTCACTAGTGAGTTTGATCCTAAACAAAAAATCCCATGTAATTCATCTATTTATATTCCATTCTCGAAGTCGCTTTGAAGTTATGTACTGGATTCCTATTTTAGTTTAAAATTATTGCAGTCGTCCAATTTATGTGTTGATTGTCACAATTAGTACGGTGTTGTATCACGCCCAGGCTCCATAAAGTTTCTGGCTCCGCCGCTGACCAAAACGAATCTTCTGGGAAACTTTTGTTTGTCATGGCTCATGAAACAGATCAATGACAATGCGTAATACGACTACCTCTGAATTTCTAGCAATTTCCATGGAATCAGACCACTGTTCTGCAACCTCGACCTGCGTTTTCATCTCCTCGCATTGCATGCAGGTCCTGCAGGAGATCCCAGCCGTCAGGGCCCCCTGCTTTCAGTCATCAGCTGAGTGCTGGTCGTCGATTCCTATACAGTATGCAGAAAACAGTCGCAGTCTTACATGCTGAGGTCGTGCAGGGACCTTTGCAACTGGGACGTTACCTTCATCGACCGATCGCCGATGCTACTCGATGTACTAATTGTTTACTGTAACTAATAGCAATTGCGTTGAGCATGAGCACTATGTATACACGGGCTGCTTCCGTTCCGTGTGATCATTTCCTGTAATCTAACTGTGAGCAAGCAAGTGCAGAAGCTAAATAAAGTATGTGCTCATTAAGCATAAGTAGACTATAGAATCTCAAGCGTTTTATACTGTCATTGCCTGCCCGTATAGATTATGCAGCGCCGCTTTCTTTTTTTTTTTTTTTGATAAAACCAGCGAGGCTTTCCTTCCGTGGCAAAAACTGTTCCATTGTAAAGTGTTCAGTGTCCACCTCTGGCCTGGGGCTAGTTGGTCATCCGGAAGCCCAACACTTGTCACGGGAAGGCCGCGCAAGAGGTACTGGGCTGTCCAGGCCTGTCTGTACATGCCTGCATACGTCTGGGCCGTACCCGTACCGCATGTTCGTCCTGGCCAGTACGCAAATTTGGTGTTGTTGCAGGGGGTCGAGTGCAAAAACACATAGGCGAGATGTGTATGTGGATAGGGCTGGCACCGGTTGGCTCAGGAGATCGCGGCGTGGCGGTCGTTCAGTTGAGTCCGCCATGGAAGGTGCAGCCGGCCAAATTCTCGTCCCGATCCTCGGCATCGTTGCCGCGGCCGCCGTGACCTTCTACACCGTCAGCTTCATGGAGATGCGAGACGTACGCTTCGCTGTTCCCTTTCCATATATCCTTGCCTGTCTGCTAGCTGTTGCCTGTTGGTTCCCCTTTCAATTACACGAACGCTACGATTACGTTTGGGCATGCTCAGCGGCCAGCTCCACGCATGACGGATTGACGGTCACCAACTTGCGATTTGCAGAAATCTTTCGAGGAGCTCGACGAGAAGTACTCGGAGTTCGACGAGTCAGGCGGACGGCAGCGCCGGTCACGCCGGAGGGCCGAGCGCGACAGGAAGAGAGCCAAGTGATTTCTGTCCCTGCTTTGAGAGAGAGGGCTGAAGAAGATGCAGTTGCTACTTATGAATTCGTTGATCTCGAGATCAGTATGCCAGTTAAAGTCTTTCGTGCGTGTGCGTTTGTAGGTGAGTTTGTATAAACGACTCCGTATATGTACCCTCTCCTTTTTCGGTTCTAAATCACCGGGACTTGTAAAACAAATTAATCCCCTCCCTGAATTGCTTCTAAATTGCGTATTCGATTCTCAACGCCAATTTGTCTTTGCATACATGCATTCGATAGTACATGCAAAAGCGAGTTTTCATTGTACACGGATGTCACAAATCGATATTTACGCTGGAGCAATCGGACTTTATTTCTGTTGGCTTTTGTCAGATGTATGGTTCGACCACGAGCTGCCCTTGTAACAAACCACCAATCGCGAGACGCGCGAGAGTGGAGGTAGCGAATAATAAGGAGCTAAATTGCTAGACTCTTTTCAACTACAAATAGAACACGAGTCTTCTCCCTTATCAAGTAAGGAATTTACCTACTACTGTTACCGTCATTGGTAACGAACTCAGTGGAGTATCGCCATAGTCATGATACAGTACAGTATTTTCTCTCGTAGCAAAATAGCATTAGACGCAGAAACTATCAGCCGAACCACCCATAGTTGAAGGAGGCGAGAGGCATTTTTTTCCGGTAATGCTGGATGGTGCCGATGGCGGCCGTGACGTAGCCCAACAACCGCGGCCCTGTTCATCTGACTTATAATCCGTCTTATTCAACTTGTTTTTTCAGTAGGAACAATATTTTTCTCTTATAAAAAATCAGCCAACAGTGTTTTTCAGCCGGCTTATAATTCCAGCCGAACGGGGCCCGCATCTTATCTGCTCATCCAACCATTCTAAAAAAAACTCACCTCATCGCAGTGCCGTGATAGCTTTCCGCGACGGCGCCCTGCCGCACCGCCTGGGCGACGACACTCTCCACTGCGCTTAGCTTCTCTCTCCACCGCACCTCCACTATGCCGGTCGGCATCTCCTCCGCACCAAAGTATGGCAACCCGTCTTCCTCCCTCTCCACCGCGCCTCCCGCCTATCGCAGGCTTCTCCAGCGCACGGACCCACCACAGCCTTCTCCACGGACTTGCCGTGGCCTTCTCCACGGAGCAGCGAGCTCCACCACCAGTGAACTCCACACGCCGACGAGCCTCCATTCCCAAGCAGCAAGGAGATGCTGTGCTGAAAACGCATATTGCCAACGTATGTTTCAGAGATATGTTACAAGTGTTTTATATGGATGTTGCAAAAGTAGATTAGTATGTTGTATATGCTGCAAGTGTTTCATAAGCATGTTGCAAGCGTTTGTTCAAAGTGTTTTATCTGTTTTAGACGTATGTACAAGCGTTTTAATTTTGATGTTGCATATGTTTTACACATTTGTTGCAAGAATATGTTCGAAATGTTTCAGCTGTTCCATTCTTATGTTGCAGTAAGTATTTTCATATTGCAAGTGTTTTTATCTGGATGTTTCACACATATGTTGCAAGTGTATGTTTTTCAAATGGTTCATCTGCTTCGACTTATGTTGTATTCAAGTGTTTTATGTTGTAAGTGTTTCGTGTTTTAGAGGTATGTTCATAGAGTCATGGGGCACAACCCGAACGCTGAGAGAAGGGACGCGGCGAGCTAGGGGCTAGTAGATGGGGTGCACGCCGCGCGTCCTGCGGACGTCTGCGAGGGACGTCCGTGACGCGCACATCAGCTCCTGATGTCCGGCGCCAGTAATAAGTCCCTTTTTTTTTTCCCTCCCAGTCCGCGGAGCATCTATCAGCTTTGGTTGGCTAGGAGAGTGCGACCATGCGTGTAACAGCCCGAGAGAATCAGAGAGCTTGGTCAACATCGCCGCATATTTTTCTCCGTTTCATTATCGTCACGTAGGCTTCACGGTCACACAAAGGTGGGCGGCGGCGGCGGGTGGGGAAGAGGCAGCTGTGAGACGATGGATCGATTCCACATCTGCAGGCAGGTGCGGCGGGGCTGCGACGGTCGGTCAAGCGCCAAGCCAATCTGATCCGGAGCGAGGGCGAGCAGTCGAGCACGGAGCATCCGGTCCGACGGCATATTGGCGCGGCGCGAGTGTGGAGTCTGAGGGTTACGTCAGCCAGCGCACACCTTGGCCGATGGCCGTCGCGTCGGCCTGGATCCTGTGATGGGACTCGAGATCTCAGCCCAAGCTCCCATCTTTATCCATTTTATTATCCTGCTGCTCGATCGACTGGTCTGGAAACTGGAAAAAATACAAGGATCATCGGATAACAATTAACACAAGCCAGCTAGGATACTGATTTGCTGGCGCGAGTTGACAGATTTGGGACTATATAGTCAGACAGTTTCCTCAGGATTATCGGCTCATCGCCATCGACGGAGCATGACGGCGTTTGGAAGCGTACGTACACTTTTGGGGTCAAAACTAGTGGCCTATTCAATCCCTTTATCTACTTATATTCATTTATTTACAAAAGACAGAGGAAAATCAGTGGTCTGTATCTTTCTTATAGTGGTACTTCCTTTCACAACTGATAATAAAAGAGAGTTGCTGTTTGTATTTACCTTGTTTCTGTCTTGTACTCTCGTCAAAGCAAAAACCAGGCCACATAGTGTGGCATCTTTTGTCACAGTCCAGGCCCATCTAGTTTCCAGCATATCCAATGGCGCTGCTCCCGTCCGTTAAAAACAATACACATCCCACTTTCAAGATGTCAAACTAGATTTGTAGAAATAATTTTATCTCCAAATAGGTCTACGAAAACTCATTATATAATCAATCTAATGTTATTTATCTAGTAGCATCATAAATATTTGGACTACATATAATTGAATCGAAATTTATTGACTACTACAAAGCAAGATGTGCATTTTTTTTTGGATGAACACCTCCATGTAACTCTTTTTTTTTTACTCAACGAGTTCCTCACAGTGACAAAACAGTGGAGTGCTTCCATCCCAATCCCAACGTTGTTGTATCTCCACGTATGTATCCGGTACTTCTCAGAATATACACTAACAAGTAGTGGCTTGCATACCGTGCAAAACACCAAAAATGTACAAACACCGAAGCAAGTGGAACACTGCCTTTTGGTTTTGGAATTTGGATGCAGCGCAATGACCTTTTTCATCAGTGAAATCAGAACGTAGCAGCAAAGGCATATCCATATTCCATGGCTCATCCAGCCATCCGCCCGAGCTTTGAATGAAGCAAAGCAAAAGCAACGAGCAAGAGCCCGTACCAGCCCAGGACGCCCGCCAGCACCAGCAGCCAAAGGGGTGCAGTGCAGCAGATCGCGATCGGAAAAAGGCACTGCGAGATCGATGATTATTTTAATTTAGGAAAAAGTCCAGATGACCCCGAATATGGGTGTGGTCTACTTCACCCCAAACTATGAAACGGTCTAATTTACCCTCTGAACTTTCCAAAACCGTCTACTTTACCTCTTAGAGTAGTTTTGGACGGCGATTTAGTACAGTAACCGTGGTTTTTCTATAGTAACCGAATCTTTAAAAAATCATAGTAAATCACAGAAAAATCGTAAAATGGAAAATCTAATTTTGTTGGACTCCACGTGAGTAGATCTACACAATGAACATATAGTATGGTGTGCTTTAGTATAAAATTTTTGCTGTAACTTTAAATTTATTAGAAAATTCAAAACTGCCTAGGGGTAAAGTAGACGGTTTTGGAAAGTTTAAGGAGTAAATTAGACCGTTTCATAGTTTATGAGTGAAGTAGACCACACCACGTAGTTGGAGGTCGTCTAGACTTTTTCCTTTTAATTTAGGCGGTTTAGGCCCCCGCACACGCACGCACAGGGGCGCTGTCGGGAAATTCCCCAAATCCACCTCGAGCCAGCCCATCTGCCTCTCTCCAGACTCCACTTGCGCTTCCTCCCCCTCCAGGCTCCAGCTTCCGCTGCTCCGCTCGGCCTCGGCGTGCGGTGGTGCTAGCTGCTGCTCGGTCCAGCGGAAGGACACCATGTCGGCCTCGGCGTCGTCGCCGCCGGCGGGCGAGGAGAATAGGCAGGAGGCGGCGCCCGTCAGGCACTGCAAGGGCGTCAACGACCTCGACAAGGTCGTGCTCCGTGAGGTCCGAGGCAGCTCCGCGGAGGTTCGTACCCGCCTTCCACTCCCGCTCAGCTGCGTGCGTCCGCTAGGTCGTGTCCCGGCTGCCGGATCCCGGCGCAGATCCGTGGCGCTTGCCATGGTGCTGTTCGAAGCCGGATTTCTCGGGTGCTGCTCCTGTCGCGTAGTCGGTAGTTGGTGATATAGTACTTCCGTCCGTCAGCGGGTTTTCCATGCTAGATCAGATATGCTTCGTCGCAGCAAAGCTCTGCGGCTCCTGTGAGTGACAGACTGACAAGGTGTACCAGGCCAGTGTGCTGATCCGAGTCCAAGCCTGTCCCATGAATTCAGTTTTCATCCTTTGTCTTCCCACAAACAGTTGCTGAACAATGACGATCCGAGATTCACACAACAAGGGAAGAAGTGGCTAATGTGATCCGTCATGGTGTTTCTGTAATTCCTGAACACGGGGCTAGATTCCCCTGTACTGCAAGTAGCCAAGGACTCTGAATTACAGGGACTGTTCTCCACTCGGGCTAAGCCACTCTGACCACCATTGCCCGGCAATTTTTTCCATACAAATATACTAGTACAAGTACAAACAAGGCATCCAGTCGTGCACACCCTGAGATATTTTTCGGTTGCTCTAAAATTGTGAGGAGCTGGGGACATGGCAGACATGGTTTTATTGATGGTTGGATTAGGAGGTAAGCTATGTAACTTGTAAAGGATAATAGTCGTTAATCCTTTGTGTAACTGCTAGAGCTGTGAAGGGAATGTTGAAATGTGTCGTGCAATGGTGAGTGGCCATCACAGAGGCCATCCCATCCCTCTGTATGCTTGGGCTCATAGGAATGGAATGGTTTTTACAGTGACATAAAGTTTGGATATATCAAAGCAATTCCATGGAAAATTAAATTTGATTATTCGGGCAATATTTGAAATCTCAACCTTCATGCTTCTTTTTTCTTGCTTTGGCATCTTTAGCTTGGCATGGATGGTGAATAGCTGGGCGTTCATTTGGGTGCTTCTCTGCTGTGACACAGTTTCTGCTTAAGCATATTGATGATTGTGAAATCAACATGCAAACCATTGTTGAGAATGCCATAAGATAACTTAAGATGATGGATAGAGGACAAGCTTGTTCAGGGTGCACTACTGCACTACCTATCTGTGATTAATTCCCCTATATCCTTGTATAGGGTGCATCCTAACCAAAAAATCCCGCTTCTCAAACATTTTACAGTTCCCCTACTCAAATAACATACAGGGTGGACAACAGTCACCCCAAATTTAATTTGAGGGATCGGAGGGTGATTTGGGATACCACTAAATATAGGATGTTGGATAGGGGGGGACTATTGGAGGGTGATTTTTGTTGCATAAACCTTAATTTTGACTAAGAGGTTGGACAGGGAAGCTCGTGGATACTTGCCTATTTCAATTATTGTACCAGGCACCCAGCATTGCTGAAAATTGTCGTTTATTATTTTCATGCCAATTGTTGTACTTTTAGTTACAAAGCTCACTTGACTTGCTTTTACTTGCACCATCTGGTTAACTATGTTAACTTACAAGCACAGGCATTCTATATTTGGCGAGTTGAAACTTGAAATGAATAACAAGAAGTTATATGGGGCTAAGTAACCATAGACTAAAATGTTATTGCATAAGGTTTTGTTATTAGAAACTCAATGCTAAGTCGATCGTAATAACCTCATATATCCCCTCAGAATTTTGACACAGAGATTATATTGTACTCATGTTTGAACTTGTGCTATCAAAAAAGTTGTTACCATGGGCTCTATTATTTGTCTAAACAATTAGCAACATGGTTTCCAGTACATAGTCATGGGAAAGAACAGCACTGGACAGAATTATACAAAGTTCACATGAATTCCATGTTTTAAATAACGAGCTAAGGCTAAAGTGTTTAGCGTTTTATAAACCGTAATTAGCGGACTTTAGCGGCAAAATTGTGCATGAACGCAAATAGCGGCACAATTTTTTTCAAGCTATTTCGGGCTATAGCGGCAAAAATAGCGCGCTATTTAAAACCATGCATGAAATTATTTGATATTTTTGGTATCCTGTATATGCTCTTCTGATTTCTTTTTCTGATTTTTTTTCTTGAAACCTACTACAAACATTTGATCTTTCAATAATAATATAATTCATTGCTTGTAGGTGTACTTGTATGGTGGGCATGTGACATCATGGAAAGATGAGCATGGAGATGAGTTACTTTTTGTTAGCAATAAGGTGCTAATTTTTTTTTGCCCTTATAATCTTTCAGCAGTATATCATTTATAGTGAACATTTTTTGGCGTGTTTGATTTATTGAACTGTTAGAATTAAAGTCTCATCTCTGCGTGACTGTATATGTCCTTTATTTGCTTGATTTGATCCAGTCTACAGTCTGTTCTTTGCCTGAAATTATTGCTCTGCATCTGTTTTGTCCATCCAAAAGCAGTACAGTATCTTCCTTGTAATGAACTTTTTAGGATTGTTGCATGCATGCTAACAAAAACATAGACATTGTGAAATGTAATCTACCACTTGTTTAGTTCATTTCTAGGTGAAATAAGTTCTGTAGCCATCAAGTTCTATCTTGATTTACGGACTAATGGTTGATTGTTTAATTCAGTAAGTGAAAGAATATCTACACTAATCTTCACTGCTAGTATTTCACGTACACCTTTCCCTCTTTATCATATTGGCAGATGTTGTGAAAATAATGTGAATGTTACTGGTGCTTCTCTGGTGCTCTTTTGTGCTTCTTGACATGCAATAATATTTGAATCTGGGAAAAAAAGCAGCTGGAGTATGAGTTGCATTTTGTCTTGATCGCTTGATGTTTGAGTGTTACTATTGCTATTATATCAGGCTATTTTCAAGCCTCCAAAAGCTATACGTGGAGGAATACCAATCTGCTTTCCACAGGTATGCCATTATCCTTCCAACAGCTTTTGGCTTCTCTATATCTTCTTCTATGGGAATCTTAATTCCACTTATGTAGTTTTCCAACTTTGGGAATCTGGAACAACATGGATTTGCAAGGAATAGGACATGGTGTGTTGATAATGATCCTCCACCATTTCCAGTGCCAACCTCCAATACAGCTTATGTGGACTTGATCCTCAAACCTACTGAAGAGGATTTGAAGATCTGGCCTCATAGGTGAGCTTATTGTCACTTGCTCGTAATGATTTAATGCTACCGTAGGACGCCTGAAAGGCTTATCTTTGTTATGTTTCTTAGTAATTTTGTTGCATTAGAAGGCAAGCATGTCCATCTGTATATTTACAGATATATTATATTGCAGTTTTGAGTACCGCCTGAGGGTTGCACTTAGTCCTGGTGGTGATTTGATGCTAACTTCACGTATAAGAAACACTAATGCAGATGGGAAGTCATTCTCTTTCACTTTTGCATACCACACATACTTCAAGATCTCTGATATCAGGTACATTGGTTCAAATCATGGTCATCATTTTTGAAATATTCAATTTGCCAGCATAGGTTTTGAAATAATCTTGTGGCAGCATATTTATCCCCAGTCCCAATTCGTTTGACCAAACTCTGGTATTCAACCATAAATATCCTTAACTTTGTACTTAGTCTTCTTAAGTACAGAAGTGTTTACATGACTCCATGCTAATATTTCAGTGAGGTGCGAGTAGAAGGTTTGGAAACTCTGGATTACCTAGACAACTTACAAGATAGAGCTCGTTTCACTGAACAAGGCGATGCAATTGTTTTTGAATCCGAAGTGCGTCGACAAAGCATTTCATTTACCCTTTATCAACTCTCTTTCTCGTTATTACTCAAGAAAGCATATGCAATTTTGCAGCTGGACAGAATATATCTGGGCACACCGTCAAAAATTGCCATTATTGATCATGAGAAGAAAAGAACATTTGTTGTGAGGAAAGGAGGCCTTCCTGATGCTGGTCTTGTGAATGCTCATCTTTACTTTGCTTGCTACTGCAATAGATTATTATCATTGAAACAATTCAAGAATGAAGTTCATGAGGTTTCATATATTCTTCGTTACAGTTGTTTGGAACCCCTGGGATAAAAAAGCAAAGGCTATGTCAGATTTTGGGGATGATGAATATAAACGAATGGTATGCGTGGAGGCGGCTGCTATAGAAAAGCCTGTCACTCTGAAGCCTGGTGAGGAGTGGACTGGAAAGTTGGAACTTTCTGCTGTGCCATCTAGTTATTACAGTGGTCAGCTAGACCCTGACCGTGTGATTCAGGATTCTACTGTCCCGGAGGACTCAATCAGCTAGTCCTTAAGTCTATTTTTGCGCAGGTAACATTTCTAGAACTACTGTATGCACTATAAGTCTGTGATTCAATCAAGTAAAAATCAACCGTAGTACTATGCACACTTCATATTCTATTGGAGTCTTTTCTATTAAAATATGACAGGTCAAATACATTTCTTGTACATGTACTGTGTCAGAACATGTGTGAGCAACACAAATATGATCATTCTCAGTCACGTCCTAATATTTAAGGAAACCAAGTTTTAAATTTGTTGATCAACATATGAAGTAGATTGCCAAGAATTATAGCAGATAACGAGGTCAGGGCATAAGGACACTGTCACGGGCCTAAATAGTCCTGGTAGGCCACTGAGGTGTTAGACCCAAGACAGGCCAATATGGCCCGGCGTGAACAGTACCCGTGGATAATATAACACGGGTACTATAGCGCAGCACAAAACCCATCTAGATCTAGGATTGGGAAGAGTCCAAAAAATTGGAATAGGTTGGGTCCTCCCAATAAATGTAAACGGAGATGTATCTATTGAGATTAAGCAAGAATAATCTAGGGGAAACCCTAATCCTCTCTCTCCTCTCCTCTCTTCCAGCTGCCGGCAGCCATGCTACCCACCACCATGCACCATCAATTCTATTCCAAATCAAGGATCATCACAGACACCCGGCAGCCATGCTACCCACCATGCACCATCAATTTTACCCCAAATCAAGGATCATCACAGACACTTTAATTGGCATCATACAGGACGACTGTTAAAGTGGCAACCACATTGAGGAAGATTAGCTAATGCGCAAATTGTTTTGTTTGTCTCCAACTATCGATATCAGATATCATGAACCACATTTGTTGTAAATTCTTAATTACTGTATTTGATTCACACGGATATGTTTTCAACGATGCAGGTAGAGCATTATATCATATGCATAAGAGATGCTGGTAACAAGGACTCTCCACATATTTCTTCCATTCTATTCAAATCTTTGGTGTTTTCTATTCGGAGTACATATCCGAACCAAGGAATGTGAAAATGGTTTCCGTTTTTTAGGATCTATGTGGTATAATGGACAAGTTGGTGTTCATGTCTTGAAACGAGAAACATCTTCCATGAGTTGTAAAATAAAAGAAAAAACCTCTTTATATCTGATCATTTTTTTTTTGTTTTTAGACGTATAATCAGTTCTATACTGGACCTAGAAAACAGAGATGGTATGGAAATGGACACGTGGTGTGTGAATGTTCCGCGCTCTGTAACTTCTTGAGTTCATTACAAAAACTTATCTAAATGCTTCGCATACAGGTGCATTCAGCCTCACATGGTTGTTAAGCTTGCATTTATCTTCACATGGTTGTTAAACTTCCCAAGGATTGTTCGTGGTTAATGTAACATATCACCAGATCACATGTGCATTTACTTTCCTATGATTATCAAGTAACTACATATCGAATACTCGCTCATTATTAACGTAACATATTATCTTCGATTCTAATACTCTATGGCTCTTTTGTGTACTGGACGGTTTGGTCCTCTCGCTTATTGGACTGGTTTCTCCAAGTAACTATAATTTGTCGCCATAGTATCTAGCTATCAAAAGGTTAATTGTCTGACAGCATATTGGGAGTATGCCAATTAGTTGGATTGATGGGACTAACAGTATGCAGAGCCTATCTAAAAAATTAGCTAAAGTGGCTAGTAATTTCCCAGCTCTTTGCTTAATGTGTGGCCAATAATTTCCCAGTTAGTACGTCTTTGGAAAAGAAAAATAGCTAAAGATCGGCTCAATGACAAGTGAGGTTTAGGGCAGAAAAAATGTGAAAGTTTGTCAGCTATGACATGGGCAAAATTTAGCTAAAAAAGCAAACCTATGACAAGTGGAGTCCATAGCCAAAAAAATGTGGCGTGCCATAAGTATGGCATAAACCAATAGTTGCGACAAAATGTGTGGTAAGGTTTAAAAAATTGGGGCAGCTAACTGAACAAACCATATCAGTGACCTTGTTCCACACCGAGAGAGTGAGAATGACTTAGAGCGCGTTCGGATTGAAACCAGTAAGGCCTTGTTTAGATGCATGTGTATTCATCTCAATCCATATGTGTTGGAGAGGATTGAAATGTAACTTAGTTTAATTTTCAACTCCAATCCACTTCAATATATGTAGATTGAGATGAATACATGTGCATCCAAATAAGACCTAAGAGTGAGACAATATTAGTCACTGACTTGAGGCATCATTTTTATGGCTACCACAATTTGTCACGACACTATACAGTACAAGTAGCTGACGTGTAGATTCTACTTTAGCTGATGGCTGGCCAATGCGGGGTGGCTAATTTATGCTTCAAAGTTTGTCCAGCCAAAATTGTTTTGGCAGGATAAGTATAGGCACCAACCAAACGTGCCCTTGATCTTGTTGGTAAGTTGATCCGCAGAATGGTTTATAAATTTTAAAATTTTTATTATTAATTTATTCTATTTTTTTTTTACTTTGAATTCATAGGCAAATATCAGGTGATGGCATGACAAGGTTCATTCAGCTACGACACTATCAATGCAGGTTCACACAGTTTAGATTTGTGGCTTATAGGTTTTAGGCCCCGTTTGTTTCAGCTTATCTAAGTCTCGCTTATAAGCTGAGCAAGATTACATGAACTGATAGCTGAATCCTAAAGTGGATAAAATTAGTCATTATATGTTTAGATGAATAATTTATTCCTTATCTATGCCCTGTTATATTTTGCATGACGATTGTTGTGCATTCAGTTCTTGATACTCAACTAACACTTTTAATCCTACTCTCCACGTGGGAGAACAGAACATGAAAACTAAAGCTTACCTTTAAAAAAACAAAGCTTTGTTTTAACGATTACAATCCAATCAAAATGCAAATCATAAGATATTTTCTCAAATATAAGTTTTATATTTGTTTGTCCTTAATCAAAATTTCTAAGTCTAACTAGCCATCTACAAATTAGCATCAGTTCCAGTAAAAACATTATATATTATAAAAAACTATTTTCATAACATAGTTAGTAATATCAGTGTTGTGTTATCATCTTATATATATATATATATAAATTAAATCTTTATAAACATAAAAATTTCTTCATTCCTCTCTGGATCCATCATCTCTTACCCACCAATCTTCCTTCATCACTTATTTTGACTCTTCTCGCTTCACGGCTGTCTTTCACTCCCACCCCTTCTTTCGTCCATACTTGTTCCCTTAGTTTGGAATTATAAAATTTTTAATGGTGTCGCAACACTCACTTGGTCACTGGCCAAATTCGAGTCCATACATGTTGCAACTTGGCACATATATGTGGCTAGACTTACATTCTTTTAAGCTCACAACAAACATAGACAATAGCTATATATATTTAAGCTAAGTTAATCTCCGTTCAATTTTCTATACGATATTAACCCTTTATTGCAGCTAGCATTTATTATGTATCTTAGAATTTAATTTTAAATATAATTATGTCAAGTACTTAAAACATTCCAGCATGTTTGCTAGCACGTGGCAGTCAAAGGAGGGAAGAGACAGGCCGGGAAGCCAAAGCAGATCCTCTTCTCTTCTGGGCACTCACTCCTGCGCGATCAAATCCGATTCAACGGCCGAGAAAAAAACCCTCGAAGAGGAAAAAAAAAAAGAAAAAAAAAGACAGGGAGATCCCAAGCCTGAGACGAACACGAAGAAGCAAGGAGCAAAGCAGACACGAGCGAGCCCATCCCAAACCACGAAGCAGCAGCAGCAGGCAGCCGCCTCGCCACGCGCCCGAGCAACGCCGCCGAGAGAGCAGCCCGCCCGCCCGCCGGTGAGCAGCGAGGGCAATTCGTCTTCAGCTGGTCCCCGTCCCGCTCCCGCCCGCCAACCCCAATTGCTCCCCTCCCGGAGGTCAGCTCAATTCCTGCTGTTTCTCGGATTCGATTCGGTTCCGCCGGGCGCGTCGTCTCCCTCGCCGGAGATCCAGCAGGGACGAGCTCGCCGGAGCTCGGCGAGGCCGGGGATCATGCCTCCATTGCTCTAGGGTTTGGGCGGGTAATCCAATTGGCTCGCCAGGCCCGCGGCCTCTATGCTCGATTCGGGCCTTCCGCGCCGCTCCCTGGGCGGCTCCTTGATCTCGCGGCGGTTGGTGCGGCGCCAGCGGAGATGAGATCCCCTCCATGGCCGGCGAGCTGGGAATTCGGGTACGGGCTCGCGCTCTGCAGGAAGAGGCGCAAGCCCTAATGGTTTGATCCTAGCTGGGTGCGGCGTGCTATCCCCAATTCGTTGGTTTCTCTACTCCGGGTCTGATATTGGGGTTTGCTGCGGTGGTAACTGCATGGACACAGTAAGGGAGGAGGCATGGCCAGTGGCTGCACCGCAGCAGCGGCAGCAGCCATCAGCTCCCCAACCGGAGCAGCAGCAGCAGAATGGCCGTATCGATCTCAGGGAGCTCAAGGCTCAGCTGGAGAAGCGGCTTGGTCCGGATCGCTCGCGCCGATATTTTGGCTACTTGAATGGCTACTTATCGGAAAGGCTCGGCAGGCAGGACTTTGAAAAGCTGTGCCTGCAGACCCTGGGGCGGGAGAACCTCCAGCTGCACAACCGGCTAATCCGTGCAATTCTCTACAATGCCTACCAGGGAAAGTGCCCGCCTCCTCCTCCTCCATTGGATGCAGGGAGGAGACCTGTAGGGGCATCAGTAAAGAAGGCTTCTCAGGCTGCTGAAGTGTTGAATGCTTGCAATGGTGATGCCAGGTTGTTACAGGTTCAGGGATTGAGGCCTGTGGCTACAGCACAGGATCATACTTTGAAAGACAGTATGAATAACATGGGCCCAAATTGTAGGGTGACGGCTGCTGTCAATCACAACCAAGTTACTCATGGTGCTTCTGGATCTCTGGAGAATGGTACTCTAAATCCACGTGAGTTGAAGAGATTGCATTTTCAACAATGCAAACCTGTAGAGCCACTGGCAAAGCATCCACGCGTGGAACAGTTGCCACCCAATAATATGCTTTTGCAGAGAAGAAGTATGAGCAGCACTGCAGACCAGTCTGCAGAAAAATTGAGAAGTCCTGTACGAGCTCCACTAGGAATTCCATTTTGTTCAGAAAGTGTGGGTGGTGCAAGGAAATTTCCACCTCCACCAATTGTTGCAGGTGAGGATCACTTTAACAGCTGTCTTGATCATGGTGGGCTGTTCAACATTGAGCTGCTGCACAGACGGATGGAGAAAACAGCAGAAACGCTGGGTTTAGCTGGTGTCACAATGGATAGTGCCGAGCTTCTGAATATTGCTCTGGATAAGTACATGAAAAACCTGATTAGGTCATCTGTTGAGTTAGTAGGAGGTAGTGTTCAGAGGGATGCAAGGAAAGGGACACCACCATACAAGCAGCAAGCTTATGGAAAGCAGATTAATGGTGTCTGGCTGCCAAACCATGTTCACATTCAATCAGGTAGCGGGCCATCAGGAACCACAAATGAGATCGGAAGTAACCAATTGATCTCCATCAATGATTTTAAGGTAGCCATGCAGCTAAACCCTCAACATCTCGGGGAGAACTGGCCAGTCCTTCTGGAGAAGATATGTCTATGTTCTTCAGAGGAAAATGACTGATAGATGGTGCTTTTTTACTTCACATTGAAGTTTTGTACCAATATGCTTCTTGGTGCCCATCCGATGTACATTTGAGCTGGAAGTGGCAAGATTGCAGGCACAACACAGAATATGCACATGTGGGGTCAAGGCAGAATTCTGATTTCGCGTTCAGCCGTCAGAGTTGTAGTGAAAGAAAGACATTCTTTTTCCTGATAAATCATGCCCAAATAAAGGAAAACATCTTCTGGCCATGCAGCTTAGGCCTCATTAGCACTTACCAGGTGGATAGTGTTACATCCAAAAGTCCCAACTTCTATGTAACATCTGGCATAAGGGACTGTGGGGCAGCAAAATACAAGTGCTGTCTTGTAACTTATAGGAAAATGTTCTGTAAGTTTCTAGGTCAGGATGTACATTATTGATTGCAAAATTTTTCTAGGTATCTTCAGTACTAATTTCAGGGATGTCGAATGTTAAATTTCATTTAATTCTTTTGTAACTGTGCTATGAGAATTATATGTTAGATCTCTACCTTTGTACCTTGATGTGCACTGAGTGTGTCTTCGGGATTAGGTTGGTGCCCCCATACACTTTTTGGTGTTTATTATACTCAAGACGAGAAAAAAAAAATGGAGATGCATTGGTTGATCACACTGTGTTCTGTGATCTCAACATGTCTGAAACAGATGGATCCCCGTTCAAAAATTTTGTTACTTTGGTTCTTTCTGCTGTCCAGCTTTTATTTTTCATCTTGAACAATTTCAATATTTTGTTTCAGAGATAAGAAAAGATATCTGGTCTCTGGTGTCATTTTAAGGCTGTCAAAAGCATTTTCAGTTATTATTATACTGTTATATGGCAAGTATGTTGTATCTGAACTAGTGCACTTATTGATGTTGGAGAGGATCAGAGAACCCTGGATGCTGACTGTCTGAATTCTGAATGTTCTCTGCATTTTATGTCTGCAGCAAAGAGGCTCGCCGGCAGTCCAATACATCCTGGTTCAGCAAGACAAACAGGACTGGATACTTTGACACTTTAAATATCTACTACTAATACAAATCCATAGCTGTTGGTGTTTAAGATTGCTTTGCAAAATACTTTGTTTGCTGCTGGGACATTATTGGCTAATTTTTACCTGGAAGACCCCTCATTTTGTTTTTCTCTCTGAAAAGTAACTGGCTTTGATGTACTTCTGTTACAGTACTGTATTAACTTTCTGCAGGATACTTGTGCCGTTTTCTTTCTTTTGACACACCCTACATGCAATTTTAAACTATAAATAAACAGTTCTTATTTACTAGCAGTGTTATCTTTTCAGACAGGTAGCAGTTAGCCTCAAAGCTACGGAACAAACCTTGCTGTTCATGTCAATGTCTGTCTTCAGCTACATATATCTATACGATCATCACTTGCGGGAGTAGGGTATGTATGCCATGACCACCAAACCTAGTCATAAATCCATGGTGTGCAAAACCAGTAAGTTGGCCACTGTGTACTGTATTGTCATCAGGAAGTAGATAGAACTACAGGTGCTTTGTTTGCAATTCTCTGTTGTCAATGGACGACTGTTTTTGAATGTGTAACTGTGTCATATGAGTAAACTTTACATGAGCCAAATTTGTTGGGATTTCTAATGGTTTCAGTAAAGTAAAATCAGTAGAAAACAAAACATGCATCGAGCTGTTCCTTCCCGCCACTAAATGCAGTCAGGCACCCAGGCTATCAGTCCAAGTGTCCAAGTTTGAACCAAAATTCAGATCATCTGCCTGAACTTCTAGTGGTAAAAAGGACTTTTGTATGTCAGTCAGGCACCCAGGCTATCAGTCCAGTTGTCCAAGTTTGAAACAAAATTCAGATCATCTGCCTGAACTTCTAGTGGTAACACCTTGTTCATCCCTAAAATTCCTTGCTGTTTCATTAATGTGTACCAGTTTTCTGAATCATATATTGATTACTAAAGTTTGGCTTTTGCTTTGCAGGTTGAATGGCAGGTTCTTGTTTGAAAGATGAGATGGGTTGTCAAGTGTCGCCCTGAACAAGACATATTTTGGTGTTGATGTTTTCTCGTTCTTGGGTCTGCTTGCTGGGATAGTTGGTTCTCTTGTAAGGCCCTGCTTGGACATGAGAAGCTCTCGCCCAATTCCTTGAGAAATCGAACTGTTTCCCACGAGGTGGATGGTTGCGGCACCGAGCAAAGTACAAAACTGGTACTATGGATCTCTCTCTTCTCCTCTTTCTCCAAATATGAGACACTGAATATTTACATCCGGGCAAAGGAAACGAAGGCACAGCAGGGCTGCAGCCTGTATGTAATAATATATACAAAGCAGCAGAGTGACTCTCACACACAGATCTCATCACAGGGCAAGGCTACACAGGTAGGGGCAGCCGGGCAGGCAAGAGAAGCCGAAGGAAGAAGCATCAGGGTCTCGTCCTCAGCAGCGCCGGCGCGGGTCCATCTTGTGGTGGCGGCGCAGCCAGACGAGCGCGCGGGCGCCCTTGGGCGAGGGCTCGCGCGCCAGCCTGTCCGTCTCGGCCCGCTGCAGCATCTCCCACATCACCTGCACGTCCTCGTACGCGCACGTCTGGACGTCGTCGTGGAGCTTCACCAGCACGCTGTGGCCGCCGTCTGGATGTGCAAACACATGGGTTAGTTTCGTCAGCACAAGCACATAGGATAGGAGTATATGATCAACTGTTTTCTTCCAAAAAGAACCAAAACAAAATTGTGTTACGTATTTAAGAATAAACTTTATTTTATACTTCTTGAACAACTGGAGCTACTAGTATGTTGTACTAGCACACTAGCTAATCCTCTTTTGTGTGAGCGTGGCAGGGGAACGAAAGATGCGATGCTTCTGGCAGTAGTGGCAGTGGCAGGGAGGCAGCCCATGCCCATAGTTTCTGCGACCGCCTGAGAGATGGATGCCATGGCTTACTGCTGGGGCACGTGTTGTTCTTGGTTGCCTCCCGCTGTTCAAGTTCAGCCACTGCTCGCAGCATCACCATTCACCAGCAACAGCAACAGCCTCGATGGGAGTCAGGGATAGGACTGGTCACTAGTCACGGGGGTGGGGGACAACAAGCGTTCAGAGTACAGGTCAGATTCTCTGTTTCGCAGTTTTTGGTTCCCCTGTTGCTGCTCGCTCCTTCTAAAACCCAACAATTCAGAAGCTGCCACGGCTCAAAATCGTCATGCTTTACTTGCAATGCTACGATATGCGTATATCCTGTCAAAAATAGTTAGTGAAAAGTTGTCCCCGTCTTCGAGAAGGATTTTTTTAATAAATTGTCTAGCAGGAAGGAAGATGGGTTGATGATGGACTGCCATATACTACAATACTACACCTGCATGTGTACATACATTATTTGGCGTACGCGCCACGCAGCTCCACATGAGAAAGCGACCCACGTAGTGATTAAACTATGCATGGCATGGGTGTGACGTTGATGCCAACTGATTGGGGACTAATCGATGATCAGTCGAAGACATCAGTCACTAAACTTCTGTGCCCAACATTGACATCTGTACGGGGTGTACAGCACCGTGACAAATGCACGTGCCCACGTACCCCTGGTGTGTAATGAGCACGTACAAGGCTTGCTGACGATGCCGGATTTGCTGTGATCTTAGTTACTAGAGAAAGCCATCGATGCATGAATGAATTTGTCATGCGTGGTTAAGTGAGTCAAATAAAGATGCTACGGTGATGCTAAAGCCACGGCGGCATCGCTTCCAGGCCCAGGAGCAGCCGGTTGTCTGGCAGGTGTTACTCTTTGCTCCCTGCTCATCTCCATTTTTTTTAGTTTCCTACTGTACATGATGCATGCTGACTCTATATTTTATTTACTAGTATATAAAACCGAGCTGCTTTATGCTTTACCAAATATATAGACCTAGCTTTTTTTTAAAACCTCCGTCGATTTATATGACCTTGTTACCAAGAAAATAATTTGTTCAGGTGTTGCTACCTTCGTAACGTGCAGTTTTAGCAACCAAGCAAATATATAACACAATGTTTGAAGAAGAAAAGCCATGCATATTATATATATCCTACCTTTTCTAATTTATTCTAGAGCGGCAAAGAGGGATATTGACGCTCGCAGAAAACGTAAGATCCATCACTTCATCATGGCCACAAATAAATTATGCATGTCGATCAATCAAGTTACTGTACCTGCAGTGTCATCGACACTTACAAATAGGCACACGCGTCCACGCAGTCTATGCGACGCACAAGTGGACGGCGTATTCCCTCCGTCTACATCTCATTTAAAATGTCATTTTCCAAGGTGTTAAATACATTTGAATCCAATCAAATATATTTAAGAAATTTTCATAATATATTAATATGTAAAATAAAGATATAATAAATTTATGTTTCCTCAAATTTCTCTTTTCGTTGTGTTCCAGAATTTTGGCATTCCTTTTTTGTCTTTACCAGGCCCGTACATTAGCAGGTGCAAAGTGTGCTACTGTTTAGGGCCTCTAAAATTATAGGCCTTCTAGATTTACACACTACACTAAGTAGTAAGTAGTAATTAATTAATAGTCAGACCTGCAATCAATAATTTGTTAATTGGAGTTGGCCCAATGTAAGACCCCGTGGCCATCCGCCATACCTAGCCCACCAGCCTACTTGGGTGACTCCTGGCTTCCCCCATAGGCCCATAGGTACAGATTGGCCGGCGGCGTTTCATTTTCCTTTGCCGCAGCCTGTTCACTTGGCTGAAAATAAGCGGTTGAAAGTACTGTTGGCTGATTTGTTGTGAGAGAAAAACACTGCTGGCTAGCTGAAAATAAGCGGCTGAAAGCTCAAGCGAACAAGCTGCAGATCATCGTCGCGCCGCTGCTAGACGTCGGCAGTTCAGCACCGCGGCGAACACGCAACCATCGCCAAGACGCCAAGCCGTCGTTCTATGTATGTTTAACTTTGCACATGGTAGAATGTAGTATGTATGTTTATCACTCTATCTACATTATTATTGGTAAGCAAAAGTTGCAAGTCATGTTGCAAATAGAATGTTGCTGGATCACACTAGGTCTCTACGCAATCATACATTCATACGTCCCTTTCGGAAGGAATTTCCATCTATATTCATGCATGCCTTTGTTTTTTTCCCCCCTGCACCTGAGTGAAGCTACCACTCACCTACGCACAAATAGGCACTAGCTTCGTCCCCCTTTGGGCTGGGCTGGTGCTGGCCTCCCCCACCAAATCTCTTCAACTTACACTGAGGTATAGTGCTATCGAGATGGACTAAATTGTTGGACAGAGAGACCTCAAATCTCCTCGGGGAATTATTTGAGGAGTTGAAAATGTGGAGATTAATGACCCTTTTAGAATTTCAACGTTATTGTGTAGGAATTTGATAGAATCAATTCATTTTCACATAAAACGCAGAAAACAGGGGGAAAATCTTGCATGCCAAAGGGTCCTAAATAAACTTGAATTGGGTTTCTTTTTCAAATGTTCACCTTTAACGTAGTTGCAAGTCTGATGATGCAGCATATTTTGTATGGGCAGTTGGTAGCTTTCCTGAACAGGTCTATCTTTTCGTTCTGACTCTTCCTGTATGAACTGGTATTTCCGGCTGCCTGTTCGTTTGAGCTTTCAGCCGTTTATTTTTAACTAGCCACGGTGTTTTTCTCTCATAACAAATCAGTCAACAGTGTTTTTCTCTCATAACAAATCAGCCAATTTCAGCCAAGCGGACAGGCTTTCAATGGGAATGGAAAGTTGCCTCGTTTAAAAAAAAAAGTTCACCTTTAGCGTTACACAATTATGCGTCCCAAATGAGCTTAAAGTCAAAATCACGCATGATCGCTGTTAATAGTTTCAAATTAGCCGAGGAGGTAGATGTTGATTGATCGCCTGTTCAAAGTTTCAGTCTGTATATATCTGAATTGCAAGTCACGTAAATACATGTTTTCCCAATTATTGCTCATCTCACTATCGTAATTAAAACGTTTAGCTGTACTAAGGTCTAAGGCGGAGACCACGTACTACGGGTCGATTAGGCGCCAATGTTGCTTGAAGGAGTCAAAAAAATAACTCGCTTTTATGGACCATTGCAAATTATTAGAGCCCCACACAAATTTATGTCCTTGAAAGTAAATAGTAAATCGATTGAAATCTTTCATAGCTAGATGGCACCAGAATTCGGCTGGCTTGGGAGAAAAAAAAAGATTCAAATTCCTTTTTCCCTTTCGGAGCATCACATTGTTTGGGACATTTTTCATTCGTCGTCAAGCACATCAGAAAAGAGAGAGAACTTTCCATGGATTTTTTAATTGACAGGAGAGTAGCATGTACTAGTACTAGTAGGGAATGTTCGATCATGAAGAGGCTGCTAGTCGTGCTCGATCTAAGCTGATGTTATTGTATTCAGAAACAATAAAGAAAGGAGTAGTACTAACCTTTAAAGGAGTAGGGAAGTTCGACTCAATTGTTTAAAATTAAATCATGTGAGCAAGGAAATAAATTAAAAAAAAACAGGGAAATTGTTGGTGAAAAATTACCTGGAAGTGCATTAAGTGGCGTCGGAGGTGTCGATCAATGTGTTCACCACTTCACCTGCACCTTTTCAAAAGGTCGAGAGAAAAGATGACTTTTCTCTTGATCTCTTATTGGAGAAGACTCCCTTCACTCCATTCCGGCATTCCCTACCTTCTTGATCGATGTCAGTACTCACGATATCGTATACATCAATCCACAATTTTGTCTAGCTCATTTGTTTTTTTCTAGTTTCTGGCCAAATTTGACTTTTCCGCACAGATACATATATGCATCCTAACAGAGTCCACTATTTTCATGATGTAGTAGTAGTAGATCAGATCAAAAGTATGCCCAAACGAACATTACATCGGCCCTGGTCTAGGAGATATATAGAAACAAGATACATATAAATACAAATACAAGCAAATTCAAACGAGAAACACTATACTCATATATCTATCTCTTTCAATCAACAGAATAGCCTTGCTGTTCGCTTGGCAAGCCAATCAATACAAGCGGGGAAAAAACAGCCACGAGAACAGAAACAGACGAGAAAGAGAAAATATTAGCAGGGGAAAAGAGAAGAAAGTGAAGCAGAAGGGAATAGTAGTAAAAAATACTAACACGCTCCTCTCTTCTCCTTCGCATTCTTCTCCTCCACCTCGCCATGCATGGGCGCGCGCGAGCGAGACCTGACCTGCTGGTGATAGCAACAGCAGATAGCAGACGCGCCTCCCGCGGCCCTCGGCGCCGGCCGGGAGGTGGCCAGGCGACGGCACCGCACGCCAAGTAGCAATGACCGCAGTTCGATCAGTAAGGTAGGTAGCTAGGCCGCCTAGGCAGGCAGGCGCGGCACGGTGGCGCTCAGCGGTTGTGCAGCGGGTTGGGGCCCGTGGGCACGCGGCGCTTGTCCTCGTCGATCAAGTCGTCGCCGCCGCCGGCGCGCCACCGGCGGCCGAGCCCGATGCTGACGAGGCCGACGACCACGACGTCGAACGCGCCCCGCTGCCTCCCGCCGCCGCCCGCCGCGGTCGCGTTCCGGCTCCCGGCGGCGGGCACCGCGCGCGACTCGGCGACGCACGCGGCGGCCGCGAGGAGCACTAAGCACGCGAGCACCGCGGCACGGGACCACCGCCTCCTCATGCTGCGGGCACGCGCCGACGCGCCGCAGGCCCAGGACGCGCGCAGCTCGCAGCAGCGGCGGGTGGCGACCGATGAATGAGGACGCGGTGCGACGGGCGGCCGGCAAGCTTAACTAACAGGCGAGGCGCGTGGGGGCGGCGGTGACGTGTGGATCGAGCTAGCTAGCACTTGCAGAGGCGTTGGGAGGAGCAGGAGGTAGCCGGCCGGATTCTTGCAGTGGGAGACAACAGAGGCTGGAGTGCGGTAGAGTGGAGTCAAAGCGGGGTAAAAGCTCGGAGCTGCAGGGTAGCTGAGGCCCTGGCGATCGATCTCGCTGCTGCAACGCTGCAAGGGGGGGTTATGTAGGGGGTGGTGGTGGCCTGGTGGTGGGGGTGCTCGGCCATGGAGGGAGAGGGAGGGGGGGAGGCAAGGTGCAGAGGGCAGAGGGCAGCGAGAGGCCGGCCAGTGCGGGGATGCCACCAAACCGCATTGAAGGATCTTCAATTCTCTGGGCCTCCCCTGCCACTGTCTCAGCCCCGTAGCCGTAGCGGTAGCCAGCCGTGGGCAAGGAAACGCCCACACCCTGACACCCGGGTCCCAGGCACAGGCGCCCAAGGCCACTTTTTGCACAGAGCGAAAAGGTGCGGGGGAGATGGAAAGTTTGGTGAGCAGGGGGCCCCAACCTACTCGGGCCCTTCGATCTCTCTCTTTCTCTCTCAAAAAAGTCACCCTCTCTCTCTTCGCCCACACGGCCGGACCGGACGAGGATGATTTGCACCTGTTTGTTTCGCTGATTTATTGTGCTGAAAGTACTGTTTGCTGGTTTGTTGTGAGAGAAAAACACTGCTGGATGGCTGTTGATTCTGCTGATAAGTCCAAACGAACAGGGTGTTGGTTTGAAAAGGCGGCCACGTTTTCCTTTAGCTTGACACCATGGTGAAACTGGAGTGCAACAACCACGATGTCAGTTCAGCAAGTTACCCCTAGTTTGAAGTTTCTCCAATTAGTCCTTGTTATGTTTACTCATCAGACCCATAGGTTTGGCCGTTTGGGATGGAACGTGCAAGAACGAAGACGCCATGCTTCCAAGTCACCAGGTGCGTGCATGCATGCCTGCACATGCACGTACGGTCGTCGTTCTTTGGATGCACCGATGCATGGAGCCGAGCCCTGCACCGTGCTGTATTTGTACGTAGGAGTAGTCAATGTGGCAACTGTAGTTCCATTCGGTCAGGCAGAGGCTCGAGTAACCAACCGACGACTGTCGCCGCCAGCCATAAGCCCCGTAAGCCCGTACTCGAAAGAGAGCATTGAGGATGCACGGTCAAAACGCCATTCCAGAGTGCCTGCCCCACATCGCCATTGCCCCCTCCTTCAACCAGACGCGCGCCAAGCCCACGGCCATGCAGGCAACATCATGGATCATAAATGAGGACAAGGAGAGAGAGCCAGCGAGCGAGACTACGAGAGGGGATCAAAGAGGTCTATCACCACGGGCCAGCAGGCTGGCTAGTATAGTATTTTTGCTTCTGGTACAAGTTTGTGTGTAGGGTTGCATTGCATTTGACGAGGAGAGAGAAACGCGCACTGGTACGCATGCAGTACGGTAGAGAGTGTATGTATATTTATACAGAGTGTAGAGCACGAGAGCTCCAAACAAAACAAAAGGCAGCTGTATACACAACGAGTACTGGACGGAGCTTGCTAACAAGAACCACCGCCAAGCATGGAGGGGACAAAAAAACGGTCAGCAGCCGGGGAAGAAGAAGAAGGATTGCACGGGGCGATGGAGAGAGACAGGAGATCTAGAGGAAGAGATGGCCGGATCGGAGCAACCAACAAACCTCCTTCGCTACCTCTCCTCCTTGTTTCTGCACCGTACTCCGATCCCCCTCTCCCTCCCCTCCCCCCCTCTCTCCCTCTCTCACCATCTATCGCTGTCGAGCAGCTACCAGCTAGCTATGCCTATGGTGCCAAAGTGCCAATGCTGGGACGCCGTGCAGCTGTATACGCCTGTACTGTACGTGACGCGCTGGATCGCTAGATGAGAGCCAAGGACGGACATGTCGTCGCCAACCGCCTCCTCGCAGAGCGAGCGGCCAGACCCACACACTCACACTCATGCGCGGCGGCCCTACTCTACGCAGGCTAAGCATGCATACACGGACACGGACGCCCTCTCATCGATGGATGGCCCTACGACTACGACGACTCTTGTAGCTAGTTTTGTTCACTGGTTTAGGCTGTGTTTAGTTCCTAAAATTTGTTGCCTTATACAGTAAAAGAGCATCTTTGGATATATACATGAAGTACTAAATGTAGACGAAAAAAACTAATTACACATTTTTTTAGGAAAATCACGAGATAAATCTTTTAAGTCTAATTAGTCCATAAAAAGCATTAAGTCTCCAGTGTACTTGGGCACTTGGCACGCTTGAAGAGATGAAAAATAATTGTAGGCACCATCTCTTGCGCAAGTACTCCTACGAACGAGCACTGTGCTAGCTTCATCGTCTAGGTCTAGCTAAGCTAGCTAGCCGCGTTCATGTCAGTGGATCGATCGATCGGAATTGAGCTAGCGTATAGGTCTGAGTGTAACACTCCGGTGTTACGCAATGCATTTGCATGACAATCATAAACATGACATTTCATATCATCATAATCATACATGTTAATATTATAATTTGAGTGTAATAAAAGCTTGGAAACGATATATGTGATGTAATATATATATGTGCTAATCACATCACACCAAAATCTTGCAACTATAAATTTTATATCACTTAGAACCATAGTTCAATTTTTGGAGCAACTAGATGACTCAAAGTTTTGTCAAAAACTTGTTCAAAAATATTAATTAAAAATATTCAAAAATACTCCCTATTTTAGCTTTTATTCTGCAATTCAAAATCTATTGAGAATTTTTAGTTGGCCCCTTAATCAAAGTTGTAGAGAATTTAATTCTGAGCAACTTTTATTTTTGGGTCAATTCCAGAAAATGTCTTTTTCTTGTTCAAAATGGGGTTTGAAAACTGTAATTGAAATTGTTTGGAAATTAGAAATTTGAAAAATCAATTTTGAACCTAAGCAGGCCGCCGCTTCCCTTCTCGGCCCGCCCGCGAAGCAGCCCGGCCCAGCTGACCGCGCGCTCGCCCGCCCGCCCGCGCGTCGTGCCCGCTCGCCAGCGCGCGCCGCGACACGCACGCGCCCGCGCAGACACCGCACGCCCCGTGGCCGGCATGCGCCGCTCGCCGTCGACAGCTGGCCGTCGGTGGCCCCCGCCAGCGCGCGCCCCGCTCTTCTAAGCCGCCTGCGCTCCGCACCCACTCCCCCGCTCCGAATTTCCTCACCTCGGCCCTCCTCCGCTCCGTGCCGCGCGAACGCCGCACCGCGCGAGCACCGCCACCGCCGCACCCGCCGGTCAAATTGGCCGACGGTGAGCCGCCATAGCTCGCCTTCTCGCGCACCCAGTTTCGCCCTCTTCTCCGACATCCCGTGCGCACCTTGTCGCCGTCTCCCGAGCCAAGCAGGTGCGGATCCCGTGCATTCGCCGCCGCCGGCCATGGCGCCACCGCGCGCGCGGCCTCCCGCGGGAGAGATTCCCCGCTACCCCTCTTGCTTCTCTATCACCGAAAACGGGTCCGCCTCCTTCCCGCGCACCTGTTGCTCGCTTTTCCGCACCCGGGCGTGGCCGGCAATGGCCACCGGTCGGTCGTCGCGCGGCCGCGACGTCGCGGTCACCGGCGCCTCCGGCTGCTCCTCCCCTGGCCTCCTCGCGCGAGCGGCCGTGGGCCGAAGCCCGAGCCGGGCCGGCTCACCCCTCTCCCCGCGCGCGTGATCAGGCCGAGAACGGCCACGGGCCGGTTGAATCCCACGGGCCGGCCCAATATCATTAACGAAAAATCATTTTTCTGTTTTCTTTTATTATTCTTGATGAAAATGCTTTGGAAAATGTTTTAGTAGTCATTTCAACTCTAAAAATTGTGAAATAAATTTCTATAGATTCATTGGAAACAGATCTACAATATAAAATTATTGCATGTCAAATTTGAGATACTTTTCTGTAGAGTTTTTAATTAACTATTGAAATGACTGTTTTCTTGATAAATGCTCAATAAATCCTAGAAAAATCAGAAAAATGTGATTCCAAGTTTGTTGATCTTTTTGTGGCATGTACTTGCTAGGAAAATTTTATCTCATGTCTATTCTGTAGAAAAATGTGTAGGCGTAGTTCAAATGCTTCCTATCACTAATATTTGTTATTTTTGTTAATTAAATAAATTTGAATAAAACATGCAAGTAATAATTTTTTTATAGTGTTTGTTTACTGTGTAGAAAGTAGGAAAATTTCTAAATCTGTTGTTTGATACTTTTCATAATGCAAAGTATTTTAAATATTCATTGTTAGGCCTTAGCTTGTTATTTTGTATAGACAGTTCTAGTAATCCAGATGCAGTGAAAATCTTGTGTCAGGCTAGTTTTGATATTAGTAATCCACTGTAATTTTCTAAGATTTTTCTGTGCTACTAAACTATGTGTTGCTGTTCAAGCATAGGGCTAATTAGGGTTTACATTCACTCTTTAATGCAAGATTAGTTAGTAAACTATACTTTGGTGTATCTTTGAAGCATCTTGAGTGTCAAAGTGCCTTTGCATGTTAGAGAATAATGGTGGTAGTTTTCGAGTACATGTTCTTGGATGACGTAGACTACCTTGTAGAAGAGTCGTAAGTTCCACGTAATCCAAATAAAGTAACATGCTCATTTACATATCATGCATTCATTATCATCATCTCATGTCATCCCTGCAATGCACCTAGGCATGAGCACTTATACTTCTGCATCATACAGGATCGCAGGAAGTGACCCCGGTAGCAGTTCCCGAGGACCCAGAAGAGCAGTCCGAGGTGCCAGAGCAGGAGTTGACCGAAGCCGAAGAGGAGGTCGGTGAAGATCTTCCGGAGTGCCCCGACCATCATCCGAGCTCTTTTGAACGAGGCAAGCCCCTAAGCATTTCTCCCCCGGTTTGCAAATAATTTATTACTAACTTTACTTAATTTGATGCATTACGTTTAGGAGTTGTTTGCAAACGTTGCTGCATTATACCTTGTTTCACATTGCTTTACCCGATCCTTGTTATCCTGGTGTCTGCGGTCAATAATTGCTTAGTTTGCTTAGACCGGTAGAAGTCGGGTGATTGCCTGTCATCCGCGAGCTATAGGGGATTACCTGAATTTATGCGAAAGAATGTCATATGAGAATAACTAAGTGTCGAAATGAATCTGAGACCGGACGGATGCTTGCAGGGTTTCGGACTGTAGTGTCTTTCGTCTGTGTCGATTAAGGACCATCCGTTGTTGGGCCTCGAGTCATGTTGAACGCATGCCTCACATTTAGCTGGCCGAATAAAGCACCTTTCGACCGCGAAGCCGGGAGATGATTCGGGCCGAGTGGATTGCCCGCAACGCACCGTACCGGAGCAGTAGTGGCAGGAAACGGGGGCGCGATGATAAGGCCAAAGAGCAGTCGGGCGGCCCCCGGGTACATGTGGTTCCTGGCAAGCTCGCGACTTTACCTGAATGGTTGACTCGGTGACCAATACCTCACTTTAGCGGGTGAGTGAGGTTTGTGTGAGGAATAAACTACCAGCCGGTTAATAATCGATTCGAATCGCCATCGTTCACTGGATAGTGAACACTTGACTTGAGCTACTTCATCGTAGTAATATTGATGAACACTTGGATAGTTATGTGGAAGATGACATGGTAATTATTGTTAATGATCAATGGTAATCCTTACTTGCTTAATTACATGGTTAATCTGGCACACGTGCAACATAGTTGACAGGGTAATAAAGATTAAAATACTGCATGCTTTTGTAAAAGAACTGTTAAGTTAAAATGCTTTTCTTGCAAATGAGTCAGCTACCCCACCAGAAAGCCTGTCATGATCCTTGGTGTCATTTTATTTTGGTTCTGTCGGGTAAGTCTAGCTGAGTACCTTCTCATACTCAGGGCTTTGTTCCCACTTGTTGCAGATGGACAGATGTACTATGGTTATTGTATCAACTGTCTCTACCCTGCGATGGACGAAGCTTAGGACCATGGGCAATGGTCATTCACTACCTCTCGTCTGATGCTTTTGCTGGAGATGATCACAAGCTGGCACTTTATCTCAAAACGCTGTGTGCGTGCGTTATTTGAACTACTGCTTCCGCTACTTTTATTCGAACCTGGTTTGTAATAACTATGTTTAAACTCCGATGTATTTTGTGCCGCGAACTTCTATGTAACTTATGATGGTGACCGCTAAACTTAGTACGATCTTGGCTGTTATGTGAATGGTTTGAAATCCGTCGAGATTTCACGGACTACCGGGTTATACGGGCTTAAGTTTGTTAAATTGTCCTTCCGTTGGATGATTTTCTTACTTAATCTCGTATAATTGGACGGTTCTGTTACACTGAGCTAGCAGCATCGATCTCTAGGCGTGTTTAGCTTGCTTGCCAGATCCAATAATAATCCAACATCCAACAGAATGGTAGTGGACCAGTGTAGTGGAGCAAGGCCTCGTTTAGTTCACAGAATAGGGGAGAAAAACACTGTATCAGAATTCTTGTAGCATTTCGTTTGTATTTGGTAAAAATTATCCAAATTTTGACTAACTAGGCTTAAAATGTTCGTCTCGCAAAGTACAACAAAACTGTGCAATTAGTTTTTGATTTCATCAACATTAAGTACTCCATACATTTGCCGACATTTTGATGTGACGGAAAATCTTTTTTTTTGCACAGTAGAATTTAGGGAGAATTGGGGAACTAAAAAGGGGGCAATATATGCATGCATATGGGGTGGGGGGTGATGGAAGAATCCGGTGGCTGCAATTCGTTGACTCTGATCCATCAGTGTAGTACTGTTACAGTACTAGTAGTGGTTCAACAAGATCACTTGCAATCACGTCCTCCTCCTTAAGATGATGTACTACGTATGTGTCATCAGCTAATCCACCATATATATGACCGTGCCACTTAAGATGAACACGTATGTGTCATCAGCTAATCCACCGTATGGGTATATATATGGGACCTCAAATTCGCTAATCATGTGTGTACTGGATAACAAGCATAGGCCATGACTGTGGCCGCCACACTCTGGTAATCCTTTTGAAGGACATCGAGGTCCCATTACACAAGACTAGAGTTTAGCCATGATCCATGAATATTTCAGAAAAAAAAAGAAACCGTGTTCCAAAGGAGGCCAAAATGATAGTTTTCGGCCGTTGGTTGTCAAATCATGGTAGGTCTTCCATCCCAAAATAAGAGAAGTCATTGTAGCTTTTGTTTAAAGTCATATTGTTTTAAGTTTGACCAATTTTTTTTACAAAAAATATAACTAATATTTGTGACACGAAACAAGACTTCATCATGTAATATCGCCCTATTCGTTTGGCTTATAAGTTGTACTTTTTCAGCCAACGAATAGTGTTTTCTCTCATAACAAATCAGCAAACAGTACTTTCAGCCAAGCGCGTATATCTTCATATTACAAGTATTTCGTGTCATAAATACTGAAGATGCTCTTCTTTGTAAACTTTGCCAAGCATAAGATAGTTTAACTAGGACAAAGCTAGAATTGTAATCTTTTGGGAAGGGAGCAGTAAGACTTGTTTTGGATCTCCTAAGAAAAATGAGAATATAGTAGTAAAAAAGAGAATAAGATGTAGACACTTTGATTCTAGAATATGAGATTCAATAATCCAACTGTCTACCTAAACCCTGCTATTTGGATATTCTCACAACGCAGAGACAATAACCACTTTAAAAATAGCATACAACAAACACCTCATTTTCTTTCATCTAGAATCCAGTTTCTACTCCCTCCGTTCAAAAATAATCCAAACTTTGACCAAATGTATAAAAAATACTAATACTTGTGATACCAAATAAGCATTATTAGATTAATCCCGTCATATATTTTCATACTAAACCTATATGAAGATACAAATGTTGATAGTACTATTTCTACGAAACTTATCAAAGTTCAAAAAAAGTTGAGATTGATTGAGGCCCTATTTAGTTCCCAAAAAATTTTGCAAAATTTTTCAGATTCCCCGTCACATCGAATCTTTGGACACATACATGAAGCATTAAATATAGATAAAAAATAAAACTAATTACATAGTTTAGACGAAATGGACGAGACGAATCTTTTAAGCCTAATTAAACTATGATTGGACACTAATTGACAAATAACAACGAAATTTGCTGCAATATCATTTTGCAAAAAAAAAATCCAACTAAATAGGCCCTGAGTCCTTGAGATGGAGACTTATTTTGGGACTGGAGGGAGTACACCATTATTATTAGAACTAGGAGGATTCCCCACGCGTTACTGCGGGTATGATATGGTTTGCTAATGTAAATAGCTTGAATGAATACATAATGACATGTGTTAGTGGGATGTCTTAGTGGATGATGATGTGGACACTTTACATGGCGAGATAGTGGCATGTGCTAATAAGATGTTCTAGTGGATGCTGATAAATAGCTAGTGGGGAGATAAATGGTGCTTAGTGGGAGGATGACGTCATTTAGTGGGCGGATGACATCATTTTGGTGATGTGGCGCAATGAGAAGCCAGATAAATAGGTTAGTGGGTTCCCCACGCGTTGTTGCGGGTATGATGTGGTTTGCTAATGTAAATAGCTTGAATGAATACATAATGACATACGTGTTAGTGGGATGTATTAGTGGATGATGATGTGGACACTTTACATGGTGAGATAGTAGCATGTGCTAATGAGATGTTCTAGTGGATGCTGATAAATAGCTAGTGGAGAGATAAATGATGCTTAGTGGGAGGATGATGTTATTTAATGGGCGGATGACATCATTTTGGTGATGTGCCGCAATGAGAAGCTAGATAAATACACCGGTGGGTGTTTGCTTTTACAGGAGATCTACGAGATCGATGAGCTGAGATCAAACAGGACTTAAGTACTGCTACTGCCACTCGTTCCGGTTGCTTTAATTTTGGTCAGGGCCCGGGCCTATAGCTGCTAGGGCCCTGTTTACTTCTAAAAAAAAGTACTGTACAGAAAAAGATTCCCCATCATATCAAACTTGCGATACATGCATGGAGTACTAAATATAGATGAAATTAAAAACTAATTGTACAGCTTGGTTGTACTTTGCGAGACGAACGTTTTGAACCTAATTAGTCAACGATTGGACACTATTTACCAAATAAAGCCAAAACGTGCTACAGTACTTTTTTTACACCTTTTCGCGCCTTTTCGCGGAACTAAACACAGCCTAGGAAATCTTTTGGTTAAATTAAAGTTGGCTCTGCGTCCGGACCTTGCTTCATGATTACGTATTATGGGCATGCAAACCTTATTAACTCCAATGAGCAGAGAAGAAGATTTCAATCGGCTTGTTTAGATTGTAATTTTTTTCAACTTCAGTTACTGTAGTATTTTCGTTTGTATTTAGTAATTATTGTCAATCATAGACTAATTAGACTTAAAAGATTCGTCTCGTGATTTACTACTAAATTGTGTAATTAGTTATTTTTTATCAACATTTAGTGTTCCATGTATTCGTCTAAAAATTGATGTGATGGAGAGTGAGTGAAAAAACTTAGAGTTTAGAGGCAATCTAAACAAGGCCACAGGAACGCAATCAATATGTAAATCTGTAGCTAATCTATGCGCTTGTCTTTTACCCGGTTGTCTTTTGCTGTCCCTGTGGAGCGCGATCGCGAGGTCAGAAAAAGGCTTGGATACGCGTATTAACGATGAGGACTATAGGAGTGGTACAAAATCTAAGAGTTTCAGGTGAGGTGAGCAGACGAGCAGGCGCGTCTGCCGTCGTTTTACTCCGTCACCAGGGTCAGGCCCACGAGACCGTTGCCAGAACTACTGTCCATGGAATCATGGTAGCTGCCGGTACGTGGTAAAAATTGAGTGCAGGAAATGGAAAACACTTTGACACGCAATGGGCCTAGCTGGTCAACTCAACATTCCATGCACGTTGGGCCTGGACATGAGCCCCCGGCCTACGGCCCATGTGATCGTCGTCGTCGGTTGATGCGGACGACCACCATCTTGATCCATCCGATGAATGGCATGATATATACGGCGTTGTGTGTTGTACGAGCGCACGCACGCACGTAATCCCACTTGGATGGGATGGCAATTGGCAATGGCAATATGGCATGGCGCGGGCCGCGCCGATGATGGGGACGGGGACTGTCGCTGCGCGCGGAAAGGCAGGCCAGTAGGCCACGCCCCACGCACCGATAGACCGTGGGCGTGGCGAGCGGGGCAGTGGCGTGCCGCGTGCCGGCGTGCGGATGTCCGTTCGGCAGCTCATTGGCTGACCGAGACCGAGCAAAGGGACCGGCATGCATGGATGTAGCCCGTCATACACGTAACGGCAGGAACAGTGACGCTTAGCTCTGGTTTTGGATACACATTCCATGGACACGATGGACCACGGGCGGAGCTACGTGGAGGCGAACCTGGGCGGTTGCCCCCCCTGCTCTCTGCCATCACCAGTACATCAGCTTGCTTTTTGTAGTTTGTGCATGCATGTTTGCTCTCAGCCGAAGACCACCAATGCAGAGTCGGATGTCATCAGTCATCAGCAGTGCACGAGAGGTCACATGCTTGCTGGCTTGTGGCTGTGGCTGCACTCGCTGCTTATTTTATTCATATACATGTCACGAAGCAAGCTTACATGCAGCTTCTGTAATACACGTGTACTCGCTAGGAGCCGTAGCTGTTAGAACGAGTTTTTTCGTCAGTAACTCAGGCTTTCACAGCTCCGCTTTTACAGTCCTAACTTTATGATTGATGCTTTGGTAGCTAACCGCCATACTACTGTAGCACAACTAAATAATCGCCCCCCCTTCATTTTGTACCAAGCTCCGCCACTGCGATGGACGTCAAAGGCTGCTGGCTACCTGTGTGCCTGTGTGGTCTGCAGCTGTCTGCATTGCTAGCTGTGGAAGATGTTTCCATCTACGTGTGCGCTCCTCATTCCTTCGTGTGGGCTAAAAGCCGGCGCCCATCGGATCTCTGGCGCCCGGCCCGCGTTGGCCGTCGCTCCGCCGTGGTGCTGCTTCACTTCGACGAACTGGTTGAATTTCGGTCCCCGTTGAGTCGATACAATACACGTGTATCCTTTGACTGGTTCGGTCAGTGCATGGTTCGGCAGCTCTAGTGTGGGCATTGGTTTATGGGGCCCATGTACACAGAAAATTTCTTTCTCCATCCAGCATGCGTCTGGCAGAGCCAACGTTCGCGTAAGAAACAATATTTAACTCCCTCGGTGTGGCACGTCTTTGAGGTTCGCTTTTGCGTCTAACAACTATGGTTTGCTTTCCCCAGTGTTCACGGTTCGATTTCCTCCTTCCACAATTCAATTTTCATCCATACTGGAGCTGCTCTAAGACTATACTTTTCCTGTGAAAGCAGCTTGGTGGTGACAAAAGTGGGGCTCTGTGGCCTGTGGGTACGGTACCTCGCTGTACCGTCTAGTTGCACTGTACAGTGTACAATGATCATGAGGTCAACTCAACTACTCCTACCTTGCTAGGATACGGTAGCTAGTATCGCTCGTCGCCACGTATACTTGGCCGGCTGCCCCTTTCGGCGATCCCCATATCTGCCTGGCTCTGCGGTCTGCGCAGGTCAAACACGCACTGATTGAGAGAGGCAGACAGAGACCTAGTCCTCCTTTGACTTTTGTTTGCCCAGGCGGCAGGCCGGCAGGCGCCCACGGCCCACGCGCTCTCCCCCTTCCCGTCCCGTCCCCGTCCCGTCCAGTCCGTGTGCATGCCGTGCCGTTTCCACGCAGGAACAGCAGTACAGCCACTCTCGCTAGTGTTTGTGCCGTTCCTTCCCCAGTTCCTTTTATTTGTATAAGTGCCTGCAATCCTGCATGCATGCCGTCCCGGCGACGTGACGAGCGCCAAGCCGGCGGCACAACGCACGATGACGCGTCATGCGTGCCAACTGCCGGCGTGGAGCGGGGCAATCTAGCGCTGACGACGATCTCAGTCGACGCGCGCGGAATCGAACCGGCCGTCCTGGGCCGGGCGGCACGCAGCGGCGCGAGCCGCGACCTGAGCAGACGGCGGCGCGCGCGGACGGACGGTTTAAGTCTGGATTCGGGCTGCCCCGACTGGGTTCGGGCCGGGCCGCGCCGCGCGTTGTGCGCTGTGAGCTGTTTAAGTCTGGATCTGGCATGGGCCAACCGACCAGGCCCAACTGGCCTGGGCACACCAGAATGCCGGCAGGCCTTCCCTTGAGCAAACGTGTGCGATGTGATTTTCCGCTGTAAGTATTTTCCGCTATTATTACATTGCTACTCATTTACTGTCAAACTAAAATATGCTAGTGTGTGGCTAAATTATAAGACATTTTGACCTTTTTATATTCATGATTTTTGCTAGATACTTATATATAGTGCATGTCTAAATATATAGTAAAAGCAATGTATTTAAAAAATCAAAACATCTTATAATTTAGAATGAAGGGAGCACCATATTTTAGACAAAAGAAACAATAAATAAAGTTAAATTTACATTACGATACTATTTTGATAGTCCAATACTCCCTCTGGACAACTTTTTTAAGCGTTGCATGCCAAAACCCGAATACCAAGGAATGAGAGAAAAGCATATGCGTGCGGCTGGTGGCTCCATAGCATTTACCAGTCTGTTCGTTTCGCTGGTTTATTGTGGCTGAAAGTACTGTTTGCTAGTTTGTTATGAGAGAAAAACACTGCTGGATGCCTCTGTGCCTCCTGCTTTCATGCATGCAAAAGCTTAACTCTTAGTTAAGTGGCCGCATGCAAACGATGCAGCATGCAAGCGCTTCGATTCAACAGAACAGCACCGTAGTTACTGCCGCAGGAATTCTAAAGCACTAATACCTCGTTCTAGCTGCAGCACCTCAGAGCAGGTGGCTTATATCAGCATTTTTGCTTAGATGGAGGAGAGAAGAGAGGTGAGAGAAGAAAGCTAGGCTCTTATTCAGAGCAAGCCTAATAATACAGCTAATAAGCTGGCTGTAAGGTTCATTGCAGTCTTCTCTCAGCCCACTCATATAATAGTTAGCTCTTCATCATTAATACATAACCCACTTATCTCTCTCACAGATTTCTTTGGTTCTTGTGCCCAAGTCAGCTGTAAGCTTACAGCCCGCTTCTCTTCTCTCTTCTCTCCTCTCTCCTCCACCTCAGCATTTAGCTGGCTTACAGCCTCTTATTATACTTGCTCTCAAGCACCAAGCTGGGCGCGGATGCATAAGCATCTGTGGGCCTAAACAAAAGTGTATGTGAGGACGGTAGGAAAGAGAAAATAGGACATGGTACCACATAATAATAAAAAACTTTTTCATAGACAAATAAGATACCACTATTGTATGGCTTAGCTCCAATAACTTGACTTACAGTCAAGCACTTGACTCTATTATTGAGCGTGCTCTTACAAACCTGCCTAGATGAAAAATGAGAGAACGTCTAAGAAAGCTGTTGTAACATCCAGGCCCGGCGCACGGTCCAGCCCACTCTACCAAGAAGTGGTCTCACCTACGTAGCAACCTGTTTGAGCTTTCGTTCTCGCTTCGCTCAAAACGGTTAACTGAAGATTACTACACATCCCTGGCCATGGTATTTAAGCCGGTCTGGCAATCCTCGATTCACAGTACCGGACTAAACACGGTTGCACAGTGTTTCACAACTACAGTAACTCACGTGAATAGTACCAAGCTAAATACCCGGAGTCCGGATATACAGTAGCATGCAGCTACAGTCTCAGCTCACTGCCGCTGCTACAGTACTCAGCCCATACCTGAATTGGGCCCACTTGGCCCATGAGGCTGTTACAGCTGCTCCGAGGGAGTAGAACCTAGGCAAACTTTTTTCCAAAGAGTCTTTGTGCTTAAGTGCCTGTTTTGAAGTGATTGTTGTGCTATATACATAAACAGTTTGAGGCGACATTTGTTTCCATCTTTGCCAATGATGTCTACCATAGTGCAACCACATGACAGTTGCATTGCATCGGCTTGCTTTTCTAGGTCATCATTGAACTAAGTCAAATGGATGTCATAATGAGCAAACTCATGAAATGCAGCTGCAACACATAGCCAGACTGCCAGGAAAAAGTCCATGGGTTTCTAGTGCTTCCTATTGCAAATACAGCTCTTATGAGGATACAATTAGTGATTTCAACTTAAGAACCAACTCAAAACCCCCATTGCTTGCTGATGATGACCTCTTTCTTGATAAACCAACAGCTACAAAAATCTCTTTCTCTTTTAATATTGTTGTCATTCTTCTGCTTTCAATCTATGTGTGTGTCCTGTGGAAGAAGTCGAGCATGTGTACCTATTGTAAGTGTGATGGTTAGAGTTGCATTAGCTGGACTTGTGATGGTTAGAGTTGAATTAACTAGATTTATGATGGTTAGAGTTCAAACTAGTTCAATAGCAGCTGTTATAACTGTGTATGAGTTGCTACCAATGGCTGGGTTGTGCAAGCAAACAAAAAACTTCCCTTTGTGGTAGTTGGAGTTAGTTGAGGAAAATTGACACATGCTCTAGGAAAACAAACAAAATTTTGGCACACACATTGCTAACTGATCCAGGGCAAACAAACATCCCTTGTTGCACCAGCTGGGCCAGTCTAGTGCTGTCCTGGCCCAGCTCATACGCGCCGGCCACCTAGGTCTAGGCAAACAAACACGCCGACCACCTCTACTTCTATTCTCCACTCCATCTTTATCCCTAGTGTCGCCACTCACAACTGCTTGCTGCTACCCTAGGACCATACGGCGATCGAGGCAATGACGTCGCGGATTGGCACGCGAACGAATAGCCTCGCCACGTGTCACCATGGCGAACACGCAGCCACCCTTTGCCATCCTCCCGTTTGCATGATCGACACCGAAGGCGAGGTAAAAAGGCTCTCTTTTTCGTGCATCTCATTGCTTGAAAACACACAACCAAGGCGATGCGGAAGCGGTCACCATGGCACGGCTTCTGCCCTTGCCGACAACCCCACACCTACCTACACCATGCACGCATGCACAAACTCCTTGCCTGCCTACTCCCCTTCTCTTCCCCTCTGTGTTGTTTCCCGTTGCCTAGCGGAGACTCCATGACATCGTGACCTCATGGCGAAGGTCTGTGCGCTAGAACGTCGTCGCCAGCTTGTAGAATCGTGCCACCAAGCACGCCCTACACTAGTCTGAATAGATTCTTTTATGAGGAAATTATTTGGTTGGCCCTAAAAAAAGTGGTACTTAGTTTCTTGGCCCTTTTTTTATCGAACTTGCTTATTTGGCCCTTAAACAAATTTCCTTTGGTTTCTTGGCCCTTCCGTTTGTTTGATGGGCTAACGGCGTTAAGCTATATGCAAAATGACTCTTTTACCCCTGGCTTGAAAAAATAATTATTGAAAATAATAAAAAATAATAATGCCATGCTTGAAAAAAATATTATACCTTATTTTGGGAAATTATTGATAGAGGCAGCCTGAAAGACATGTGAACTGTAGCCTTTGGCGCCAGGGGGAAAAGAGTCATTTCGTGTACAGTTTAACACCGTTAGCCCATCAAACTAACGAAAGGGCCAAGAAATCAAAGAAAATTCATTTTAGGGGCAAAAAAGCAAGTTCGGGAAAAAAAAGGGCCAAGAAACTAAACAACACTTTTTTTAGGCCCAAGGAACTAATGTCCTCTTCTTTTATTTAATGTTAGTGTTTACTGCTGCTCATCAGGACTACTGAGTTAGGAGTACACCCATCACCACCACCAACAAGGGCAACAAGAATACATTCTTTTGAGCAAGAAGGCAAGAACACATTACTCCTACTGAAACGGAACGACAGGTGAGTTTAATTGTTGTTGCAACAACTTCATTTCTCTTAATTCCTATTTGAACAATGTTAGGGGTAACTTCGTCACATATTCACTTGTTAACATCTAGCCAAAAAAGTGAAGCCACAGGTTGAGCAACCAAAGTGTCTAAGTGCAGAAAAGCGAAGTGAAGAAATACGAAGCCATAGAATGACCAATCCAAAGTGTCTAAGGACAAAGATGCAAAGCTAGAGAATGGAGTGAAGGAGTCGAAGCCTAACGATGGCATTCGAAATGCCACTAGTTTTGACATTGCTCGTAATGGAAAGAGATTGAGAATTCTTACATATGCTCATCTCATCGATGAGTGTTATGCTTGAGGTGTCAAGGAACTTACTGTGGATGAAGCAAATTTGTTCTTTCATTTTGTGGTAACTTGCACACACCAAGAATTAATGATTCACAAGGAAATTGACACCAAGCATATCACCAAGATAAATAGGGCTAGAGCAAGAGCCTATTGTGTAACTTTCTCAACACACAAAAGGATTTAATTGTCCTTAAAATTGAAAAAGGTAATTTTTGGATTGAGTGGCGAGGGAGATAACATTGAGTGGTTGGAATGCTCAGGGCGGCACCCTCCAATTGAGATGATCCACACCGTTCCTACAAAGCTTGAGCCTAGCATCTTACAATGTTGGCCACCTCAGAACATCGATTGTTACGGTATTCGCCATTATTTGTTTTTTAGTAGAACATATTCTACAATGACTCAACTAAAGCCAAAGGGGTATACAATGAGACTCATTGATTTAAGTGGGATGGTGGTGGTTGACGGTTGTTCTAGAGGAGCGGTGATAAATGGTAACAGAGACTACATGGTCGTCCATCATGGTGTCATCAATGATGTCAGAGGATATGGTGTCAATGCTTTGGATGTTAACGAGTTTCTGGTCAAATTTGGCTTGATAAGTTCCTGAAGAAATAGTATCCTAAATATTATGTGCTCTGATGTGAACGAGTCCTAATCAGTTTTATTTGTACTTTTTTCAACCATCTTGGCCCAATGATGATGAGGATGATAAGGTATGTTAATGTTCTTGTAGCTACATAAATATTTTTCACTGTTTATTGCTTTTCCAATTTTCAGTTATCTGTTCATGTATAAATAAATCTAGAGATTCATCATGAAGTTATGTGTCTTCGACTTCTTTTGCTGGCTAGCAAAACTAACGACAACAAGTTGAGGGTAGTAGATGAGATCTTTTGCTAACTATGAAAACTGAAGCTCTGGTGGTTTATGAAGGTTACGTTGGTAATTATGTTTGTTGGTCCATGACCAAACATTAGAGGTGGAAGTGGAGACAGAGAGAACAAGAGAGCCAAATAAGTAAGAGGCAAGAGAGTCATCTCCACCTTCTTTCTCTCCCCTACTATAGAGGAGGTCGAAGGGAGGCTTTCATTATTTTCTCTGGTGGGGCTTGTATTCACAAAAGAACAAATAGGGGCTAAAAATGGGCCATAAACATTATCTCACAAGCCCTTTGGCTATATAATTAGACCATAAAAATACTAATAGGGTCCCTAACATATAATACACCCCCAACAGTAGCCCCTCAGCTATTCGATTTTGATCGAAAGTACAAACCCAATAGCTAAATACAACTAAGTGTGGCTGAATTACAACTCAGACCCGGTACACGGCTCTCGTCTATACAGAGATGGTCTAGGGATGATTTTATCTTTAGCTAGTCTTCGTCTAGTCTTCAGTATCAACCTTCGCTTGAAACTCTATGACCCTCTTTGGCAACTTGCTCCTTCGTATGCCCTTGAGCCCTTAATACCTTCTTTTCATATCTGATCCATCGCCGAAGACATTGATGTAGTTGAAGTAGTTGACGTAGGTGAGGTAGTTGTAGATGATCATGACACGTCTTCAAACTTTCACTCACGGGCACCAGGCAAAGCTTTTGTCTTCGTTCCGATTGCTTATCCAATGCGCTCGTCGCTAGCCCCTCTTGGCTAGCGCTTGTGAGAAATTCTTTCACGTGCTTGAAGTAAATGACATATGCATGGTTGATGTCACAGATGTCATAGATGGAGATCCCCCTATTCCAATTGATGGAAAAGGTAAAGTCAAAGATGTTGATGCCGATCCCTTCGCTCTAAATGTTGGCCAAGGAACAGTTGAAGATGCTAATGGCAAACCCCCTACTCTAAATTGGTGGAGAAGGTGACGTCGATTATGCCATAGCTGATGGCAAAGCCCCTTGATGAAATGTTGACGAGGCGTATCCAATGATGTCAAAGTTGGAGTCGAAGCCCCTCGTTGAGACATTGGTGAACACCTTATTGATGAAGTTGAAGTTGATGATGAAGCCTCTCGTTGAAATGTTGATGAAGGCATTGTTGATGACACTGAAGTCATTGGCAAAGCCCCTCGCAGAACTGTTAGCAAAGGTGTAGTCAATGACGTTGATATGGTGGCGAAGCTCCTTGCCGAAATATTGGCAAAAGCGTTGTTGTTGATTATTGCCAAAGTCGATGGTGAAGCCCTCGCCGATATGTTGGTGAAGGCGAAGTTGATGATGGCGAAGCACCTCACCGATAGGTTGGCATAGGTGGTGTCGAGTTAGGCCGAAGTCGGTGGTGAAGCTACTCACTGATATGTTTACAAAGGCATTGTTGGTGACGTCAGAATCAGTGGTGAGGCCCTTTATAAAAAATGATGGGTTGGTTGGTGTCAAGTTCGCCAAAGTCAGTGGCCAAGCCCCTCACCGAAATGTAGCGAAGGCGTAGTTGATGACGCCGAAGTCGATGGCTAAGCCCCTCGTTGTAACTCAACCAAAGTCTCGAACAGTGGGTCGCTGAACTTTCAATAGCGAAGTGGGAGCGAAAGCGAGAGATAATGATGTAATTCTTGGAGAGAGTGTCTTGATGGGATCCGGTGCTTTGGTGTGGTACGATTGCTTTGGTGTCTTATCCTGTTCTTTTTATGAGGGTGAAATGGGGGAGAGGCAGCGAACAGAGCCCCTCGGCTCTTTTAGATTACTTTGGCAGCGACCTCGTTCCTTTTGGAGCAAGGGGGTGATGAGTCACGAAGTGAGCCCCTTAGAACTTTTAGATTAAATTGATGTCAACCCCCATATCTTTTGAGCCAAGGAGGCTAGAAGCACAGAAATGAGCCCCTTGTGGCTTTTAGATTACTTTGGCGCCGAGCCCCATACCTTTTGAGGTGATGGGGGCAATGAGGTGAGGAGTCACGAAATGAGCTCTTTGGCACCTTTAGTTGCTTTGGTGCCAACCCCATACCTTTTGAGCCGAGGGGGCTAGAAACAACGAAATTAGCCCCTTAGTGCTTTTATATCAGTTTGGCGCTGACTCTTAGTCGATATCACCAATGGCGAAGCCCCTCGCCGGGACTTTGGCGAAAGCCTAGTTGATGGCGCCAGTATTGATTGCGAAATTAATCAAGACAAAGTTTGCAAAATTATATTCGCATTTTGCTTCTATTGCATGTATAGCTCCGGTTGCTCATATTTTTGGCAACGCAGAATATCTGAGCTCTTATCAAATCATAATGCTCGGTTGCAAGTATTTTTGGCAACCCAAAGTAATTGTGATCATATCAAATCATTGTGCTTCGATTGCACGTATTTTTGGCAACTCGGAGTTATTAAGCTCTTATTAAATCATGGTGCTTCGTTTGCACGTATTTTTAGCAACTCCAAGTCATTGAGCTCTTATCAAACCATTGTGATTTTGTTGCACGTATTTTTTACAATGCGAAGTCAATGACCTCTTATTATCAAATCATTGTGCTTTGGTTGCTCTTATTTTTTGCAACACAAAGTCACTGAGCTCATTATCATTTCAATGGGCTTCGGTTACACGTATTTTTTGGTAATGCGAAGTCACTGAGATCATTAGGAGTTGGCCTTGACCCCTCTCAGAGCAAAAGAAAGTTCCCGCGTGAATTATTCTACATGGATTCAAAACTGGCTGTAATTCATAGCTTAGAGAGCGTCTTTTTTGTTTCTTGAATGTTGATGTAAAACTCTCCTTGCTTGTTTAATTTAATTTCTTTAGTATAGGGCCTTGGCCCCTCCAGAACTTTCGACAAACAATAACGCTCCTTATCAGACGTCTGGCCCGTCAGACACACCTCTTCCACTCGTTTGCGCTCGTACTCATCCATGCTGATACTCATCCACTCGCTCGCTCGCTTTTCTCCTCCAACACTCATCCGCTGGCTCGCTCGCTCACTACCGCCCCACCCGTGCCACGCTCTGGGACGCACGCCGCGCGCCACTCGCTGTCGCCCTGCCCGTCCGCCGGTGTTCCCTTCCTCCCTCCCCTCTACGCGACCTCCATGCCACCCCGCGCTCCCCGGCGACCCCGCTCCCGCTCCCCCACCGGAGACGAGGACGACGACGGCGGCTCTGACGAGGTAGGTCGGTTCTTCTCTGGATCTGAGCCCTTCTCCTCCTCCCCCTCCTCTTCCTCCTTTGGATCTGAGCGCTCCTTTTCCTCCTCCTCTTGATCTGAGCCCTCCTCCTCCTCCTCTGGATCTAAGGGACGTGACAGTGGCTAGGGTTCCGACGAGCTCTAGGGTCCTATTCCCTCGTCCCGTATTGCAATAGGTGTTTTGGGATGTTGCAACAAATGATTTTCGAATGTTGCAATGGGATTTTTGGGTCGTTGCAATAGATGTTTTTGCGATGTTGCGGTACTACTGCTTGGGATGTTGCAGTTTTTTGATGTTGCAGTACATAATTTTTTATTTTGCAATACATATTTTTTCGATGTTACAGTACATGTTTTTTCGATGTTGCAGTACATTATTTTTCAATGTTACAGTACATTATTTTTTCATTATTGCAGTACATATTTTTTGATGTTGCAGTGCATGTTTTTCAATGTTACACTACATTTTTTTTCCATGTTGCAGTATTTACAGCCCGATGTTGCACTACATAGTTTTTCTATATGTTTTTGCAATGTTTCAGTTGAAGTGTTTCGTACTCTTTTGAGATAGGGGCGCGGTGGGGGGAACGGGGTGCGTTGGAGAACGGGGGACAGAGGCGCGGTGGGGAGTGGAGGAAGGGGCGGGTTCCGTTTCTATTCCATTCCGTATCCGGGAGGCGGGCGTGGTTCCATGCGCGGGGGGCGGGGCGGGGTTCCGTGCGAGACCGACATCCGGACGCACTCACGCGTCAAACGTCGGGGGTGCTAAATCACCGTTCAACAAAAAGAAACATGTGTATCGTTTGACTGCTGTAAAACTACTTCGTGTGAAAGCATATTGGGCCCCGTTCGGCTGTGCTGATAAGCCGATTGAAAAACACTGTTGGCTGATTTGTTGTGAGGGAAAAACACTATTATGGCTGAAAAAACAAGCTGAAAAGTACGGATTATGAGTCGGATGAACAGGCCTTGGTGGTGAGAAAACTGGGTTGTGGCCTGTGGGTACGGTACCTCGCTGTACCGTCTAGTTGCATCGCCCGCAGCGCTGTACCGTGTACGATGCTCATGATGTCAACTCAAATAATCCTACGGATACGGTAGTGTCGCTCGTCGCCACGTATATTTGGCCGGCTGCCCCTTTCGGCGATCCCCATGTCTGCCTGCCTCTGCCTGGGTCAAACACGCACTGAGAGAGACCCACACAGAATGACAGAAACCTATTCCTCCTTGGATCCTTTGACTTGTTTGCCCAGCCGCCCACGCCCGTCACCCCTTCCCATTCTACACTGCAGTCAGCAGTGTCCGCCGTCCCGTCCGTGTGCTGTGTACATGCCGTTTCTACTCGATTCGCACTTAGTGCCGTTCCTTCCCCGGCCAGTTGCTTTTGGAAGTGCCTGCATGCCGTCCCAGGCTCCCAGCGGCGTGACGAACGCGCCAATGCAAGCCGGCGGCAGCACAACGCAACGCACGATGAATGCATCAGCCGGCGCGGAGCGGGGCAAGCTAGCGCTGACGATGACAACCACGCCACGCGTAGGGCGTACGACTACGACCTCGGTGGCCACGCGCGGTATCGTCCTGGACCAGGCGGCGGCGGCGCGAGCTGAGCAGACCGCGACGCGCGCGCGCGGTGGGGACGGCCGCTGCCCCGACTGGGTTCGGGCCGCGCCGCGCGTTGTGCGCTGTGGCGGCAGTTCAACTGTTCAAGTCTGGGTCGTTTGGCATGGGCCAAGCCAAGCGCCCATCTGGCCGAGGCACACGAGAGCCGGATGGATTTGGGCGCAAACGCCGCGCCCTCAGACATCGGGCCGACAAGCGAATCTGCTCGCTGGATAAGGATTTTCCGCTATTCAAATGTGAGGCGTCCAATCCATGTCAGTCGTGGGTTTCTTCTCCAACCATGCACTACACGACTAGCGTTCGAGTGAACTCCCATATGGCTTTGTATTATATACGGGACTGTTGGTATTATTCAAATTCACACAGAGAGTGGATAATTAATTAAGAAAACTACCATGCATACAGAATCTCAGCGTGCATGATTGGTACTACTATCACACTGTCAGCTGAGTACTGGCAGTTGGTTCAGTTTTCTGCTAACATACGTACTACTACTCTCATGAGATTATAAAAAAAACATCATATTATTTTGTATTAGAAAATACATTATGAAATTTTCATCACTATATATTGTACATTTTTGTACCTTTAGTGTTAATTTATTTTTTTTATTGAATTTCCTAACCTGGCAAAAATAATGATGAAAAAAATTCAAGATATATTTTTTTTAAAAATAAAGTATTATGCCCTCTATCACCTACTAATGAAATGAAATTTAGACTCAACTCGTATGCAGAGAAATTAAATAACAAATTATTTTAAGGAATAAACTGGACTAACTGAAATGAGCAAGGAGTAAATCGAACCAAACATTGATATATGTAGGTGATTATTCAGACATAGACCAAACCTTGATGGGGTAATTTAGACTATTTCCTTATTCAAATACGCTCACAGTGGATAAGAGTAGAGAGAATCTCCCCCAAAATTAGGCGTGCATCATTGGTTCTATATACGATTATATATGCACTTGGCAGTTGGCACACAGTTTTCTGTTGACAAACATTGTGATCAGATGATCACTCTGATTTCTGTTGTGATTTGTGAACCCAACTACAACTAATAAGAGCAAAGGCAGCGGAAACGGGGAAAAGAACTGGCACTGGTCCAGACTGACTCGCAATGCAAGAGACGACGATGCTATCCGCTGCTGGTGGCATGTCATTTTAAGGCCGCATGCATGTCGGTACACACTTCCATACTAGTACTACTATACACCGAGCCCATATATAAAACTTGACGTTTCCGTGACCAACAGCTTATTAGCAAGAGACAAGCAGGACAAGGTCTGATAAAAAGAAACCTCCCTGAGGTTGACCTCGTTGTCTCGAGCCCCCCATTCTGGCAGACACAAGCACCAGACGGCTCTAATCAGGAACTAATAATAACCAAATATTAATGAGGTGTTTCAGCTTTCAGAATACAAGAACATGCCTAAAACCACATGCTGCCAAGTGCCAAGCGTACAACGAATCTACAGCACAAGTCCCCCACAGAAAGATACGCATTTTTGGAGGTTGCCTTGCCGTCGTTAGACAAGGACCAAATAAATCAGGGTGGTTAGTGGCTGGTTATTATCAGCCTGGTCCTGCAAATCGGCTCAAACTTCAGACTTGATGGCCATTGCTTATTTGCTTTGTTGATCTCAACATTTTATCTCTTTGCAACGAGTCACTGGATCTCTCTTCTATTGCCTAATCCTGAAGGCATGATGCATCATGCATCCACCCACAACATGAGCCATGAGCGTGAGAGAACCCTGAGGCATGGGGGTCACAGTGAGGCCCAAGAGGGGTCAGGAGATGTTGAGAATCTGCCAAAAAAAAAATCGAAAGAATTTTTAAATCTAATCGATTATAAATTCATTTCTGTTTTTACACAGCCTGGTCCTGCAAATTAGCTCAAACTTCAGTTTGATGGCCATTGCTTTTTCTACCTGAACATTCATCTTCTGTAAAGAGTCACTATCTCTCTCTTCTATTGGCATAGATAGGGTCTCCTACAACCTTGGTATATTGAGGTGCACGCAGCATACACACAACACAAGGAATCTCACTGCAGGCATGATGCATCATGCATCCACCCAGACCATGAGCATGAAAGAACCCTGAGGCATGGGGTGTCACGGCGAGGACATTACCTATCCCATCAGACCGGTAAACGGTAGTGCAGACGAGAGACAACATTGATCAGTTCAGTCGACCGATGGAGCAGCATCATGTGTGTGTGCTGCCTGCCTGGGTGATGGGGTCCCTCTTTAGTTTGGCAGATTTATAGTAGGGATCTATTCTCACGAGAGCCCGTAGAGAAAAAGAAAGAAAGAAAAGCCATTCAAAAAGGCATTGAGCAAATCGCCAAACTCCGGGGTTGCCCGTGCCCCTAGCTACCTAATAATTGTACACTTCTATTCCTATAGCCTCCTAACGCAATTGCTTACTCACTCACATGTGACGTAATGGTCCACAAACTAAGGCTCATTATGCTAGTACCGCCCCGGTTTTGCCATGTGTTGCAAAGTGGTGCATGTAGATGATACTAATCCGAATCATAAGTATCTAACTTTTCATAAATACAGGTCTAATCTGCAAATGTGTCAAACTCTAGACACCATCGTGCATTTGGGTCCTGCAGCCGTCCCAATTTATTTTTATATAAACCCAAGAGAGCCGTGGAGAGGAGCCTGCTCTGCTCTTCTCGTGTTACCAACATCGACAACATTGCCAATAGCCCAATACAGCAGCATGATGAAGGCATCCTGTTTAGTACTTGTTTCAAGCCTCCTTCTAGCCACTCTTGCAGTTGCAGGTGCTTCTTCATCCTCTCCTCGGTCTTTCCTCGGCAGGCATCCAGAGCTGGTTCTAGGTCGCAAAGGCAGAGAACTCGGCCAGTCCTCAGGATACCATTACCAGCATCAGAGCAAGCGCATGCAGCAGCATGAGGTCAGTTCATACTCCATACTTCATACATAGCTCATACATCCATCACCAAGAACCTGTTGAAGTTTCATTTCGTTATAAGAAAAACTGAGTGCCTGAAGGCTGAATCCAGCCGTTGCCTGCCTGCCTGCCTTCAGTCTTCCCTACATAGGATGCATTTCTTTGGGTTCAGTTAACATCTTCAATTCTTTGGGTTCAGTTAACATGTTCAGCAATGTGCAGACAGAGAACTTGACACAGTTTTCCGTCCATGGCGTGCAGGAAGTGGCTATGGAGGTGAAGAAACCCGAGGAGCATGAGGAGGCAAAGGCACGGTGGACGGCGAATAAGGGGGAGGACGCTGAGGCAGGGCTGATCTACAGCGTGGACTACAGCGGCGTGGCAATGCATGCTGCCTCTCCACCAACCGCAAAGCCCAAGCACAGGCACCCCACCAGACCATAGGACACTGTCCTTAATCCTTGTATACTAGTCAATTATGTTGTTAGTTTCATATGTTTCCATCGCTGGATTGTACAAGTACCCCGCCGTGTTCGTAAAATATAGGGCCCGCTGTGCTGCTTCTTGCTTCTGGGCTCTGCCCCTGCCCTTGCATGATTTGCTTCTCTCGCTGATAGGTGCTACGGCGCTATGATAATCCACACACAAAATGACAGCCGGTCGTACGTCAAATCGTCGTTAAAATGGCCCCAAAAAGCATTGTTCGGTGGCTGGCATGCTGCCGACATGCCAAACCGTGGCTGTGGGGGGTATTATTGGGTTACTCTACCCTCTGACGTGCGATGCTGCAGTGTCAGTGTTGGCACGAGCATGAGCCTAGTGTCGTGCCTGCGCCGTGACTCCAGCATGAGCGGATTTTGGGCTCCGCGTGACCGCGTCTGCATCACCTCCTCCCATACTCCCCACGGTGGCGCAACGGCCTCGGCTTTGGGGGAGCTAGGTAGCGGCGGTCTCAGCGCGTGGCGCGACGGCCTCGGTGCTAGGGGAGCTAGGGATCGACCTCGACGTGTGGCACGACAGCCTTGGTGCGGGGAGGGGCGGCGCGACGGCCTCGCCGAGGGGAGCTGGGGAGTGGCAGCGCGACATCCTGGAGTGCAAGGCGAGGCTGCATCGACGATGCAGCATGACTCGGGCCTTCACGGGTTCGGTGCGCCGCCGTGTCCATAGGCACGCACGACACGAGTGTCACAGTAAGTGCCTGTAGAGCCGTGCTTGGGCTGAGAGTGGGCACGACGACCCGACACGACGACAACATCGTGCGTGCCCAATATCGAGCAAGGGCCCGGCCATGCTGCCCCGTTTGGCCATCTATACACTGGCAGCCGCTGTGCAGCGCGGGCTGGGCAGTTAGCACAACATTGCATATAGTTATTTAAAAAAAACATTGCATATAGTTTACGACCAAAACAAGCTGGAAGCCAAATGTTACGCTTTTTTTTAGTTTTTTTTTGTCATATTTCTCCTCACAACTACTCCCTCCGGTCCATTCTATAAGATAGGGTCTAGAATGACATGATCTCCTAAATTACACTTTAATTATTCATTTAGTCTAAATTATATCATTATTATTTATCTTCTTACAAATCTAACCATATGAAGTTTCTATTATAATAGTTAAAAATTGTCAGGCAAATTATTGGTCAAAAAAATTAAAGTTTAAATTTTGATATGTGTGCGTCTTATAAAAAAGAACGGAAATAGTACCCTCCGTCCCTTAATAAATAGATTTCTAGATGTGTCTTAAGTCAAACTCTTCAAATTTTGACCGAATTTCTAGAAAAAAAAACGTTAAAACTTATGGTGTCAAATTAGTATCATTAGATTTACCATAGAATGTATTTTCATACGGTGCTCATTTTATGTCATAGAAGCTATTACTCTTTTCTATAAAGTTAGTCAAATTTAAAAAAGACTAGCATGAATTCTAGAAATTGATTTATTTGGGAACAGAGGGAGTATCATCTTATTCTAAAACGTAGAAACCGGATCAGACTAGCTAACTTAGTTGCAAAGCGCCAGCATTAATTGGCTTAAAAATCTAAGCAAATTATCCGACTGTTATTTATTTTTCAAATTTAACCATGACCTTTTCTATTTCTGCATTCAAAAACTAATTCCTATGAAAATCCAATAGTAACGATCTCACTCCATCTACAAGATGCACGTGCATGTTATGAATGTTTTCTTAGAAAGCCATTTGGCGCACTTTATTGATCTTCAAAAATAGTTACATCATTCACCAAGGTGTGAGACCTAGCCTATTGGGCCGGTTGGGCCGGACCGAATTCGCGTCACTATATCTTCGAGGGTACTATAGCAGCGCGGAACACTATAGCTGCAAAATTTAGTACCACATCGGAAGCTGAGGGAGGGCTGAGCCAAGTTAAAAGCCTGGACCTGGGAGGCTATTAACTATGGATCAATTTTTTTACGTGAAGCGAGGACAAAAGCGCAAGAAAGTTAATTAGCAAGGTGTGGTTCATTCAACGTGTAGGGTGGGCTTTAGCCGTCTTCCCGGGTCGGGGCGTTACAAATGGTAATCAGAGCCAACTCTCGCGGTTTCACAGATGTATGGCTCGGGAGTTCAGACAAGTTGCGCATGACTCTATAAGAGCATGACACTTGGGCCGGGGAGCTGAGAATACGAACGTAGAGCCAACTCTCGCGGTTTCACAGACGTATGGCTCGGGAGCTCGGACAGGTTGCGCATGGCTCTGTAAGAGCATGGCACTTGGGCCCGAGAGCTGGGAATACGAACGTGGCCAAGAAAGTCGATTATGGACATTTGTCCTACTAGGTAGCTTGGTTCAGCGTTCGACGAGGACGTCGAATCATTTGAGGGTGGGTGAATGTGAGACCCAGCCACTTGGGCCTGAGAGCTGGGAATACGAACGTGGCCAAGAAAGTCGATTCTGGACATTTGTCCTACTAAGTAGCTTGGTTCAGCGTTCGACGAGGACGTCGAATCATTTGAGGGTGGGTGAATGTGAGACCCAGCCAGTTGGGCCGGCCCGAATTCACGACACTGTAGCTTCATGGGTACTGTAGCAGCGAGGAATACTGTAGCTACGAAATTTAGTACACATCGGAAGCTGAGGAGGGATGAACCAAGTTAAAAGCCTGGACCTGGGAGGCTGTTAACTCCAGATCGATTCTTTTGCGCGAAGCGAGGACGAAAACGCAAGAGAGTTAATTAGCAGGTGTGGTTCGTTCAACGTGTAGAGTGGCCTTAGCCGTCTTCCTAGGTCGGGGCATTACACAAGGCTTCTAAAATAAAACTAGGGATTCATCGACCCAAATACAAGATGACTTTTATGTAATAGCTATCTTCATGAGCCACTTTATTGGCTTCCCGATTACAATGTTCTATAGCTATAGAAGCGAACTCTTGCCAAAGTTGATTACATTTGTCATAAACTGGAGCACTTGCCGTAGCTGAAAATTCATCTTGCCTCATTGTTTCTACTACCTCCAAGCAGTACAATTGGATCATGAGGTGACTGCAACCAATATGTTGTGCCAGCAGCAAGCCCTCCCTGAGAGCAATCACCTCCGCCATCGATGCATCCACCACATGTTCCATGAAGCACGACCCAACTTCTATGAACGAACCACTAGAGTCCCTAATAATTGCTTCTGTACTGCCAGTGCCCCCAATCCGATTTATAACTAGCATCCACATTTAACAGTAGCTTACCTTCCGAGGGTTTCTTTCATCCTTCTGATTTTCTAGTCTTCTTCTTCATTGCTCTTCTGATTTGGCTAAGCCCCTCGTTGTAACTCAGCCAAAGTCTCGAATAGTGGGTCGCTGAACTTTCAATAGCGAAGTGGGAGCAAAAGCGAGAGATAATGATGTAATTCTTGGAGAGAGTGTCTTGATGGGATCTGGTGCTTTGGTGTGGTACGATTGCTTTGGTGTCTTATCCTATTCTTTTTATGAGGGTGAAATGGGGGAGAGGCAGCGAACAGAGCCCCTCGGCTCTTTTAGATTACTTTGGCACCGACCTCGTTCCTTTTGGAGCAAGGGGCTGATGAGTCACGAAGTGAGCCCCTTAGAACTTTTAGATTAAATTGGTGTCAACCCCCATATCTTTTGAGCCAAGGAGGCTAGAAGCACAAAAATGAGCCCCTTGTGGCTTTTAGATTACTTTGGCGCTGAGCCCCATACCTTTTGAGGTGATGGGGGCAATGAGGTGAGGAGTCACGAAATGAGCTCTTTGGCACCTTTAGTTGCTTTGGTGCCAACCCCATACCTTTTGAGCCGAGGGGGCTAGAAACAACGAAATTAGCCCCTTAGTGCTTTTAGATCAGTTTGGCGCTGACTCTTAGTCGATATCACCAATGGCGAAGCCCCTCGCTGGGACTTTGGCGAAAGCCTAGTTGATGGCGCCAGTATTGATTGCGAAATTAATCAAGACAAAGTTTGCAAAATTATATTCACATTTTGCTTCTATTGCATGTATAGCTCCGGTTGCTCATATTTTTGGCAACGCAGAATATCTGAGCTCTTATCAAATCATAATGCTCGGTTGCAAGTATTTTTGGCAACCCAAAGTAATTATGATCATATCAAATCATTGTGCTTCGATTGCACGTATTTTTGGCAACTCAGAGTTATTAAGCTCTTATTAAATCATTGTGCTTCGTTTGCACGTATTTTTGGCAACTCCAAGTCATTGAGCTCTTATCAAACCATTGTGATTTTGTTGCACGTATTTTTTACAACGCGAAGTCAATGAACTCTTATTATCAAATCATTGTGCTTTGGTTGCTCTTATTTTTTGCAACACAAAGTCACTGAGCTCATTATCATTTCAATGGGCTTCGGTTACACGTATTTTTTGGTAATGCGAAGTCACTGAGATCATTAGGAGTTGGCCTTGACCCCTCTCAGAGCAAAAGAAAGTTCCCGCGTGAATTATTTTACATGGATTCAAAACTGGTTGTAATTCATAGCTTAGAGAGCGTCTTTTTTGTTTCTTGAATGTTGATGTAAAACTCTCCTTGCTTGTTTAATTTAATTTCTTTACTATAGGGCCTTGGCCCCTCCAGAACTTTCGACAAACAATAACGCTCCTTATCAGACGTCTGGCCGTCAGACACACCTCTTCCACTCGTTCACGCTTGTACTCATCCATGCTGGTACTCATCCACTCGCTCGCTCGCTTTTCTCCTCCAATACTCGTCCGCTGGCTCGCTCGCTCACTACCGCCCTGCCCGTGCCGCGCTCCGGGACGCACGCCGCGTGCCACTCGCTGCCGCCCTGTCCGTCCGCCGGCTCTCCCTTCCTCCCTCCCCTCTACGCGACCTCCATGACACCCCACGCTCCCCGGTGACCCCGCTCCCGCTCCCCCACCGGAGACGAGGACGACGGCGGCGGCTCTGACGAGGTAGGTCGGTTCTTATCTGGATCTGAGCCCACCTCCTCCTCCTCCTTCTCTTCCTCCTTTGGATCTGAGCGCTCCTTTTCCTCCTCCTCTGGATCTGAGCCCTCCTCCTCCTCATCATCATCATCTAAGGGACGCGACAGTGGCTAGGGTTCCGACGAGCTCTAGGGTCCTATTCCTTCGTCCCGTATTGCAATAGGTGTTTTGGGATGTTGCAACAAATGATTTTCGAATGTTGCAATGGAATTTTTGGGTCGTTGCAATAGATGTTTCTGCAATGTTGCGGTACTACTGCTTGGGATGTTGCAGTACATAATTTTCGATGTTGCAGCATATAATTTTTTATTTTGCAATACATATTTTTTTCGATGTTACAGTACATGTTTTTTCGATGTTGCAGTACATTATTTTTTCATTGTTGCAGTACATATTTTTCGATGTTGCAGTGCATGTTTTTCAATGTTACACTACATATTTTTTTTTCCATGTTGCAGTATTTACAGCCCGATGTTGCACTACATAGTTTTTCTATATGTTTTTGTAATGTTGCAGTTGATGTGTTTCGTACTCTTTTGGGATAGGGGCGCGGTGGAGGAACGGAGTGCGTTGGAGAACGGGGGACAGAGGCGCGGTGGGGAGTGGAGGAAGGGGCGGGTTCCGTTTCTATTCCATTCCGTGTCCGGGAGGCGGGCGTGGTTCCATGCGCGGGGTGCGAGACCGACGTCCGGACGCACTCGCGCGTGGGTGCTAGAATCACCGTTCAACAAAAAGAAACACGTGTATCGTTTGACTGCTGTAAAACTACTTCCTGTGAAAGCATCTTGGTGGTGAGAAAACTGGGTTGTGGCCTGTGGGTACGGTACCTCGCTGTACCGTCTAGTTGCATCGCCCGCAGCGCTGTACCGTCTAGTTGCATCGCCTGCAGCGCTGTACCGTGTACGATGCTCATGATGTCAACTCAAATAATCCTACGGAGTACTGTACCTCCCTAGGATACGGTAGTGTCGCTCGTCGCCACGCATATTTGGCCGGCTGCCCCTTTCGGCGATCCCCATGTCTGCCTGCCTCTGCCTGGGTCAAACACGCACTGAGAGAGACACACACAGAATGACAGAAACCTAGTCCTCCACGCCCGTCACCCCTTCCCATTCTACACTGCAGTCAGCAGTGTCCGCCGTCCCGTCCGTGTGCTGTGTACATGCCGATGCCGTGCCGTTTCTACTCGATTAAGCAGGAACAGCCCCTCTCTCTCTCTCTCTAGTGCCGTTCCTTCCCCGGCCAGTTGCTTTTGGAAGTGCCTGCATGCCGTCCCAGGCTCCCAGCGGCGTGACGAACGCGCCAATGCAAGCCGGCGGCAGCACAACGCAACGCACGATGAATGCATCAGCCGGCGCGGAGCGGGGCAAGCTAGCGCTGACGATGACAACCACGCCACGCGTAGGGCGTACGACTACGACCTCGGTGGCCACGCGCGGTATCGTCCTGGACCAGGCGGCGGCGGCGCGAGCTGAGCAGACCGCGACGCGCGCGCGCGGTGGGGACGGCCGCTGCCCCGACTGGGTTCGGGCCGCGCCGCGCGTTGTGCGCTGTGGCGGCAGTTCAACTGTTCAAGTCTGGGTCGTTTGGCATGGGCCAAGCCAAGCGCCCATCTGGCCGAGGCACACGAGAGCCGGATGGATTTGGGCGCAAACGCCGCGCCCTCAGACATCGGGCCGACAAGCGAATCTGCTCGCTGGATAAGGATTTTCCGCTATTCAAATGTGAGGCGTCCAATCCATGTCAGTCGTGGGTTTCTTCTCCAACCATGCACTACACGACTAGCGTTCGAGTGAACTCCCATATGGCTTTGTATTATATACGGGACTGTTGGTATTATTCAAATTCACACAGAGAGTGGATAATTAATTAAGAAAACTACCATGCATACAGAATCTCAGCGTGCATGATTGGTACTACTATCACACTGTCAGCTGAGTACTGGCAGTTGGTTCAGTTTTCTGCTAACATACGTACTACTACTCTCATGAGATTATAAAAAAACATCATATTATTTTGTATTAGAAAATACATTATGAAATTTTCATCACTATATATTGTACATTTTTGTACCTTTAGTGTTAATTTATTTTTTTTATTGAATTTCCTAACCTGGCAAAAATAATGATGAAAAAAATTCAAGATATATTTTTTTTAAAAATAAAGTATTATGCCCTCTATCACCTACTAATGAAATGAAATTTAGACTCAACTCGTATGCAGAGAAATTAAATAACAAATTATTTTAAGGAATAAACTGGACTAACTGAAATGAGCAAGGAGTAAATCGAACCAAACACTGATATATGTAGGTGATTATTCAGACATAGACCAAACCTTGATGGGGTAATTTAGACTATTTCCTTATTCAAATACGCTCACAGTGGATAAGAGCAGAGAGAATCTCCCCCAAAATTAGGCGTGCATCATTGGTTCTATATACGATTATATATGCACTTGGCAGTTGGCACACAGTTTTGTGTTGACAAACATTATGATCAGATGATCACTCTGATTTCTGTTGTGATTTGTGAACCCAACTACAACTACTAAGAGCAAAGGCAGCGGAAACGGGGAAAAGAACTGGCACTGGTCCAGACTGACTTGCAATGCAAGAGACGACGATGCTATCCGCTGCTGGTGGCATGTCATTTTAAGCCGTGTTTGGCACCGGCTCCGGCGCTCTGTACCCTGGCACTGTTCGTCCCTGTTCTACCCTGTAGAAAGGAGTCGGCCGGCTCTTTCTGCCACAAAAATCAAGAGGAGCTGGGGGGAGCCAGCAATTTCGGCGCTCCGGGAGGACCGTACGTAGTGCGGGTGGCAAAAGCCGGTGGGTGGCTGCTTGCCCGCTAGATTCGACACCGGTGTCTCATCGGGAACAGTAGTTTCTCAAAAATAAACAGTCTTTGCTTGACGTGTTTCAAGCATCTGTCTCTCTCGCGTGAAGCCACAAAGGGACCGTGACTTGTCCGTCGCCTACGAAATCAGAGGATTTCAGTGATATTAAGAAGGACGCGGTCTTCAGATTTGAGTGTAGTTATAGGTTTATTTGTACACGGGTGGTGTATATAGTGTGCGTGTGTTGAGTGGACGTGCATGTGTATAAACAGATGCTACAGCTATATTCAGATGAGAGACATAAAAAAAAATTGGGTGCTCCGGCGGCTTTGACACAGTGCTCCTACGGTGGCGGGAGTAGGAGCCGCCGGAGCTGCACCAAAGAGGGTCTTAGGCCGCATGCATGTCGGTACACACTTCCATACTAGTACTACTATACACCGAGCCCATATATAAAACTTGACGTTTCCGTGACCAACAGCTTATTAGCAAGAGACAAGCAGGACAAGGTCTGATAAAAAGAAACCTCCTGAGGTTGACCTCGTTATCTCGAGCCCCCCATTCTGGCAGACACAAGCACCAGACGGCTCTAATCAGGAACTAATAATAACCAAATATTAATGAGGTGTCTCAGCTTTCAGAATACAAGAACATGCCTAAAACCACATGCTGCCAAGTGCCAAGCGTACAACGAATCTACAGCACAAGTCCCCCACAGAAAGATACGCATTTTTGGAGGTTGCCTTGCCGTCGTTAGACAAGGACCAAATAAATCAGGGTGGTTAGTGGCTGGTTATTATCAGCCTGGTCCTGCAAATCGGCTCAAACTTCAGACTTGATGGCCATTGCTTATTTGCTTTGTTGATCTCAACATTTTATCTCTTTGCAACGAGTCACTGGATCTCTCTTCTATTGCCTAATCCTGAAGGCATGATGCATCATGCATCCACCCACAACATGAGCCATGAGCGTGAGAGAACCCTGAGGCATGGGGGTCACAGTGAGGCCCAAGAGGGGTCAGGACTCAGGAGATGTTGAGAATCTGCAAAAAAAAAATTCGAAAGAATTTTTAAATCTAATCGATTATAAATTCATTTCTGTTTTTACACAGCCTGGTCCTGCAAATTAGCTCAAACTTCAGTTTGATGACCATTGCTTTTTCTACCTGAACATTCATTTTCTGTAAAGAGTCACTATCTCTCTCTTCTATTGGCATAGATAGGGTCTCCTACAACCTTGGTATATTGAGGTGCACGCAGCATACACACAACACAAGGAATCTCACTGCAGGCATGATGCATCATGCATCCACCCAGACCATGAGCATGAAAGAACCCTGAGGCATGGGGTGTCACGGCGAGGACATTACCCATCCCATCAGGCCGGTAAACGGTAGTGCAGACGAGAGACAACATTGATCAGTTCAGTCGACCGATGGAGCAGCATCATGTGTGTGCTGCCTGCCTGGGTGATGGGGTCCCTCTTTAGTTTGGCAGATTTATAGTAGGGATCTATTCTCACGAGAGCCCGTAGAGAAAAAGAAAGAAAGAAAAGCCATTCAAAAAGGCATTGAGCAAATCGCCAAACTCCGGGGTTGCCCGTACCCCTAGCTACCTAATAATTGTACATTTCTATTCCTATTGCCTCCTAACGCAATTGCTTACTCACTCACATGTGACGTAATGGTCCACAAACTAAGGCTCATTATGCTAGTACCGCCCCGGTTTTGCCATGTGTTGCAAAGTGGTGCATGTAGATGATACTAATCCGAATCATAAGTATCTAACTTTTCATAAATACAGGTCTAATCTGCAAATGTGTCAAACTCTAGACACCATCGTGCATTTGGGTCCTGCAGCCGTCCCAATTTGTTTTTATATAAACCCAAGAGAGCCGTGGAGAGGAGCCTGCTCTGTTCTTCTCGTGTTACCAACATCGACAACAATGCCAATAGCCCAATACAGCAGCATGATGAAGGCATCCTGTGTAGTACTTGTTTCAAGCCTTCTTCTAGCCACTCTTGCAGTTGCAGGTGCTTCTTCATCCTCTCCTCGGTCTTTCCTCGGCAGGCATCCAGAGCTGGTTCTAGGTCGCAAAGGCAGAGAACTCGGCCAGTCCTCAGGATACCATTACCAGCATCAGACCAAGCACATGCAGCAGCATGAGGTCAGTTCATACTCCATACTTCATACATAGCTCATACATCCATCACCAAGAACCTGTGGAAGTATCATTTCGTTATCTGCTAAAGAAAAACTGAGTGCCTGAAGGCTGAATCCAGCCGTTGCCTGCCTGCCTGTCTTCAGTCTTCCCTACATAGGATGCATTTCTTTGGGTTCAGTTAACATCTTCAATTCTTTGGGTTCAGTTAACATGTTCAGCAATGTGCAGACAGAGAACTTGACACAGTTTTCCGTCCATGGCGTGCAGGAAGTGGCTATGGAGGTGAAGAAACCCGAGGAGCATGAGGAGGCAAAGGCACGGTGGACGGCGAACAAGGGGGAGGACGCTGAGGCAGGGCTGATCTACAGCGTGGACTACAGCGGCTTGGCCATGCATGCTGCCTCTCCACCAACCGCAAAGCCCAAGCACAGGCACCCCACCAACCATAGGACACTGTCCTTAATCCTTGTATACTAGTAAATTATGTTGTTAGTTTCATACGTTTCCATCGCTGGATTGTACAAGTATCCCGCCGTGTTCGTAAAATATAGGGCCCGCTGTGCTGCTTTTTGCTTCTGGGCTCTCTGCCCCTGCCCTTGCATGATTTGCTTCTCTCGCTGATAGGTGCTACGGCGCTATGATAATCCACACACAAAATGACGGCCGGTCGTACGGTCAAATCGTCGTTAAAATGGCCCCAAAAAACATTGTTCGGTGGCTGGCATGCTGCCGACATGCCAAACCGTGGCTGTGGGGTATTATTGGGTTACCCTACCCTCTGACGTGCCATGCTGCAGTGTCAGTCCAGCATGAGCGTAGTGTCGTGCCTAAGCCATGACACGGATTTTGGGCTCCGCGTGACCGCGTCTGCATCACCTACTCCCATACTCCCCACGGTGGCGCAACGGCCTCGGCTTTGGGGGAGCTATGTAGCGGCGGTCTCAGCGCATGGCGCGACGGCCTCGGTGCTAGGGGAGCTAGGGATCGACCTCGACGTGTGGCACGACAGCCTTGGTGTGGGGAGGGGCGGCGCGACGGCCTCGCCGAGGGGAGCTGGGGAGTGGCGGCGCGACATCCTCGAGTGCAAGGCGAGGCTGCATCGACGATGCAGCATGACTCGGGCCTTCACGGGTTCGGTGCGCCGCCGTGTCCATAGGCACGACATGAGTGTCACAGTAAGTGCCTGTAGAGCCGTGCTTGGGCTGAGAGTGGGCACGGCGACCCGACACGACTACAACATCGTGCGTGCCCAATATCGAGCAAGGGCCCGGCCATGCTGCCCCGTTTATACACTGGCAGCCGCTGTGCAGCGTGGGCTGGGCAGTTGGCACAACATTGCATATAGTTATTAAAAAAAACATTGCATATAGTTTACGACCAAAACAAGCTGGAAGCCAAATGTTACGCTTTTTTTAGTTTTTTTTTTGTCATATTTCTCCTCACAACTACTCCCTCCGGTCCATTCTATAAGATACGGTCTAGAATGACATGATCTCCTAAATTACACTTTAACATTTAGTCTAAATTATATCATTATTATTTATCTTCTTACAAATCTAACCATGTGAAGTTTCTATTATAATAGTTAAAAATTGTCAGGCAAACTATTGGTCAAAAAAATTAAAGTTTGAATTTTGATATGTGTGCGTCTTATAAAAAAGAATGAAAATAGTACCCTCCGTCCCTTAATAAATAGATTTCTAGAGGTGTCTTAAGTCAAACTCTTCAAATTTTGACCGAATTTCTAGAAAAAAAACGTTAAAACTTATTGTCTCAAATTAGTATCATTAGATTTACCATAGAATGTATTTTCATACGGTGCTCATTTTATGTCAAAGAAGCTATTACTCTTTTCTATAAAGTTAGTCAAATTTAAAAAAAAACTAGCATGAATTCTAGAAATTGATTTATTTGGAACAGAGGGAGTATCATCTTATTCTAAAACGTAGAAACCGGATCAGACTAGCTAACTTAGTTGCAAAGCGCCAGCATTAATTGGCTTAAAAATCTAAGCAAATTATCCGACTGTTATTTATTTTTCAAATTTAACCATGACCTTTTCTATTTCTGCATTCCAAAAACTAATTCCTATGAAAATCCAATAGTAACGATCTCACTCCATCTACAAGATGCACGTGCATGTTATGAATGTTTTTTAAAAGTCATTTGGCGCACTTTATTGATCTTCAAAAATAGTTACATCATTCATCAAGGTGTGAGACCTAGCCTATTGGGCCGGTTGGGCCGGACCGAATTCGCGTCACTATATCTTCGGGGGTACTATAGCAGCGCAGAACACTGTAGCTGCAAAATTTAGTACCATATCGGAAGCTGAGGGAGGGTTGAGCCAAGTCAAAAGCCTGGACCTGGGAGGATATTAACTCCAGATCGATTTTTTTTGCGTGAAGCGAGGACGAAAGCGCAAGAAAGTTAATTAGCAGGTGTGGTTCATTCAACGTGTAGAGTAGGCCTTAGCCGTCTTCCCGGGTCGGGGCGTTACAAATGGTAATCAGAGCCAACTCTCGTGGTTTCACAGATGTATGGCTTGGAAGTTCAGACAGGTTGCGCATGACTTTGTAAGAGCATGGCACTTGGGCCGGGGAGCTGAGAATACGAACGTAGAGCCAACTCTCACGGTTTCACAGACGTATGGCTCGAGAGCTCGAACAGGTTGCGCATGGCTCTGTAAGAGTATGGCACTTGGGCCCAGGAGCTGGGAATACGAACGTAGCCAAGAAAGTCGATTCTGGACATTTGTCCTACTAGGTAGCTTGGTTCAGCGTTCGATGAGGACGTCGAATCATTTGAGGGTGGGTGATGTGAGACCCAGCCAGTTGGGCCGGACCGAATTCACAACACTGTAGCTTTGGGGGTACTCCAGCAGCGAGGAATACTGTAGCAACAAAATTTAGTACCACATCGGAAGCTGAGGAGGGCTGAACCAAAGTTAAAAGCCTGGATCTGGGAGGCTGTTAACTCCGGATCGATTCTTTTGCGTGAAGCGAGGGTAAAAACGCAAGAGAGTTAATTAGCAGGTGTGGTTCATTCAACGTGTAGAGTGGCCTTAGCCGTCTTCCTAGGTCGGGGCGTTACACAAGGCTTCTAAAATAAAACTAGTGGTTCATCGACCCAAATACAAGATGACTTTGATGTAATAGCTATCTTCATGAGCCACTTTATTGGCTTCCCGATTACAATGTTCTATAGATATAGAAGCGAACTCTTGCCAAAGTTGATTACATTTGTCATAAAATGGAGCACTTGTCGTAGCTAAAAATTCATCTTGCCTCATTGTTTCTACTACCTCCAAGCAGTACAATTGGATCATGAGCTGACTGCAACCAATATGTTGTGCCAGCAGCAAGCCCTCCATGAGAGCAATCACCTCCGCCATCGATGCATCCACCACATGCTCCATGAAGCACGACCCAGCTACTATGAACGAACCACTAGAGTCCCTAATAATTGCTTTTGTACTGCCAGTGCCCCCAATCAGATTTATAACTAGCATCCACATTTAACAGTAGCTTACCTTCCTAGGGTTCCTTCCATCCTTCTGATTTTCTAGTCTTCTTCTTCATTGCTCTTTGATAGTTTGTTGTCAATGTTGCAATCGACATAGCAACTCTTGTCGGATTTTGAACAGTTTCTCCAAGGACATACTTCCTGCGTTCCCACCAGATATACCACCCGCTGTAAGGTCCTAGATGGCTAGAGGGGGGGGTGAATAGCCTATAAAAAATTCTATAAAAACCACTAAGCAAACTTGTTAGAATAACAAACGGCGTAAAGCGAGTTTTGCTTAGCCAAAGGTTGTGATGCAAGCCTCCTATCCACAAGTCTAGTAGATTATGATCTCTAGTTCACACAAGGGCTAGGTCACTAAACTTACACTAGTGAGCAAGCTAACAACAACTAGCAAAGGCTACCACTAGAGCTACACAAGATAATCTAGTAAAAGTAAATGCAAGAGAGAGGATTGTGATTCTTATACCAACGGTGGAGTGAAGATGTTGCCAATCACCAAGATGATATACAATCAATCAATATTGACAACAATGCAATATGAAGACCAATCACCGGGAGACAAGAGACACAATATTTTTGTTCACCCGGTGTTCACTTGTGCACCGACAAGCTACGTCACCGGTTGTGTCGACCAACACTTAGATGGTTCCTCGGTGTGACCCTCAAGTCACTTGCCCCTCAAGGCACACCCCGCAAGGCACCGCAAGACACCACTCTCAAGTGAGGTAACTCAATGACACGCGCAATGTAATAGAGTTGCTTTTGGCACTCCGCCGAGGAAAGCACAAGAACCTCTTACAATCAATTGGAGGTGGCCAAGAACAATCACCTTCTCTTGCCAACGCCTCCAACAATCTCCAAGCCGGCTAGGAGCGGTACTCTCCAAGAGTAACAAGAAATCCACCGGCTCAACCACCCACAAGTGCCACTAGATGCCCTCAAGCTATGCAATGCACTTTGGGATCACTCAATCTCACTTTTGATTTGCAATCAAGCAAGAGAGATGAGTGGGAGGAGTTGCTTTAGCTCAAAGGATGCACAAGAATGTTAGAAATGCCAAGAGACCTCCCCAAGGGCCGGCCAACGAGTATTTATAAGCATCCCATCCAAATAGAGCCGTTGCCACTCCACTAACCGTTTTTTTCGGGACGACCGGACGCGCCGGTCGAAACTGACCGGACGCGCTCAACCGCGTCCGGTCGTCCTGCGACGTCCACGTGTCCCCCGAATTCAAACACGACCGTTAGATCCTCCAACGGTCACTGCGCGCCAACGGTCAAACGTGATGACCGGACGCGCTGCTTCAAACGACCGGACGCGCCGGTCGCACTGTGCCGCGCCCGCAAAACAACGACCGCCGTTCGCCTCCGTTTCTTTTCCGACTTCCGGCGTAGTGGAAAATAGGCATTTCATTTCCTCGAAATCGCCTGAATCCCGCGCTCACAAGCTCGGCGGGAGGGAGAAAGGAACCAAACCCTCTCTACCGCCCAAACCACAGCGCGACCAACGCCACCTTTGCAAATGTGCCAACACCATCAAGTGTACATCTCCATGTGCTTGTGTGTTAGCTTTTTCTCAAACATTTCCAAAGGTTTTCCAGTTAGCTCACTAGGCCCTACATGCAATGCACTTCATGAATTCACCTAGTGGCACCCGTGCGTCGATTAACCGATAAGACTTCCCCTCTTAATAGTTCGGCTATCGACCCTAAACCACTCACACCCTCTATGGTGTCTTGAGTGTAAAACAAAATGGCCCTATGGTTATACCTTTGCCTTGAGCCCATTTTGTTTCTCCAAATGATATGATCCACTTCATATCATCACATGACCGTCTCGATCCATCGACCTTGACTTCACTTGCTCTTCACCGTTGTATCGGTCCGTCGGCGCCAAGTCTTGCTCAAGCTTCACCATCGCATGGTCCTTCGCTTCGAAGCCTCGACTTGCCCTTCACCTTCACAACCGGTCCATCGAGCCAAGCCTCATCTTGGTCTTCACCATCTTGGTCATATGAGTCAATGTCATGTCTCATATTCAATGACCACCTTTATCTAAATCATCCACTTAGATACAAAGGTTAGTCCTAGGTTTCATCAATTAGCCAAAACCAAACTAGGGACTTTCACCCGCCAGTTAGGATTAGTTCTGCAAGACCTACTTGATTCAAAGATCTTAGTGGTTTCGACACATTAATCGTCCCAACCACCACAACTGAACCAGATCGGTCAAATTCCTACAAGTTTTGAATTTCATTTGCAACTCCGAGTATGCGCCAAATCTCCTTTGCTTGGCTGCAGGTAAATAGAACATGTTTTATATCTTCACAACCCTCATGGCAAGATGGACAACTGCTTGAGTTATCAATGTGACGATTTGCAAGGATCCCCCAACAAGGTATGAGACCATGCAGTACCCTCCAACCAAATATTTTGATCTTAGCAGGGACATCTAATTTCCATAGCTTTGACCACACTTTCTCATTACTCGCGCCGTCAGCTTGTTCATTCACCCGGTTTGCTCTGAATTTGTGTAGCCATTGGAGATGATAAGCTGAGCCAACTGAAAAGTACCCATTTCGATTATGATGCCATGCTACAACATCCTCTCTTCCTTGCCGAAGAGGGATTTGTAGTATTCTATTTACATCCACTGTCCAAAACAAGGCCTTGATCAAATCCTCATCCCATGTTCCAGTAATTGGATTTATAAGCTCATCAACTGTAGTAAGTAGATTATTTCCTCTTGGCGTTAAAACTTTTAGGTTATGGCTTGAAGGAATCCAGCTGTCCTCCTAGATTTTAATTTGGGATCCATCCTCTACTCTCCAAATGTATCCCTTTTTAAAACACTCTAGGCCTGCCAAAATACTCTGCCAAGTATATGAGCTTCCACTTTTCAGCTTCGCATTCAAAAGTTTTCCATCAGGGTAGTATCTTGGTCTCAATACTCTCGCACATAAAGACTCTGGTTCAAGCAGCAACCTCCATACTTGTTTAACAAGCAGAGCCCTATTGAAGCTTTCAAGGTCTCAAAAACCCATGCCACCCCTTTTCTTTGGTATGCATAATTTTCACCAAGCTTTTCAATGAATTCTCTTAAGATCATCGTCGTCACCCCACCAGAATTGAGATATGGCATCTGACATCCCTTTGCAAATGTTTTTTGGAATTTTGAATACCATCATCGCAAAAACAGGCATGGCTTGAGCAATGGATTTTATCAGAATTTCCTTTCCACCCATGCTTAAGAGCTTCTCCTTCCATCCCTTTGTTTTGGCTCGTACTCTATCGACTAGATGTTGAAAACAATCACTGTGATCTACCATACCAAGGCTGGAAGACCAAAGTATTTATCGCTCAGTGACTCAGTCATAATATTTAGAGCTTCACATACCTCAGCTTTGACTGGTACTTCTGTATTCTCACTGAAGAAAATGTTGGATTTTGCATCACTAATTTTCTGTCCCAAGTTTGCACAGTAGCGGTCAAGCAAACTCTCCAGCTTTTCAGCATTCTCCTTGTTCGCCTGCATCAAAATCAACGAATCATCTGCAAATAGCAAATGGGAAATCACTGGTGCGTTTCTGCAAACACGAACTCCATGCAACTCCCCTCTACTCTCTGCTCCCTTCAGTAAGCTTGATAGCCCTTCTACCACCGGATGAAATAGGTAGGGAGATAACGGATCCTCTTGCCTTAAGCCTCTTGTTGGCGTGAAGATTTCTGTCTCCATCGAATTCACTCTGACCTTATATTTCACAGATTTGACACATGTTATGATCAGAGTAATCCATCGTCGATCAAAGCCCATCTTCATCATAATTTTCTCTAGAAAGCCCCATTCTACTCTATCGTAAGCTTTGTGCATATCCAACTTCACTGCACATAAACCCTTTTTTCCATGTTTCTTTCTAATGGTATGAATACTCTTGTAGGCTAGAAGAATATTATCCGTGATGAGTCTTCCTAGAACAAATGTGCTTTGATGATCACTGATAACTTCTGGCAAAATGAATAGAGCATGTTTGCTAACATTTTGGATATAACTTTGTACACCACATTACACAAGCTAATAGGCCGAAATTGGGATACCATAGTTGGGTTGTTTACCTTGGGAATTAGAACAATCATTGTGTTATTCCATCCGTCAGGTATACTCGCTGTATTCACTGCCTCTAGAACTTGTTTCACTAAGTCATCACCCAACAACTCCTAGAATGTTTTATAGAAAATAGCATGCATTCCGTTCGGCCCTGGTGCTTTAAGATCCCCTATCTGGAAGAGGGCTTTTATTGACTTCCTCGTAAGAGAAAGGAGCCATTAGCCCTGAGTTCATGTCTGGTGTCACAAGGCGTTGCACATCAGTTAATACATTAGGATCCAAATCTCCCACCTCTGTTGTAAACAGGTTCTCAAAATAATTCTGCACAATGTTGCACATAACCTCTCCGTCTTCTTGCATTGTTCCATTATGATCGACCAGTCCTTTGATTGTATTCTTCTTCCTCCGTTTCATAGCAAAATTATGAAAGAAACTGGTATTCCTGTCTCCCTGCTTAAGCCAGTTTGCCCTGGCTCATTGAAACCAATGTATTTCCTCCTGCTCCAACATCAACTCGAGGCGGACCATGATCTCTTTCTGCGACACAGTATTAGCGCCAGTCATCGACCCCCTCCGTAAGCGTTCCAACTCCCTCTGGAGATCTTTCATTCTTTTCATTGGACTTTTCAAAACTTCTTTATCCCATTTATGTAATTCATCATGCACATCGTTCACTTTTTCTGCAAATGATGGCCCTCCACCCCAGGCCTTTGCTCGAGCCCATGCAGCCTTGATCATCTCCTCCATCGTATCTTCTTGCAACCAACGTGCTTCAAAACGCTTCTTACCCCTCCCTAATTGAGATGGCGCAAGATAGCCGGTATCCATAAGAATAGGCCGGTGGCCAGATCTAATCATCTCACTATTGATTAAAGCCGCTTGGGGAAACAAGTTCGACCACTGCAGGTTAGTAACTGCTCGATCAAGTCGCTCACGAATCTGCCCCCTCTGCCAAGTATACAGATCACCCGAGTAGCCCATATCATTCAGCACTCGGACAACACATCATGGAATGCCTGCAGCTGTCTTTGTGATCTTGGTCTGCCCCCCTCCTTTTCTGAATTATATAGAATTTCATTAAAATCACCCATCACTAACCATGAGACCGTCAAATCCCCTCTAATTGAGCGCATTGCATCTCATGTCCTTGCTTTCTGACTCCAATCTGGCTCTCCATATATCCCCGTAAACCTCCAGCTCCCTTCATCTTCTATCAGAACATCGATATAATTCTTTGTGACACCTTGTAAGCGAACATTGATGTCATCTCTCCACAATAGCAACAAACCTCCACTTCGACCATCACTCTCATGAACGATCATTCGGTCATAGCCAGCACGTCTTCTGTGACAAAACAGACCAATTATATGAAATTAAGTAAGAAAATTATCCACCGAAGCATATAATTTAGCAAACTTAAGCCCATATAACCCGGTAGTCCGTGAAACCACGATGGATTTCAAACCAACCAATATACAAACCAAGATTGTACAAGTTTAGCAGTCACAGTCACATATTACATAAAGTTCGCAATAATACTGAAACACATCGGAGTTTAAAACATAAAATTATTACAAACCAAGTTCATAATAAAGTAGCGGAAGCAAATAGTCTTAAAACCACACACATGTTTAGTTCAGATACGGTGCCAGGTGATAGTCATGTCCAACAAAAGCATCAGGTAAGACGTACGGAGTGACCATGCCCTTGCTCCTAGTTGTCACCCATCGCATGATACAGACGGTTGATGCAATATCCATAGTACATCTGACCATCTGCAACAACAATGGGAACAACGCTCTGAGTACGAGAAGATACTCAGCTAGACTTATCCGTCTTAAACCAAAATAAAGTGACACCAAGGAGTATGCAAGGCTTTCTTTTTATGGGCTAGCTGACTCATTTGCTAAAAGCATAAGTTGTCATGAATAAACCACTTTAAGTTCTTTGCATCATATTTTTCATAACCTATCAATCTAGGTAAGCACCTATGCTATAGCAATCACTTGATTAACCATTAACATCTAGTTACCAACTTAGATTTAGCATTTTCAACATCATCCATATAACCATCTGGGTTTCATCATCATTACTACAATGCCGTAGCTCGAGTCAAGTGCTCACTATCCAGGAGCGATGGCGATTCCAATCGATTCCTAACCAGCTGGTGATTTATTCCTCACATAAACCACACTCACCGATCAAGTAAACTACAGATCACCAATGACACAACTCAGGTAAATGTCGCGGGATAACAATCATGGACCGCACTACCCAGGGGCCTCCCGACTGCCAGGAATCAGGACCCTGTCTGTCCTTGGGCTCACTCTTCGTGCCCCGTCTTACCCCCTTCAGCACCAGTCTGCCAGCCCGAGTTTATCCCGGCCCGAATAGTGTCACTAGCTTCGCGGTCAAAAGGTACGTTATTCGGCCAGCGAAGTGTGAGGCATGCGTTCAACATGACAAGAGGGACGAGCAATTATCGGTCCTTAACCGACACAGACGGACAACTACGAGCACCCCAGAATCCTGTCTGGTTGCCTCTAACTATTCTGTCCGGTCTCCAATTATCCATCAACACTTGGTTATTTCCAGGATATCATCTATTCTATAGCTAAAGTATTCCGGTAACTACCTATGATTGCAGGTGACAGGAAATCACCAATTGCTACCGGTCTAAGCAGGGCTAAGCAATTATTCGATCCTAAACCTAACAGGGTATAAGGATAGAACAATGTAGACAAGGATGATATTAGATGCATCAACGGTTTCACTCAACTCCTATACTTAATGCACAATATATAAAACTCATATATAATTGCTTTTATAAAGTAGGAGACTTAGAATGCTCTGGGGCTTGCCTCGCTCAAAGGAACTAGGTTGATGGTCCACGCACTCAGGCAGATCCTCTCCTTGCTCCTCGACCTCCGGCACCTCTGGTGTCTGGATTTCCTGTGGGTCAGCCCCGGCCTACTCCTCTTGTACCGCTACTTGCACTTCCTCCTGTGATCCTGTATGATGCATTTATATAAGTGAATATGAAATTGGTGCATCAGATAAGATGACATATGATGATCATGATTTCATGCAATGTAGCTGAACAGGTTTAGCTTTGTTAGATAGAGTAGATGTAAAACCCTTGTACTAGGTAGTCAACATCATCCAAGAACAGGTACCACGAGTACATGTCATCTACTGCATTCTCTTCTACTACTAACTTCCATTAGTTACCGCTAACTACCATATAGCCATAATACAAGTGCTACTACACTTTATCACCATAACTATACTAACATGCCAAGTCATACTAGCAAGTCAAAATACTTCAAAGATACACCAAAATATACAAAATAAACTAATCATGCAATAAGGAATCATATTTTATTCCATATTAAACTAAAGCTACAACATCAACCTATATTTCTGGTGCTCAGAAAAATCTAAGAAAAATACAGTAGCTTCTTCATACTACAAGTAGCCTACCATAAAAATTTCATTATATTTGGATAAGTAAAACAGCCTACACAAAAATAACAAGCTATGGTGGACAAATGAGAATGAAAATACTTTGTACTATGAAAAGTATCAAACAAGAGATTAAGTATTTTTTCCATGATCTACATAGTATACAAGCACTGTACAAAAAGTTTCACATACATGTTTTATACACATTTTTAGCTCTAGAAATTTTACAAGAAAAAGCAGTGAAATGCACCAAAAATAGATAGCCATACTTTTCTACAGAACATTCTGGTCCTATACTTTTCATGGATGGCGCATCACATTACTAGACCAACAAAATAAGTTTCACATTTTTCTGACCTATATTCCATTTACTATGCATTTTCCAAGAAAACAACATTTAAACAAATTAAATAAATCCCTATATAAAAGTATCACAAAATTCACATGCAACATTTTTATACTATAGATCTACTTATAAGCAACAAAACAGAACTTGTCTCAACAGATTTGGAGTAATATGGAGCAAGTTATGATTTTTGGAAGCATTTAAGTAAATCTGGAAATTCATTTCTTTAAAATTCAAAATCCACCCGGCCTTATCGGCTACGCGTACCCCGCTCCTTCACCCCGGATCCACACAGAGGGACAGACGGGTGGGCCCTCTGGTCAACGCGACCCCACCCGTCCGTGAGGCCGAGCCGGGGCGACGCTGACCGGCGAGATCTCGCCGTCGGCGAGGTCCCCGGCCAGGCCAAGGTCACCTAGACGACCACCATCACCCCGCGAACTCCATGGTGTACATGCGGTGGTCTGTGGAGCTCGGGAGGCCGGCCGCTGCCGTGCATGGCGGAGCGGCAACACGGGTGGTTGCCGATGAGGCGTTCCCGGCCATGGCACGGTGAATGGAGGTGCTCGGGAGCAACCTTGATGCAGTGCAGTGCTCGTGTGCATGAAAAGAGGGCGAGAGATGGAGCGGAGAGGGGGAGTCCACAGAGCGGAGCTCTCCGGTGAGCTCGGTCGTGCTCCGGTGAGTGATTCCTGTTGAAGGGATCCTTACCACGGCGTACCGAGGCGAGCGCAGGATGCGCGAGGTGGAGGCGGTGCTCGGGGCGAGGTGTAGCGGCTGGTGGTGAGCGGTGGTGGCCGGAACAGCCTACTCCGGTGAGGGCGCACGTGCGTGCGGTGGCGGAGCTCGCCTGCGAGTGCTCTGCTGCTGCTGGCTCGGTGGGGAAGCAAAAGAGATGAAGCAGGGGGAGGCGGACGCGGCACTGCGGGTGAGACGAGGCAGGAGGGGTGCGGGGGCCATCGGTGTGCCACTCGGCTGACGTCGTCGGCGTTAGGCGGCCACGCGGCGATCGTGCCCTGACGGCAGTCGGGCGCGACACGCGCGCGGGGCGGGCCAGGCCGGCTTCGGCCGTGGGCCGAGATAGGAGGGGCGCGGCCCGTTAACCAAAGAAAAAGATTTTTCTTTTTATTTTCTGAAGAACAGTAATAAATATGCATTTTAGAGCATTTTAAAAGCATTTTCAAGAGGTGACCGAAAAACAAAAGTTGTCCAAAATTTTATGATCTTCAACTTTGCCAAAAAAAAAGCAAAGCCAAAATCCCAATAGATTTTGAATTAGAGATTTAAAGTAAATTTTAAATCAAAACTCTATTTCCGAAGATTATTTTTAAAGCCAAATTTGAGAAAATTTTGAATACAAAACTTGCTCTAAATTGTTTGCTACACATTACTAAGTTGTTTATTTACTCAAGCCAACACATACAAGTCCCAACAAGCATCAACGAAATTTTAAACCTACTGAAACAACATCTTGCAACATGGATGTTTCGATCACCTGTTTCAAGTCTATATTTCATGTGATGCTCATGTATGCATAATGATGATTATGCTCATGATTTGCAAATGCTAATGCATGCTTAACACCGGGGTGTTACATCTTCTCACATTATCTGCCTTAGCGTTATCCAAATGTGTCTCAGATAGAAAAAAACACATCTGGGTTTATTCGCCTCCGGACCTCCAGAAGCGCACGAACTGCCCGAGCCGAAGCTAGCCCGCGGCAGTTCCAGGCTAAGATTTTCATTGTTCCTGACGATCCTCCTCGGAGGAGGACGCCGATAAAGAGAATTGTTTCACCGCATTCTTCACCACTCCATCACTCGTCCCATCCTTCCTTTGTCTCTTTTTTCTTGCACTTTCTCTGGACTGTCAACATTAGTTGTAGTTTTGCCATCTTCAAGCAAAAGATGGTCATCGCTAACTTGCATAACATCTGCACCTTCTACCTCCAAACTATCCTTCTTTTTATCCTGTGAATTCTCTGCATCCTCATCCTCCCCAATAGAGGTGTCCATATCCTCAGCTTCCTCATCAAACCATTGTCCCCTTCCTCTACCTCTACCTCTACCTCTCCCTCTCCCGCGCCCTCTGCCCCTTCCACTGTTGTAATCTTCCCTCCCTGCCATCATCGCCTAAAAAGGGACCCTCAGCCAGTCCCCCCAATGACAACTTGCTTTGGTATGCCCTCCATCCCCACACTCTATTACTTCGTGGCCCATGCATCCACAAAAGAAACAGAAACTTGGAAGTTTTTCATATTGAACCAGATATTTCATCCTTTCCTTGAGTGTGATCGGTACCACTCGCACCAGAGGCTTGTTCACATCAAGCCTCACCCTAGCTCGCAGATACAGCGTAGAATTAACCCTACCCACATTCACCACCACATGTATGATATCTCCAACCTTCTTCGCTACCTTCTCCACTAACTCCCTCTTCTTCATCAACCCCTCTGGTACTCCTTGTATTCTCGCCCAAACCAGAATCTTGTTTAGTCTGTATTCTAAAACATTGGAGAACCCATCATACTCTTCAAGCACAATCGCTGCTCCACGAAACAGCCATGGACTCCCATCCATCACCCTCGACTAGTCACCTAGGCAATGAAGTTGGACCAGAAACAGGTTTGGCCCTAGCTTCTTGAAGGTTACCTCCTTCATCGCCGCCCAGGCGTTCCTCATCACACTAAACAACGCTGCATGACTGAAGGGCTTCGATGTGTGAACCCTAAAAAGGGCAAGCCAGCGAACACCCTTCACAAGTTCATCAAATTCACTTGAGAAATCAAGATCATCCTCCTCCTCTCCTTGCAGATTCAACCCCTCCAGCCGCTCTTCTAGACTCGGCTCCCCTCCATCTTCATCCATCTCCATGTCCTTCCCCTTCTCCTTGTTCTTTTTGTCTGCCATGCAACCTACGTGGGGAGTTCCCAGGCTCCTCACGGAGGAGGGATCGACTCCGAAGCAGGGATTGAAGGGAGGAATCACGTAGATTGCTCCTGTCTTGGTGGACTCCGATGTCGCCGCCGGAGGAAGTTAAAACCCTAATTTAGGGGACCCACCACCAAACTAATTTGCGCATGTTATGAATGTTTATTACTATGATCTTTTCCTCGGTGCTTCTAATAATTTTTTTCTCATTCCTATTTTTCAAACCCCCATGTTCGTAAATTCTGTGTTCTAAACACCTCTCTCTCTATTTATTTTCTATGTTTTTTCTCATTCCTATGTTTCCATGTTTCATTCCTATCCCTTCCGTTTCCATCCATTCCTCTAATTTGTATTCCTCTATTACAAACGGTCCCTTACATGGTTTGGACTTTGGAGAGCACAATTTGTCTGTCTTAGGGTGCGTTTGGCAGCAAGAATCGGTTCTGTTTCTCATAAGAATCACCAGAATCTGTGCTAAATGGGTATCTGGCGAAGTGATTCAATAGAGAAACGTTTCTCATTTTTTAACTAGGAATGATAATCACCCAAATAGGTGTTTTTGGTGATTCTAGTTCATTTCAGTGAGAATCTGGATCTTGTAGCCAAACGATTTCACCGATTCTCACTGTTTCAGGAGAGAAACGTTTTTATGGAGAATCTATATCTGAAACATTTCACGGAGAATCTAGAGCCCTACCAAATGCACCCTTAACCTTTTCCTATGAGATGGAATCCCATAAATTTCTACTTCGCTATGGTTTAATTTTATATTTAAACTAAGTATGGATTTAATTAAGTAGAGCTTGCTGAAATGTATTATTGGCAATTATAAGTTACATGGCTATCAAATTTTAAGCCTTGCTTACCTCCATGGCACGAGAACAAGCATGCCACTGTCAGTCTTGAAAACCTTGCCAAACTGAGCAGGTGCGAAGAGAAGCACAAAGGTAGAGAGTCATGACGATGGAAGATGGGTACTCTGTTGGGCCATTGTTACTATAAGGAGTGCAGTCCGACCGTCAAAGGCACTTAGGCCACTGTTGAGGAGGTAGACCAAGACCACATTCAGAGACAAACCAAGAATTCCTGAAGATGCAGACCGAGCAGCCATAACTGAGGAGGACCGACTGAAGCAGACCAACAGAACAAAGCTGACTTTCCTCATTGCAAACAACAGCAAGAGCCTCCATCAGGGACACACATGGCTCATGAGCAAGTAACTGAGCATGAAGAGGCTCAAACTTAGCATGAAGACGAGTCAGAAAGTCATAGGTGTGACGAAGCTCAAGGTGGCTTTGTTGCTTCCCGTAGGAATCATAAGTGGCCAAAGACAACTGAGGACCAAGAGTGCCAAGCTCATGCCACACTGCAGATAGCTGTCCAAAGAAATTCTCAACTAAAATGTCACCCTACTGTAACAACTATTCTTGACGTAAGGAATAGGTAGACTGACCAGAGGGCCCATAGCGCTGGCAAAGAAAGGCCCACATTTGAGAAGCATGATCAAGCCGAACAAGAACAGCCCCAGCATGTGCATCCTCATCCAACCAAGTCCAATAGGCCCGAAAATGAGATATAATAGGCGACATCATCATCATAAGCTTCTTGCTTCTTCCTCGTGCAGCTTCTCGTGCGCGCTCGTCGGCGTGGCCCACCTCCGTTGCTCCAGCGTGTGCCCACCGATGTGGACCCCTGCTACTCCATTGCCGCTCACGGTAAAAGGTCCTAAATGACTAGAGGGGGTGAATAGCCTATAAAAATTTCTACAAATACACTAGAGCAAGAGGTTAGTACACTAAATGGCGAAATACAATTTTGCTCTAGCTCTATAAGGGTTGCAATCCACCTATCCAACAATTCTAGTTGCTATGATCACTAGGCACAAACAATGGCTATGCCACTACTCACTAAAAGCTCTCAACAAGTCTACACTAAAGAGCTCCACTAGGTGATACTAAACTAGCAAGCAATCAAGCTCTCAAAACTAGTTACACTAAATAGCTTGTTACAACTACTTTGCAAGTAAGTAAAGGAGTGGGTGGGACGTTTATACCACCGTGTAGAAGAATGAACCAATCACAATAAGATCACCAATATAATCACTGGGAGAATACCAATGGTAAGAGATAAGTGATTTTTCTCCCGAGGTTCACGTGCTTGCCGGCACGCTAGTCCCCGTTGTGTCGACCAACACTTGGTGGTTTGGCGGCTAAGAGGTGTTGCACGAACCTCGTCCACACAATTGGACACCACAAGAACCTACCCACAAGTGAGGTAACTCAATGACACGAGCAATTTACTAGAGCTACCTTGTGGCGCTTCGTCGGGGAAGGTGCAATACCCCTCATAAGATCACCGGAGCCGGCCATGAACAATCACCAACACGTGTCGGACCTCCACCGCTGCTCCAATCCGTCTAGGTGGCGACAACCACCAAGAGTAACAAGAAATCCGTAGCCACAACAACCCTCAAGTGCCACTAGATTCAATCACTCAAGCAAATGCACTTGGAATCACTCAATCTCACTTTGGATTCGCAATCAAGCAAGAGAGATGATGTGGGAGGGAGTTTACTCAGCTCACAAGGATGTCAAGAATGTCAAAAGTCCAATAGGGATGCCTTGGAGCCGACCCCCTTCTATTTATAGAGCTCCCCAACGAAATAGAGCCGTTGCTTTGTTCGTAGCCTAATCAGACGCAGCGACCGGACGCATCCTAGCGTCCGGTCACCCCGAGTCCGGTCACATCAATGGCCACCACTTGTCCCTGTTTAAACCTCAACCATCGGATGCCAACGGTCACTTCACGTTCAACATGTAGTCAAACAATCGACTAGACGCGCCACTCCAATGCACCTAACGCAGAGCCATGCCGCGTTCGTTCGATTCTAGTAAGAGTCCAGAGACGTTTTTCATCGACCAGACGCGTCAGGTCACGAGTGACCGGACGCGCCCGGGAGTCCGGTCAGCTCTCTACGTCTCTGCCTACACAACCCCTACCAATGTCAGCGTACGTTAGCTGCAACCTGACGCAACCCCTGCGCGTCCGGTCGCGAGCTGAACCTTGCGTCCGCTCGCCAGAAGAAGTGACCGAATGCGCCAGTTAGTTCCAGAACCAGCGTCCGGTCCTTCACCTCGTCCTCACCCAGATGCGCCCGGGGTGAGTCCGGTCACCCCACGGCCAGCGTACGGTCATGGACTGTCTTCCTCTTTTTCTTTTTCTAAGTCCACAACTACTTCACCCTTGCTTCCAACTTGCTAACCACAAAGTGTAGAACTTGTGTGCATGTGTGTTAGCATTTTTAAAGCATTTTATAAGGGTCAAAGTTAGCACACTAGGTTCCTAAATGCATATGCAAGAATCATGTCACCTAGTGGCACTTGATAAACTGTTTAGCCAAAGATTTTCTCTCTTTATAGTACGGCTATCGATCTTAAGTCACTCACACCCTCTATGGTATCTTGAGTGTAAAACAAAAACCTATCATATACCTTTGCCTTGATCATCTCGGTTTTTCTTTTTCTTTTTCTTTTTTTTCAAGTTGAGCTTGATCATCATCAACACATGTCCATCTCCATCTCCATGGACCTCATCTTGCTCAATCACTTGGATTGCACCAACCTAGCTCATATCACCACTCATGACAAAGGTTAGTGCTAGGTTTTATCAATTATCCAAAACCAAACTAGGGCTTTCACACGGCCAACGTAGGGCGTGCCCCACATTCGCCGGCATGTCCTCTCCCGCTGCCTCGGCGCCCTAGAGACTCAAATTTGGATGTTTCAGTTATCTTAGTGTTGTAATGTGTCTAAGTCTAGTGCTTAGTGTTCTCTCTCTTCCAAATGCGACGCAATTGCATACACCTTGCATTTGAGGGGGGCGTTAAGGGTATTATTGTCATTGTACTCTAATCTAGGGTTTGGGCTCTAATGTACTATATATATATATACCCCATTTGGGGCTGCTCAATAGATTACTCAGACAACCATCTTTCTCTTCTCCTCTCATTGGACAACCATCTTTCTCCTCTCTCATTCTAATAGCCCTGACATTACTTGAAGTGAAAAATATGAAAATAAAGCACCAGCCTAATAATCTATATAGATAATTTCAATCAAGATGCAAATGTAGCTAAATGTCAAATTTTATGTGTAGTTAGAAGATTATCTTCTACCAATTGGCTATCAACATTTGAGAGACAATTGCATATCAATTAGTTAGGAACATTTGAGAGACAATTGCATCAATGATATTAAGGTATGTTAGAAGTGGATTGGAGTGTAGTACACACTGGCGGACTACAGCGGCATGGCCATACATGTTGGTTCTCCGTCGACGGACAAACCACAGGCATCTCAATCCATAGGACGTTTTTTTTCTGCTCGTGTTCGTTTATGACCTTGTTCCTACGTGGTGAACTATGGTGTTAGTTTCGTGTGTTTTATTTTATCACTGGATTGTACAAGCACCCCTGTCATCTCTGTAAAATAGGCCCTGTCGTGCTGCTTTAGTGCTTCTCTTGCTCTTACCGTGCTACTTCAGTGTTTCTCTTGCTCACTGCCCCTGCTCTTGCACGATTGCTTCTCGCTGGTAGGTGCTGAGCAACGATGTCACGACGCATATAGAATCCGATACGAGTTGTGACTTGTGAGCTGATCCACGCACGCAAATGATCGTATGTTAAATCGTCGTTAAGATGGCCCAAAAAAGCACCGTCAAAAAAGGTAGCTATGTCGGTGGCAAGCTGCCGACATGCCAGCCGTGGCTGACATGCCAAGCCGTGGCTCTGAGACTAGGAGGCTGTTAATTCTTCGGTTACCCTGCCCTCTGCCGTGCGATGCTGCAATTGCTTGCACGGAGCATGCCAGTCGTGGCTCTAAGACTGGGAGGTTGTTAATTCTTCGATTACCCTGGCCTTTGCCGTGCAATGTTGCAGTTGCTTCAACGGAGCATCTAGTCGGTACCCTGCCCTGTGCCACTCGGGCTTCCACGGCTCTGTCTTTTAGGACATGGCAGAAATACAGTTATACGAGAGCGTTGATCAGAGGAGGGCAAATAGCCAGTGACATCGGCATGCTTTCAGCTTAGAACCATAACCTGACACTGATTAAGACTTAGGACTAGCATCACAAGTCACAACTGAAGAACTAGACTCGAAGACTGTTTTTCACTGTTCATCGTTCAACCCCAAATGGAGTCAAAAAGTACATGTCAAGTCCAAACATGGTGTGATGGTGCTCAAGCAAAATGTAACAACCGTAATCGATGAATCAAAGACAATATGGGTTCAGAAACCGTAACTTTATATAGAGTGGCGCCAAGCAGAGTCGCGGGACCCAGACCAGTGAACAATAGAATCAATTTTGTTGGGCCTGATTATTCGTATCTAAACCATCCTTCAACTGCTTCATACCTTCAGCGCCAGCTTCTTGGCGGCAAGAACCTCCGCTTCAAGGGTTGGCTGCCAGAGAATTGTGGTCTCAGCCAGTAGCCCTGTCACAATGTATGGGTCCATGTTTGATGCCGGCCGACGGTCTTCCAGGTAACCTGTTGGTGCCGACAAGGTGAAAAGGGTAAATAGCTCTGGATTTATGATCCAAGTCACTAAATTGCTGATGTCATGCGCGAATGCACCCGAAGGAACCGGAAACCTAGCACATTATAGGGCTATCCAGAGAGAGTGCAACCCTACGACCCCAGTTAGAAGCTACACCAACTCAACAAAATAATGCAAAGTTAGGGGAAAGTTATGTCACTGTGATATTTATATATTTACTTGGGGGTGGGGTGTATTTTGTGAGTTCCAACTGTAAGAAATTTCAGGGAACACTGCAAGAACATGTACCTTTCCCTTTTGCCTCGGTATCTCGCCCCACACGAACAGAGCAGCCACGGTTTGCCACGCCCTGATAAATGATAATATAACTTATAAATAAACAATATTCAGTGCATTCGCAAAATATAATGAAAGGTGCTCCATCCATACCCATGAGAAGGTGTCGATGCTAGCAGTCTCATGTTTCCCTGTCAATCTTCTTTCATTTCCTTCTCCGTATGCACTAATATGCAAATCATGGCGCAGAGAAAGGTTCAGGATTGCTCTCTTGATCTCTTCAAATCCTGCATCTTCACGCATCGTCTTTGTGCTACATTCGCAAGGAATTCAGACTGTCTGTCAATCCTCATGTGACATGTATTGGGAAAAATATTAAATAAAGAAATTTAGTAATTAATTGAAGTGAATGGATCCGCTAATACTAGACAACAATTTATTAATGATATACTAATACTTCATTTCTACTCCCTTTCCTTTCCAGAACACTAGAACAAACCTTTTTTCCTTTAACACTCAGCAGTCAGCATATGCTAAACTATAGTGCTATAGGCATTCTGATGTTTATCCGTTAATGACAAAAATACCATGAACAAAAAAACGAAGGAAATTAAGCATTAGCATAAAAGACTAACCTGTAATTTGTGTGGCAGCCAGCTCCGTTCCAGTCACCCTATCACCAATACAATATGGCTATATGTTAAGATTCCTTTAATTCTATCACATTGCAATGATTTTAAACAACTTACTGGTGGACATACCTGAATTGGTTTTGGATCAAGAGTAAGGACAACCCCAGCTTGCTCTGTGATTCTCTGATAAAGGTGAGTAGGATAATGTTTAGAAGTGTTTATAGTAATGTCAAAACTGGTATTAACTAAAGGGTAAAATCATGGGCTTCAGGCCTCAGATATTTTGAGTAGTACAGATAAAATAAACTATCATTTTTCACCATGAGAAAATTATTTTGAAATGCCTAATTCAATCATGATATGTTGCTGTGTGTAATTATAAATGCCTTACTATAATAAGTTGCTGGACTTGTAAAATATGCTCTAATAATTAGGAAGAAGAAAAGAAACAAAATCACAAAATATGGGGAAATCCTTAATTATTGTTTGAGGTACCTCGAGAATGTATCTCGAAATCCATATGTGATCTCCTGCTTCAATACCAACACTAGGTCCAACTTGGTACTCCCACTGCACAGATAAGGTTTATGAAGTTCTGCCTGTTAAACAATTTTATATTTTCCTTGAAAGAAGAGAAATAAGGGACGGAGTGGTGGTGCTATACGCCTATACCACACTGATTCAGAAAAAGAAAATGCAAATTACATGTGTATTGAAGTATCATAACCATACCTGACCAGGCATGACCTCCCCGTTTGTTCCACTAACGTTAATTCCAGCGTAAAGGCATGCCTTGTAGTGAGCATCTGATATGTCACGGCCAAATGATTTGTCTGCTCCTACGGCACAGTAGTAAGGACCCTGGCATATTTTGACACAATACGTTTTTCAAAATTGTGCCCATTAAACCAATACAAGACATGTATTTCAATAAAGTAACATCATATGGCGTGATAAACCAAGTTCTTTCTCCTTATCTACCTGGGGTCCAGGGTAGCCTCCAACAGGCCAACCAAGAGGCCAATTCACATCTTTCTGGAGCAAAGTGTACTCTTGCTCTATGCCAAACCTGGAAGGAAAATGACACAGCAAGTGCTTCAACTTTCAACTCATTCCGTGAAGGCAATGAGAAAATAATAGTGACATTTGCACTATAATTTATAGGGCACATGTGATTAAGTCATAATTACCATGGCACTTGTTCAACAACCTTTGGGTCGCTGAAAATTTGTGCAGCCCTGTGGCGTTTGTTAGTAGGAAGGGGTTCCCCCTGTGGTGTGTAGGTATCACAGATAACCTGGGAAGCCAAATTTTAAATCAATCAGCGTGCTGTCATGCACATGCTAGTTAAAGTTCAACAAGTTTGCCAATGCATTCAGGTGACAATGTGGCATTCAGTCCAAGAGGAATATGCCACAATTACAATAGAATCAAGTAACACGTTACAGCTAATGGACTAGTTGAAAAGGCAGTAACATTCTAGTTAGTAACTGCTATTCTTCTAGCCCTTTTATTGGAGTTTATAACAAATGGCACAAAAGGCTAAAAGTGTTTATATAAGGGGATGATTCGGTTGCGACTGGAAGTACCAAAATGTTGTTGCCACCTCGGAATGGGTCCTTGAAGATAGCCTGGGGGCTGAAAACAGAAAGAGAAACACCAGAAATGTAACAGTAAAATGCTTGCATATAAAAGAGCACATATATTGTAATTTCCCTCTTACTATAGAATGACTTTCACTGTCTTCTCCCGGGGCTTGCCCTGTGCTTGACCCATCATAGTTCCATTTCGGTAGTTCTGAGGGATCCTCCACCGGTTTCGAAAATGTCTGAAACGCAGGCATTAAGATTTATTTTGAATATAGCCAAGTAAAAGCGATATACAATCAGGAAAAGAGTGCCCTGTAATCATTGATTCGTTCCCTAAAGACCTGGGAACTGTCCAAGTGTCCAATAAAGGAAATGCAGATGGTGGTGGTGGTGACGTTGAATGCTTACCCTTGATTTGCTTCTGATGTCGATTCCAGATCCTCCGACCCTACACAATGTTGTGTGATCTCATTTTAGAATATATTTTTTAAAAGTGTACTCACGAAAGTAGTATCCGGTGCACATTGTTATCTACTGTAAGTGGGGAGCAGGAACTGGAAAGCAGAGACGAGTCAGTACCAGATGTACTCGGCGATGATCTTGTCGGTGTAGGGCGTGGTGTCCATGTTGAGCAGCTGCTCGAGGCGCGGCACCACCCCGGTGCTGACGGCCATGACCTTGAACCCCGAGGCGCCGTCGCGGCCGGTCCTACTCCTGACGCCCCACAGCCTGCCGCCCGCCGCCGCCGGCCTCGCCCGGGCGGCGGCCGCCTTCACCCCGACCTGGCACTGCATCGCCGGCACCACCGCCTGCGCCGCCATTCCCGAACCAGACAACGGACCGGCCGCCGTCCCTCCCACTCGGCAGTCGAGACCTTCAGCAAAGCAACCGGCGCGTCAACCACCAGCACCCGGAACCACGCACGCGGGAGACCAGCGAATGCAGACAGAGTAGTGTGGCACCGAGCATTGCTCGCTCCCGGCGGACTCACTCACCTGTGACGACGCGAGACGAGACGACGGGGAGGAGATCCGGAGAGGGCAGGCGGGTGTCGGGTTGTCGGGGCGGAGCGCGTATAAATATTTCGCATTCAGTGGCCGCGACGGCAACAGGCATCTGGCTTTTTGCGAGGGGATAGGGCGCCGCGGGTTCGTTGGGTGGACGGCCCTTGGCGAGCATCAGAGGCAGGCAAGCAAAGGCAGCACGAGGCCGGGAGCGATGAGCCGATGACGCCCCGCCCGCCCGAGCCTGCCCAGCCCCGATCACATCACACGCAAATCCGGGTAAAGTCCACGAGTTTTTCCTTTTCCAGGATGCCATAGGTGCGGCTCTCCTTGTCACGTCGGTGCTCCGGCGGTCTGGCCTGCCGCGAGGCCGGGTCACCACCTCCTGCGCTTGGAGCGCGGCAGCAGCGACCTCCTCGTTGGCTTTGTTTTGCGTACGTAGGATTAATTGACCGGCATTTTGTAATGTAACGTGTACATGCAAATAGTATGTGGTTCGCGGAGCCTCTGACCGGAGAGGGCCAATGATTGGAGGCGACATTACATTAGCTGCCAAGAATCGCCATCTACTCGCTGGCGTAATGGCGCCAAAGGGTCGCCTTGCGCCCCTGGATGGATTCCTGCCACGCATCCAATCCCCATCCCAGCCTCGCAGGTGCCGGAGAGACGCAGACGGCCAATTGTTTTGCTGCAATTTTGTATACTACATACATATACAAGTGGCGACTTCAGCAGACCAGAGATCTCAAATCACTACCACTGGCGATAGCACAGAACAGTGACGACTTCTTTATTGGCAGTGCTCATGAAAGACGGAAGAAACGTCCAGAGCTGGACAGGGGCAAGACTGTGTGCTGAATTGAAAACTGATTGACGAAACCACAAAACGATGCCAATGGCTTCAATCTGACCAGCACTAAAGCACCATCAAACGATACAGTGTGGTCCTACAACCCTACAAGCGTCCAGCACTCTGGTCAGGTTTTCCTCGCTAGGAAAGAAGACTAGCCAAACACCACAGGAAAAAAAAAAACTTCTCATTCGCCACGGCTCAGCTCACGTGTGCACCTGCACCGTGCAACGCCAGCATTCCCCTCATGTACTGAGTCCTAGTCGTCCTGTATATCTCAAGCAAAGTCTCAAAGGTCTCGCACGCGTCCTCGTACACGACGCGCTGGCAAAACCCTGACTTGAAGGCTGTGAAGCCATCCAGGGCCTGGTCAGGGTTAGAGTTGAACGCCTCAAGCAGCTCTTCGAGGGCTCCGAAAATATTGCAGAAATCGATTTTGTCAACTCCTTGCTGAGGCAGGTGCCGCAGCCAGCTCATCCACTGGAAGGCTTCATCGTCTCGCTCTTTCACTGCCAACGTGATGCGCTTCAGTGCTTCCTTGATGCTGCAGTTCTGATCGATCTTCCTCAGTATCTCATCGAAAGTTGACCTCTGGTTGCTTCGAAAAGCCTTCAAGTGGGTCGTCGTACAGGAACTGGATGGTCCAAACTTTGCCGCAACCATGCACGCCTTCCTGAAAATAGGATCACTGTCTGAGAGCAACCTGATGGCCACATGCAGCGCAATAGCAGATAAGGAAGTTTCTACTATCCCCTCGAACTCGACAAGTTGGGAATCTCTAAGCTGCTGCTTCTCTGTCCAACAATGAAGGGCGATATGTGCAAAACCTTCCCACCTGCAGCAAACGTAATGTTTAGAAGCAGAAGCTCTAGACATGCACAGCAAGAATTCTACATCAATACAAAGAATACTTACTCAAAGGGTGGCTCGACCTCAATAGCAAGGGTCAAATGGAGTGAGTAATCAGCGTATGCATTCGTCTCTGATCCACCGACATCAGTGCGAGCCTCATGAACATAACCTCTGGGGATGTACATCATGTCCCCTTCAAGTAAAACCTCCACTCTCTCACTGTTCTCATCTAAAGTACCATCTAAAGGGTCAAAAGGTTCATATAGTCTTGGCAAAAGTGGCTTTGGATTAGGCCAAATCATCCATTTCTTGCTACCAAGTAGCTGCCAAACAAGTACACAGTGATCGTCATAGTGTCGGGCCAGGCCTTGAGATCTTGCAGGTGAGAAGTATATGTTAGCTCCTACAGAAGGCTGCCCAAATAGATCAGCCAGGGCAGAAGCTATAGCAGCAACCTTCTCATACCGGAACTCCATGCCACGCAAGGCAATCGAATAACCACTCTTAAAGGCATGCTTACATTTTTCGATGAACGCATCTTCATCCATGAAGACTGTTCCATCATCGAAAAAATGCTCCTCTGTCACACATCCCCTTGAGGTTTGGTCATTTGGATCTTGTGTTCTCATGACCCTAATATCTTGCCTGTACTTTACAGAATCACCCAAGGAATCATGAACCTCACGGAGAAATGAATTTATGTCAAGTTCATCAGAAGTGATAGCAGGGCAAGAGACAAGACCCTTTATTAATGATTCAATGATAGGATCAGGTGCTGTTCCAAGATTAAAAGCACTATGCAGTGCAGCGAACACAGGACTATCCTTTTGAGAGCTTTGTTTCCTCCTGTACAAATTAGGTGACTTTTCCCAGTAGGTTAGGACAAAAGTTTCAAAGTCGGACACTGTTTGGCCAAAAATACTTTTCCTGACTACATCAGGCTCTGGGAAGGCTGGAGAAGCAAGACCAATCGAAAGCCTGAAAATGGCTTCAGATATATCATATTCTTTACTTTGAAGTTTATTCTTTGGCTTGTTGCAATCAGTTGACGATCTCAAGAGTTGAGTTCTCTTCCAGATTTTGTACAACAAAGACAGAACGTTCCTTACTAGCTCCTGCTGCAGATTCTGCAAATTGTCAATCTTACAAGAATTCACCAAGAGCGCCACTGTGTCAATGATCAAGCACAGGATTTTATTTGCTTCCGTAGGACTTTCTGGGGACTCAGTGCTTATGCTATGGGCAAATCCATAAACAGATTCCACCTGACAAAATAGATGCCTACAGGAAGTCAGTTTCACATTTTCACCTCCTGAAGACATTCAGAAAGTACAACCATAATGCGTCCCTTTCATCAATTATCTAAAAATATATTGTGACGCCTGCCTTCTAGTTACAGATGAAATAGCTACCTTTACCAGATTATGATTATGATATGCCATGCACTTACAATATAATTCAATGCCGGTACCTTAAGGTATAATACATGGCTCAAGTAACTCTTGCTAATGCAAGCAATTTTATTAGTCAAGTCTAGTAGCAGTATGCACAATCAGAACTACCATACGAAAACTAAATAGTACACGAACAAAAAATCAAGGTTCTAGCACACACAAATTTGGATTTTGTGTCTAAGTTGAGAGACGAAATCATACCAAACAGCAAGCAAAATGTGCTTTCAAGTACAGTACAACCAAACAAAGGGTAGGGATGTGGATGCTTACAATGTCCTGGGCAGAACAGGTGATCCTGCAAGTCGCTCCCTACCGACTGAAGATGCCGAGAGATCCAATATAGAATTACAGGCAGCCTCAATCACTCGCTGCCTTCTACTTCCCAGCGTCCTCGCCAGTCCGCTGGCGATGCCACTGTCGGACGCCAGCATCTCGCCGGTCTCCATGGACCGCAGCGCTGCCGCGCCGAGCACCTCGCAGCTCAGCGCGGCGACAGAAGAGCAGCTGCAATCCACATTCCAGCACACATCGTATCAGAATGGCATGGCATGGCATGGCATGGATTGGATGCAAGGCGCAGGGAGGGCGCGCCTTCAAATCGGGGGCGGACCGAGGCGGAGTTTGTGACGTACGCACTCGTACCCACCTGGAGGAGAGGAGGAGGGGGAGCAGCGCGACGAGGGAGCCCGGGAGAGGGGAGAGCGTCTGCGGCGAGCGGGCGAGCACACGGCGCAGGAGGCGGGCCGCGAGCGCAGCGGGCGGGGAGGAGGCGCTGCTGGTCTGGCGGCTGGTTCTGGCGGTGGCAAGGAGGACGGGGAAGAAGTGGCGGTCGAAGGAGGCGGAGGAGGGCGACGGCCCACCGGCGGCGGCCCTTTCATCGCCGCGCTTCTTCCTCTTCCCGTTCCGATTCATGGCGTTCGGCGGGTACACGCACCCACCGCTACAGCAGGGTGGGGCGGCCGGCGGCGCTAGGGTGCTAGACCACCCTCCTCTCCCGGAGAGCTCAGGCTTGGCGCGGCCGTCTGGGCCGATGACCGATGGCGATGCCGTGACGAGCGAGAACCCAAGAAGCTTCTTGCCTGTTGCTTCGGCAGCTGGGCTAGCCTAGGCAGCAACACTTGGGCCAGCTACTGGCCCAATTGACATGAAGGCTGTGTTTAGATCACTTGAAAAGTGCACTATACAAAAAAAGATTTTCTGTTACATCAAACTTGCGATATATGCATGGAGTACTAAATGTGGATAAAATCAAAAACTAATTGTACAGTTTGGTTGTACTTTGCGAGACGAATGTTTTGAGCCTAATTAGTCAATGGTTGAACAATTATTACTAAATACAAACGAAATACTACAGTATATTTTGACACTTCAAAATTTAGATCTAAACACAGCCGAAGTCCCTTCTGCTCTGTCCCTAGCGCTAGCGGCCTGGCATGCTCTGGTCTGCATCTCCTCGTCACAGTGACTCCAAGCTCCGCCAACGAAGAATCGTAGAATTGGAGTCTGATTGATTGTTTGTATTTGTTTATATTAAATCTTATACAGCATGCTCTAAGCCAGTATAATTGTATATAGTGTTACGTCCCGAAATTTCTATTTGGTACTACAAAGTGTATTTCTTGTCTTATAATCCGTACTTTTTAGCCTGTTTTTTCAGTCAGAATAGTGTTTTTCTCTCACGCCGAATCAGCGAACAGTACTTTTAGCCATGACTTTTCAGCGAAGCGAACATGCTCTCTTTTGACAAGAAGATATTAATTCATTGATTGTTGTATTTTTTTTAGAGAAAAGGGATATACCCTGCTTTTATATTACCAAAAGCCAGAAACATTTAACAGCATTCGCGTATCGGCGTGCCCGGCCAATTCATGGCCTTAAGCCAAAGTCTGATACATCAAACGTAATACTCATCGAGACATCTAAAGCCGCATCAGACAGAACCGAAGCTACATTTGTTGAGACTGAATGCTGAGCACCCGATGGCTCCGACTCTGATAATGAGCTGGTCTCCTCTGGTACCCTCCACTGCAGTTGAGGCGGTAAGCTTGCCCTGATCTCCAGTTGTTTTGCGACCTCCTCCACTTGCAGTCCAGTCTCTGGTTTGAACAATGGAATCCATCCTCTCACCATCTTGATGATCCGGAACAGCACCCTTCTCAAACCTATCCATGTAAGCCCCTGAAAATACATTTCATTCCTCAGTTTCCACAAAGTCCAAAGCACTGACGAGGTGATGATATTAGTGAGCATGTGTCGCTCATTAGCAACCCAGAATCTAGCAATAGATTCAAAACAGACTCCCAACTCCTGAACCAAAACTTCAGAGATAACCCGCCATATGTTCTTAGCTACACAGCACTCAAAGAATAGGTGCGTGATCGACTCACTTTCATTACAAAACAGACAAGAGGGGTCACTGACCTCCCTGCGTTTCGCCAGGTTATCCCTTGTTAACAAACGATTTTTGGACAGAAGCCAAAGAAAGAATTGTACCCTTGGAGGGATTACGATCTTCCAAACCGAGCTCACAAACTGGGGGACAACTCCCCTGTGGTTAACCACTGCATATAGAGATTGCACAAAATACTTACCTGTTGAAGTAAGAGTCCACAGAATATGATCTTCCTCTTCAGATAGGGAGGTTGATTCAATCAGCGTACACAACTCCCACCAAAGATTCATAATGCTAGGAGACACATTTCGTCTAAAAGTTAACATAAGGTTCTCACCATCCCAGACATCATGCACAGTTTTACCTTGTTGCTCGTTTATAATGTACAGTGGCCAGTAGACAATTGCCAGGCTAGTATTGCCTATTGATTGTTTGTATTAGTCTGCGTTAAACCTTATACAATGTAATCTAATCGGCGTAAACATATATTAGTGTCATATGCCCAGAATTTTCTATTTGGTACTACAAAGGGACAAGAAGATGAGTGGCAGCGTAATAAAATCAACTAGAGTAGGTGATGCTGAGCATCATTCCAAAGGGCACTTTGCAGTAAATTAGTCTGAATTCACAGCTCGAGCTGATCGTAAAGGTGGGTGGTTGAATATGGAGCGTCATTAGCCACTAAACTAGTACCAAATTGGTTGTACTATATTCTAATATCGTGAACTTTAACCTTTCTTTGTTTGTGCATAAACTCCCTTTTTCCAACTTAATTGAAAGGCAGAGCTCCTGCCATTGCGTTAAAAAAATATCGTGAACTTTAGCAATCATCACTGTGATGGCCTGTTCTGCATGCTTACTCTCTGCAAAGCTGGATCTGAATTCTGAACGAGGACAGTCAGCACATCTACACCAACCCCCGTCGCCTTGGCTGCCAATGCAAGAATGCCTCTACTGTATATGAAGGCCTCCTCAACTCAGTGTTAGCAATGTACATGTCTCTTACACTCCTGAGTCCTGAGTCCTTAGTATGCTTCCTCTTCTTCTCAAGTCCAAAGTCTCCGACCTTCCTCTTCTTCTCAAGTCCAAAGTCTCGGACCTTCTGGGTTCTTGAATAGTTATTTTTTAGAGTTCTATGGCATGATGCCCCGGCCTTTCATTGATTAACAAAAGACCACATTCGTTTATAGCACAGTGCCCAAAGTTGAAACCCAGCTTCACCCGGAAGCGGGACAAACCAGACCAGAAACTCCCACAAGAAAACCGAGACTGACAAAACAACCCGCCACCAAAGAAATTGTAGAGACACTACTACCAGCTGCTCCTATTACATTTGCAAGAAATCTTCATTCAGAAACTTCCACCAGGATGGGCTCGGTGTAGTCAGCAGGATCTTCCCAGGCGCCAGACACGCCTCCTCTGGAGCATCCTCAATCATGCTTCTGAAGAATTTCGCGCTCCGTTCCTGGGGATGTCGGGTAGCCATGAAACCATATTTGCTGCCGTCTTCAGACTCTTCAGGAACCCATCCAATGAATCTTTCTTTCCTGATGGACACAGAACTGCCTAGTTCTGAAGCATTCCAATAATTTTGTAGAAGAGAGTATCCAGACTTTTCCACCCAGCTTGCTGAAAACAAAGCTCATTCCTGAGTTTCCAAATAGACCATAAAACAGCGGAAGTAATCATATTAACCAAACTATATTTCTTATGACTCAACCAGAATTTTCCTATATTGATAATGTCTACTCCTACCTGAAAACCTATAATATCAGAAACCACATTCCAACATCTACTAGCAACGGCACAATCAAAAAACAGATGCTGGCAACTTTCATTCTCAGCACAGAAAAGGCAAGTAGGATCCTCCACTTTCCTACGTTTGGCTAAGTTATCTCTAGTCAATGTCCGATTATTAATCAAAAGCCATAAGAACATATGCACTCTTGGCGGGATCTTAATCCCCCACACAGCAGAGACATGTACATGTTTAATGCCTCTAAAGTTAATGATTTTGTACAAGGATTGAGACGAATAGGTACCCCTAGATGTAAATTTCCAGATCATCTCATTTTCTTCATCAGAAAGATGCACTGTAGAGACTAACTCAACTATTTCTAACCAAGACTGGTAGAGATCCTCGCTAACATTTCTCCTAAAGGTGCATCTCAGATTATGGCCATCTCACAAATCTGCAATGGTTTTATTATGTTCATTAATGATTCTGTAGATTGGCCAAAACTGTATGGCTAAACTAGAAGAGTCCAGCCACGTATCTTCCCAGAACCTAACCCTTCTCCCGTTACCAACTTTCCAACAATAACCTATTTTGGCCGCCTGTGTGGCCCACATAAAACCCTTGAAGAAGCTAGATGAGTTAGATGTTCTAGATAATAGGATATTAGGATTCTTAAATAGTTATTCCATTTTACTTTTCGAAAGAATGGGATTCTACAGATTTTGCTGTACAATTCTGTTTTTCTTATGTGCTGTTTCTTGAAGTTTATTTGCCGGATTAATTTGTCACAACCATTTTTTTTGTTTGGGCTTGGCCATTGGAGGACGATGATGGAAACAACGAAGGCTCGCTCGCCGAACCTAATGTGGCGTCTAAAAAAATGACTTGACGACCATATTCGTATGTGTACTGAGTTCTCCATGCTCACAGCTTTCTTTTTGCCTTATTGAGTTTATCACTGATGGGAGTCTGACTAAATGACTGACTGACTGTCTGCGAAATCATTCTTGGCTTAGCTCTGCAAGTTCTTTCTCTCGTCTGTAACCGTCTCTTGCATTAACACCGTGCAGCTTCTATTCTTTCACGCTGAACAATTCTTGCTGTCAGGCGAAAAACGGGTTAAACGCCCGATCGCGAAAAAAAAATCTTGCTGTCAGACGCCATATACCATCAGACCTTTCGCACTTAATTTCTTGCAGATCAACAATTGTTATTCGACTCTGCTTTGTCTTGCTCTTTCAGTTTTCTCTTTGGTAATGTTTCGCTCCCTTTCGGCACTATCCTATTGTTCCTTTGGCAAAGAATGTAGCCTATGTAGGCCCTGCAATACTTAAAAAAAGTGAAGCGTATGATGGGCTAAAAATTAGTCAGGGTAGGTGACCATGCGCATGATCCGAAAGGCGATATGCACTTTTTTGTTCTTAATTAACAGCTCGAGTTGATCTTCAAGATATGGCACGCCATTAGTCACTAAACTAGTACAGTACTTCCATATTATATACTTCTATGCTTATTACAACTTGGACTTTAGCAATCATACTGTTAGCTGATCGAATAGTTAATATATCACTGTAGCGGCCCGTTTTCCATGCCTATTCTTTTTTCAAAGTTGGAGGAGGTGCAAACGCTATATAAGTGAACGAAGGCCCCTCAACTTGTGTCTTAGGCAGTGAAAGACCTTCTTTCTGTCTCTGTCTACTTATCCCAGTGTCTCCTGATTAGGCTTCCCAGAGATCTCCCTCTTGCGCTCAATTCCAACGTCTCCGTGCTTCTGGTTTCTCGAATTACGATTCCATTTTTGCCATGCCTATTTTCTTCACCTGTTTTTTTTATACCATTGAAGTTTATTTACCATAATCATTTTTGTGTGGGTTTAATTGGAGGACAGTGATGGAAACAACGAAGGCTCGCTCGCCGAACCTAATATGGCATCTCAAGTGCCTTGACGATCATATTGGTATGTCTACTGAGTTCTCCGTGCATGCAAGTACCACACACCCTCTTGGCTTTGCACGTTCTTCCTTCTATCGTTTTTTTAGACAGTCTCTTTCATACAAAGCTGTGTTGTGTAGTTTCTGTTTCAGTTTCACCATAGCCTGTTTGGAACTTTGGATCATCATAGCCTCATAGGGAATGAAGTTGATTCTAGTACTAGTAGCCCCAGGTTTCAGATCTTTTTCGCATTTCTTGGAGATGAACAGTTGTTGAAGATTTCTTTTTCCAGAACAATAAGATATCGAAAGTTGCTCCTCCTGTTATAGTTTCTTGTGAAACTGCCAATTCGCAAGCCCGCGTTCCTTTCTGATCTCGCCTTTGAGTGGAGAAACTGCAATTGTTTTGGCGATCTTCAGTTCAGATCACGCAGACTTTTCTTTTTTTAGTTTTTATAGGCAACTAAGCGTCGCTTTCGCAAAAGTCAGAACTAACAGTTCTTTTTTGTTCTAAACTTGGAAACCAGCAGCCGGCACAAAGTTAACCGCATGAAAATTGAATTCTACTAGTTCAGTAGCATACCAGTAGGACTATAGGAGTAAAAGAAAAAAAAAAGAGAAAACAACAAGATATGCACAAAGTTCGGAAGTACTTCCTCCGTTCCAAATTATAAGCTCTTGCTTTTTTAGACGCATAGCTTTTATCCATGCATATAGATACATACTATGTCATATATAGTAAAAGTTATATCAAGAAAATTTAGAATGACTTGTAATTTAGAATGAAGAGAGTAGCATTTAATTACATATACCACCGGGAAGATTCCATGGTTTGCCGATGCGGCAAATGAAGTATTAGTAGCGAAGAACATGAGCGCCGCTATCAATCGAAACAATCCTACCATGTATCTTAATTTTTGTAATATGTTGATCCCACACAATCAAACATAGAATTTCATAATATCATAATACTAAGATTCTACGATACTATACATTAACTGACACAAATGATTTTCTAAATGATTGCAGAAGTACTAAAGTTAAGGTGTGTCAAAAATAATACCAATAATTTGCACTTAATAAATGTAAAAATATTTTTTATATAAAATATATAATTTGTAAACTCAGATACTAACAGAAACGGTCCATCACCAGACACATTCCGACAGACGGCGTACGCAAATATACCTGAAATATCCTTTTCTTTTCGCGATCCAGCCAGAGCAACTCCAGCCGATTGACTAAAATTAGTAGCTAAATTCCATAGTTTAGCTATTTTGTAAAATAGAGAACTCCTCAAAAAAATAAGAGGTCTACAACAACCTTGCTATTTTCTCATATTCAACGTGGTTGGCTTTATATGGCCACCTAAAATCAAGGGATATCCAGCTTTCTTTTTTTACAAAGACAAGTAGCACATCTGTTTATACTATATAAATTCTAAAATAGCCTCCAAAATAAAAATAGCTAAACTGTTGGAGTTGCTCATGACTGCATGATTTCCAGTCATGTTTGATTCCCTAAAATTAAGATAAATTAGAAAGTAATGTAATAATAAATGGAATGCACTTTCTAGATATTTCTTTTAATTCACTGGATCCAAACAGATAGTCCTGACATGTGGTCTATTTGGTTGCATAGGAATATTTTTGTTTTTGGGAAAAAAAATTCTCCTTTACAAGTTATCTATGCAATCTCCTACAGGCTCCATTCGTGGGCTATCCTTTAGAGGTTGGAGTTCTAGGATACAGTTGTGGCGGCATCGTGGCAACTGAAACGAGTAACGAAGGACATCTTTATCCGAAAATATGGGTGGTGATCTAGTGTTAGGATTGAATGTCACTCGAGTATGTTTGGCAGAGGCTGTGAGTTTCTTTCCAGAGCCATACATCAACTCGATGTACTGCTCTAAAGCTATACATCAACTCGGGGGACCGAGCCGTAGCTCGGTTGGTGTGCTCTCCCGGAGTGGAGGCCACCGGTCACAGTTCGAGACTGCTTGAGCGTATGATTTTCCTACCGGGAACAATAATACTGTATAAATTCCGTTGCCTCACACGTGGATGCGCCACAATGATCAAGATGGCGTGCCCGTCATGTGCGAAGCATGAAAGACTTCGGATACTTCTCAGCCACGTATAAGCATCTTCATCAGGTGTAGGTCTAGCTTGCGTACTATGGTGTATGTGAGTTTGTGTGCGTATGATGGTGTGAGTTAGTACGTGAGTTCAAATACTACAACCAGTGCGTGAAGAGTTGAGGCATAAAAAAAAGCTATATATCAACTCGATTACTGCTCTTTAGATGCAATGAAATCTTTCTTATAAAAGGCCTACACGGAACCCACGTCAAGAAAAGAACAGACGACGGATGAAGGCTCGGGCTCACGCTACACCTCACTGTGTTTTGTTGTTTGGCCGGTGCCCGCGTTTTTTTTTTTTTGGCTCGCCGTTGACATTGAGCTCAATTGCAATGCAACTTCTTGGAAGTTCCAAACATCAATTCTTGGCTCGCCGTTGACTATGAAGCGTGGACGCCCACCCGCAAACGCCTGTGTGTCTATCTTGCTCTGCTATAAATTAGGACAGGAGAATTAGCGCAACATTCCACGCCTCCATAGCACCATCCATCCATGACGATGTCGTCCAGCGAGGTCTCGGTGTGCTCGCACCTGTTCACGGTGAAAGGCTACACCCACTCCAGGGGCATCGGCGTGGGCAGGGCCATCGAGTCGCCGGCGTTCGACGCGGCCGGCCACCGCTGGTCCGTCAGGTTCTGCCCGGACGGCGACGAACAGGACTCGAGGGGGCACATCTCCATCTGCATCAGGCTCGTCGGCGGCACCGGAGACGCCACCGTGCTCTACGGCTTCAGTCTCGTCGACCCAACCGGCGCCGCGCCGGCCCCGGAGGCCTCCAAGGACCCGAAGATTGTCACGTTCGGGAGCGGAACAGGCAGGGGTACCGGCCGTTTCATGAAGCACCAGACGTTCGAGGCGTCTCCGTACCTGCGGGACGACTGCCTCACCATCAAGTGTGTCATCGGCGCCATCAAGGGGTCCGGTCCGCCGCCGCTGCCGGCGTCGGCCTCGGAGCTGCTCCACGATTTCGACTGTCTTGTGGTTGACGGCGGCCGTTCGAAGGACACCATATCCGACGTCGACTGAGCAAGCCGCGCTGCTCTACTCCTCTATGCTACGAGCGCAGGTGTATCATCACTTCATCAGCAAGAAAAAATAAAATGAAAACATACTTGTATCTGGCAGTTCATTGCCCTGTAATGTAACATAAAATTCAATGAGAATCAGGCAAGGGGAAAGTACTATACTTACAGATACATTTCAAACCAAGGGACAATTATCGTGTTTTTTCCATCCACAACAATACAACACTTATCTTCACACCTAAACATCAACCGCAATCAAACTAGGGTGAACGACGGCCAGCAAATTTATTGTCTAACCTAACATATATAAGGTACACACATTTCCCAGTCCAACCCATCATCATAATACACATATCCTACCTTACGTTTCTCCATTCAACCTTGGAAAATCAATTGACGCATGTATATCATAGCTCACACCACTGCGTAGAGTAATTTTACTGCTATGTTTTGCTATGTTTTAAGCGTATCCGCTACTACCTTACCCGCGCAAGAAGCGCACAACGACACAAGTTATGTTGTCACTGCTCTCCCTCTTGTAGGCCTCTTGCAAGAGCTTCTTTGCAGCCTCTTCTGGGTCCTGAATGGATCTGGTCATCGCGACAGCTTCCTGCATCGCAAACATTGTAAACAGGTGGTACTGAGCACAAGGAGTGCAGCAAGAGACTGTCAAAATATTCTGAAGCTCTGCATTTCCTAAAATTACCTCGTTAGAGACCACATCCCACAGCCCATCACTTGCAAGGATGAGAAACTCAAGTGTGTCATCGACAACTTCCTCCTATCACAGGATTAAATGTAATCAATAAGTCAAAATTTTAGTATAGATCATTAATACTACTACTGCAGGTTTAATTTTCAATGTAACCAATGCATTAGAAAACACATTCATCAATTTTTTAAAAAAGGATTAATGTAATCAATAAATCTTTGGTATAGACCATGACTTCTACTGCAGGTTTGTGTGATCTCAAAAGTCAAAATTGATGGAATTATGGAAAGCATTCATGCTAACATTTATCACCAAACACCAAGATGGCACACAACCAACTAGATGTGTGCAAAACTGCAAACAATAAACCACTCAGTATGATCATTAATACTATAACTCTCCTATCACAAAGAAAGTCCCAAACAGAACCATACTCATTTTGTAAGGAAAGTAAAAAGTATATCGTCATGTCCAAGACACGTACCCGGATCTCCGGATCCACAACTACATATTGCTTTAAGAGTTTGTCACCAAAAGCACGCGAAACAGCAAGTACACCACCAACACGCCATGTTCCTATAGAACAAAAGCATGGACATTAGGAGGAGAATCATATATTCCATCAAGAAACTTTTAAGAAAATGCGGTGATTGGCATACCTGCCCACATAACAAAACCTCCAGCCTCTTCAATACGCTGCCGCTCATCAGTTTGATCAGGCTTGTGATCCTTTGAAACAGCAATAGCTGCAAAAGCGAGCAGAAAGCATCAAGTTAGGAAAGTGATCAAACGGTGTTGCCAATGTTGAAATATCAGCCGGAGACTCAACTCCTAGCTTAGCAGGACAAGGCAAACAAGGCCAAAATTCAGACCTTAGCAATGTCTAGAAAAACATCATATTGTATTATCACCAAAATCTAGAAGAAAGCATGCATTCTAGCAAAAATAGAACAAGTAAGGTTAAAATTCAGACCTTACGAAATGTCTCCAAAACCTTCATATTGTGGTATCACATAGACTCTACAAGCATGCATTAAGCAATGAATGAAGAAAAAGGTATGCATTCTACCATCATCCTTAGCATGCATTAAGCAATGAATGAAGAAAAAGGTATGCATTCTACCATCATCCTTTTCTTCAAAATCATGAAGAGACTTAACAAGGCCAGTTACTAATAGACAATATCAAGAGCATCGTAAAACTTAAAACTATAATAGTACAATGTAATGCACTACTGTACTTGTAGTAAATTGATGGAAAACCACTGGAGATTGTACCTTCTTTCTATGTTCTATTTTCACTAAAGAAGTTTTAGATAAAAACAAATTGTCTCGGGTAACTATTACGTAAAAGCAACAAGGGGGTTTAAAGAACAGGCACAGTGAAGCCCTCATTACCATTTCCTTCCCTGCATATGATAGCCCTAGAGTCACCAACATTTGCGGCAAAGAGACGATCACCAACAAGTACAGCAGTTGATGCAGTCGACCCACATTGATTTTGACTACTGTCAGATTCTAAGAATTCACTGTCGGTGCTTTTATAAGCATCATCTGCAGTAATACAAACATGCAAGCTCAAGTTCCCATGATTGTGTTCGCATAATTTAGCAACTGATGTTAGTGGAAAAGGGAACAAAAGAATACCTATAGCGACCTTAGTATCACTGATGAACTTTGGATGACTAACAAGATTGTTGAACAGGTTTTCTTTAACATACTCTGCTACTTTAGCACCACCATGACCTACACAAATAAAACCATGGGCCATGGGATCAGAAAGAACTGGGTACAGATGAAAGTAACGCCCAAACTATCTAAACTAAATCATGCTGAATCGAGAGAAATCCATACCGTCAAAAACTCCAAAAAGACCAATTATCTGACCGTCAACACAGTCAATTTTTGTCTCATAGAAGTCTTCCATGGATGCCCTTTTACCAGGGGAGCTTGCATAACCATAGCTAAATTTACCATTCTGGCTGGCAGAAAAAACAAATGTGAGACACTGAGCAAATAGGTAATACAAGTACAAAATAATGCTCTAATAAGTCAAGCTACTATCACAATACCCTGGAGATCCCAGAGCACAACTTGTGCCGGCACTCTAATAACTACAGTTAGGGTATTTTGAAAAGTTATAACTGGATGAATTCTTGTCATGTAGAGCTACAGCAAAAATGAGCTAATGCCTTATATTACTACGAGCTCTCATTGCAAGCTGGCACAAGTTCATAGGTCGGGTGACACAAGGGCCAAATTCATAGAACAACGAGATTTTCTAGCAGCCAGCCAGCAGAGCGTGTTAACTATATTATCAATTAACTTGGCTGATCTGAACTGATGGAACATATGAATGAATGCTTAAATATTCTCTTATGTTATCATAAAATCAAATTTGAGATGACAACTTTTGTTTGCAATACCACATTCCTGCTAAGATGAACTTAATCTGGTTTTTTGTGGGTACAACCCCAGTTTGTAGCATTGATTTATACTTTGGCCTTGTGAACGCTGGTTCCTCGTAAAAGTGTATTTCAGATATCCTGACAAAAAAAACCTACCACCACAATCGCCCAGATCAGTTCAGTTCCGAGCTAAAAACACATAAACACCTGGCTGCCCATAACGTATCTCAAACTACGCATCAGGGCCACGGTAAAGGACGCGAACCATCACATTTCTGAAACTAATCGCGACCAAAGCTGAGACGGGCGAGTATAGGACAACCAAAGGACTTTACAAATCGAAGTGCCCACATCACAATTCGAGCAGAAAGAACCACAAACCAAACAAAAACGAAAGCAAAAACTGTGGGGCTGACGACGAGAGCAGTTGCGAGAATCGTTTCACCACCTGAGGCCGCCGCCGCTGACGGAGGATCCATCGGTGGGGTGGCCGATCACGGAGCTCAAGTACCCCATCCCGCTTGGATCCCCGGCGGGGGCGAGGAGCCGGCTCGGATCAGGCAGCGGGGAGCCGTGGATCGGCCCTCCAGCGCGTCAGGTTTTGGGGAATTTGGGAGGAGCAGGGCCGGAACCGGAAGCCGGAAGGGGAAGACGAGGCGACGGGTTTGGCACATTTCTAGACTGCGGAGAAAACTTCTGCCGTTCTGCGTTTTTGCGCTTTGGCCCCTCGAAGTTTGCGGAGTTTTTGCTTCTTGCTTTTGGGTGTGTTTAGATGTGTAAAAGGGTGTAAAAAAAGTATTGTAGCACGTTTTGGCTTTATTTGGTAAATAGTGTCCAAACGTTGACTAATTAGGTTCAAAACGTTCGTCTCGCAAAGTAGAACCAAGTTGTACAATTAGTTTTTTATTTCATCTACATTTAGTACTCCATGCATGTATCGCAAGTTTAATGTGACGGGGAATCTTTTTTCTGCACAGTGTTTTTTTTAAAGTAAACACAGCCTTTGTTGGACGAGGTGCCGTGCGAGCTGCGAAAGCGAAGCCGACCGAGGTGCTCTTTTCACGTGAGCGAACATGGCTTTTCGCGGCTTCCGCTTCGGCCTCCGCCGTGGGCCTTCTGCCTGGAATTTTTTTTTTATTTTTAGCCCAAATTTGAAATAAAATTTAAATTTAACCCTAGTTTAAAATTTTTTTTAAATCTAACCCGTTTGGCCCCGCCACCATGCATGGCGGGGCAAATGCACTGAACCCCGCCATGCATGGTGGCGGGGTACACATCCCACGTGGCATGGGTGACGTGGCCGCCCCGGGGCGTACCCCGCCATGATGGGTGGCGGGGTAGGCCAAACCCGCCACCCATCATGGCGGGGTGTACCCCGCCACCCGTCATGGCGGGGCGCGGCGTAAATATAAGCCGCGCCCCGCCACGCCCGAGCCGGCCTCCTCTCACTCACCCCGCCGCCTCCGCCGTCGCCCGCGCCTTGCCGCCGCCGTAGTCGCCGCCGGAGGTGCCGCGCTCGCCCGGAGGTCCTCCCCCGCGCCCCGGCCGCCCCCCCCCCCCCCCCCCCCGCGCCCCGCCGCGACGCCGCGCCCCGCCGCGACCCCGCCGCCGCGACGCCGCGCCGTCTCCCGCGCCCCCGGCGCCGCGGCCCCGGCGACCGCGCCCTCGGCCGCGTCTCCGGCATTCGTTCCCGCGCCGCCACCCCGGTAATTTTTACGGTAATATTTTTTTACTTTGTCGTTTCAATTATTTATTTGTAGTAAATATTAATAAGTTTTATTATTTATTTAGTTAATTATTTATTATTCATTGTATTAAATGATTATTTAGTTATTGAATTATTTATTTAGTTAATTAGTTATTATTGAACAATAGTTATTTAGTTAGTTATTGAATTATTTAGTTACTTATTTAGTAATTTAGTTAGTTAACGATGATTTCTTATTGACGATATTATTGATAGTTAGTTAATATTGGTTCGTATTAGTTATTGATGATTATTTAGGGTTTAGGGTTATTGACGATATTATTGATGATTATTTGTTACTGACGATATTTGTTATTGATGATTATTTAGTTAGTTAATGGGTTCGTATTAGTTGTTTAGTTATTAGTTAATTAGTTAACGATTATTAGTTATTCGGATTTTATTAGGTAATATTAGTTATTTAGTTACGTACCTATTAGTTATTTAGTTATTAGGTAATATTAGTTATTAAGTTATTTAGTTTGGTAACGATGATTTGTTATTGACGATATTATTGATAGTTAGTTAATATTGGTTTGTAGTTAATGGGTTCGTATTAGTTATTTAGTTATTAGTTAATTAGTTAATGATTATTAGTTATTTGGATTTTATTAGGTAATATTAGTTATTTAGTTAGTTATGTAGTAATTAGTGGTACCATAATGGTCAGTTGATAATCAAATGTCAAATCGTTTTGTAGATGGATTACGGTGTAAGAGTTTTTTACGGAGGAAGTGTTAGGAGAGATGATTGCCAGTTTGAGGATATGTATGAAGAATTGGAATGGTTTGATGGCACCCCTAGTTTCCGCGATCTATGTGACCGTTTGAGTTTGAAGTTTGGCGAGGCTTTCACACTAAAGGGTAGGTTCGATGTTGGAAAGAATAGGGCACACTATGTGATGATGGACTTGTGCAACCAAGCAGAGTGGTCCCGATACAATAGGGTCATCCAAGGTTCGAATGTCGGTATGGCTGAGTTGGTGCTGGAGAATGTTGAGAATGAGGAGCCGTCCTTGGACAGTGATACTCTAGGAGATTGTGGTGTGCAACAAACTATGGAGAGTATGGACTTGGATGGTAATTTAACGCAGGAGCGGGTTCATTCTCCTCCAGTTGGTCATATAAGCAATGATTTTGATGTAGACGAGTTTGAACAGGAGGAGGAGGAGGCGGCAGCGGAGGAAATGATTGGTGATGATGTTAGCACTGATTCGGACGATTCAGGAAATGAGGAAGGAGGTCCACATGCCATGCGAGCATCGGTTGAAGCCATGCCCTCTGGAGGTGCACCTGCCATGTGTACACCAGTTCGTGGCATGCCCTCAGGAGTACCGCTTGAGGTACTTCATGGCATGCAGAGTCAGGGCACATTAGCCACCGATTATCCAGATGATGGAGTGCAATATGAAGGATGGAGCAGGGTTAGGGAGCCACAACAATACGTTGCACCACCCTCTTATACATCGGCAGAGCTTACACAGCTGAGGGAGGCTGGCTTACCTTTTACCGGTGTGCCAAATTACAACGATGTAAGTATGTCGCATATGGCAGTTTGTGACACGGGTTTGCAGATGTGTAAGGAATCATTGTACAACCATAAAAATTTAATACTGAGAAAAGGAATGCTTTTTAATACGATGTCGGAGATGAAGTTGTTCCTTCAGGACTATGCTGTGTATCATCATAGGCCTTACACGGTTCGACATTCTGACAAGGAGGTAAAATTCCACATATTATGTAAGGCTGGATTCCCGTGCTCGTGGAAGTTGAATGCACGAAAGAGGCGGAGTGATGGTAAGTGGAAGGTAACTTCGGTGGAACAGCCGCACAGATGCCAGACTAATGAGGGTAAAAGGTACCATCCCCAGTTAACGGCTCGGTATCTAGCCCGTCGTATATTGGGTCTTGTAGATAAGGACAACGACGTATCAGTGTCTTTCTTGCAGGAGACCATAGTCACATTTGTTGGGTATGAGGTCACGTATGGAAAGGCTTGGCGGGCAAAGCAAATTGCCCTGGCAATTCGTTGGGGTAGCTGGGAGGAAGCCTATAACAGGGTTCCACGCATTTTGTGTGCGATGGAACACTTCAACCCTGGCATGAGATCGTTCATATACACAGGAGGGTTCTATCTTCAGAACCCGTTGAGGCATATTCTGTACCGTGTGTTCTGGTATTTCGATCAGTGCAAACATGCATTTCAGTATTGTAGGCCAGTTGTTCTTGTTGATGGCACGTTCCTCACCGGCAAATACAGGGGCACATTGATGATGGCTGCTGCTGTAGACCCAGAGAACCAGATAGTACCAATGGCTTTTGCTTTGGCGGAGGGGGAAAACAACGATTCATGGTCATGGTTTATGCGTCTGCTCCGTGTTCATGTGCTTGGCCCTTCTCGCACCATTTGTCTGATTTCGGACCGTCACATTGGAATTCTAAATGCAGCCGATGAACACATTGATGGTCACCCGGCCCTAGTGCACTGTTGGTGCATGCGACATTTTGCCGCCAATTTCTGGCGGCGTCAACGCAAGAAGGATGTGGCTGACAAGTTAAAGGAGCTTTGTAATAAACGTACGGAACGCGAGTTCAACGAGACTATGGTAGAACTAGAGAAGATGCTGAACCAAGCTGGCAAGGCATGGTTAGACCAGCAGATGGAAAATAAAGCCAAGTGGGCATTAGCATTTGATGAGGGCGGCTTCCGGTACGGCATCATGACAACAAACTCCTCTGAGTCTTTCAATCGTGTGTTCAAAGGCGTTCGATCTCTTCCAGTGTCTGGTATTGTCGAGTTCTCTTTTAGGAAGTGCAATGAGTATTTTGTTAAGCGGTATGGCCTAGCCCTGAGGAATGGAGAGGAGCTTGGAAGATGGGGCAAGGCGGCACATGAATATTTGAAGGAGGCTGAGGAATTGGCCAAACAACAGGTTGCCGAGGCTTATGAACGGGACATGCTTGTTTTCTGCGTACGAGCTAGAGGGGGCACAAACCTGGGCGGCGAACGATTTGGTGGCCGAACGTACCGTGTCGATCTTGGTAAAGTAGAATGCAGTTGCAACGTCCCTCAGATCATGCATGCCCCTTGCTCACACATGATCACCTCTTGTTGGCTAAGAGGTTTTGACCACACAGTAGCACCATACATGTCACCCTTGTATCTCCGTGCCAACACCCTCAAAGTTTGGGAGAAGAGTTTCGAGCCATACCTTGACGAGTCACAGTGGCCTCAATACTATGGTGAGGACTATGCGCCTTATCCGGACCTGAAGAAGGTAGGGAAGGGAAGGAGGAAGAAGAAGCGATTGAAAGGCGATATGGACAATATGAAAGGTTACGGCGCCGACATGTATGGTGGCGGGGACTTTGACGAAGAACGTGCGCAGAACCTTTGCTCCATTTGCAAGAATCCTGGTCATAACGCTAGATTTCATAGGCGGGCGAGACAAGAGGTGGTATATATTGTAAACATGCATTTATGATATTATAATTTTTATTTGTACTTGTCTTTGTTTTTTTATAACGTTATTAATTGCTCTAATGTTACTAATGTTTTCTTTGTTTTTTTCAAACAGGGAGTTTCAGGCTTGCAAGATGGAGGCGCGGGCTCCTCATCCGCGCTTTAGCCTCATTGAGGCTGACTACGACAAGGACCACCGGGCCCAGGCCTTGTCGGAGCAACACAGGCCGTTGCATCCGCTTCGTGTTCGCACGCACCGCGTACATAGCTGGGACGAGCGATACGCGCCCTACATAGAGCGGGCGGGCTTCCTTGAGATCGTTCGGGTGTACAACAGTACACTCCCCACACTAGACCCTGCACTGCTTACAGCCTTTGTTGATAGGTAACATTGATTTTTTTATTTATTGTCTTTGTTTTATAAAATTGGGCTGTCAACTTGCCTATAACCAGAAACTTGTAATGATGCAGGTGGAGACCGGAGACGCACACCTTCCACACACCATGTGGGGAAATGATTGTCACGATGCAGGATGTGAAGATGATATTGTGTCTCAGTTTGGCTGGTCATCCGGTGACTGGGGTCGTCGACGAGTCTGATTGGGTACAGTTGGTGGAGCAGTTCTGTGGTAGGAGGCCATCAGAGGCAGAAGTTAAAGGCACAAAGTAAGTTCATATTTGTGCCCCATTGAAATCACTGATACAACCATTTCAGCTACATCTATTTTTGTACAATAATACTTCAATTGCAATTGCAGGAAGACCTCAGGAGTGTCGACGTCATGGATAACCCAGCACTTTGGTGCAGGGCCTCCGTTGGGTGCTCCAGATCACGAGGTGGAGGTGTATGCAAAGGTGTGGTTGTGGCACTTCTTGGGCGCTTTCTTGTTCCCCGACTCCTCAGGCGACAGCATCAGCTGGATTTTCTTGAGGATCCTAATCCAGCCACTTGAGAATATTGCAACGTATAGCTGGGGTACCGCGGTCCTTGCTTGGACATACCATCAGCTTTGTACCGCCTGTCGTCGGCAGTCGAACAATGCTAACCTAGGTGGCTGCTCATACCTACTTCAAGTATGGATTTGGGAGCGGTTTCCGGTTGGGAGGCCTACTCAACCTCCGCATTTGCCTGTGAGTAGATTGACAACTTTGATATCTTCATACGACTAAAGAGATTAGTGACACCTTGTTTGTGTAAACTTGCAGGAATGGCAGCATCAAGACGTTCGACCCACCGCCCTTTTCATCTGGAAAGACGCTAAGGTAGTGAGGGGCGAGTTGGAAAGGAGGTACAAGCAGTACACGGATGCGATAGACGTGTTGACACACAACTACGTAAGTTATATCCACATTTCCTACTAAAGGCACTATCAATGACATTGATACTAAATTAAGTTTGTTTACTTTGCAGGTAACATGGACACCGTGGTCTAGGTGGGAGCTAGAGGACTACCTTAGTCCGCGCTGCGAGGAGGAAGCGGACGAGTGGCTTTACGAAGGGCCACTTATCTTCTTCCATATCGTCGAGATGCACTACCCTTTTAGCGTTTACAGACAGTTCGGGAGGTTGCAAGGAATTCCACCGCTGTACTCCACCAACGCTCAGCTGCATGGGTGAAAGGTCTTGATGGCTAGAGGGGGGGTGAATAGCCTTTTTAAAAAAAAATCTACAAAGACAAGCTAAACAAGTTTATCAATATAACAAGTAGCGAGATGCGAGTTTTGCTTAGCCTACGGGGTGTGTGCAAGCCACCTAACCAATTCACAATTCTAGAATATTTGCACTCAACCACACAAGTCAAACCGAGAAGGTAACTACAACTATAACGACCATTGCTCTTCACAAAGCGAGACTTTGGAGTAGCAAAAGCCGCCTTGCCCTTCTTGGGAGTATAGCCCAAACCCTCTTTGTTAAGAGAGAACCTTTGGCTACCCAAGCATTTTAGCAAGCGGGCATCCCCACCATAGGCATTGCCTAATGCACGGGTGAGATCATCCACCTCTCTCTTGAGAGTCTCATTCTCAACCGCAAGTGATGAATCACTAGTAGTAGAGGTAGAGTTGGTTGTGGTGGATGATGATGAGCTACATGAAGCATTAGTAGGACCAACAAATAAAGAATCATCAATAATATCACATGTTAGTCCAATATCACAAGTGACAATCACTTGCTCCTCCTTAGCTTCCTTCATGAGTTTCTCCAACTTAAGGTCCTTTTCCTTGATGAGCTCAAGTAGAGAGGAGTGGGCTTCCTTAAGCCTAGTGTGAGCAACTTCAAGGTCCTCGTGGTCTTCCTTTAGACACTCACGAGAGGCCTCTAGCTCATCAAAGGATTTCCTAAGAGCTTTGAGCTCTTGTTCAATTCCTTTGCACTCCTTACTCTTTTTGAGAGCAACGAGCTCCTCCATCAAGGCATCATTTTCATTGCTCTTGGCAATGAGCTCTTGTTCCAAGATTTTGTATTTCTTGGTTGTCCTCTTGTAGCCCTTGCTCATTTGATCTATTATGCCCAATAGATCATCCTTGGAGTAGTCCTCATCCTCCTCATCATCACTCCTACAATCATCACTAGCACAAGAATCGTCATCACTATCATCATATTTTACCTTGGTAGGCTTGGCCATAAGGCATGTCGATGTAGTGTCGAAGATGGATGACTTGTTGGAGAGGGCGATGCTTGCAATGGCTCGCCTAGTGGTCCTCTCATCATCACTAGAGCTTTCATCATCATCACTATCGGAGTTGTCACTATCCCAAGTGACCACATAACCACCACCTTTCTTCTTCTTGTTGATAGTGAAGCTCCTCTTCTCTTTCTTCTCCTTCTTGTCCTTCTTGTTCTTCTTCAACTTCAACTCCCCATCATGATATCTTTTGTCTTCATAGGGGCACCTTGCCACTACATGATCGGGGCTATTGCAATTGTAGCAAAGCACCTCCTTTGCCTTTATGAAGTCCCTTCTCTTCCTTGCACCATATCCTTTCTTCTTCATGAACCTCCCCATCTTGTGCACTAGGAGGGCCATGGTCTCATCATCGAATGGATCATCATCATCGCTCTCCACCTTGCTCTTGCCCTTAGAAGATGAAGCCTTGAATGCAATGGGCTTCTCTTGCTTGACCTTGGTCTCCTTCTTCTCATCTTCATCTTCATCATCATCATATTGAGCATCGGTCATGACATCTCCAAGCACTTGGTTTGGAGTCACTTTGTCCAAACCCTCTCTTTGGATCATCTTCCTCAAGATAGCAAACTTCTTAGGTAAGTTCATCAAGAACTTATGTGAGAAGTCCTTATCCTTGACATCTTCTCCTAGGCTCTTGAGATCATTGACAATAACTTGTAGCCTATAGAACATCTCCGGTATGGACTCATCATCCTTCATCTTGAAACTTGCAAACTTATCCTTGAGCATATAGAGCTTGGCACTCTTTACCGTTGAAGTGCCCTCATATGTTTCCTCTAATCTTGTCCACACTTCACTTGCCATCTCAAGATCCTTGATTTGCTCAAAGACTTTTGCATCAATCCCATTGTAGAGAGTGTTGAGAGCCATAGTGTTGCATTGGTTGTTGATGCGGTCATTATTGGTGAGGTTGTCGGGATCAATGATAGCATAATCATGATGTGTCACCTCCCAAACCTTCTCATTGATAGAGCCAAGATATTGCTTCATCTTTCTTTTCCAATGATCAAAAGAAGAGACACCATCAAAGAATGGAGGCTTGCCCCCGACATGGTTGAACACAACTTGAGCCATCTTACACCGAGGTTGTTAAGCCTTACAAACGGTGACCACGGCTCCGATACCACTTGAAAGGTCTTGATGGCTAGAGGGGGGGTGAATAGCCTTTTTTTAAAAAAAATCTACAAAGATAAGCTAAACAAGTTTATCAATATAACAAGTAGCGAGATGCGAGTTTTGCTTAGCCTACGGGGTGTGTGCAAGCCACCTAACCAATTCACAATTCTAGAATATTTGCACTCAACCACACAAGTCAAACCGAGAAGGTAACTACAACTATAACTAGCTAGCTACACAAAAGAGCTACTCTAGCAAAGCTAACAAGCTAGCAAAGATAACTAAGAAAGTAATACAAGTGAGAGTTAGAATGGTTTCACCGAGGGGCGAAGTATTGAGCCAACCAATATGATCAACAATGAATACCAAGACAACCGAACACCGGGATCAATCAATCACAATAAGAATGATGACACAAAGATTTATCCCGAGGTTCACGTGCTTGCCGGCACGCTAGTCCCCGTTGTGTCCCTTTTCACCACGTGGTTCGGTGGCTAATCGGTCTCACACCGAGCCTCTCAAAAGGCACCACAAGAACCTACCAAATGGCAAAAGGTTGCAAATGACACGAGCAATCCACTAATGTTGCCTTTGGCGCTTCGCCGAGGTAGGCACAAACCCCTCACAATCACCGGAGGTGGCCAAGAACAATCACCAACTCTTGCCAACGCCTCCAAGCTGCTCCAAGCCGTCTAGGTGGCGGCAACCACCAAGAGAAACAAGAATCCCGCAGCAAATCAACCACCAAGTGCCAACTAGATGCTATCTCACAATGCAAATGCACTTGGATCACTCAATCTCACTTCGAATATGCAAAGAAGCAAGAGAGATGAGTGGGAGGGGAGTTGCTTAGCTCAAAGTGCTCACAAGTATGTCAAATGTTCAAGAGTTAGAGCCTTGAGCCGGCCAACGAGTATTTATAGACGTACCCCTTCGAATATAGCCGTTAGGAACGAGATCCAGCTGAACTCGCGTTGATCGGACGCGCCGGTCGTAACGACCGGACGCTCCGGTCGCGTAACGGCTAGATTTTCAAACGCCGACCGGACGCGCCGGTCGCAACGACCGGACGCGCTGGTCACGACCGGACGCGCCGGTCCCGTGACTGACCGGACGCGCCGGTCAACACCGAGTCGCGCAAAACGAACCAGCGACCGGACGCGCTGAAGAACTGACCGGACGCCACAGTGACCGCGTCCGGTCGGAGTCCAGTAAGCTCCCTGGACGACCGGACGCGTCCGGTCGCCTGTGACCGGACGCGCCTCGCGTCCGATCGAACAACTGAAAATCGCGCAGTCACTGGACGCTGACCGGACGCGTCCGGTCAAACAGTGACCGCGTCCGGTGCAGCGTCCGGTGCAGCGTCCGGTCACCACTGTGACCTCCGTTCGCTTCCGTTTCTTTTCCGTTTGATTTCCGACTTCCGGCGTAGTAGAAAATAGGCATTTCATTTTCCCGAAATCGCCTGAATCCCGCGCTCGCACGCTCGGCGGGAGGGAGAGAGGACCCCAAACCCTCTCTACCGCTTAAACTCCAACGCCGTCGCAAATGTGCTAACACCACCAAGTGATCATCACCATGTGCATGTGTGTTAGCATTTTCACAATCATTTTTCGAGGCGTTATTAGTTCTATCCAAATGCATATGATCATGAAATGCACATCTAGAGGCACTTAGGAGTTCAATAGCCGCGTCATTCCCCTCTTTATAGTACGGCTATCTATCCTATAATGTAACCACACCCACTAGGTGTCTTGGTTACTAAAACACAACCCTTAAGCTACCTTTGCCTTGATCACGTAGGGTTGCGTCCAAATCCAAGTGTGGCCATCATGATCACCATGTCCATCTTGCCACCAACCTTGGAATGTACTAATCCTCATATGCTACATACAACTTAGGCATAGGATTAGTACTTAGGCATTGTCACTAATTACCAACACCAAACATAGGACTTTCAATGGGTACGATCGAGATGCACTACCCTTTTATTCTACTTAAGCGCCTCATTTCTAATGCAATATGGCAATGCAGGATCGATCGGAGGCTTCGGACCACGCAAAAGAATTGGGCGTTGACGCACGAACAGCATTTGAACAGATGGTATAACAGGCTTCGTCGTCACATCAACGAAATTCCGCCACACCACCCGGCAAGATGGATGGACTACCTTCAATGGCTGCAGCGAAGTACGAGGACTCATCTCATGGTCCCGTACATGAACATGCCTGCAGATGCGGCCGATGAGGATGACATCGCCGATGCGTTCGACGATGCGCAAAGGGGGCAAACACAACTTCTTAGGGCCCCTCTCAATAGATACGTGGTAAGTACTTTGCCCTTACATTCTCAAACGAGGTAAGGGTTTTTAAATTCAATTGAAATGATCGAGTTAACGTTGTGTGATGTTGTAGGCACAACAGTTGTCGAACTACTCCGAGGAAGCTTCCAGGCAACTTTTTCGGACTAGGGACGACAAGACCAACCCTCTTCGCGCCTTTGTCAAGGTACATTCATGACTACAACTCAGTTACCTTTAAAATTCAGTTACCTTTAAAATTCACGCTTAATAATGCTTGTTGTCATCTAAACCTGTAGAGAATGAAAAAAGCTGCAAAAAGTTGGCTCAAAAGCTGAGCTGTGCGGATACGACTTTGGACGTACCGTACAACCCCACGTGGTCCAGGAGCCAAACGATGTCCACCACAGCTGCTTCTGCTAGCGACACCAGGGCTGCGTCCTCGTCTATTCGTACTCCGCAGGATCGAGGGAAGGGTCCAGCGGCTCCGGACGATTTGGATGAGGCACTTCAGTATGACACGACGAGTGGCGACGACGACGACGACGAACAGGACGTTCCCCAGTGGGATTACACCGGACACGAGGAGATGGGTGCCTCACAGTTGTACGGTGCTCCTTTTGGTACACAGGGGGTCGACTACACACAGCAGGAGAACTACACACCAGCCGAGCAACAGGTCCGTATGCTTTGCCTTCTCTTTAATTCTACTGTTCTTAGCTCAACATTTAGAGTAGCTCATCCGGTTGCTTGCTTGCAGGGGCCGTCGTTGACGCAGCAGCTCCATCGTGGACAGAGGCGGCAACGCGAGAGGCAGCAACGGGACCGCACAGACGTTGGCTGGAGAAGCAACGTGGTCCCTACGAATCCAAGGAGGCGACGCAGACCGCGAGACCCCTACACCCTTGGCGATTAGTAGAGTAGTCATATTTAGCAGACGCCGGACACATGCTATCATAATTATGTAGTGCTAGAACAATTAATTTATGTGTAGGTGTAGCAGCAGTACTCTACTTGGTTATTTCGATTCGACTAATGTAGTTGGTAACACTCGTTTCATCTTTGCCGTAAACGCAATTATTTCTGCCATAGCTTCTGCATTTATTTCATCTTTGGTACTCAACATGGCATTCTGCATTTGTGACGATCAGTTGACGCAAAACGAAAGCATAGTTCCTGCGTGGTCGAAGTTTCAAGGCAACATGAAAATTATTACAATGACATGTTTTAAAGTACAACACTGACAAAGTACACGACACAAAGTTTCTAAGCCACTACATACGACAAACACTAACAACGACAACGTGAACACGTGACAATTTAAATTATTACAATGACACTTGTACGTCAATCAAATTGCGTGCACCACTGCGTAAGCAACTCGTCTTCGGACTCTGAATCCTCCACTACCACCTCCTTACCCTTGGTGGCCTCGACTGCCTTGGCTTGAGAGGCCTGACGCCGGTAGTAAGCCGCCTCCGCCTCGTCCGCGACCTGAGAGTACAACTCGGCCTCTTCTTGGGTCATGTCTGTTGGCCCCATGCGTCGAACAGCGGTGTCTTATGGCTGTGGTACACTGCCTGACCCTCCTCTACTTCAACATCCTCCTCGGGCATCGGTCCTAACTCCTCTGCAAGACGAAGTAGCTCGGCTATCCTTCCCATGTCGTACGCATCCTCGTCCTGAGGGTACCCCAATTCTTCGGCTAGACGAATGAGCTCGCCTATCCTCCCGGTGTCATCGTCTTCCTCCGGCTCGGCCTCCTCTTCAACCATAATCGGACGGCTTGCGGTGGCACCAACTCCTGCGTTCCGCTTTACTGTCCTATTCTCCGTGTACCTAGCACGAGCCATATCTGCTTCCCAGCTGCCGGTGCATCCAATTTCTGCAAGTACAAAATGCAAACAATTAACAGGATCTTTATAAATGACTTTATTGACAGTCAAACAAAGAAGATTGACTTTCCAAAAACGCAATGACTCACTCGCACATAATGAGTCAATAGTATCATTCAAGCCTTGCATCTCTGCTCTCGCAGCCACCTCTGCAGCCTTCCTTGCATCCTCTTCAGCCTTCCGTGCCTGGTACTCCTCTACATCCTTCTTCTTTTGCTCGTACCACTTCTTCCACGCAATACTCTCTGGGTTACGAACACGTAGGTCTTGGGCCCGTCGTAGCATTTTCTTCTTATGGTTCTTAACGAAATCAGTGACGTAGCTTGCAGGATATCCTCTGCTATTGCGAAGTGCTACCATTGTCTTATACTCATTCTTGAAATTATACACATCATCATATGATTCCCAGTTGCATTTCTGAGTGCTCTGTTGCAACAAATAGATGAATACAAAGTTAGCGTACCAGAGTTAACAAAATAAAACATTAGCACCAACTGTCAACAGTCCTAGCAAACCTCGTCATAATCGATCATGTGGCCACAGAAGTGCCCAATACCAAGGCCTGAAGGGACAAGGCCGTAGCTAGCTTCAACACCACATTTGCACATCACAGGAGGCGCAATAGACCTCCTCTTCTTCTTCCAGTCTGGCACCTCCACATTCTTCTCCGGCTCCGGCCAATGGCTCTTTGGACCATAGATCCATTCCTTGAAACGGCACTTTGGAAAATCATGATCCTACAAAATCAAAACAGTAAAACACACATATAGGACATGACATTCCAAGGTTCACTCAAACCTTACCTCATGTCGTAGAGGACAAATGAACTCTTGTTCATTGCGTGGGTTTATCACGGCTTGCTCTCCGCAAAGGCACTTTGGAGGATCCTCGAGCCGCCGTGCCGATGCTACGGCCTTCTCTTCCTCCGTCATAGGAGGAGGGTTTGGAGGGGGCGGAACCCAGCGAGTAAACACCTCATGCTTGCAATGATCAATGCCGGGGTAGAAAAGGAGAATCCTTGGATCAAACTTCTCCGGGCCGTCGATCCATTGGAAGAAAAAGCATCGGAAGTAGGGCTATACAAAAGTTTCAATTATCTCATCGCGAATACAACATCAGCAACCAATAAGAACAACAAAGGGCACAATTACTTACGCTACAACTATAACATGTGTAGAAGCAACGAGCCGCAGTATCCGGATGTCTCGACTGGCCCACGTGTGCCAGATGACCACAGTCACAGTTAGGTATAGGTTCCTCGGGAGGAACGGGCGCATCCTTGCAAGACACGTCGGGGTACATCTCTCTAGGACGACCCTTTTTCCTCCAAATCGACTCACAAATCGAGTCCTCCATCTAATAACACGAAACGATTTCAACACAAAAAACTTTACTAACTACATTAACCAAACATACTGCAACGATACACGTAGAGAAGGGGTGGCCGGAACAAGGACCGACGATGGGCCGATACCTGACGGGAGGAGGGAGGGACGCCGGAGAAGGCCACTGAGGGGAGGGGAGCTCGGTCCTGGGCCGGAGAGGGACGCTGCGGGAAATGAAATGGATGAATGGCCAAAAACAAGAAGTGCCCGGGCTTTTATATGGCCGGGGTTGTACCCCGCCATGAATCATGGCGGGTTAGGGCTACCCCGCCATGCATCATGGCGGGGTACACCCCTGCCACGCTGGCGAGGCGCGCTGCCACCCATGCCACGTGGGATGTGTACCCCGCCACCATGCATGGCGGGGTTCAGTGCATTTGCCCCGCCATGCATGGTGGCGGGGCCAAACGGGTTAGATTTAAAAAAATTTTCAAACTAGGGTTAAATTTAAAATTTGTTTCAAATTTGGGCTAAAAATAAAAAAAAATTCTCTGCCTGCGGCATGGTCCTTCGAGAACATCGAGGACGGATGGATCCCCGTGAAAGTCCTATGTTTGGTGTTGGTAATTAGTGACAATGCCTAAGTACTAATCCTATGCCTAAGTTGTATATAGCATATGAGGATTAGTACATTCCAAGGTTGGTGGCAAGATGGACATGGTGATCATGATGGCCACACTTGGATTTGGACGCAACCCTACGTGATCAAGGCAAAGGTATATGCTTAAGGGTTGTGTTTTGGTAACCAAGACACCTAGTGGGTGTGGTTACATTATAGGATAGATAGCCGTACTATAAAGAGGGGAATGACGCGGCTATTGAACTCCTAAGTGCCTCTAGATGTGCATTTCATGATCATATGCATTTGGATAGAACTAATAACGCCTCGAAAAATGATTGTGAAAATGCTAACACACTCACACTTGACGAGATCACATGGTGGTGTTAGCACGTTTGCGACGGCGTTGGAGTTTAAGCGGTAGAGAGGGTTTGGGTTCCTCTCTCCCTCCCGCCGAGCGTGCGAGCGCGGGATTCAGGCGTTTTCGAGGAGTTGAAATGCCTATTTTCTACTACGCCGAAAGTCGGAAATCAAACGGAAAAGAAACGGAAGCGAACGGAGGTCACAGAAGTCACCGGACGCTGCACCGGACGCTGCACCGGACGCTGCACCGGACGCGGTCACTGTGCGTCCGGCGCGTCCGGTCAGTGTCCAGTAACTGCGCGTTTTTCAGTTGCTGCACCGGACGCGAGGCGCGTCCGGTCACAGGCCACCGGACGCGTCCGGTGGTCCAGGGAGCTTACTGGACTCCCACCGGACGCGGTCACTGTGGCGTCCGGTCGGTTCACCAGCGCGTCTGGTGGTTGGTTTGTTTTGCGCGACTCGGTGTTGACCGGCGCGTCCGGTGAGTCACGGGACCGGCGCGTCCGGTGGTGACCAGCGCGTCCGGTCGTTACCACCAGCGCGTCCGGTCAGTGTTTCAAAAATTAGCCGTTGCAGCACCGGCGCGTCCGGTCTGTTGCACCAGCGCGTCCGGTGAGCGCGACTGCTGCTGATTTCAGTTTCTAACGGCTATATTCGAAGGGGTACGTCTATAAATACTCGTTGGCCGGCTCAAGGCTCCATCCCTTGAACATTTGACATACTTGTGAGCACTTTGAGCTAAGCAACTCCCCTCCCACTCATCTCTCTTGCTTCTTTGCATATTCGAAGTGAGATTGAGTGATCCAAGTGCATTTGCATTGTGAGATTGCATCTAGTTGGCACTTGGTGGTTGATTTGCTGCGGGATTCTTGTTTCTCTTGGTGGTTGCCGCCACCTAGACGGCTTGGAGCAGCTTGGAGGCGTTGGCAAGAGTTGGTGATTGTTCTTGGCCACCTCCGGTGTTTGTGAGGGGTTTGTGCCTACCTCGGCGAAGCGCCAAAGGCAACATTAGTGGATTGCTCGTGTCATTGCAACCTTTTGCCATTTGGTAGGTTCTTGTGGTGCCTTTTGAGAGGCTCGGTGTGAGACCGATTAGCCACCGAACCACGTGGTGAAGAGGGACACAACGGGGACTAGCGTGCCGGCAAGCACGTGAACCTCGGGATAAATCTTCGTGTCATCACGTCCATATTGTGATTGATTGATCCCGGTGTTCGGTTGTCTTGGTATTCATTGTTGATCATATTGGTTGGCTCAATACTTCGCCCCTCGGTGAAACCATTCTAACTCTATCTTGTATTACTTTCTTAGTTACTTTGCTAGAGTAGCTCTTTTGTGTAGCTTGCTAGTTGTAGTTGTAGTTACCTTCTCGGTTTGACTTGTGCGGTTGATTGCAAATATACTAGAATTGTGAATTGGATAGGTGGCTTGCAATCACCCCATAGGCTAAGCAAAACTCGCATCGCGCTATTTGTTGTATTGATAAACTTGTTTAGCTTGTCTTTGTAGAAAATTTTAAAAGGCTATTCACCCCCCTCTAGCCATCAAGACCTTTCAAGTGGTATCGGAGCCGTGGTCACCGTTTGCTAGGCTTAACAACCTCGGTGCAAGATGGCTCAAGTTATGTTCAACCATGTTAATGGCAAGCCTCCATTCTTTGATGGCGTCTCTTCCTTTGATCATTGGAAAAGGAAGATGAAGCAATATCTAGGCAATATACATGAGAAGGTTTGGGATGTGACAAAAGAAGGATACATCATTCTTGATGAAGAAAATCTCACTCCAAATGACCGCATCAACAAGCAATGCAACACGGCGGCACTTGACACAATCTACCGTGCCATTGATGACAAAGTATTTGAGCAAATCAAAGATCTTGAAAAGGCAAATGAGCTTTGGATAAGGCTTGAAGAAACATATGAAGGCACTTCAACGGTAAAAAGTGCCAAGCTATATATGCTCAAGGACAAGTTCTCCACTTTCAAGATGAAGGATGATGAATCCATCCCGGAGATGTTCTATAGGCTCCAAGTTATTGTCAATGATCTCAAGGGGCTTGGAGAGAAGGTTGAGGACAAGGACTTCTCACACAAGTTCTTGATGTGCTTACCCAAGAAGTTTGCCACCTTGAGAAGAATGATCTTTAGAGAGGGATTGGACAAGGTCAAACCAACCGATGTGCTTGGAGATATAATGACCGATGCCCAATACAATGATGATGAAGATGAGGTAGAAGAGAAGAAGGAGACCAAGGTCAAGCAAGAGAAGCCCATTGCATTCAAGGCTTCATCTTCTAAGGGCAAGAGCAAGGTGGAGAGTGATGATGATGATCCATTCGATGATGAGACCATGGCCCTCCTAGTGCACAAGATGGGAAGGTTCATGAAGAAGAAAGGATATGGGGCAAGGAAGAGAAGGGACTTCATGAAGGCAAAGGAGGTGCTTTGCTACAATTGCAATAGCCCCGATCATGTAGTGGCAAAGTGCCCCTATGAAGACAAAAGATATCATGATGGGGAGTTGAAGTTGAAAAAGAACAAGAAGGACAAGAAGGAAAAGAAAGAGAAGAGGAGCTTCACTATCAACAAGAAGAAGAAAGGTGGTGGTTATGTGGTCACTTGGGATAGTGACAACTCCGATAGTGATGATGATGAAAGCTCTAGTGATGATGAGAGGACCACTCGGCGAGCCATTGCAAGCATCGCCCTCTCCAACAAGTCATCCATCTTCGACACTACATCGACATGCCTTATGGCCAAGCCTACCAAGGTAAAATATGATGATAGTGATGATGATTCTTGTGCTAGTGATGGTTGTAGGAGTGATGATGAGGAGGATGAGGACTACTCCAAGGATGATCTATTGGGCATAATAGATCAAATGAGCAAGGGCTACAAGAGGACAACCAAGAAATACAAAATCTTGGAACAAGAGCTCATTGCCAAGAGCAATGAAAATGATGCCTTGATGGAGGAGCTTGTTGCTCTCAAAAAGAGTAAGGAGTGCAAAGGAATTGAACAAGAGCTCAAAGCTCTTAGGAAATCCTTTGATGAGCTAGAGGCCTCTCGTGAGTGTCTAAAGGAAGACCACGAGGACCTTGAAGTTGCTCACACTAGGCTTAAGGAAGCCCACTCCTCTCTACTTGAGCTCATCAAGGAGAAGGACCTCAAGTTGGAGAAGCTCATGAAGGAAGCTAAGGAGGAGCAAGTGATTCTCACTTGTGATATTGGACTAACATGTGATATTATTGATGATTCTTTATTTGTTGGTCCTACTAATGCTTCATGTAGCTCATCATCATCCACCACAACCAACTCTACCTCTACTATTAGTGATTCATCACTTGTGGTTGAGAATGAGACTCTCAAGAGAGAGGTGGATGATCTCACCCGCGCATTAGGCAATGCCTATGGTGGGGATGCCCGCTTGCTAAAATGCTTGGGTAGCCAAAGGTTCTCTCTTAACAAAGAGGGTTTGGGCTATACTCCCAAGAAGGGCAAGGCGGCCTTTGCTACTCCAAAGTCTCGCTTTGTGAAGAGCAATGGTTGTTATTGCAATAGATGCAAGCAAGTTGGGCATCTAGAGATTAATTGTAATAAAATGAACAAGAACAACAACAAGTTTCATGCTAAAATGGATTATATTCCTTTTGATTCTTGTTATGTGCTTACCAAGGGTGAGAAAGGTGTGCATGCTAAGTTTGTTGGTACACCAATTGTGGGTCCAAAGAGCTTAGTTACTAACCTCCAAGGACCCAAACAAATATGGGTACCTAAGAAACATTAATTTATTTTGTAGGTAAATTACAAGGCCGGAGGAAGGCATTGGGTGCTTGATAGTGGGTGCTCTCAACATATGACCGGTGATTCAAGAATGTTCAACTCTCTCAAATCAAATGATAGTGGCATTGATAGTATCACATTTGGTGATAATAGCAAGGGTGATGTGAAGGCTCTTGGAAGGATTGCAATCTCAAATGATCATAGCATTTCTAATGTGCTACTAGTTGAAAAGCTCAATTTCAACTTGTTGTCGGTTGCTCAATTGTGTGATCTAGGTTTCAAGTGCATTTTTGGTGTTGATGATGTGGAGATAATTAGTGTTGATGGCTCCAATTTGATCTTCAAGGGTTTTAGATATGAGAATCTATACTTGGTTGATTTCAATGCTAGTGACACTCAACTTTCAACATGCTTGCTCACCAAATCAAGTATGGGTTGGTTATGGCATAGAAGACTTGGTCATGTTGGTATGAAACAATTGAACAAGTTAGTAAAGCATGACTTAGTTAGAGGCTTGAAGGATGTCACATTTGAGAAAGATAAGCTATGTAGTGCATGTCAAGCCGGAAAGCAAGTGGGCAACACTCATCCATTGAAGAGCATCATGAGTACTTCCAAGGCTTTTGAGTTGTTGCACATGGATCTATTTGGACCAACTACATACACAAGCATTGGTGGCAACAAGTATGGCTTTGTGATTGTGGATGATTTCACTAGATATACATGGGTATTCTTTCTTGTGGACAAAAGTGATGTTTTTGACATATTCAAGAAGTTCATCAAGAGAGTGCAAAATGAGTTTGAGACCACAATCAAGAAAGTGAGAAGTGACAATGGAAGTGAGTTTAGAAACACAAGAGTTGATGAGCTATGTGATGAGCTTGGAATCAAGCATCAATTCTCGGCCAAGTATACACCTCAATCCAATGGCCTAGTTGAGAGGAAGAATAGAACTTTGATTGATATGGCAAGATCAATGTTGAATGAGTATAATGTGAGTCATTCTTTTTGGGCCGAAGCAATCAACACGGCTTGCTTCTATAGCAACCGCCTCTATTGCCACAAGTTTCTAGAGAAGACACCATATGAGATCTTAAATGGAAGAAAGCCCAACATTGCATATTTTCGGGTATTTGGTTGCAAATGTTACATCTTGAAGAAGGGCAATAGATTGAGCAAGTTTGAGAAGAAATGTGATGAAGGATTCTTACTTGGTTACTCCACTACTAGCAAAGCTTATAGAGTTTGGAATTTGGCTAGTGGTTTACTTGAGGAAGTTCATGATGTTGAGTTTGATGAAACAAATGGCTCTCAAGATGAAGAAAATAACTTAAATGATGTGAGAGGAACTCAATTGACCAATGCTATGAAAGAAATGGATATTGGTGATATTAGGCCAAAGCAAGTGATTGATATGGATGACAACAAAGATCAAGTGCTCCAAAATCCAATTACACAAGCTAGTGGTTCTCTAATGCAAAATCAAGCTAGTACATCATCTCAAGTGCAACAAGATCAACAAGTGGCTAGTTCATCATCTCCAACTCACGATCAACATCAACATCCAAGCAATCAAGTCCAAGTGCTTCAACCAACTAACATTGCAAGAGACCATCCATTAGATTCCATCATTGGTGACATACAAAGGGGAGTTCAAACTAGATCAAGTTTGGCATTATTTTGTGCTCACTCTTCTTTTGTGTCAATGGAAGAACCCAAGGACATTGATAAAGCATTGAGAGATCCGGATTGGGTAAATGCAATGCATGAAGAGCTCAACAACTTCAAAAGAAATGAAGTATGAGAACTAGTTGAGAGGCCTAAGGATCATAATGTCATTGGAACAAGATGGGTCTTTCGCAACAAGCAAGATCAAGATGGAATAGTAGTAAGGAACAAAGCAAGACTAGTGGCTCAAGGTTACACACAAATAGAGGGTCTTGACTTTGGTGAAACTTATGCCTCGGTTGCAAGATTGGAAGCAATTAGGATCTTACTTGCCTATGCTTGTGCTCATAATATCAAGCTATATCAAATGGATGTGAAGAGTGCATTTCTCAACGGGTACATTCAAGAGGAGGTATATGTGGAGCAACCTCCCGGTTTTGAAGATGACAAGAAACCCAATCATGTTTATAAATTGAGAAAAGCTTTGTATGGATTGAAGCAAGCACCTAGAGCATGGTATGAAAGATTGAGGGACTTCTTGCTATCCAAAGGATTTGTCATGGGCAAAGTGGATACTACTCTCTTCACCAAGAAGATTGGAAAAGACTTGTTTGTATTGCAAATATATGTTGATGATATCATCTTCGGTTCAACCAATCAAGATTATTGTGATGAGTTTGGGAAAATGATGGCAAAGGAATTTGAAATGTCAATGATCGGTGAACTTAGTTTCTTTCTTGGACTTCAAATCAAACAAATGAAAGAAGGAACATTTGTGAGCCAAACCAAGTACATCAAAGATATGCTCAAGAAGTTTGGTATGGAAGATGCAAAGGGCATTACAACCCCAATGGGTACTAGTGGAAGTTTGGATAGTGACAAGAGTGGCAACATGGTGGATCAAAAGCTTTATAGATCAATGATTGGTAGTCTACTCTATGTGACGGCATCAAGACCCGATGTGATGTTTAGTGTATGCATGTGTGCAAGATTTCAAGCCTCACCAAGAGAAAGTCATTTGAAGGCAACAAAAAGAATATTGAGGTACTTAAAGCATACACAAGATGTTGGATTATGGTATCCCAAAGGTGCAAGCTTTGAGCTAGTTGGATATTCGGATTCCGACTATGCCGGTGACAAAGTGGAGAGAAAGAGCACTTCCGGGACTTGTCAATTGTTGGGAAGATCACTTGTCTCATGGTCATCCAAGAAGCAAAATAGTATTGCACTATCTACCACCGAAGCCGAATACATCGCCGCGGGTAGTTGTTGTGCACAAATCTTGTGGATGAAGGCAACATTGAAGGATTTTGGAATCAATTTCAAGAATGTGCCATTGCTATGTGACAATGAAAGTGCCGTGAAACTAACCAACAATCCGGTTCAACATCAAAGAACAAAGCATATTGATGTTCGTCATCATTTCATTAGAGATCATCAACAAAAGGGTGACATTGCTATTGAGAGTGTGGGCACCGAAGATCAATTAGCCGATCTATTCACCAAGCCACTTGATGAGAAGAGATTTCACAAGCTAAAGAATGAGTTGAACATACTTGACTTCTCCAATATGAGTTGATGCACCCCATATATGACATGCCTCTCCTTCAAGCCCCAAGGTACAAATTGGTTGACATGTCATACATTCTATGCTAAGGACTTGTTTAGTGCATCTAGTCATAATTTACATGTTCTAGGCTCATTCATGAAAATCAATGACTTTGAAGTTTATATGGTGCCACTATTGTTTTCATGACTTGTATGATCTAGTGGTAGCATATAACTTGTTTAAGTAGCTTGTGATCCTAAGTGTTTAATCTAGATCACTTGTCTAAATATTTGCTTCAACATGGTGCATGATAACCCTTCTAGTGAGGTGTGAAGAAGCTTGCCCTTGGATCAAACCGAAGCATTTTATTTATGCAAGCAATCTAGGTTGAACCACAAACTTGATCCTCACCCCATATTTCAACATGATAATCTATCTAAAATTGGTCCCTTGTGGTCATTGGTGCCAAAGGGGGAGAAAATGTTGTTCACAAAGATAGAACTCAAAGGGGGAGAAGCACAAAGGGGGAGAAAATTGATAAAAGAAGGGGATCAACTAATATTTTGAGCACACAAGTAGGGGGAGCAAGCTCTTAAACATGAATGTTGCAGTTTCATGTGCACTTCATATGTATGATGCATAGTTATGCATTTCTTTTTCTCCGATACATTGCTTGTGTGGTGACCTGCTAGTATAATTTGAATGATGTATTGAAGTACTAGCATGAATAGGAAGTAGTTAGATTTCTCTTACTTCATGTTTTCCAAAGTGGTACTAGAGCCTTGCTTATAATGTTGATCTCACGAGGTTTCTAGTTTTGTTTATGCTTTTTCAAGTGGTATCTAACTACACAAGGTGCTAAGATGGTGTTTATCGCTACTCCGATGGTATCACGCTTCAAAGGTCTATAATCTAAAACACTTAGCACCTATTGATAGTCAATGCTCCTATATTTTCCTATCTAACATGTATGCTTCCTAAATCCAGACATATAGCATACATGTAGGGGGAGCCATTGCTATCAATTTGAATTCATGATCACTTGTCCATACTTCTTACACATGGTAATATACTTGGACAATGTGACATGGGTTCAATCAAAATTTTATCATAACATCTTTGTGAAAGGATTGTCACCAATTACCAACAAGGGGGAGATAGAAAGTCCTATGTTTGGTGTTGGTAATTAGTGACAATGCCTAAGTACTAATCCTATGCCTAAGTTGTATGTAGCATATGAGGATTAGTACATTCCAAGGTTGGTGGCAAGATGGACATGGTGATCATGATGGCCACACTTGGATTTGGACGCAACCCTACGTGATCAAGGCAAAGGTATATGCTTAAGGGTTGTGTTTTGGTAACCAAGACACCTAGTGGGTGTGGTTACATTATAGGATAGATAGCCGTACTATAAAGAGGGGAATGACGCGGCTATTGAACTCCTAAGTGCCTCTAGATGTGCATTTCATGATCATATGCATTTGGATAGAACTAATAACGCCTCGAAAAATGATTGTGAAAATGCTAACACACTCACACTTGACGAGATCACATGGTGGTGTTAGCACGTTTGCGACGGCGTTGGAGTTTAAGCGGTAGAGAGGGTTTGGGTTCCTCTCTCCCTCCCGCCGAGCGTGCGAGCGCGGGATTCAGGCGTTTTCGAGGAGTTGAAATGCCTATTTTCTACTACGCCGAAAGTCGGAAATCAAACGGAAAAGAAACGGAAGCGAACGGAGGTCACAGAAGTCACCGGACGCTGCACCGGACGCTGCACCGGACGCTGCACCGGACGCGGTCACTGTGCGTCCGGCGCGTCCGGTCAGTGTCCAGTAACTGCGCGTTTTTCAGTTGCTGCACCGGACGCGAGGCGCGTCCGGTCACAGGCCACCGGACGCGTCCGGTGGTCCAGGGAGCTTACTGGACTCCCACCGGACGCGGTCACTGTGGCGTCCGGTCGGTTCACCAGCGCGTCTGGTGGTTGGTTTGTTTTGCGCGACTCGGTGTTGACCGGCGCGTCCGGTGAGTCACGGGACCGGCGCGTCCGGTGGTGACCAGCGCGTCCGGTCGTTACCACCAGCGCGTCCGGTCAGTGTTTCAAAAATTAGCCGTTGCAGCACCGGCGCGTCCGGTCTGTTGCACCAGCGCGTCCGGTGAGCGCGACTGCTGCTGATTTCAGTTTCTAACGGCTATATTCGAAGGGGTACGTCTATAAATACTCGTTGGCCGGCTCAAGGCTCCATCCCTTGAACATTTGACATACTTGTGAGCACTTTGAGCTAAGCAACTCCCCTCCCACTCATCTCTCTTGCTTCTTTGCATATTCGAAGTGAGATTGAGTGATCCAAGTGCATTTGCATTGTGAGATTGCATCTAGTTGGCACTTGGTGGTTGATTTGCTGCGGGATTCTTGTTTCTCTTGGTGGTTGCCGCCACCTAGACGGCTTGGAGCAGCTTGGAGGCGTTGGCAAGAGTTGGTGATTGTTCTTGGCCACCTCCGGTGTTTGTGAGGGGTTTGTGCCTACCTCGGCGAAGCGCCAAAGGCAACATTAGTGGATTGCTCGTGTCATTGCAACCTTTTGCCATTTGGTAGGTTCTTGTGGTGCCTTTTGAGAGGCTCGGTGTGAGACCGATTAGCCACCGAACCACGTGGTGAAGAGGGACACAACGGGGACTAGCGTGCCGGCAAGCACGTGAACCTCGGGATAAATCTTCGTGTCATCACGTCCATATTGTGATTGATTGATCCCGGTGTTCGGTTGTCTTGGTATTCATTGTTGATCATATTGGTTGGCTCAATACTTCGCCCCTCGGTGAAACCATTCTAACTCTATCTTGTATTACTTTCTTAGTTACTTTGCTAGAGTAGCTCTTTTGTGTAGCTTGCTAGTTGTAGTTGTAGTTACCTTCTCGGTTTGACTTGTGCGGTTGATTGCAAATATACTAGAATTGTGAATTGGATAGGTGGCTTGCAATCACCCCATAGGCTAAGCAAAACTCGCATCGCGCTATTTGTTGTATTGATAAACTTGTTTAGCTTGTCTTTGTAGAAAATTTTAAAAGGCTATTCACCCCCCTCTAGCCATCAAGACCTTTCACCCCGCGTGTCGCAGCTGGATTCGTCTCCGCAGCTTCCGGCCCAGCTCAGAGGTCAGAGCTCACCCAGCGGTTTAGGTTACTCCCGCTGTCCCACCTCACCGTCACCGTTTGGGAAAATATGCAATACTCCCTCCAAACTAGCAAAGAAAGTCATTTTAAATATGATTTAGCATAAAAAAAAGTAGGTAGAGGGTATTTTTTTTTCCTATTTATCCTCATTAAATACGTTTGCAGGTGTCCCTAATACAACAAACTTTCGCAATTGGATTGACTAGCGCATCGAGGCACTAGGCAAGAGGGTCGAGGTTCGGTCCCTCACTAGAGTGTCTTTTTTTTTGCTTGTCGCGTGATTTTGCATGGTACTGTTCATTTTGGCTCGTTGGCACGTTTGCTTTAATGAGTGAGACATGTAACCTTGCCAATTATCTACTTTTCTTTCTTTGCGTCTTGCTTCTTCTTCTTGAGCTCATCCAGCTTCTTCAAAACGTGCTCAGGCAGCAGTATAGTGTCACCATCCATTTAAAGCTTTTCGACATCAGAAATATAGATCTCACAATCAAATTTGTCTAGGTCGTCCATTAGCCTTGCGGGGAGGTCGTAGTCACTATGAACAAGACCACAACGAGCACACCTGCTAGCGAGGCGGCGAGCTAGGCGGCAGCCTTCAACGTCGTTGCAGCCATGGGTCGTGCCACAACGAACGCAAGTAGATGGTTGGGACTCCGGCGGCAAGGAGTCTAGCATAAAGTCTTGCTAGGCGCTGGAGTCCAGCTCGAGTTCCTGCGGCATCGTGGAGTCCTGCTCGAGGTCCTGCGGCGCCATCTCCCTAGCAAGAGCAAGCTCCATGACGGAGTCCGGCGCCACCTCCTCTGACTCGACGGAGTCCAGCGGCGCCACCTCCTCTGACTTGACAGAGTCCAGCGGCGCCACCTCCTCTGACTCAACGGAGTCCGGCACCATCTCGAAGTCCGACACCACCTCCACGGCGTGAACGGGCTTCATGGTGAGAGAGCGACGATGCGAGCAAGGAAGGGGAGGCGAAGCATGGGCGACTGGGAGCGCGCAAGGAAGGGGAGGCGAAGCACGGGCGACTGGGAGCGCGGAGGGTTGGGCATCCGATCCAAAGGGGCCCGACTATTAATTGCGCGGAGAGTAACCAAACAGCAGGGGCAATCGCGCCCAAATCGTAGTTAACGGATCTAAAACGACCTTCTTTGTGCAAACCGTAGGAGCCCCTAGAACGACTTTTTTCCGATATGGAGGGAGTACAATCTACCTTTTTAAAGTTGAGATGTAAATTTAAACTAGAAAAAATCATACAAAAATAACAAATTTTATATGCATTTGTGCTGCATGACAATCCAGGAATTTTATCTTTGTAGTGCACATTCACATGAATTTATTGTTTTATATATATTTTAGTTTAAATTTGCATCTCAATTTTGCATGTGAATACATATATGGATACACTATAGGTGTACCAAGTTTTAGTTTTTTAGTGGTCAAAGTGTTTTTTTTAAATGGTTTGCATATTTGCACTAAGATGTAGTTTGCACTACATATTTTACCTCACAGACACATCTCAACGGTCAACACTTACACTAAGGGCCTATTTAGCAGGGTTCCTCCCCCGGCTCCGGCTCTAGCTCTTTTGGAGGAGTTTTGCCGAACCTTTTTCTGGAGGAGCTGTTTTCAGTAAAAAGCAGAGGAGCTGGAGCCGTTCTATATGAGCCCCAAATTGTGGCCGCTCCGAAACAGCTTCAACTCCTCCATAGGAGCTCCTCAGAAAGAGTTGTGCTTAAACACCCCCTGAAAATTAGAGCCACAATGTAGAATTGTACTACATTGATTGATCATCCAATGCAACGTCGTCATGCAAATTTTAAGGTCCAATAAAAAATTGTGTAAGGAGATTAGAAAAGGTAAAATATGCACTTGACTAGTACGGTTGCGAATCAAATGCACTTCAATCGGGTGGGGGTACAAACAAGACACCGAATTATCTGGTGATCTCTGTTTTCGCACTTGTGTGTATAATATGCCTAGTTCTTCACACTGGGGCTATTTAGAGCATCTCCAAGAGACTCTCCAAATCCTTCCTAAATGCTAAGAATAGAGAGTTTGGTGAAAAACTACCCTTCAACACCTTATCTCAATTGTTATCTAAATATAGTCATCTTCTACTTTGGATTTTTCGTTAGCTAAAAATAGAATACGGAAATGGCTCTCTAGAGTGAACATGAGAAATAGAAAACCTGTTGGAGAGTGAAAAGATATAGAAAGCAATTTTTATGCAAATGACTCTTCAAATGATTTAGAGAATGAGATTTAGAAAGGCTCTTAGAGATGCTCTTACCCCATTACGGGCCATTGGAAGGGTGTTAGAGGTGGGAAAAGCTATACTTGTGTAGTTGGGTTCTACACATATTCGAATGCTTTCGCTATCAAAGTGCTTAGGAGAAAATTAAGGCATCAATACTAAGATTTTCAATGAATGCTTAATGTTTATCCTAAGATATGATGTAATTGAGCATGACTCGATACAGTAAAGATAGAGGGTTTCAAAGAACCAAGCAAGGGCTTGCGCACTGATGGACCATGATTGTACGAAGAAGAGAGTACTTGCATCTAGTCAAATTACATACGCGTATACACAGCCCTCTAAAGGCACGCGCAAACGCCCTATCTCTGTAGGCACTACCACATCACACCATATACATGACAAGAAATACAATACACTTCTCACTTCAAAAGAGAGGGAGTACAATTTTAGATTTATGATAAGTCAATTTTTAAGTTTACCAAATTAGAGAAATAATATTAATAATTAAATCTTTAAATATGTTTACTGTAAAAATATGTCTTGGAATCAATTGATCGTTACTTATTTAGTATCATAAATGTTTATATTATTCTATAGATTATATATGTTTGAAATATTGAATCTAGAGAAAATGAGAATTGTATTTGTGTCGGGTAACAGCAAAACAGGGTGCCCCATTTTCATCGCAAAACCACCCATCAAGACAAATATTACGGCCTACGGCCCATCACAGCCGGCTCAGACCTTACTCCGCTCAAAATTAAAGCCAAAGGGACAAGCGTCCGAGCCTCTAGCGCTCCTCGGGTTCGTCCGACCCCTCTCCGTCTCGTCCGACCCCTGTGTTGTCATCCATGCGCCCGAGCCCTGTGACGTCATCAAGGCGCTCAAACCCTTTGCACAGCTACTGCTTCGCCCGATCCCCTACTGTAACACACTGCTACGGGCACGCACGAGCCCCTACCTTTTCCTGCTAAGGAACAGGAGCTCGCCGCGTCATGCAGGATTGCCTGGGAACTTGTAACACCTGATTCATAATCCGGTTTAGACTTCCACGGTTCTTTCTCGCCCCCCACGACAGTAACCAGGAGAAGCTACGCTATGCCGCACCCTACCATGTCCATCTCAACGGGACGGGGAGCAATGGCCGTCCAGGCCCCCCACCTTTTCGCCAGCGCAAATTCAGGGCCACAAAATCTTCTTCATCATGACACCGTGTCAAGGTATGGCCTCGCCGCGTCAACTATGATACATCTACAGCTACGACATGCCACCACCACGATGACGATTGTGCGAATGCACGAACTGAGAGGAAAGCTAGGAATAAAGAGCATCTTAGGGTCTTTTCTTTCTATTTTCATATATCCAGATACTGTAACCCGACCCCTCCCTTTGCACACTATAAAAAGAGAGGGAGGGACCCTCAACAAAACGGGTTGGACAACGTCTAGCAACGGCAATGTACTAAGCATACACTCAAACACTCGAACACACCCACATACACCTAGGAGTCATCCCTCTCTCGACCAGCTTGTATCCCCTACTACAAGCACTTCGGTGCAAAGCAACACGAGTAGCAGCGAGCACCGAAAGTAGGGCGAACCAATATAAACTTTGTGTCCACCTTGCACACCATCGGAGGCTTCGACGCGTAGCATCATTCACTTATCTCGTCTCTAGACAGCTCTCTGTTCTAGAACAGGGGGAATTTGTTTTTTGAACAAGGAGTACTTCTAATAAATGAAATAAACAAAATCTAATTGGATTGATTGTCACGTGTAGCCAGATGTCCAACGTTACAAAAGTATAAATCCTATATATTGCTCCCGATTTCTCGAAATCCTATATATACTACTAATACTGTCTCTGTTTGCTCTCGATTTCTCGAACTATGTGGGGACACGACGTCCTCAGCCGTACGAAACCTTCGGTTTCCTTGACACGTTCCCAGATATACTCCGGCGCAGCATATCGGACGCAGGCGTCCTGCAGCAGCTGGCAGTCGTACCTGACCGCCATGGACAGGATGTCCGCCACCGTGAACGGCGTCACCAACGTGCAGAGCCACTCCTCGCACCTGAGCTTGAGCCTCTCCACGTCGTACCTCTCCGCGGCGAAGAGCATGGCCCCCACCGTCTCGTCCGTCGGTTCCACGTAGGTCATGTCCGGCAGCTGGTCCGTGTACACGACGTGCAGCAGCGCCTCGAACGCGGTGGCCGTCATCTCCTCGTCCTCGTTCTGTATGTACCGCCAGAGGTTGTCCTGCCTGTCGTTGAGCTCCCGCACCTGCTGCCGGAACACCCGCGAGCACGCACGAGTGCGCGCGGAAGGGGGTGCCGCCGACCTCGTACGTGATGTCCGAGCACTCCTTGCTGTCGAGGAGCCAGAGGAAGGCCGCGGGGAGGTCGTCCGGCGGGACGGTGATCGTCGGCTGCTCCGCGAGGAGCGGGCTCGGCGGCTTCCCTCTGAACACGCCAAGCCTGCACCGGACGACCAGGCGGTCGTCGCTGCTCATCTGCTGGAGGTCCGCAGCCGCGCGCTGGAGGCCGAGGTGCTCGGAGTTGCCCGCGTCGTTGGCGAGCGTCACCCTCGCCTTGGCGGACTTCTTGTTGTTCCCTGCAGCGTCCGCCAAGTTCACCAGCTCGAACGTGAACTCGGCCGTCGTCTCCGGCTCGCCGGACTTCCCGCGGGCCAGAAAACAGGACACGCTGTCCTTGCTGCTGTCGTCGTGCCCGTTGGGGTACACCTTGATGTACCAGTTGCTCCCGCCGACGCGGAACTGGGCGGAGCGCACGCACTCGCCGCACTGCAGCGACGCCTTCTTCGCCGAGAAACTCGCGATGGTGAGCGTGTGGGACTCGGACACGATCTCCGGCGCGCGGGTGGAAGTGGAGCTGGAAGCCCCCGCGTCCATGTATGGCGCGGAGCTTTCGAACGACGACGACGTCGTAGGGACGTCCATGGCGTCGCCGCCAGCCTTGCGGTTGCGGGCCGTGAGTCTCCACGGGAACGCAGACGGCTTTGACACCACCGTGGCGTCGACGGTCAGTGTGCACCGGACCGTGAGGCTGTCCGTGTGAAGGCACGACGACGCCTCCATCTCCCGCCTTCTGGCGAACTCGACGTAGCCCTTGCTGTGCCCGTGTTCGCGCACCGCCAGCGTGCTCCTGGCTGTGGCGTCGTCGAAGACGGTGTCCCGGCCGGTCGCGTCCAAGATCGCTACCGTGAGCTCGAAGCGGCCGAACGCCTCCGTGCGGCACTTGACGAAGACGGCGACGAAGTCGCCCGTGTCGGGGCTGAGGCCCGCCGGGTATACCTTGATGCGCCAGGAACGGCCATGGAAGTCGAAGGGCTTGGACTTGAGCACCCCTCCGGCGGACAGCCGCGCCGCTGCCTTGGAGTACTTTGGGAACGGACAGTCAAAGGTCTTCGTCGACAACATCTTGTTACTTTGGTGATTGGCCAGACAGACACAAAGCGGTAAGATAATAAGGCCCTGCCGTACGTGGCATATATATGAGCACTGCTAGCGCCCGGACGTTCGGATCTGGCGCTAGCGCCGGACGCCGCAGCGAGCAGTACCAGCTCCGCACCCCCACGGAAAAAAGAAAGAAGAACGCGACCCCGCCCCCTGCTCCGCACGGACGCGACCCCCCGCCCCGTCCCCATATGGAGAAGAAAATGCGACCCCCGCCCCTCGCCCCGTCCCCGCACGGAGAAATGCGACCCCCCGCGCGCACAGGTCTACCCCCGCCCCCAAACTCGCCGATCCCAGCACCTCCGCCCCCCCGCCACCAGCTCACCACCAAGTCCACCCCCGCCCCCTAGCTGCAACAAAGGGAAAATGCTATTGCAACAACGAAGGACACCATAATGCAACAAAACGAAACAAAACTGGTGAAACAAACGAAAAAAGCTATTGAAACATAAAAAATACAACTAATGCAACAAACAAAAAAATACGAACTGCAACACCAAAAAAGTCTAATGCAACATTCAAACACATCCACTGCAACAGCGAGGCGAAACTACTACAACAAGGGAGAAAAAGATATTGCAACAAAGCAGAAGCGCTGCTAATGAAACAATGCAGAGGAGCTGCTGCAACAACGAAAAAATGCAATTGAAACATATCAAGAATTACTCCTGCAACATCAGAGAATCGTCAGTTGCAACAACCAAAAAAACATATACTGTTGCAACAATCCACATCATATGTTGCAACATTTAGAAGGAATCATTGCAACAAAAGGACGAGATCTGACTCGCCGTAACCCTAGCCGCCACCAAACTCTTAGATCCAGAGGGGGGAGGACAAGGAGAAGGAGGAGGAGGAGGAGGAAGAGGAGGAGGGACCAAAGATCCAGAGGGGAGGAAGGAGGGGGAGGGAGGCCTCAGATCTAGATCCTTCCCCACCTACCTCGTCGACGTCCGCGCCGTCATCCTCGTCTCCAAAAGCATGGAGGTCACGGCGCGCGAGGACGAGAGAGCAGGGAGGGAGGGGAGGCGCGTGGGCTCATCAGAAGCCGTCGCCATCGCTCCCCCACTCCGGTGCGAGGAGTGCATACAGGTCGCAGCGGGGGAGGGAGAGGGAGGGAGAGGAGAGGAGGGAGGGAGGGAGGAAGGCTCCCCGGCAGCTTGAAGGGAGGAGACGCGCGGGCGCAGGAGGAAGCACGCGTGCGAGCTTGGAGTGGCGGAGGAAGCAAGAGGAAGAAGCGGGCCAGTGGATAAGACCGTGCGGACGCGAGTGAAGGCAACGCTCGAGCAGGCAGCGACTCGAGGAAGAAGAGTGAGCGGCGGGGTGTCTGGCCTCTGGCGAAAGGATAAGGACGGGTTGAGTCGCGTCGCTGCACCGCGGGCTCGGTCAAGTCGAACGCGTCGGGCGCGTCGAGTCCGTCCGATGCGTCCGGACGCCCTACGTGTATCATTACCGCATATATATACACGCCAGATATATGGCACGGAAAAACGTGTTCCACCGTGTCTCGGCGTACGTATAGAGGTAGTAGAGGAATTCCTTGTATAGAGGGCTGAGGGCATACGAGGAGTCCGTGGCGAGCCCGACCCGTACGTGCGCTTCTATATTCTATCCTGCTGACGGTGCAGCACTTGTGTGTAACTAGCTACCATATCCACGGAGAACTAATCTCGCCTAATCTCGTGTCGAGTGCAAGCGCGTCCCTAGTTAATACACCATCTACTAGTAGATCTGTAGATGGGTTCTTGTCTCTCGGCCGCCGGAGACGACGGCGGGCAGGCCTCGGCGTCGAGCGTGTCCGGCACCCACCAGTTCACGATCCAGGGCTACAGCGCGACCAAAGGCATCGGCGTCGGCAAGTCCATCCTCTCCCGGTACTTCACCGTCGACGGCCGCACGTGGTTCGTGCGCTACTACCCCGACGGCTACAACTTCCAGTCGCCAGGGTTCGTCGCCTTCTACGTGCAAACGCTCTACAAGCCGCTGTGCCGCCCCGTCCGCGCCCGCTTCACCTTCGAGCTCCTCAGGCCCGACGGCAGCGTCGCCTACGCGCTCCGCTCCGACCGGCCGTGCGACTTCGACACGCACTGCAACAGCTGGGGGATCCGCGCCTTCGTCGCCCGGAACGACCTCGAGGGCGCGTACCTGGGCGTCCTCCACCAGGACGCCATCAAGGTGCGCTGCACCGTCGAGGTCGTCAATAGCCAGAGGAAGCGCCGCGGCGGTGGTCGTCAGGCCACCGTGGCGTCGCCGTCGGACTACGCGGCGAACGCCATCAGGTTCTTCATCAGCGGCACGGCGCCATTCGACGTCAAGTTCTCCGTGGGCGGCGTGACCTTCGAGGCGCACGCGCTGGTGGTCGCGGCGCAGTCCGAGTGGTTCGCAGCGGCGCTCTACGGCCACGGGGGAGGCGAGAGGTGGGTGGAGGCGGGGCTGCCGTGCATACCCATCTCCGGGACGACCCCGGAGGCGTTCCAGGGCGTGCTCCACTACGTCTACCACGACGCGCTGCCGGAGGAGCTGATCAAGGCCAAGGGCGAGGCCGTCATGATGCCGCAGCTGTTCGAGGCCGCCGACATGTTCCTCGTCGGGAGGATGAAGGCGATGTGCGCCAGCCGACTGCGCCAGTTCATCAACGACGACACCGTGCGGAGCATCATGGAGCTGGCGCAGGCGCACTCCTGCGAGGAGCTCCAGCAGGCGTGCCAGAATCACTTGGGTCGCCCTAGGCCGTAGGCGAACTCCTGCAAGGAGCTCCAGTTTTGTAGTAGAGTACTAGCTAGAGTCTCCTTCCATTATCCAAATTGAATTACCAGTAGACCTCGTTTCTGGGGGAATTGTTGTTTCGGAGGTGTTAGCGCCCAAACACGTCCGAATGCAGCTCCCACCAGCTAGCTGTTAAACAATTCCACCAACCGTCGGCTGGCGCCGCGACCCATCAACGGAAATCCGATCTCAGGCTACTCGTAGTAACAGAACAATGAAGCGGTATCCCTGCCCTGCCCGTGTAACAAAGAAGGGGAGAGCGCGCGCTCGCGTCCGCGCTATCATCCCTCGGCGCACCCCCTCCACCTGCCCCCGCCTGCGCCCCTGTAGTCTAAGAAGGATGCAAGGTAGTAGAAGGCGAGGAGGAGACAGCGAGGCGAGTAGCAGAAGACAATGAGGGAGCACCCGATCTACTTTTGAAACATCCAGATACAACACTTGCAACATTAGTATGAAGATAGGTGAAAAACTTAAAATATACTTTTGAAACACTTACAAAAACACTTGAAAAAACACTTGAAACCATTACAAACAAACGCAGCATCCACATAAAACACTCTCTACATACGTGTGAAATATATGCAACATGCAAATAAACACTTTTGCAGCATACATATGAAAAGCCATATGAAACATTGATCTATTTTTGCAACATCCATATGAAACACTTACATCATACCTCTGAAACATCTGCGACACTTGAAACAGACGCTTGCAACATGCACTTTCAAGCGTAACATCTACTTGCTGCTTACGAAATGGAGGCTCACCGGCGTGTGGAGTTCACCACAGGTAGCCTACCGTTGCCACCATCGACCAGATCGACTCTACCCACGAGGCCGGTGAGGACCCCTTCGTGGCCGCCAGTATCCTTGGCTCCATGCAGGAAGCAGCCCCTGCAGCCGGCGCCGCAGTCCCCACCACCACCGGATCTCTCGCCGCGCAATGGATCTGGTGGAAGGAGCAGTGAGACGGAGTGGGGTGGAGGCGCAAGCAGTGCCGCGTGATGCGGGCGAGCAGCACGAGCGGGTTGGTCTATCCGGACTGACGGACACCCGAGTCTAATCATCATCGTTGTTGATTGATATTTTTCTTCTTCTTTGCGGATCATTCATTTTGTAATGTCAAATTGTCATGCTTTTGGTTGTCTTTAGCTACTCAAATCTAACTCTTTGATTTGTTCTAGCCTCCAGGAGGCCAGGAGGTTCGTATTGTGAGAAAACTAAAATCAGAGAAATATTAATCTAGTTCATATGTGAAAACTAAATTGCTAGTCCTTGAGAGAACAATTATTATTTATTAAAAAATGGATATGAAAGGGAAGATACTTGTCCTTAGACAGGCGGAGGTTCGTCAAGCACAAATATCTTCCCTTTCATATTCATTTTTAAGAAATAATTGTTTTGCAGTAGGAATAGGATGGTCGGGAATTTAAGCCTCTGTAGTACTCTTGTTTTTATGGACCAAGTCGAAAACCAGGTTTTGAACTTTTTGTTGACATGTTTTGGAGATTCTGTTAGGTTTGGTTGGCAATGTCGTTATGTCTACATGTTCATGGGATGGTAATAACGGATGCCCGTGTGCCCGCTGCTTTGTCCCAACGAGATGATCAACTGATTCAGTAAACTAACCAAATAACCATGCCTAGGTTTATGCAGAAATAAGGATGGTTGCCATATCTATTTATATCCCTTGTATTTTCAATCCTCACAAGCAAATCTATCTTTACATACATTCTCCACTAGATGGTGTTTGGTTCATTCTCCATTAAGATGGTGTTTGGTTCATTTTGGGAAGTGATAATATTAATATAAATGGATCACCCTGTTATCGGTTTGAGATCAACAGAAATCAAGCTTTGTTTGGTTAACTCCCGGGGAGAGTGATGTGCGGGTCGTAATCGTTAACGCCTAAGCCCAGCCCTGGGGGGGGGGGGGGGGTTTCGGGCTGTGCGATGGCACAGGGCCCTCGAGGCCAAGGGGCCCAATCCTAGGTCTGCATACGTATAAGCTATAGCTGGTATACTCTGGTCCAATAGTAAATGTGTATATGGCCCCATATAGAAAATACCAGGAGCGTTGTACGCATGAGGAAGAGTCTGTCGATTTCCCTTCCGCCGTGACTGCTCTCCTTCGTGGCTCCATCGCTACGCCTTCGCATCCGACGTTGCAGTTGCACCTCGCCGTCGACGATTGGCCTCCGCTGCGCCTTCGTGGCTTATTATTCACTACACTCTCAACTTGGCAACTCTCGAAAAAAAACTTGGTAATTTACGAACACGCGGTTTTATTTTAATGTTGAACTGAATCTAGTACAACGATATTCACTAATTTCTAAATTTCCAGTGTCCTCATGTTGCTAAAAAACATGCATTTAGAAGGACCCATCTCTCGAGCTTCGCTCTAGGCCTATAGATTGATAGGACCGCGCCTGTTAACGACAAGGGACAGGCAGTATCATTCTTCTCAAGGCTCGTATATGATACCGCGCCAACCAATCACATGGCAGCCAAACTAAACGTTAAGTAATGTGACTCAATCCTGTTGTAAACCGATAGCGGGCTAGGGCAAAAGGCTTAAACGAAACACGCTCTAAGTACCTTACTACCTTGAATACTCTCTGAACAAGTTTAGGACAGATTAGTATGACAGAGAAAATACCATACTACCTTTTATTGATTGGAGTAGTTGCATAGTTGCACACTGATTGGTGATTATTTAGGGAAATTCAATCTTTAGAGTCTCATGGGATGGGGAATCTGAGGTTGTGTTCGTGGAAAAGATGGAGATGGGAGGGGTACAGTAAATACGAGGAGCTTCTGAGAAAAATAATCCTAGAGTGTAGACATTATTTTAGGCTAAGAATCTATTTATTTATGGATAGAGGGAGTATTCATATCATCACTGTTAATGTAACTTTATAAAAGGTACTGTTTGATTAGGTGACATAGTGCGGGACAGTTCAGATTCAATTTTGAGGGTCTCACTGTTTGGTTGAGAGACTGTGGCATAGTCCCCGTCATTTGTTTGGTTTGGAGACATGTGAAAGTGATATTTGACTATGACACATGGGACCTACCTGTTAACTTTTTTTATTTTTTTCTTCCTCTTTTCTTCCCGTCGTCTCCGTCCGCATCCATCTCCCACGCGACGGGTCCTGCGCGCTCGCGCTCGCGCTCGCGCCGCCCCCGCCCGTGACTGGAGCCCTCGCTGGTGCTGTGACTGAAGTCCACGTCATCACTCTGTTATGCACAATACTACTGTCATCCCGCTTGATTACAGTATTTTTTTTAGAAAACCTCTCGTGACACGGAGTTTTTACTGATAAGCTGCCCTCGTGTAGATTCCCTGCTCCCGACGACCCATCGACGCCGTCCATGCCGTCCTCCTCCCCGGCGCCGCCACAAGAGGGCGCCGCCGCCCCCTCCTCCTGGGCGGAAGCCGCGTCCTCGGCGGCGCTCCGGCACTACCGCTCCCTGCCCAAGAAAGGGAAACCGCAGGGGCGCGAGTCCACGGTCCTCGCCGCCTTCCTCCTCTCCGCCCTGCAGGACCCGCACAGCCTCACTGTCCTCTCCATGGGCACCGGCACCAAGTGCCTCGGTGCCTCGATGCTCAGCGCCGCCGGGGACCTCGTCCACGACGCGCACGCCGAGGTCATCGCTCGCCGCGCGCTGCTCCGCCTCGCCTACTCTGAGATCGGCCGCGGCGCCCCGCCTGAGTGGCTGGTTGCTTCCGTGGATGGTGGGAGATGGAGGCTGAGGGATGGGCACTGCCTTCATCTCTACATCACCCAACTCCCATGTATGTGCCATGGCAACGAGTAAACACTGATGTTCTTCTGTTTGGATTTCGATTCCTTGTCCTAGAGCATGCTATGTAGGAGTAGAAGACAATGCTGAGCTAGTAGTAGCTAAAATTTGCATTGCCCGGACTAATTGATCAGCAACCCTTCATCTTAATGTAAATTGGTACTTCTGCTGCTGCACTTTCTGAGACCTGTTCTATCATTTTTCGAGTCTGTTGTGGCAATATCCTGAAATAGTTTAATTACAGAACATAGTTTGATGGTTCCAGTTCATTTGGTAATTTTTTCTAGGTGGAGTCATGCCAGTACCGCTGTCACAGTCGGAGTTACCAAGGGAACAGCTGGATAGTGTGAATGGAGGTACGCTTCTATCTTGATGTTGGTGTTATGCATAGCAGTACTTTCAAGTTTTGTGCTAGTCATTTTGAAGTTTTAGGTATGGTAGTGTCTTCCATGGTCCATGGCCTGGTAACAATTAGTTTGAGAATTATTTAGTTTACCAGTCAGATGGATTTTAGTTATGATGGTTACATGATTTTGTCTGCTGCCCTGATCAGGGAAAAAATAGTAGCATGGAAGTGTGGTGCTCCTAGCCTCCTAGCTAGATGAATTTGACCTCTCTGCAACTGTCCAGCTTAAACTGGAACAGTGGAACTGGACTGCTTACATTCAGCCTAACTGGCGCTGCAAGAGCCAGCCAGCAACATCTGCAGCCCAAACAGTGGTTGTGACTGTTGCTGCAACCATGCAGAAGCAAACAGCCGGAGCTTGCTCTCAGTTCTTCAACTGCAGCTGATTGGCTGCTCAGCACAGCCACAGCTCAAACAGCGCTTTAAGTTGAAGCGAGCAGAGTTTGATACGGTCTGTAGGTGTTTTAAATAGCGCAAACAACACAGTTTTTCAGTGCTTAATGGGGGATCATGTTTAAACTCTGTAGGCGTTTGATACGGTCTGCGAGATTGGTAAATATTCGCCTTTGTTTCCATTGGTTCTACCAACAGAAATTGAATTCATTGTATTGCCGCAATTTAACAAAACTATATTTCCTCCTATTAATTTGCCATATATGTTCTAATATAAGTATACTACTCTGTATGTATATCAGATATTAGCTTTGTTCAGAGGAAGCCAGGGCGGGGTGATACAACATTATCCATGAGCTGCTTTGACAAAATCACCCGCTGGAGTCTTGTAGGAATTCAAGGTTCGGTGCCATGGCAGTCTCTGAATCAATTACACTTCTATGGATAAGATCAGAAATTTTTAACATGAGCTATTCATCATGTAACTGTAGTTATGATATGTGGAACTTCTGGCTTCTATGTCAACAGTAGAATTGGCTATGCATCAGCAATTCAGCATTGCTATTTTCTTGCATCCCATTACTACTTTTGTTATATTATGCACTTTAGTGGTTACCAAGTGTCCAAGTGGGATTAATGCTCTTTCTGTGCATTCCTCGACAGGTGCATTGCTATCACATATACTGGAACCCTTGTATTTGTCCACCATTACTATAGGACAATTACCTGATGGTGCTCCTGAAAGATTCTCTATTGAAAATAATATCAAGAAAGCTCTTGATGCTCAGCTGTCCTCTCTATCCAGCAAATTGCCACCTCCTTTTAAAGCGCAGAAGGTTGGTGTTCCTTTTCTTATGTTCCAGTAACTTCTTCATGATAATGAATCATTTCTATCTGCAGCCAAAGGTTTTTGAGGCACCTGTCCCACCAACAGAGTTTCAACAGATTTCTGGAGACGTACCCCCCTTGACATGCGGGTAGTATACGGTTTGTTCCATGAGCTGGACATTTTTCACCCTTCTGTCTTTTTTCTTTAAGCATCCGTTTATTGTGCCATTCTTTTATACTGAAGTGTTACCTTTGTCATTTATCTTTTACTAGGTACTCGATCTGTTGGAATAAATCCGGTTTGCATGAAGTTGTCTTAGGAACAACTGGTAGGAAACAAGGAACGTCTTCAAAGGCGGCACACTTGCCCTCCACCGAGTCATTGCTCTGCAAGTAAGAGGGTCCTTCCTTCCGTTAATTTCTTCCATCGCAATTCTGATGCAAAACTGTTGAGAGGACTGTGTGTTGACTGCTGTCCCAGGAGAAGACTGCTAGAAGCATTCATGTCCCTTGAACATCCATTGGTAGGGCAACTCAAGTGTGAGGAGCTATCTTACCGTGCACTAAAGGTATTCTGTGATCTCTTGGATAAACTGATGTTTAATAACACATAGCATTTGAATTCCGCTAGGTGCTTCCTATTTATTCACCTACTACCATCCAAGAATCGATTATAGACGTGTCTGATTTTCTGTTCCTGTTGCAGGATACGGCTCATGATTATCGTCACACGCTTGAGCTCCTCAGGAAGGCCCCATTTTTTGGGTGCTGGCGAGCTAAGCCTACATTTGTTGATTCGTTTGCAGTTCCACGGTGATGGCTCGTGAACTGGTGAATACCATCACCTTGTTTCTTTCTCTCTCTTTTTTTATATAAAAAAAACATAGGACTGAAATGACTGGTCCAGTTTTGTTCTATGTGAATATATATATGTTGGTGGTCCATGAATGGATCGAACTGAATATATGCATGCGTGCAGCTGCCACTTGATTCCAAGCACCCCCTGTATTTTATTATTCGATTATCTTAACTTCTTAGTCTGCCTCTGCGTACTCTGAGTGACAACTGAGAATGGCATAGAAATTCCAACAAGGGCCGGGTAGGAATGTATTACCTAACCACTAATTCAATAAATCATGCGTCTGGGAAGGAACAAAAACTAGATAACAAAAAAGAAGAGAAAGCATATAAGATGGGCTGAATTTTCATGGCGTATACGTATTCAGCCCAGATCTCCACCTCAACTTGCTATCTTGTCTGGTTGGTGAACCTTAGAGGTAAAACATCAGTTCTCTCGGACAGATTCTGAATGATAGGATTTCAAGTTCTTTTACTCGAGATGTCAAGTTTATCAGGAGGTGGCGCGTGCACTGGTAACTGATGCCTTTCTGCTCGCTTACTGCTTTCAGCATGCGGTGGACGCGGGCCGCGGCTAGTAGCAAAAATTCCTGGAGGGAGCCTGCGCTGCCCTGCGCCGAGCTTTTCAAGTTCCGTTCCAAACGCGCGCGCACGGCGCATGCTCCAGGTTGTTTTTAAGGTTCATCGGTGTCAGGCCGTCAGCCGCTGCCGGTCCATTTGTTGTCGACGGACGGATCTAGGAGTCCGGAGTAGGGTAAGGCTGTGTTTAGATGGAGGTGTAAAATTTTTGGAAGCACAATAACTCTTTCGTTTTTATTTAGTAATTAGTGTCCAATCATGAGGTAATTAGGTTTGAAAGATTCGTCTCGTGATTTACAACTAAACTGTGTAATTATTTATTTTTTTACCTATATTTAATGTACCATGCATACGTTTAAAGATTCGATGTGACAAAAAATCTTGTAAAATTTTTGGAACTTTCAAGCAACTCATCACTGCCTAAGCTATCGTATCGTATCATTGGCAGCCCGCCAATGACTCAGGATCTGCTTGCCTGACTGTCTCTGTCCATCAATCAATGATCGAGGCAGAGCTGATGGGCTTGTGGCCGCGGCCACCACGTGACCCGTGAACGAAGCGCCATGCCAACCACGTCATCCTCATCAGAAAGGCGATTTGTTGGACGCGTCTATGAATCTGATCGTCTCCTCTGCTGGTAGGTGGAGGTGGCAGTGGATGGCTCATGCCTGGATGAGCACGAGAGAGAAGAGAGGGCGTCTCAGGCAGTCAGGCTCCCAGCCAAATTACACTTGCCCATCCGGGAAGGCAAAGAGAGATCGTGATAGCACGCTTAATCGGGCGGGCAACGCAAACGCCAACGCCAACGCCCGTCGGCGCAACGGCTCCGAAATCAATCAATGCATCAATCAGTGAGTCCAAGCCCGGGAAAAAAAAATCCCCCGTTCCGTGCAAGCTACTGAAGTGGCTCGCCTCGCCTGGAGACGGAGAATCCTGGCAACCCCTCGTTATCCTCCCCACGTTTTCATTTTTGTCTGCAACTGCAAATGTCTACTGACAGGATCACAGCAGCTGCTTGGGCTCGTCAGAGAACTCGCAAGACCCAGCAGCTCGTCCTGCTTCGTACTACCAGTAGCACGAAAACCAGGGCGCCACGCCAACTGATCCCGGGCCGGCGTTCCTGTCGACGAGACAAAAGTCTCCGCCCGCCCACGCCCAAGGTCTTCGAGCCGGCCTCTCCAAGCCACCCACCAGTACGGTGACAAGGATTGCTAGCGCCGATGAGCTATGCTATCTTCTTTGGTTTTTGCTCACTACTAGTCCACGCTAGTCTTCAGTCCTCTCACACGGCTACACCAGCCAGTACCCAGTAGTACAAGCTTTCAGAGTTTCAGGTTTCCTCCAAGGCCGCTGGCCAATGGCGCACCACCACGGCAGCCACTCCCTGGAGGTCGCCGCCGCCGGCCCCGAGCTCGACGACGACGGCCACGCCGCGCGCACCGGTACCACCACCACCACTGACACCTTATCTCCCTAGCTCCCCCGCGCCTTGCGTCGAATGAATCAAATTCGCTCTGGTTGAATTTCTTCCTCTCTTTCTTTGCGCGTTCTCTCGTCGTCGTCACCGATGGGCGGCGGCAGGCAACATATGGACCTGCTTCGCGCACATCATCACTGCCATGATCGGCGCCGGCGTGCTGGCGCTCTCGTGGAGCGTCGCGCAGCTGGGCTGGGTGGGCGGCCCCGTCGCCATGCTCTGCTTCGCCTTCGTCACCTACCTCTCCGCCTTCCTCCTGTCCCGCTGCTACAGGTCCCCGGTCTCTGACGGTGACGACTCCCAGAAACGCCAGAGGAACTACACCTACATGGACGCCGTCAGGACGCACCTGGGTACGCTACCTCATGTCTTTTCTTGCGTTGCGACCGTGCATCTTTGTTCTTGTGCCTTTGGTCACTGGTATCTTTCCATGGCGACTGATGAGCAACGCGTGCAGGGGAGAAGCGCACCTGGCTCTGCGGCCTGTTGCAGTACCTCAACCTGTACGGGACGGCAATCGCCTACACCATCACCACGGCGACTTGCCTCAGGTACGTTTCCACTTGCCAGCCATGCACGGTAATGCTATTCTAGCCTAGCTCCGCTGCTGAGATCATGAGGGCACACTGTGGCAGGGCGATCATGAGGGCCAACTGCTACCACAGCCAAGGGCGCGACGCACCCTGCGGCGCCGGCGGTGATCACCTCTACATGCTGCTCTTCGGGGCGGCCCAGGTGGTGCTGTCCTTCATTCCCAACTTCCACAACATGGCGTGGCTCTCCGTCGTCGCCGCCGTCATGTCCTTCACCTACTCCACCATCGGCCTCGGCCTCGGCCTCGCCAAGACCATAGGTAACTGACATCATGTGCTTGACAATTTGGTAGAGGTTCAGCACTATTGATGCAGGCTTGGATGTGAATATTCTTGTGCGTATATATCGAACCGATCAGAAAATGGGGCGATCAAAGGAAGCGTCGCCGGAGTTCCGATGAGCACCCCGGCGCAGAAAGTCTGGCGAGTCGCGCAGGCCATCGGCGACATCGCGTTCGCCTACCCGTACACCATCGTCCTACTGGAGATACAGGTATACATTACAGCCATGTTCACTTTTCAGAGCGTGAACCTGTTAATTAAAGGCTAAAGCAGCGCGAGTGTTCAGTGGATAATATGTTTTTGCTGAAAACGTGCAATTAATTAAACAGGACACGCTCAAATCGCCGCCACCTGAGAGCGATACGATGCGGAAGGGGAACGTCATCGCGGTCCTCGCCACCACCTTCTTCTACCTCGCCGTGAGCTGCTTCGGGTACGCCGCCTTCGGCAACGCGGCGCCGGGCAACCTGCTCACCGGCTTCGGCTTCTACGAGCCGTACTGGCTCATCGACTTCGCCAACGCCTGCATCGTGCTCCACCTGCTTGGTGGCTACCAGGTATGTAGCAAGTGACACGCACACGCACGCTCATGTCGCCACCACCTGCAATGCAAGCAAAAAGCACAGCGCTAATTTCTCTCAGACAAAACAAAGTCGTCGCTTCAGAGACTTTTGCTCTGTTGCATGCAGATGTTCAGCCAGCAAATCTTCACCTTCGCGGACCGGTCCTTCGCGGCCAGGTTCCCGAACAGCGCGTTCGTGAACAAATCCTACGCCGTGAAGGTGCCCGGCGTGCCGGCGTCGTGGAGCTACAGGCTGAACCTGCAGCGGGTGTGCTTCCGGACGGCGTACGTGGCGAGCACCACGGGGCTGGCCCTGCTCTTCCCCTACTTCAACGAGGTGCTGGGCGTGCTGGGCGCCATCGTCTTCTGGCCCCTCGCCATCTACTTCCCCGTCGAGATCTACTGCGTCCAGCGCGGGGTCCGGCCGTGGACGCGCACGTGGGTCGCGCTCCAGGCCTTCAGCGCCGTCTGCTTCGTCGTCGGCACCTTCGCCTTCGTCGGCTCCGTGGAGGGCGTCATCCGCAAGAGGCTCGGCTAGTGTTGTGTGCTAGCAGTGCTTTTTCTGCCATGCATGTCACGATCGAAGTGTAAAGAGAGCAAACTGTACCTAAGTTTTTTTTAATTTCCCTGTGTTGTGTGTTCGTTTTAGCCATGATGATTGATGAATATATATCTAACCGTGCGTGTTTAGATCCAAAAGCTCTTTGTTTATTGGTGATGCTGTTCACCAGGTCGTTGTCTTTAATCCATGGCAAGAGGTGTGTTTTGCTGCTTGTAGAAGTGGCCACCTTGCACTGATGGGTGCGTATTCGTATTCTTTGGGAGAATAAGGTTAGGTGTTTGTATTCAAAACCAAAAGAAAAGAACAAGTTTAGGTTGCCCGCATCAATATATATGATGTTATGCCTAGATCAAGCATCGATCTGTTTGTTCGTGTTAAATCGCACGGAGATTCTACATGATGGCTAGTTAGATAGACAAGATTGAGCTTCCCTGACTAGTTGGGAATCCTAAGAGAAATCTCCATCTGAACTCTCCTCTAGCCTCCTGTCTTCCTTTAAAGGAACCCCTCGTCCCCATCACTCTCCTTTCTCTCTTCCCACAAAACTAATAAGAGCATCTCTAAAAGTCTTTCTAAAATTTACTCTCTAAATCATCGTTTGGAAAGTCATTTGAGTAAAAAATTATTTTCTATGTCTTTGTATTCTCAAACAACTTTTTTATATCTCGTGCGCAGTCTAGAGAGCCATCCTCGCTCTCAAACTTTGGCTAGCGAGAAATCCAGAATAGAGGATATCTATATTTGGATATCCAATTGAAGAGGCTATTGGAGAGTATTTTTTTTCACTAAAATCCAAATTATTAGACGTTTCAATGCCACTCCACTTTGGCTACTCAACACCTTGTAAAACCATCATTTAGCTACTCCAACTATTCCAAATTATTAGACGTTTTGGCTTTTTTAGATACGTGACTTTTACTATATATTAAATATATACTACATTTAGATACATATAAAAAAATAATTACACTTAGAAAAGTCAAAACGTCATATAATTTGAAACAAGAAGTACAATCCTCCTGAATGAATTTTGCCATTAGTGCTTTGGGTAGGATGCGAGTTTGCAAGGAGAGACTGGGCCCCATGTACTCCCGGTACACAGGCCAGGCTTTGTTGAAATATCCTCGGAGTCAGGCCTACCTTACCCAATAGGCCATAGCACGTGGGCCAGCCAGCCAGGCTTGGCCGGTTGGGCCACATCCTACTGGACACCAATCCGGCTTTCTGGGTCGTCACGGATATCGCATTCCCTCTCGTGTTCTGGCCCGTCCGATCGGGTCACAAACTCACAAACACGTGCCCCTTCTGGCCTTCTCCTCGACACTTTCCCATCCCCTCGCCGTCCGCCGCGATTCACCCCCGTCACGCCCGCCGCCGTCGACGCAAAGCCGCGCGCGAGGCCTCTCCCCTTCGCCCGCAGCGATGAAGCTCGTCCACCGCAACCTCGTCCGCAACGGGCCTGGCTCCGTCAAGGTCCTCTTACCTCTCGCTCCTCCCCTTTATGTCGCTCGGTGCTCTCTGTGCGAGCACTCCGGTTGCTTGTTGGGTTCGCCTTGTTCTCGGGGGCTGGGGCTGGGGCTATGGCTGACCCAACCGCTGGGGTTCCGTGGGTTGCTTGATTGCTGCTGATTCGGCTTACGGTCGTGGTCCGCAGTTGGTGCCGGAGGAGGAGGACGACTTGTGGCACGCGTACAACCTCGTTGCTATCGGTGACAACCTCCAGGCCGTCACCGTTCGGTGAGTACATTTTTTTTTTATTGGTTCAGCTCTTGTGCCGTTTCGCCATGAGGTACTCCTCGCTGAGACGCTGACTAGTGCCCCTGTGGATGTGAAAAGCCGCTGCAACTTAGGCTATCCGGTTTTCCAGTTTAAGGAGTGAAGTTTTACAAAGCTTTTCGATTTGTTAATCTGTGACAGTTAGGGATCTTGGTCTATTGAAACTCTACTGTAGTACCAATTACCAAGGCATGGATATCATAGTTTTTACATGACTCCAGAAATGAGATAGACTGACAATCTTCAGCTGTTCAATAGGATTTGGGATGTGGCGTATTTTTATCCACTAATTCTACTTTATTCAAAGGGTTCTTTGTTGCAGCTCCCTACTGGTTATTACACATTCACACTTATGTCCTGTGCACATACTTTCAAGTCTTTGATCATAACTGCAACCTTTTTGGGGATAATATTTCAAGTCTCCATCCATTGCTTTCTCTTGCATGTGTGCATATATTATGTAAATTTTGAATCTCCTTATTACGGAGTTATAAGGGATTGTTCTTCTTCTGGTTCCAGGAAAGTGCTGAGAGAGGTGGCATCTGGAGGACGTGATGCTGAGCGTGTGAAGCTTAAGTTAGAAATTGTAGTTGAGGTGATGCATCATCTTTCTGTGCCGTCTTTCTTTCTCCATGATTCCATATATTATCCTTTGACATGTCAATTGACAGCCATCATTGTTGGTTGTCAAGTTAGCCAACTTTGTGGAGTTGTGGGTTAAAATTGTTGCTGACTTCAGGATATCTCTATTCCAGACATGTGTGAAAAAGGCCTGGAAAAAAATGCTGCGTAAACTGATAGTTCTGTCAAAACTGAGCAAATACTTTTAGGAGGATATAGTTAAACAAACCTGTTATATTTCTAGCTGTTGACTTTATTTTCTCTGTTTCTTTTGGCTTTGTTTCCTATCCTTTCCAATGCTATTAAACCTTAACCACTTGTCGACGTTGATAACTGAGTGTGTCCTTTGTTTTGTAATGAAGTCTGTAGACTATGACAAGGAGGGATCTGTCTTACGTGTGCGTGGAAAAAATATCGCTGAGAATGATCATGTGAAGGTTAGTGATTTTTTTTACTTAATAATACTACTATGTGATGTAAATAACCTTGTTAAGCTAATCTCTTTCTTCCTGAATGAAGATTGGCCAGTTCCACACGTTAGAGCTTGAGCTGAAGAGACCTTTTGTTCTACAAAAGGTATTGTGTAAATATCAAGCAAGTTTGTCTCAATAAATACGAAAGATCTAATTATTCTGATTTTTAACCCTATGGTATAGCCCGATACTTCTCTCTTTTCAGTTAATACTTACTCCCACTGTCTTGGAATACAAGGTATTCCTAGGAAATTTAGAACATATTATGTGGTAAACCAAATGACACATGTAACCCTTCTTGGTTACCTATTTGGGTTAGTAATAGAAATTAATAGTGCTTATAAAAAAGTAGAAATTAATGGTAGGTTGGTAGGTATGCATGTGACAACAACAACAACAACCACAACAAAGCCTTTTAGTCCCAAGCAAGCTGGGGTAGGCTAGAGTTGAAACCCAACATGAGCCCCTAGTCACGATTCAGGCACGTCAATAGCTATTTTCCAAGCACTCCTATGCAAACAAAGATCTCTAGGTTTATCCCAACCCTTTAAATCTCTTTTAATTGTCTCCTCCCATGTCAGCTTCGGTCTTCCTCTACCTCTTCTCACATTGCTATCTCGACTTAGAACTCCACAACGCACTGGTGATTCTGAAGGTCTCCTTTGGACATGGCCGAACCACCTCAACCGATGTTAGACAAGCTTTTCTTCAATTGGTGCTACCCCAAGACGGTCACGTATATCATCATTCCGAACTCAATCCATCCTTGTATGACCACAAATCCAACGCAACATACACATTTCTGCGACACTCAGTTGTTGGACATGTCTTTTTGTAGGCCAACATTCTACGCCATACAACATAGCGGGTCTAATCGCCGTTCTATAAAACTTGCCTTTCAGCTTTTGTGGTATCCTCTTGTCACAGAGAATGCCAGATGTTTGACGCCACTTCATCCACCTTGCTTTAATCCTATGGCAAACGTCTGCATCAACATCTCCATCCTTCTACAGCATCGATCCTAGATAACGGAAGGTATCTTTTCTAGGCACCACTTGACCTTCCAAACTCACGTCTCCCTCCTCATGTGTAGCGTTGCCAAAGTCTCATCTCATGTATTCTGTTTTAGTTCGACTTACTCTAAAACCTTTAGACTCAAGGGTCTGCCGCCACAACTCTAGTTTCCTATTCACTCCTGCCTGACTTTCATCAAATAGCACTACATCGTCTGCAAACAACATACACCAAGGGATATCCCCTTGAATGTCCCTAGTCACTTCATCAATTACCAAGGCAAAGAGATACGGGCTCAAGGCTGACCCTTGATGAAGTCCTATTTTAATCGGGAAATAATCTGTGTTACCATCATTTGTTTGTACACTAGTCATGGCATTGTTGTACATGTCCTTGATGAGGGTAACATACTTTGTTGGGACTTTATGTTTGTCCAATGCCAATCACATAACATTCCTTGGTATCTTGTCATAAGCCTTCTCCAAGTCGATGAAAACCATGTGTAGGTCCTTCTTTTGCTCCCTGAACCGCTCCATAATTTTTCTTGTTAAGAAAATTGCTTCTATGGTTGACCTTCTGGGCATGAAACCGAATTGGTTTGTAGATACCCGTGTCGTTCCTCGCAATCGATGCTCGATAACTCTCTCCCACAGCTTCATTGTGTGGCTCATTAACTTAATTCCCCTATAATTAGTGCAGCTTTGGATGTCTCCCTTGTTCTCGTAGATTGGTACCAATATGCTTCTTCTCCATTCCTCAGGCATCTTTGTTCGACCGATAGATATTGTTGAACATCTTCATTAGCCATACTATAGCTAAATCCCCAAGACACTTCCACACCTTGATCGGAATATCATCCGGGCCCATCGCTTTACCCACTTTCATCCTTTTCAGAGCTTCTCGAACTTCCTGCACTTGGATCCTACACACAAAGCGCCTATTGGTGCCATCAAACGAGTCGTCCAACCGAACAGTGTTCTCATTTTCCCCATTGAACAACTTATCAAAATACTCTTGCCATCTATGTCTGATCTCATCCTCCTGCACCAATAGCTGCTCCCTCTCATCCTTAATGCACTTGACTTGGTTGAGGTCCCTTGTCTTTCTATCACGAGCCCTAGCCATCCTATCGATGTCCTTCTCTCCTTCCTTCGTATTGAGACTGAGTTGGAGGGTTGGTTCACCTAGAATCCCTTATTACTTAGGACAACTTTTGAATGCTTGGATACCTTGTAATAATGTACTAGCAGCTGTTTGTCTACACTCTACTATATAAATTACAGGTCCTGACATATTCTTAGGATGTCCAAACATGTGCAGTTTTTTTTCTTCTTCTTCATATAAGCTTAACCCTTCTTCTGTATCTTATGTGGCAAGGCCAACCTGTTAATGTAATAGGAAAAACTAAGCACCTCCATCAGCTGCCACATCACTCGTACATTCTAATAAGCATACAAAAGTCATCAACTTTTTTTGAATTGCTTGACATGAGACTTCTGGCTACCTATGCAATGTTTCCTATGCCGATTATGCTTATTGCTTTCCACTTATTTACTACCAAATTAAAAGCTTGCAGTCTGAGGCATGATACTGCCATTGTTTTGTCCCTATCTTCTGAGCTTGATGATTGCTGCCCATGAACCAAATGTTCTTTTCAGTTTTTTTTTCTTGTAATTTTTATAATAACTTTGTACTTCGGAAAGCAGTCAGAATGTTTCAGCTTTTCTCTTTTTCGCTATTGATGTTAGAGTAGTATCCTCTCCACTATGCTCATCATGCTGCATTGCAGTGGAATTTTGGAGCGTTAATTGATATTTTTCGGGGTGATGCGTTTCAATCTTTCTGCTACTTTTTTCTTCAATGAAGCATGTGCATCTTATGTAGGAAATTTGGGATTGGTTGGCACTTGAGACCATCCAGCAAGCATGTGGTATGTGATTTTGACCCGTCATTTGTATATATATGGATCATCTGCTCAATCAAATATTAATCTCTTCTTCCATTTCTAAAATAAGTTGGTGTTAACAATTTAACATGGTATGCATATGATACCTGTTGTGCTTTACCATCTTGTGAGTTTGACCAAGATATAAACCACTATTTGGCTCCATTTCCTGAGATTAGCTTTTCTGCATTGCCTCATTCTCTGTAGTTTTATCTATATGAAACGTAGTGTTTTAATTGAGTCTATCCAAACCTATTGTAGATCCTGCTGCAAGTGCTGATCTAGCAGTTATTCTCATGCAAGAAGGACTTGCCCACCTATTCCTCATTGGCAGAAGGTGTGTGGAACTGTTGCGCCATCACAAAATAACAAATATTTGATTTTTAACATTTATTTAATTGTTTTATTTTATGTGTCTAAGATGTCAATGTTGTTATCTAGTACATAAGAGTTCATTTCTTGGAATTAGCACTTCTGGACTCTGGTTCACTCATGCTAAGAGTGTCTGTGCACCACCTGTATAAATCCTTTGCTTTCTGCACACCTTTTATATGTTTTTCCTGTTCTGTATATGTGGGCCATTTATTCATTGTTGGCACTTTCGGAGGAATAGTAATTCCATGAATGTGGAAATAAGAAAAAGGAGAAATATTCTGAATATATTTTTATCTGTAGCTTTCCTCTCCCTAAGCGGTTACACACTTCAAGATTATAATTTATATTTTTAACTGAACATGTATTGCCATATATATGGCATCCTGATGTATCATTTTCTTGTTGTCTTTTTAATGATTTCGATTCCTCTGAACAGCATAACAGCAACCCGGGCACGCATTGAAACATCAATTCCTAGGAAGCATGGCCCTGCAATTGCTGGCTACGAGACGGTATGATGACTTGTTCTGTTAATTAACCACATGACAAAATTGCTATGTTTACTTCCTACTGATTTCCACTTTCTGTTGTTCTGTAGGCCCTCAAGAAGTTCTTTGAGCATGTTTTGCAAGTAAGCTATTCACACGAAGTTATGCAAATGTGAACATGCATACAGGCAACAATTGACCGATGCATTACATTACTTGGTTGAAGGCATTGCTGAAACACATTGATTTTGAAGTAGTCCAGTGTGTTGTAATTGCAAGCCCAGGTTTTACGAAGGTAATCCTCACTTTCTTAGTTTCTTAAAGGGGAAACAATGTACTATACAGTAACTCCTTTATAAGGGGCATAAGTCTCATCTGTGTGCTGCTAGGCGTGTGTTCACTCTTCATTAAGTCCGGTGTCAAAATCCATCTGTCATTATGTGCTAGTTACCACCATTACTTGCATAAAGTTGAATACTCGTATGCTAAGGAAAAAATATCAACTTATGTAATTTTTTGGTTCCCTTTTTATCATAACAGGATCAGTTCCGTGATTATTTGTTTCTTGAAGCTGCACGGCGAGATTTAAGAGTAATAATTGAGAACAAGCAACGCCTTGTTCTGGCACATGCAACATCAGGTTACAAGTGAGTTCTTCCATCTTTCTATGCCTGGATAGTTTTGTTATGTGGGGATAAGGTACTAGTACCGATTCTTAAACAGTGTAATATGTACAGTTTTATGCAAGTTGCCTAGCATTAGCAGTTTAGTTTTCTGATCTGTTGGGAAACTTATATTGTCAATTACTATTGTTTCATAGATGGTCCTTCTGGAACGATAATCCTCTTAGCTAATTCTGTATTTGCTAAATGACTACTGGATTGTGCTACTTATTTATTTGATCATATTTTTGCCCTTTTACCCTTTCAAGTGTCCTAAGTTAATTTCTATTTGTTTGCTGGTTTCATTTGTTAGGCATAGTTTGAAGGAAGTTTTGGATACCCCAGGTGTGATGGCACTGATAAAAGATACAAAAGCAGCACAGGAGGTAAGCCTGACTATAAATTATACATGTTACTAGATATGCTAATTTATGTATGAAGCTTTCTTAAACACTTCGGTTTTTTTAATGCACATTACACTCAGTATAAACATATAATATCATATTCTCTTAGTTGTTAATCTTTGTATTTGTTTTCTAATTTCTACTTTGCAGGTCCGAGCTCTGCAGGATTTCTTCAATATGCTTACTAATGTAAGTGTCTTCAAGTGATTTTTTTACAGTTTCTAAGTGTGCAATAACTATTATGGAATTTCTCTATTCTGGTGCTACTGTTTTGAGTTAACCCTTTATGCGTGTTAACTTGTGCCTTTTTAAAAGATAAAGTTAAATAAGGATTTTATGTGTATGAATTATAGCTGCTAATGCACTTAGTTGAAGCATATCTGTATGCTGATTAATTTCAGGACCCAGCTCGTGCTTATTATGGACCAAAGCATGTTGAGATTGCACATGAACAGTATGCTGCTGTCCAGACTCTTTTAATAACTGATACTTTGTTTCGGTAAGCTGCTGTTCATAAAACTTCGATTTGTTGTGACTGTCAATAGAACATAAGAAAGATTACAATCCTAGAAAATAAAGACAAATCTCTCTTGGAGAAGAACCATGCAGGCCCTTATATTAGGCTATCTAAGCTGGCGTAACTAGCTAAGGATATTTGGTTTTGCCTCGCATGTTACGAGGAAACAATAGATTAGATTAATGAACTATCTGGGATTTCCAAAAAAAAATGTTAGTTTTCTTGTCCTTAATTTCCCTGATATATATGGCACTCGATACCAAGATGACCACAGTAGCAATCATCAGACCTAACTAATAATGAGTACAAACTTGGGAAAAGAATGCAGTCATTCCTGGATGTAGGCAGTAGGCTACCTTATCTTTCATTGCGAATCATATTCTAGGGACATCTTGTCACTGAACTCACTCAGCTAATGACATTAACAGCATTTTCAAACTGGTCATTTCCACAAGAGGACTTAATTTATGGTCCTCGGTCAACAATCAACAATTCCTTACTGTTATGTGGTTATGCCGGCCATAACAAGTGGTGTCCAATACACAGTACTGAACATATTGTTCCTATGCACATCTAATATGATTTGAAACGGGAGTTTATGCATTACAACTACTTTACCTATGTCTTAAACTTCAAATTTGAAATATTCTCCCTACTCCGTTCTATCCTACTTGTCCTTGGTAGTACTTTACTACATGGAATTTCCTGTGGTGACTGGTCAGAATAACAATCAAACCTTCTCTTCACTTACAGGAACACTGACATTGCTACAAGGCAAAAGTATGTGAACTTGGTTGAAAGTGTCAAGAAAAGCAATAGCACAGTGCACATATTTTCCTCAATGCATGTCTCTGGCGAACGTGAGTACTTCGCATTTATCATATGATTTGTCCATGATTATTCATTTAGTCAGTTTCCACTGATCAATGAAAATGTACACACTAAGCTCTTACTCCGTCCGGCCATTAATAAATGACGTTTCATCAGAAAATCTAAAAGGGAAGGAACAAGTCATTTAGCATGTTCGAAATGTCATTAATTAGTGTCCGGATTAGTATAATGTAGTATGCTTCAAATAATAATCATAGATTTTATTCTTTGGAAGCAATTGGGAAAACATTATTTACTTTTAAAATGTTTGCTGCATGCTTGTATTTAAACAACACTTGCCCTTTGTTTGAACAGAGTTAGCGCAACTGACAGGAATAGCAGCTATACTTCGTTTTCCCCTTCCTCAGCTAGAGGACATCGAGATGTGATGATACCAACCTTTTTGCTTCTCTTTAACATTCTTTTTGGTTGTGATCTGTTAACATATTACCGATATCATGTGTAACCTTATGCAGCTGATTTGATATGGTATAGGCAACCCTGGAAAGGAATTCTGGTACTTTTAAGATATCCTACTAGTTGTAAATGATCTGTTATGCCTTGTCTGCTGGTTCCTTTTCTCATTAAAGCCTGGTTATTTTTCACAACTTAAACTGAGTGCTTGTACATGCTCGGCCGAAGGGACAATATTTTTCTCTAACAATAAATTAGTCAACAGTACTTTTCAAAACTAAGGCTCTTTTTTATAATACGATACGGTGTTCATGCTGTTCCGTTGTGCCTCTTTTACTTTATTTTATTTCTTTGATTGATGACAAGGGCATCATTTAATGACTTTATATGGAATCACCTTTTAATATATGCTCAGCTGGAACTCGCCTGGAACCTCTGGTGCTCTGATGGCCAACCTGTGCATATCTGTCACGCATTATTTATTTGTTGGATTATTCATCCCTTTTCTTTTGTTTGTTTTTTCGGGCGAGGAGAGTCATGCAAGGCGAAATGCACCAGACTGCGTTGGAATTCTCTCAGTCTCTCTCACGACGCATAAACACACAAAAAAACTATTATAATTTGAAAAATACTCGTCTGAATATTGATTGATCGGACAGCACGAGCTGCATTTTCTTCCTCTGATAATCATTTGGACACATCGATTTGGCGTGTTGTTCATCTTGTCCAGTGCCAAATAAAAGATTTTGGACTCGATTATCGGCATGGTTGGCACGTTACGGCGCGATTTTGTTTGCTTCCAGTCGCTAGCCTACCGCCAGCCAAGAGTCAGCTCGTTTGCTTCCAGTCGCTCGCCTACTGCCTGCCAAGAGTCAGCTCCTAAGGTGAACACGTAGCTTGGCCTTCATTTTGTCTGACTGTACTCTGCTTCTCACTGTGGACCAGAGAAATGCACACTGCTTCTCACTGTGGATTAGAGAAATGTAGAGAAACAGCCTCTTTGGTTGTCCAACTTTGATCAGGTTTCTCTTCTGCCGTGATATTCTATAAAGTTTGATTTGCCCACTGGATTTGTCGTTGAATAGAAAACACCCTCTGCACTCGAATACCAGATAAATTACCTCAAATAGTTTAGAGTATTTTTATGGTGGTTTTGGTTGATATGGCATGTAGACCCTACATGTTTTTGGTTTCTCTAGTCGTGCCATCTTTTAGTTATGATCTTTTGATATAAGAGAGGGAGATAGACCATCTGACATGTGAGTCCCGGCGTTACGTCAGCAAAATCACCCAAGAAACCACATTGAAATGGTTAGTTTATCTGATTTTGAAAGTTAAGATGTATATGTTGTTTGATTTTGGAATTCAAGAAGGTTTTTAAAGTTCAGCAACAAGTTAGGAGTAAGCCATACTTCACCTCTATTCTATTGGTGTCCCACACAGAAACTTTATGGTCGATCCAAATTCCAAACATTCCGTCTCTTTCGTTCGTCATGTTCTACGTACAAGGCGACAAGCACGAAAGAGTCAAGTGCCGCCGAGACGCCAAACGGCAACGGTCTGTAGTATCTCCGGAAGGAGGCAAGTCCACATCGCGGGCTCCACTTTTGTCCTTTTTTGGAGAAATTCGCGAGAAATTCATTGTATTTTTTTTTGGATTAGAGATCTGGATTTGACAGATGGATCAGAGCGGATCGATTGCTCGTCGTGTCAACGTGGTCTGCCTAATCCGGGATTAATTAGCACTAGACGTGTAGGAGTAGGACAACGCAGGGGGAGAGAGACTAGCTGAGCTAGCTAGTCTGATGTAAACTGGCTAGGCTACTTGCTGATATGATAACAATATTCTAAGCTTCTCATCAAGTTGGGGCCGTGATGCCATGCCACTACTCATCAGAAGTGGACTTGTGCCGGACAGAAATGGGATGTTTATCCATCCCATTCGGGCGGTTACCAGTGTCAAACCCTATGTTATTACTTAAGAGTTAAGAGGCACTTACTAGTGCGTTTTGTGCTCAATGAGCCAGTTCCTCCTTATTTACCTTTGCAACTTCAGTCCTCTCTCTGTTGTTGTTGTTTTGAAATTTTTTTTGTTGTTGTTGAACAACCTTCAGTGTAGGGACCATAGCAGCAGCAGGGACAGCTTTACATCCTAGCTAGGTAGAGATTGCTTTTGTCTTGCACCCGGTTTTTTAGGCTGGCAAGTACGCGAACCCCGGCAGAGTTTTTGCTTAAATTTGACTGATAGCACGTACCATGAGGGCCTCAATTAAAAAATCACCATGATGTGATGATCCAACCCTTTCCATCCGTTTCGAAGACTACAAATGGGCAGCCATCGTCATGTACCACGCACCGAGTTAAACTAGCATATCCATCGCTCTTAAACCTCACACAAATAAAAATCTACCAAATCTTCTCACCTGTAGGCTATAGCTTCCTCCTTAATTTAATACAGCCAGCATCAGGTGATGAGATGAAGTACCAAATTGAGAACATATATAAATATATATGGCTCTCCAATCATCACATTAACTGTAAATTAGTATCCACCTTGAGTTGCTAGACAGGCCCTCCATTACACCACCACAGTCCATAGCTGGCTAGTTTAAATAAATTAACTAAATTAGCATAAGAAACCACAATGGGTGCCACTAGTAATCCCTACAACCTTCAAAGCGGCATGTAAACAAAGGATAAATCCTTCTCTACTCTGCTCCCTATATATAATCTCCTTATTAAATTGACCTTAGTTATCCCAAGATGGTCCCAAAAGTGTGTAGGCATCCCTTCATCTCACCAAGAACCAACCAACAACACCTCACGCGGCCCTAGCTAGCATGCACCCATTTTGTCCATGACAAACCAAAGCATTTTAGCTAGCTAGCTAGGCCACGTTCCACAGCATAATTAAGGTCTTTGGCACGCTTTAGCCACACCCCGAGTTGGCCACACGTTGTAGAATATCACAATGTCCCTTTTTGCAAACAAAAAAAAAAATGAATATATATACGCCACAATGTATATATACAATACCGCCTGTACTACCACTTAGTACCATGCATATATATGCAGCTGGCGTGTGACGACATATATGATCCATCGCATCCTTTTCTTGTGGGACACACACTTATAGCATGCCATGCAAATGATTAATTAGTATATATCATGTTGTGAGCTAGTGTCATGAGATGGAAAGGCTTTAGCTACCTAGCGAGCCTATAGCGTGCTTTCTTCAGTGATGGCAATCATCACGCCATCATCATCACAGCAGGCTACCTGTAATAACTTACTGATACCGCCCTCACCTACTAACTGGAGTAGCTAGTTAATCGCTTCGCAAATGCTACACCCCCTCTCACTGGCTATATATACTAGCTCAGTCACTTCACTGGAGTGGCAGTGGCACAGCATCCCCAGCTGAGCGAATTGTTGCCAGAGAGTGAGAGAGAGAGCATCAATAGAGGAGATCGGGGCGGGGAGACCATGGCTAAGCTGGGCTCGGTGGTGCGGTGGTGCGGCGGGTGGAGGGAGCGGCGGGCGCGGCGGCAGAAGCAGCTGCGCCTGCGGCGGCAGCACAGCGGCGGCACGGTGTGGCTGGGGCGGCGGCGCAGGAGCTGCGGCCGGCTGGCCGTGTCGCGGCTGGTGCGGTGGCGGCTCGTCGCGGAGCTGCTGCGGCCCATCAGGAAGGCGCTGATGGAGATGGTCGCGGGAGCGGCGTTGGCTGGGTCCGGGTCCTCGTCCGCCCCCGGCCGGCGGCAGCTGGTCACGCTCCCGCAGCTCAATTTCCCCTTCGTCGGCACGCTCACGCTCCCGGCCATCGCGTGATCGAAACGCGCGCGTGCCCGGCTGCCCGGCATGCATCGTGTAATGATTTTGCGTTTTGTTTGGTTTGAATTTTCGTGTACGTGCGTACGTGTATGGCCTGGGTTAGGCAATCTCCCAGCTCCATGGCCCTGATGACACTATGGCTAACCTGTGACCTGTGGCTCAAATCTCTCAATCGAGTCAACAGCTGACACCCTTTTTCCCTTCATGTAGCTTTTACTGTCGTGTGTGTGTGTGTATGGCAAGGACAAATTCAAATAAAATTGATACAATTAAAGAGAACGTTTGCATACTAAATTAAATTCTCAATTGATGAAACAAACTCTGGCAGCTTAAGGGGTGTTTAGGAAAGCTCCACTCTAGAGCTTCCAACTACCAAGCCAAGGGGTAGAGCCAGAAATTACGGATAAGAGGACATGCATTATTAAAAATTAAAATACTCAAAGGCAAAATTATTATTTTTTATTGAATTGCATAGTAAGATTTCATATACATAAGAGGAATTTATCTAGCATAGGAGGTGCTTCCCCCCCTCGTTCCATCCACCCTAGGACCTAGCCAAACATCTTAGCTCACAAACTTTAATTATATAAGTGCATCTTCAATAGGAGCCCTCAAATCAGTACTCTGCTTTTGATTTGAGGGGTTCCCCTACTCAAGAATCTATTTCCGACTCTTTTTACATCTACTCCAATAGGAGCCCTCAAATCAGATCCTTCAAATCCATTCTAGTCGACTTCCAGTAGGCACTGGTATATGAGACCCACTCTCGTCATTCAGCCACACACCCACCGTCTTTCCAATTGACTGAGCTATGGGACATGGGAGAGGAGGGTGAGGAGCACGAAAGATGGCAGGGAAGGTCCAATCGATAACACATGGAGGGGGTGCTGTGGTGGGGTTGACTGTCTCGCTAAGAGGAGAGGATACACATTAAATAGGCCTCACAAGGATGGGACGGTGTCAGGGAGGGGAGCCCGCTGGAGGAGCGGAATAAGGTGGTGGCATCGGAGAGAGTTGGGACAAAAAATACGCGTGGGAATGAATTGTTGTGGGAAAATATTTCCAGGGTAAAAGTAGAGACCTCCCTATGCACCCTTAGGAGATGGGGCTGAGAGGAGAGACTTTGAGGGCCTCCATAAAGTAGGGACTTGGGTTAGGATATTTTTGGATGTTTTTTTTGTTCTGGCAAAAAAAAAAGAGTAGAAACCCTGTTTAGGGACCTTGTTGGAGATGCTCAAATGTGGATATAGGGGGCCGACATGTTCTAATTAGTACGGGTACGTACTTGCATCTTCAAAAAAAAGAAAACCCACGTACATGCCCGTGCTTGCGTTTCTCAATTTTGAAGAGGTGTGGATCCACACTCTTGCAAACATTCTCTACTATATTTTTGGGCAAAAAAAATCTTAATTGGAATGTAGGAATTCATATGAGTATATGACCTTGTCAGAGATCTACATAAAACAAATTCATTCATGTAGGAATAGAACAAAAATCTTTGTGCGCAAACAAAAAGCAAGTGAAAGAGTTTAAGATCAAAGAAACATCTTAAAAACCAGACATCAAAACAAAAGACTGCAAAAAGGAAGGACCTAAGTTCTGACGAGCTAGGCAAGTACTTGAGCAGATTGCACCTATAAACGTGATGGTTAGAAGTTCCAATTAGCTTTATCATCATGCAAAAAATGAGCATTAACTCGACGACAAAGCTGAGAACCTAGTACTAACATCTGTCTGATGATATAATTGTAAGGTAGTAGGATATTAGTTTGCACCGGAAGTTCATTTTAGTAAACCCGTGTTACATCTATATATTGACCAAAAAAAAGTCCCAACAGCTAACGCCAAAACATTGCTCTTCCCTGTAAGAGAACGAATGCAAGGACAAATTGAGGACTTAGTAACATCTGAAACCAGAGAGCTCGTGTCATCTTATTTATATGTTGCAAGGTGTTCCAATTTTTTGTTCAACTTAGATGCAAAAAATGGCATGCATCTTATTTATATGTATCGCTAAAAACACCAAGCATTTACACAGTCACATGCTTCTCATCTGGAAAAGAGAAACAATCAGGCTTGCTAGCTTCATATAGTACGTTGTATATATATATATATATATATATATATATATATATATATATATATATATATATATATATATATATATATATATATATATATATATATATATATATATATATATATATATATATATATATATATATGACAGACATTACCGAAAGCTTTTCATACATTTTTCTTGCGTTTTTGAACCTCATTTGGAACATGCATGGAAAGACTCTTAGAGCAACTCCAGCAGGGCCCCTCTACTTGAGCCCCTATAGTTAAATATGGGGGTTCAGGACAAAAAAAAAACGTGCTCCAATAGGGCCTCTACGACAGCCACAAAATTTGGTTGGGCACCCAAATCCTTCCCTCAAACCCCATTCCCAGCCCCCATCGGTCGTTTTCTCCCTGCGCCCGTAGGGAAGCACGGCGACGCACCCTCTCCTAGCTCGCAGACGGATACCATGGTCCATACAAATTATTTTTTGATGTTGACAAGCTCCAATTGATACATGGAACAAGTTTGTCCATCTAGCTGGTGACAACTGTAACGTGCGTTCTGCAGATTCTACAACGAAACGCCTAACAAAAAAAGAAGTTTGACTTGAAAACTAATTTGAATTATAACTTTCGGCTCTAACGATCTATCTATTTCGCTTACATTTAGGAAATAGTTTTACCCCTAATTAATGATAGCTCAAAGGTGGTTTCCCTATTCGCTTAAAAAAACTCCCTATTCGCTTAAAAAAACTCCCTATCTATTAGCTTAAAAAACATAAAGACGAACAGTTCCTCCTGTGTAGGGGTGATCATCTATCAGTTCTTGAGCCAGATGTGACAGAAAAATAACAGATGCTAATTTAATTCACTATATATATATATTTTGACATTGTTTTTCCAATAAGTTATTGTGAATTCATGACTCTTTATTACTCTACTATACTTTGCATCGCATATATATAGCTGCTAGAAATTGTTTTGTGTATTGTTTTTTTATACTGCTAGCTGTTACATATATGCAAAATAAAATATTGTGGGCAACCATATATTAAAATGTTAGAAACGTGTGGTAACAGTAACTTGAAACTATTAACTGGTATGACATTCTCCCATGTTCATATAATATGTAAATAAAGAAATGGATCTTATGAAAACTCGCTTCCCATGAATATGCAGTTTTCTGGTAGCGTATATGTAAAAAAGGAATTAAAACAAATAAGTTGTGATCACCAGCAGCAATCAATAATGTACACAAATGACCCCTTAAGTGCAAAAACTAGTCATCAGATCACTTGAAAACAGAAGCAAACCATGTGAAAAATATTAAATCCCCTCTCAAGCTTTTGCCACAACAACATTTTTGCCCTAATTCTTATGTTTTGTGTTGCATAGAAATATTATATATCATAATGATTTATTTTTCAACAAGCTAGGTTCTCTTTTGAGTTCCCTAACATGAAAAAAAGAGAGTTGTGTCTATATATACATGACATTCTCATTCAACACAAACAAGCTAGTTTCGTCCTTTTTAGAGTGATCAACAAAATTTAATCTTGTCAGCCTGGTCTACGTCAAGTTCGCTCCAAAGTTGAATGTTGCATTATTACTTAACCATGTGTGATGTATACCCTGGCGTATATGTATTTCACTAAGTGCATACCTTATTCCTGCTTGATTTGCAGTGTTATTATTTCACTAATAATAAGGGGAAGAAAAATACAATGTGCTTATATATGTGAACTACTAATTAAACTTTGGCATGCATAATGGATACAAATCCATATAATTCACAGCATGCTAAAATGCTCTCATAGTTTGGATGTTCTGTTGGATTTGAATATTGGCCCACTCTGCAGTGCAACATATAAAAACATAATAATTAACTTGTGTATACACACATAAGCTAACAGAGCGGACCAGATGAAATAAGTATATATTTTGTTGCATTGGTATAGAAGCCTCCAAATTAAGGAATTGGTACGCAATATTGACCTGCCACCATTATTATAGTGGGCAACATATAGTGTTATGCATATTTATGTTAATAAATGGAAGATGGCTATATAGCTAGCTAGCAAATTATTAGTACAGCTAGCTAAACCTTGTGGGCCTATAGAATTGCCTTGCTAATTGCCTAGCAAATTATTAGTACAGCTAGCTAAACCTTGTACAGCCAGCTATAGATTCAATCGAGTACCATATTTTAGTGTTATTAGTACTGATTTAGGTGTTCAAATTGACAGCCATATTAATTACCTATAATTAATACTCCTAATTAAGTGTAATGCACATAGCACATACCTTGTCTACATATATATAGGATCTTAATTAATATCATTTGTTTTTCACATACATGAACATGCATGCCTGATTGACAGCACAATGAATATCCAAAAGAGTAATGAAGGGGACCAATAGATAAACGGACCTTATGTGCAAAGAGAAAATAATAAAACAAATAAAAAGGAGACTCTTATCTATAAGGAATGTATATGATGAATGCAATGCATGAACTATATATACATGTGTAGTATGATGATAGTATAAGATTTGCACGAATATGCTGCCCACCAGTGGCACACAATTTAATTTGCACAAAAATTACTTCTCTTTGATCAGTTGAAACAAGCAGAAGAAGCCAATATTAAGCCTTTCAGATTCTTACCTCACAAAGGAAGCAACAAAAGCATGTGCCAGAGACAACAACCAAGAATAACACATGAGGAAAGAACCAAAGAGAAAAAATAGATACAGTCAAGTACACAGAATGACAGAATAGTCTTTAGAGACGGTGGCACCTAAAAAGGAGCTGGGAATAATTAGTTGGCCTCCTAGCGGATTGAAGGTGAGAGGAGGAGGCAAAAAAAAATATGTATTTCCCAAGGGAAAAAACAAAAGGGAGGTCCTTTATTTAATCAAAAGATGCTAACTGCCTGTAGAGAGAATGTCTTTTGGTTCCTTTGGCTACAAGTCATATGTCTTCTCAAGCTCAAAGTTCAGCAGCCCTATACTTTGTGGATCCCACTTTCCCAAATTTGAGAGGAGAAAGGAAACACTCTACCAAACCAATTGAACGCAACCACCATCCTAGCACTCCAATTACACAATGCAAGGCAAATAACAGCATAGCTAGAGCATCATCTACCTAGTTGTCAGATCTCCCACTAGTAGTGGGAGAGAGATATAGAGAGCTACTTCCTCCGTCCCATAATACATGACGTTTTAGGGTTCAAAATCCGTCTCATATTACTTGACGTTATAGCTTCAGCAGTCAGACTGACACTGCCCAGGCCTATTAGACAGTCCATCCGTCACACGATGGTCGCATCGTGGTTTCCATCCGGCAAATAAAATAAGGTAGAAAATGGAGCCGTGGCCGGCTGCTAGTGGTCCTCTCCCTCCATGAGTCATCGATGTACAGTAGTAATGCAGCAGCTGTCATTTGTTTGTAGGGGTGTTTACGTCTATAAGCTTTAGCCTTGGTAACCGCAACACATCCTAAAACGACATGTAATGTGAGACAGAGGGAGTACATGCATACTCCCTCCGTCCCTTTATATCTGTCACCGTTGGTGTGCGCGTCACAAGTTTGACTCGATTTATAGAAAATACGTGCAACATTTGTATCTCTAAATAAATTTATTAAAAAACTAGATTCAAAGATCTTTCTAATAATACTAATTATGTACTATAAATATTAATAGTTTTTAATACATATTTAGTCAAAGTTGTTTCTCGGGAAACGCAAACAACATATATTTAGGGACAGAGGGAGTACACATGGCCAGCCGCCCCTATACCTCACTCCAGAAAAACAAGAATAATAGCTAGTATATAGCTAACTCAAACAACCATTCAGATCTCGAAAAAAAAAGATAATAGTATGTTAATATGCATGCACAGTGGCGGGCCTACATGTATTCAAGGGTATTCAACTGAATACCCAAAAATTTTGCCAAAAAACTTTTGTATATATAGTATATATATACGTAGGTGTAGGAAAAAAAAGAAAATAAAGCCAAAACAAATATCATGTCAAGAATTCGGTCAAAAACCTGTATTCTACTACTGATTTTCCACCCCACTCGATGGTCCAAATAGGCCCAGCGGCCTGTGGCCCAACATCTCCCCCGCCGGCAGCACACAGACGCATCGCGACTCCCAAATCAGAGACATCAGCACATCACCTGCCCGTGCTCGCTCAAGCGCTCCTTTTCTATCCTGTTTTCTTCCCCAACCCCAAACCCTAGCGCATACCGATGGCGGTGGCAGAGCAACGGACTCGGGCAGTGGCAAGGCACGTTGAAACGAGGCGACGACAACAAAATTCACGCTAAATTTTTTGGTACATATACAACACAAACTTGGGTTTGTTTGTACTTGATTTGAAATACCAAATTTGACAACAAATTTTACTATTGCTTACTGAATTGCTAAATTGATTTTACCAATTTACGTATGGAAATTTTATTATTGCATACCTACAAAATTCTAGATCCATCATTGGATTTTACATTGTAAAAAAAAAATCAATTCGTCTCCACAATTTTGAATACCCAAGTTCAAAATCTTGGGCCCGCCACTGTGCATGCATCATGCATTATTCATGCAACCACTCATGGTAAAGGTCCATGCCATGCTATGTGGTCAGTAATTACCTTGTTCCCCATTCAGATAGACCTACATGCATAAAAGAGGAAAATTGACAGACAGAAAAAGTGTGTGTATAACACAGCTACCTACATGTGTAGCTAGTAGCTAGGTACAAAAGATACATGACATGGCTCCACAATTTTTCACAAACATATATACGCATACCCAACCATCTGACCCAACAGCAAGCACTGCTAATAGCTTATATATGTATGTGAGTCCATGCTTCAATTCTCTCTATATATGATACAATTAATTACCTCAATAATCTCCCTCCGATTGCTGCTTGGTATGTGTGGTTCCATCTTCCATGCATGTGTGTGTTCCCAACCTATACACCTACTAATAATCTTATCTTACCAACTAAACATATATATGTACCAGCAATAATAATCTTTCCTCAATAATCTCCTATCTTAATCATGCAACCATCTCATGTGTGACATGAACAAGAGATATGCGATGATCTAGATACAAACGGCGGCGATGGCGCAGCGTATGATCGACGGTGCAAGAACAAGAATTAATTAACCATGCGGTATTAATTAATTACTGGTTCGGTTGTTGAGCGATCGATCATTGGGTGGAGAAGAGGTCGACGAGGCTCTGCATGAGCTGCACCTGCGCACGGAGGCAGCGCACGTAGTCGGCGGTCTCGTCGAGGAGGCTGCAGTACTCCATCTCGGCGCCGCCGGGGACGAGCAGCCGGAGCACGTCGGCCCTGGCCGGCTCCCCGGCCTGCCTCGGAGGCGGGCCCCGGGCCGCCGGAGCCGGCGGCATCGGCGCCGGCGCCGACGACGTCTCCCCGGGGCTGCTGGCGTGGAGCATCAGCGGAGGCGCGGCGGCGGAGACGCGCCTCCGCAGCAGGACGGCGCGCCTGGACGACCTGGCGACCACCCTGCGCGCGCGCGCCTGGCGGAGCAGCGCCTGCGTCCAGGCCCGGCGCGGGCTGGCGGCGCGCGCCATGGACGAGTAGGCCGCGCGGCGGATGGTGCGCGGGCGGCGCGGCGCCGGGGTGGTGCTGTGGATCCGGGCCAGCGCGCGGAGGAAGTGGAAGGCCAGCATGCGCTTCGACGGCCGTTCGTCCGAGGCCGGGTCGCTGGCCGCGGCCCGGCGACGGCGGTTAGGGTTAGGGTTTGGCGGCGACGGCGGTGGTTGATGCTGATGATTACGCGCCGTCGTCGTCCTCTTGCCGGCCATGAACGGGCGCGGCGCGGCGAAGGGGAGAGACGGGGGATGGAAGGATGATCGATCAGAGAGAGGGTGCGGTGGGAGGTGGACGCGTCGCTTATTAAAAGGCAGGCGGGACTCGGGAGGGGAGAGGGTGAGGGAGGTTAAGGACGAGGAAGATAGGGTGGCCGGGGGAGGAGAGAGAGAGGAAGGGAGATTTGGGGGGCTCTGACACAGAGGATCAGGAGAGGGGCCTGCCTGCCTGATCATGCTAGCTGAGAGTATTCTATTCTTGAGAGAGAAGTGGAATAGAGAGAGGGAGAGGAACACGGCTCTGACACAAATGTCCTCTGCAAGATCCGGTGTCCTATAATACCAGTTGACAGCGAGAGACAAAACAAACATGGTCAGGGAAATGTGCGTGCATGGGCTAGAGGAGAGAGAAAGAGAGAGTACTCCGCTTGTACTTTATTATTTGTCGTTTTAGGTTTTCGTATCATAACTTTGATTAGATTTGTAGAAAATACGTATAACATTTGTATCTCCAAATAAATTTATTAAAAAAACTAGATTTAAAGATCTATCTAATGATATCAACTATGCATCATAAATATTAATAATTTTTATATAAAATTAATCAAAATTATTTCTCAGAAAGCGAGAAAGACAGATATTTTTGCTGATTCTTTTTTCTTTCTTCTTCTTTCTTGTGGTGCATGCAGCAAGTGCAATGTGGAAGCTGAATTGTTGATGAAAAACAGCAGGTAGAGAGAGAGAAAGTAAATAAAGGGGAGGAGAGAGAGAGTGTGTGAGAGAGGGAGAATAAGGAGGAGCTAGATAGGTGATCAACAACAACTCCCTCCCCCACTCCTGCATTGCATTACATGCATGTGGGATAAATGGAATCATGTGATGGAGGACGAGAGATCAGCGGGGATATTATAAAAAAAACTAAACCACTTTGGTCGGACTGCGGTCGGATGACCAATCATCTAGCTACTCCAACCGGCCAGCAAGCATCCCCCGCTTTCTACGGCGCCGGCGGCCGGGTTATCTGTTCGTTGTTGATGTTTAATTTGTTAACCCTAGCTAGCTCAGCTCTCTCCATCTGCCAAGCAAGTCGTAGTGCCAACCATGCATGCATGCACGATCGTATTGTACCTATCTCTCTCTGCTTGTAGTATGTAAGTAATTGATCGGTGCTCCATCCCGTTCCAAATTAATCATTACAAGTCATTTTGGATTTTCCACGCTATATATATCAACATACATAGAAAAAGAAAAGTGGAGTATGTGATGTTCAGCACGCAAATTGTCCACGCATGTGCCGTGTATATCGATCAATGGCGTGATTAGGAGACGCTTATATTTATTTAGTATCGAATTAAAGGGATCGCTTTTCTGCATAGTTATTATGGCTGTACCAATAATTAAATCCCAGTTATCGGCTAGCAAGCACTGATGCATGATCACGTTGCTGTTGCTGTCTTCCCGTCCCACGCCGCCGCTTAATTCATCATCTATCCAGATTTAACGTTACGCGATTATTAATGACACGACCAACTGAAACTGATGATGAAACGGAGAGGAGAGGAGAGGAGAGCAGACGAGCGGAACACATGGCGTCGCGTGCACTTTTATTTGCCAGCCGGGGGTACCATACCAACGGGTAACATGCGCGCACGCCGATCGATCCGCCCCGTTCCGTTCCGTTAGGCCGGCGGGCGGGTGCGGGTGCGGTAGCTCAGGCTGCCAACCGGGCAGACGTCACGGGCCATGCCATGGGAGAGGAGAGAGAAAAACACACATGCATCAGCATGCATGTAGTAGCCTAGTAGGAGTAGGAGTAGTATCTAGTCTGTGGGCATCCAATTTGGGTTGGGAGGAGACGACGGCGGCGGCGATGGCGGTGGTGCTGTCTACGTATCGGATCGTCTAGACGTGTAGCTAGGGGCGGTGCATGGTGCTGGTGCTGGTGGGTTGGAGAGGAGAGAGAAACACAGGCAAGGCCGGCCGGCCGGCTCTAGAGAGAAGAGGACAGGGGCGAAGTGGTGGGTGGTGGGACCGGACGTTGCAAACCACCACATGAGCGCACATGGGGTGCCTGGCCCACCTCTCCGCCCGCCCCCGGTCCGGTGGATGGATCGATGGGTTGCCCGCCGAGCCTTCCAACGCGCAATGCCGCGCCGCGCCGGTGCATTTTCTCTCTCTAGCCGCCGCCGCTGCCCAACAGGAATTAATACTGCTATGTGCTACAAACGGATTCTTTAAAATAAAAAAAGTTTTGAAATTAACTCAATTCATATAAAAATATTTATAATACCGAATACTCCCTCTTGGCAGACGTTCTCTCATTTTTCATCTAGGCACGTTTGTAAGGCGCTGCAGCTAGAATGAGGTGTTAGTGCCTTGGAATTTTTGCATGTTGCATGTGAATGCAGCCACTCAAGACTCCAAGAGTCTACTCCCTCCGTCCCATTGAAAGTGTCGTTGGAAAAGCATGCATGAAAGCACGAGCCGCACCGCATGGCTTGCTCTCCTTCCTTGGTATTCGCATTTTGGCTGGTAATAACGCCTAAGAAAGCTGCCCGGAGGGAGTAGTATAGTTAGAATGGCCATAAAATTACTTTTATAAAAAAAAACAAACTTATTAAATATATAAACATCATACTCCTACAATTTTTATAAACTTAGTCAACAAAATTTGACTTGGTCTAACGTAGAACTGCATTGTTTTGGGACTGGAAGGAGAACTCCCTTAACTAATTAAATTCCTACGTGTAATTGCACGTAATAGATGATAAATGATCATACATTCATACTGTTAATAATAATAATATGCTAGTATAAATCGTCATAATCCTGGTGGTGATTGAAGGCGCGCGCGGCGCCGCTCGTAATCATGAACCGCGGCCGCTCCTTTTCCACTGGCGACGGCGAGCCGGCCGGCGAGCAGAAAAGGATAGATGGATATGATCCGTGTAGTGCAGTGTCTGTTAGTTCCAGTCGATTTGACGCCGACCCGTGATAAATTCTAAAAATTCATATGCGCGCACCTGGGCCGGGCGGCCCTGCCGTCTCTCCCATATATTCCACCGTATCAGCATGTGGACGTACACCATTATTCTCTCTATAAAGCCGCTAGCAAAGCACACACACACACACACACACACACACACACACACACACACACACACACACACACATATATATATATATCACGATCAAGAGAGCTTAGTTATTGGCTAGGGTGGTTACTTCACTCGCTAGATGGGATTAAGTATAGCACAGTACGTACTTACACTGATCGATGCTAGTGCTTATAGCTAGCCTAAATATAACGATGCGTTAATTATTATCGTTTGGTCCAACGTCTAAAGCAGTGCCATCGGCCTCACACGGGAGAGATCGAGGTGAAGGCGATGATGAAGAAGAATCCGATCCTGTGTGACGGTTAGGACATGCTAATCACTGGCGTGCACATCACACACACGAACACGGATTAGACGGAGCGGAGAAAAAGTCGGATGGGTTAACGTATGGAAGGACGGGGTCGGTGGTGCACTGTCGTGCATGCATGCCGAGCGATAGATCGTGGCCGCTCGCTTGCCCCTGCTAGCTAGCTCCCCTCTCGTGATTGTTCACTTGTTCACATCAATGAGATAAGCTAGAGTATTGGTTGTTTAAAAAAAAAAAGTACACAGTATTGGTATATATAAATGGTATTGCATTGCTTTGCTAAGGCCTGTTGCACCCATCAGTTGCACTGAATTTTTTACTATTTGGCTCTTTTTTTGAAAAAAAATTCACGTTTAGACCCATGGGCGAAGTAAACTCAACTTTGGACCCTGGGGGTCGACGCCATGATGGCGTCGAGGTTACACGTCTCGACACCGTGACTCATGGCGTCGAGCTTCGTGGTCCTATTTGACGTGGCAGATGATCTGGCAGACAGCTCGACGTCGTAGATCACGGCGTCGAGCTCGGCGCCGTGATCTACGGCGTCGAGCTCGGCGCCGTGATCTACGGCGTCGAGCCTGGATTCATCTGATTACTATTGATTACATGTGGGAATCGTATTTCTGGGGATCGATCGGACCACGCACGTACTTAACGTTAATTACTCACACACGTGCGCACTGCACGCATCCGCACGCACTTGACGTTTATTAATCAACTTGCATTTCTTTATGTATCAGGCTGCTGGTACAGTCACATGACACACAAAGCTATATATATATGTCATGCCCGGCCGGGTGCGTGCATGGCGGCACATACGTCCGGCGGACGCATTTTCGCCGCGACGACGCCACCGGCCTATCGCCACGCGACATGCATGGCCTGCCCTGACGCGCACGCTGTGTCGTGTCGTCCTCCTCGTCGTCGTCCCTGCGCAGGCCGAGTAGAGTAGTATTGTATGGCCCTAGCTGGCCCCTGGCCGAGTAGAGTAGTACGTAGCGTGGAGTCGTAGGGCAGTGTATATGTATAGTACTATAATTGTACAGGTGTCGTCGGCTTCGACATGTATGCCGGCCATGTACATCTGGGCATACGTGCTGGTGGCCGTCGTCCATCCGCAACAGTCTCAGCGCACAGTAACAGGGACCGGTGGTGCACCCACCCAGCCTAGCCAGCTAGGGCTAGCTTGCGGCCGGTACTGGTACACTGCGCCTAGCTAGAGGTGTACGTGCATGTAAGCATGGCGTGGCACGTCGGCCGACGTATACCACTGTACGTACATGCAAACAGAGTGACTATAGCGTCTTCGTCCTGGCCCTAGCTTTTACCTATTCTACTTGTCGTTGTTTAGTACATACGTTTGGTAACTTTCTATAAAAGTTTGACGACAACGAACGAACGCCGGGATGTAATAAACATGACATGAGAAACAAAAAGAATCAAAGCATATATTACATTAATATATAATTACTAAATTACTAGCTCCAGCATCGATAATCTCGTAAAAGGGGAACAAGTTGAAAAGCCGTTTTTTACGGCTTCCGAACAGACCATTATATTCACGTTCTATTTCTAACTAATTACCAACTGATTTTACAGCCTGGTCATATGGTAGCAGCTCAATGGATCACCACCACCCAACAACTATTGATTACTATTACAAATTGAGATGACAGGGTTTGATCTAAAGTACTACTCCTATACACTACTAGCTAGTGAAGCCCCAGCAAAGTAATCAGATGAATCCAGGCTCGACGCCGTAGATCACGGCGCCGAGCTCGACGCCGTGATCTACGGCGTCGAGCTGTCTGCCAGATCATCTGCCACGTCAAATAGGACCACGAAGCTCGACGCCGTGAGTCACGGCGTCGAGACGTGTAACCTCGACGCCATGAATCATGGCGTCGACCCCCAGGGTCCAAAGTTGAGTTTACTTCGTCCAATGGTCTAAACGTGAATTTTTTTCAAAAAAAGAGCCGAATAGTAAAAAATTCAGTCAGTTGCATGCATGCATGCAAGGAGTACTGTTACTGTGTGTGTTAGCTAGCTGATAAACTAGCCCTCAATCGTTGCTGTTTTAATTATTATTCCATCGATGATCATATATCATGTATAGCTAGGTGTGCACGTGTTACCTACTATGTAGGGGTGTGTGCTACTAGTAGTAGTATCTAGATGCTATAAACCCCGGCCCGCGGCATCGTATTCTCAAGCCAAACAAATCATGCATGATATACTTTATTAGCTAGACCCATTAGTAAATTTTCCCTGTCACGGACACTACACGATGCTAACAGAGCTTCTCTTCTCGTACGTGCAGAAGAGGAACTCATATATATGGCACTAAAAACTTACTACTATATAAACCACAACCAGCAGCTGCATCTACATGACCTAGATATAATCTGTGATTACCTCACACATGAATATATAATGAATGTTTTTTTCTTCTCTCCAAATGTCTTATTTTTCCCCCTGTAATTAACACACCTGAAGCCTGAAGGCTGAAGCTTGGAGTATGAACTACTACTTGTTATTATTATATACTATATGTATATATAATAATAACAACATTGGTACTACTACTTGTACTAGCTACCTATAAGCCATAAATATAAAATGAAACAAAAATAGCTAGGAGTACACCGAACGGAGCAAAATGGCAGAGAAAGTTCTCATCCATCAATCATGAGAACCGGACGCTGCCGCGGCGTCCTGCTAGCTAGCTCTCCTGCCCACCTCTGGCCTAAAAGCAAAATTTCGCGTGCATGCGCGTCCTTCTTCCTCTTAGCTAGCTTGCTAATAAATCCGAGAAGTGGTTATGTGATAATGCATTCGCAACCAAATACTCACACGATTGTCCCGTACCAATAATGATGCTTAACAGATGACATAAACTAGCTAGTGCCCAACCGCTAATGATCCGTGCCGTGCCTCCGGCGTCCATATGGACCATGCCCTGCATGGATCATGTTCTTGGAACTGTCGGGCATGCAAACCGCAATTATATTCTAGTGCTCGTTTCTGTCCAAATTAAACGTTTGTCGAGATCACACAACCACGCATGTACTATATGTATCTATCACAATTGTCGACATATATTCCTTTTCTTGTGAGGGGTAAGTATATATGTGCTCTCATATCTAAATCTAAATCTATATATTTAATTTAAGGTAGATGCTATATGTTTCAGGCGTTTGGAATTTCATTAATTTTCAGGCAATGGTTGTAACATTAGAAATCAACATCTGCAACGTTAGAGAACAACATCTGCAACATGTTCACAGCGGGTCTAATTTTCAGAGGAGAAAATCCCTCCGCATGGATAATAACATCTGCAACATCGATCAACAAGTGCTGCAGCCTGCAACAATAAATATGTTGCCTAAAAAATCAAAAAATTTAGGCACCTGGAAAGTAGGAAGACTATATATTTTAATACCTTAATAGTAAAAATAAAAGTGATTCTTTCATTCGTCTTTTTTTTACTTCATAAAATATCCTCGCATCCTTCTTATCTCACATGAGACTTGGAATCACATGATCTGTGCTCATATACAAGTTAAAACAACCCATTGGCCATGTCTAGTAAAAGTAATACATAGTCCGATTCCAAAAATTTATTGAATTTAGTTGCATATATCGCACATGCACATTTGTTAGTATAATAATTAATACTAAAGACAGAAAGGATTCTTCCGCCCATCTACTTTTGTTATTTCTCACAATACCCTCACATCCCTCCCTTTCTCAAATATGACACTGACTCACTATCTATGCTCATACGAGTTAGAAGCATGTGTATACGCGCTTCCAGCGTTGGCGCAGAGTCCGATTCCAAGGCGTATTGGAAAAGATGATGCTATCACTAAATAAATCTCTGAACCGTAAATCGTCATTGCACCGCATGGGCATGTTTGCTATTATTAGGGCCCGGTGGTGAGGCTCCTCCGCATGCAATCCGCAGAGCCAGAGCACTTCACGTAGAGCTAGTTTTCATGGCTCTGTATCCCACTGCCCGTACGCGAAAACAGCTCCGTCCGCTCCACCCACAGAGCTGGAGGAGAAACCGGTGTGGGAGCCGCACCAAATGGGGCGTTGTAGAAGACAAAATCAAAATGAGCTATTGTAGATTTTAATACATCTTTCTATTACCTTTGTTAAAGTAAAAAGTTTGACTTACATAAAACTAATAAAGCTAGCATCTGCATTTTAGAGCGGAGTGACTAGTGCAAACTTTAATAATTGGAATTATAAGTACATTCGATGCATCTTCAAGTCTAGTGATACAATGATTACTTTTGTCTAATTATAAAACATTTCAATTGCAGAAATGTTTAAAAAAACAGATTTACATAAAAAACTTGTCATGTGATGTATATTTTCCATCGATTTCATTTGATATATATAACAATGCACATCTAAATTAAATGTATTGTCTTAGTATATACTATATTTTTTCAGGATGAATCAACGCCAAATGCAAACAGGTCAACTATAAAAAAAGTATTCACAAATGTATTTTGGACAAAATTTTGGAAAATAAAAAGAATCAGGAAATTGCAAATAATTTTGAATTAAGATATATCCAAGAACATCGGTCTCTAGTTTGATAAGATCGATCCGTGGAGAAATGTAATTGTCAGATGCATACCCCTTACCTTCTAATGTCATTCTCATGCTTAATGTCCAGTCTGTCTTCTTATGTAGTACACGGAAGGGAAATTTTATGTTATATGTATGTTATCCCAAAAACTGTGAAACAACGAAAGAATTAAAATCCAGTTGTTTTCAATTAATTATGTGCCTATATATATGAAAAAAACTGAGATTAATGCGTATGCACTTCCCTGAAAAAAAATCGTTATGCATTTATTAAGTACTCTACCTTACAAGAACTCCGACAGCACTAGCATAGAACACTGTGTAAAGAACAAATCTGTCAGGGTAGCTTTTCAACATCACAGTGGCCTACCCGCTAGCCAGCAGTATCTAGCTAGGATAACATATGCACTCCATAGCTTCTCAATAATATTTCTAATTTCTGAAAAAATTCTTGCGAGAAAGTAGAATAGTGGTTAGAACAATTAGTGTCAAAAAAACAAAGTTCCCAGTCAAATAAGGAAACTTATCGCTAGTTCTGTTTGGGTCTAGCATTATGTCTCTGCTACATATAGCTGTAAACTTATTTCAATGGTGACTTGTGACTTCGTTATTCTTAATTCTTTCAATGGTAAATGGCGTGCTTGTCGATAGCAAGTTGAGGCGATTATGATGACTTTGTCGATTTTAAAATTTATCAATCCAGCTAATGAGTCTTTTAATTTGGAGATGCTCATAGAGTAGTGTGTATGCGTGTGTACGTTCAGCTAAGTGTACATGCGTATATGTAAGTATGTAAGCATCTCCGTGTTTCAAAGGAAAAAAAAAAGAACCAAACTACTCGATCTGATCCGTCCGTATATATAATATATAACTATGAATTGTAATATATAGAATCCGTACACCAAAATATGACTAGGTAACTCGCCTGTAACTCAATATATATCCAAGAAGTTCAAATAATATGATTGGAATGTGCTAATATATGTATGCCGGCCGGCCTTACATATATCTGAGCGCAATTGACTGGTGAACAGATTGCCTGCTTTTGTTTATGATCCTGAAGCCGTTAGCAGTAGACTATTAGTTAGAACTTAGAAGGTTCCAAGAAGCAGGAATAAAAGGATGGGTGGCGATTAGTACAACAGGTCAGACTTGTTGTTCACATCTCATGCACTATTCTCACTGATTTGGTCCCCTAAAGGGGCCTTAGTGCACATGCATATGCACACCGTGCAAATAATAAAGTAGTGTAGACGATTGATCAATCGAGGAGAACATGGAAAAATAAAGCCATGGAGAGGGGGCAAGAGGGCAATATATACTTTTATTTAGTCCTTTTCGTCTAGTTAGTCTTGATACCATGAGACACATGGATGGATGTTTGATGTTTCGATTCTTTGCCCATTTGAAAGTAAAAGGGTACTCAAACGCCCATAACATGCATGGACTTTTTACCAAGGTAGCTAATCTTATTCATTGAGGGGCAATCATGATTATATATATATATATATATATATATATATATATATATATATATATATATATATATATATATATATATATATATATATATATATATATATATATATATATATATATATATATATATATATATATATATAACCAAGCAAAGCAAAACCTAGATATAGCATGGATGTTACACCGGTACCTGATCATCTGTGTAGCTTCGCGGCTTTGCCAACGTGTATTTATTTATTAATATAAAACCGCGTGATGCTGCCACGCATGTACGTAGCATGCCTTACAAGACACTTCACCCCTTTCATGAAAGGATCGCGACCAGCTAGCATCATAGGTAATCTAGCTAGCAAGACGCCACTTTCCTGAATATTATACGTTGCACATGTATCTCTCACTGTTTTTATTAAACTAATAAATACGTTCTCGTATTACAACAGGACGTAATACTTGTACAATTTATCCTAATATATGTCTTTGAATTAAACTGAACACGCAACCTGCATGGGCACGGATCATAAAGTTTGGGTCGCAAGTGAGACAATAAACCAATCAAAACTTATCTCTAGTTTATCACACACTAAAACCAGACTCTATGCTTGGCAGAGTGGAGGGACAAACGGACCGAGAGAGAGGATAGCGTACCAAATTAAAATCTAGATGAAGGAGTGGAGGGACAAGCTGACGTCAGTGGAACACCTCTATTTTCACTAGTCTTTCGCACTAGCGGTTGTAAAAATACCTGTAAAAACAAAACAAAAAAGTGTCGCTTGTATAAATTCTTTCCGTACTAGTGTGTTTAGCGGGATTGCCTGGGTGTGCCGGCTCATTAGCTGCTAGCTAGCTGGGTAGCATATTCATTCGCCAATCAGGAGATCAGGGGGGGACCAATGCAACAGGTAACTGTTTCTTGCCCTCCATCCTCATTTGGCAGCAGGGCAGACACTTGAAGGGAGATGAGTGTCGTGGTCATGGAGCTGTAGCCAGCGAAGAACCGATCGAAGCCGGCCGGCCGTCGTCTTGCAGGACGTACGTTTTATTTAAGGATTGGGTTGGACGATGTCTGCTGCTGCAGGGAAGAGAGGTAGCGGCTACATATATCTATGTGTCGACTGTTGCATCCACTAGCTTGCGTGGCCAGTGTACAGCAGAGCTAGCTGAATACGGAGAGTATCTAGCTAGCTAGCGAGGGTCCTCTAATTAGGTCAATAGTGGTTGTCGTTATGCTTGCTAATAAGTTGGCATAAAGATAATGGCACGAATTGATCGGTGCAGCATGCGTGAGCTTTTGCTACACATGCCGGTGCACGTCTCTCCTGCGACTGCTGCGTTGTGTGTGACGTAGCGCTGCAACCTCCATCAGCTGCCACATCACTCGTACATTCTAATAAGCATACAAAAGTCATCAACTTTTTTTGAATTGCTTGACATGAGACTTCTGGCTACCTATGCAATGTTTCCTATGCCGATTATGCTTATTGCTTTCCACTTATTTACTACCAAATTAAAAGCTTGCAGTCTGAGGCATGATACTGCCATTGTTTTGTCCCTATCTTCTGAGCTTGATGATTGCTGCCCATGAACCAAATGTTCTTTTCAGTTTTTTTTTCTTGTAATTTTTATAATAACTTTGTACTTCGGAAAGCAGTCAGAATGTTTCAGCTTTTCTCTTTTTCGCTATTGATGTTAGAGTAGTATCCTCTCCACTATGCTCATCATGCTGCATTGCAGTGGAATTTTGGAGCGTTAATTGATATTTTTCGGGGTGATGCGTTTCAATCTTTCTGCTACTTTTTTCTTCAATGAAGCATGTGCATCTTATGTAGGAAATTTGGGATTGGTTGGCACTTGAGACCATCCAGCAAGCATGTGGTATGTGATTTTGACCCGTCATTTGTATATATATGGATCATCTGCTCAATCAAATATTAATCTCTTCTTCCATTTCTAAAATAAGTTGGTGTTAACAATTTAACATGGTATGCATATGATACCTGTTGTGCTTTACCATCTTGTGAGTTTGACCAAGATATAAACCACTATTTGGCTCCATTTCCTGAGATTAGCTTTTCTGCATTGCCTCATTCTCTGTAGTTTTATCTATATGAAACGTAGTGTTTTAATTGAGTCTATCCAAACCTATTGTAGATCCTGCTGCAAGTGCTGATCTAGCAGTTATTCTCATGCAAGAAGGACTTGCCCACCTATTCCTCATTGGCAGAAGGTGTGTGGAACTGTTGCGCCATCACAAAATAACAAATATTTGATTTTTAACATTTATTTAATTGTTTTATTTTATGTGTCTAAGATGTCAATGTTGTTATCTAGTACATAAGAGTTCATTTCTTGGAATTAGCACTTCTGGACTCTGGTTCACTCATGCTAAGAGTGTCTGTGCACCACCTGTATAAATCCTTTGCTTTCTGCACACCTTTTATATGTTTTTCCTGTTCTGTATATGTGGGCCATTTATTCATTGTTGGCACTTTCGGAGGAATAGTAATTCCATGAATGTGGAAATAAGAAAAAGGAGAAATATTCTGAATATATTTTTATCTGTAGCTTTCCTCTCCCTAAGCGGTTACACACTTCAAGATTATAATTTATATTTTTAACTGAACATGTATTGCCATATATATGGCATCCTGATGTATCATTTTCTTGTTGTCTTTTTAATGATTTCGATTCCTCTGAACAGCATAACAGCAACCCGGGCACGCATTGAAACATCAATTCCTAGGAAGCATGGCCCTGCAATTGCTGGCTACGAGACGGTATGATGACTTGTTCTGTTAATTAACCACATGACAAAATTGCTATGTTTACTTCCTACTGATTTCCACTTTCTGTTGTTCTGTAGGCCCTCAAGAAGTTCTTTGAGCATGTTTTGCAAGTAAGCTATTCACACGAAGTTATGCAAATGTGAACATGCATACAGGCAACAATTGACCGATGCATTACATTACTTGGTTGAAGGCATTGCTGAAACACATTGATTTTGAAGTAGTCCAGTGTGTTGTAATTGCAAGCCCAGGTTTTACGAAGGTAATCCTCACTTTCTTAGTTTCTTAAAGGGGAAACAATGTACTATACAGTAACTCCTTTATAAGGGGCATAAGTCTCATCTGTGTGCTGCTAGGCGTGTGTTCACTCTTCATTAAGTCCGGTGTCAAAATCCATCTGTCATTATGTGCTAGTTACCACCATTACTTGCATAAAGTTGAATACTCGTATGCTAAGGAAAAAATATCAACTTATGTAATTTTTTGGTTCCCTTTTTATCATAACAGGATCAGTTCCGTGATTATTTGTTTCTTGAAGCTGCACGGCGAGATTTAAGAGTAATAATTGAGAACAAGCAACGCCTTGTTCTGGCACATGCAACATCAGGTTACAAGTGAGTTCTTCCATCTTTCTATGCCTGGATAGTTTTGTTATGTGGGGATAAGGTACTAGTACCGATTCTTAAACAGTGTAATATGTACAGTTTTATGCAAGTTGCCTAGCATTAGCAGTTTAGTTTTCTGATCTGTTGGGAAACTTATATTGTCAATTACTATTGTTTCATAGATGGTCCTTCTGGAACGATAATCCTCTTAGCTAATTCTGTATTTGCTAAATGACTACTGGATTGTGCTACTTATTTATTTGATCATATTTTTGCCCTTTTACCCTTTCAAGTGTCCTAAGTTAATTTCTATTTGTTTGCTGGTTTCATTTGTTAGGCATAGTTTGAAGGAAGTTTTGGATACCCCAGGTGTGATGGCACTGATAAAAGATACAAAAGCAGCACAGGAGGTAAGCCTGACTATAAATTATACATGTTACTAGATATGCTAATTTATGTATGAAGCTTTCTTAAACACTTCGGTTTTTTTAATGCACATTACACTCAGTATAAACATATAATATCATATTCTCTTAGTTGTTAATCTTTGTATTTGTTTTCTAATTTCTACTTTGCAGGTCCGAGCTCTGCAGGATTTCTTCAATATGCTTACTAATGTAAGTGTCTTCAAGTGATTTTTTTACAGTTTCTAAGTGTGCAATAACTATTATGGAATTTCTCTATTCTGGTGCTACTGTTTTGAGTTAACCCTTTATGCGTGTTAACTTGTGCCTTTTTAAAAGATAAAGTTAAATAAGGATTTTATGTGTATGAATTATAGCTGCTAATGCACTTAGTTGAAGCATATCTGTATGCTGATTAATTTCAGGACCCAGCTCGTGCTTATTATGGACCAAAGCATGTTGAGATTGCACATGAACAGTATGCTGCTGTCCAGACTCTTTTAATAACTGATACTTTGTTTCGGTAAGCTGCTGTTCATAAAACTTCGATTTGTTGTGACTGTCAATAGAACATAAGAAAGATTACAATCCTAGAAAATAAAGACAAATCTCTCTTGGAGAAGAACCATGCAGGCCCTTATATTAGGCTATCTAAGCTGGCGTAACTAGCTAAGGATATTTGGTTTTGCCTCGCATGTTACGAGGAAACAATAGATTAGATTAATGAACTATCTGGGATTTCCAAAAAAAAATGTTAGTTTTCTTGTCCTTAATTTCCCTGATATATATGGCACTCGATACCAAGATGACCACAGTAGCAATCATCAGACCTAACTAATAATGAGTACAAACTTGGGAAAAGAATGCAGTCATTCCTGGATGTAGGCAGTAGGCTACCTTATCTTTCATTGCGAATCATATTCTAGGGACATCTTGTCACTGAACTCACTCAGCTAATGACATTAACAGCATTTTCAAACTGGTCATTTCCACAAGAGGACTTAATTTATGGTCCTCGGTCAACAATCAACAATTCCTTACTGTTATGTGGTTATGCCGGCCATAACAAGTGGTGTCCAATACACAGTACTGAACATATTGTTCCTATGCACATCTAATATGATTTGAAACGGGAGTTTATGCATTACAACTACTTTACCTATGTCTTAAACTTCAAATTTGAAATATTCTCCCTACTCCGTTCTATCCTACTTGTCCTTGGTAGTACTTTACTACATGGAATTTCCTGTGGTGACTGGTCAGAATAACAATCAAACCTTCTCTTCACTTACAGGAACACTGACATTGCTACAAGGCAAAAGTATGTGAACTTGGTTGAAAGTGTCAAGAAAAGCAATAGCACAGTGCACATATTTTCCTCAATGCATGTCTCTGGCGAACGTGAGTACTTCGCATTTATCATATGATTTGTCCATGATTATTCATTTAGTCAGTTTCCACTGATCAATGAAAATGTACACACTAAGCTCTTACTCCGTCCGGCCATTAATAAATGACGTTTCATCAGAAAATCTAAAAGGGAAGGAACAAGTCATTTAGCATGTTCGAAATGTCATTAATTAGTGTCCGGATTAGTATAATGTAGTATGCTTCAAATAATAATCATAGATTTTATTCTTTGGAAGCAATTGGGAAAACATTATTTACTTTTAAAATGTTTGCTGCATGCTTGTATTTAAACAACACTTGCCCTTTGTTTGAACAGAGTTAGCGCAACTGACAGGAATAGCAGCTATACTTCGTTTTCCCCTTCCTCAGCTAGAGGACATCGAGATGTGATGATACCAACCTTTTTGCTTCTCTTTAACATTCTTTTTGGTTGTGATCTGTTAACATATTACCGATATCATGTGTAACCTTATGCAGCTGATTTGATATGGTATAGGCAACCCTGGAAAGGAATTCTGGTACTTTTAAGATATCCTACTAGTTGTAAATGATCTGTTATGCCTTGTCTGCTGGTTCCTTTTCTCATTAAAGCCTGGTTATTTTTCACAACTTAAACTGAGTGCTTGTACATGCTCGGTCGAAGGGACAATATTTTTCTCTAACAATAAATTAGTCAACAGTACTTTTCAAAACTAAGGCTCTTTTTTATAATACGATACGGTGTTCATGCTGTTCCGTTGTGCCTCTTTTACTTTATTTTATTTCTTTGATTGATGACAAGGGCATCATTTAATGACTTTATATGGAATCACCTTTTAATATATGCTCAGCTGGAACTCGCCTGGAACCTCTGGTGCTCTGATGGCCAACCTGTGCATATCTGTCACGCATTATTTATTTGTTGGATTATTCATCCCTTTTCTTTTGTTTGTTTTTTCGGGCGAGGAGAGTCATGCAAGGCGAAATGCACCAGACTGCGTTGGAATTCTCTCAGTCTCTCTCACGACGCATAAACACACAAAAAAACTATTATAATTTGAAAAATACTCGTCTGAATATTGATTGATCGGACAGCACGAGCTGCATTTTCTTCCTCTGATAATCATTTGGACACATCGATTTGGCGTGTTGTTCATCTTGTCCAGTGCCAAATAAAAGATTTTGGACTCGATTATCGGCATGGTTGGCACGTTACGGCGCGATTTTGTTTGCTTCCAGTCGCTAGCCTACCGCCAGCCAAGAGTCAGCTCGTTTGCTTCCAGTCGCTCGCCTACTGCCTGCCAAGAGTCAGCTCCTAAGGTGAACACGTAGCTTGGCCTTCATTTTGTCTGACTGTACTCTGCTTCTCACTGTGGACCAGAGAAATGCACACTGCTTCTCACTGTGGATTAGAGAAATGTAGAGAAACAGCCTCTTTGGTTGTCCAACTTTGATCAGGTTTCTCTTCTGCCGTGATATTCTATAAAGTTTGATTTGCCCACTGGATTTGTCGTTGAATAGAAAACACCCTCTGCACTCGAATACCAGATAAATTACCTCAAATAGTTTAGAGTATTTTTATGGTGGTTTTGGTTGATATGGCATGTAGACCCTACATGTTTTTGGTTTCTCTAGTCGTGCCATCTTTTAGTTATGATCTTTTGATATAAGAGAGGGAGATAGACCATCTGACATGTGAGTCCCGGCGTTACGTCAGCAAAATCACCCAAGAAACCACATTGAAATGGTTAGTTTATCTGATTTTGAAAGTTAAGATGTATATGTTGTTTGATTTTGGAATTCAAGAAGGTTTTTAAAGTTCAGCAACAAGTTAGGAGTAAGCCATACTTCACCTCTATTCTATTGGTGTCCCACACAGAAACTTTATGGTCGATCCAAATTCCAAACATTCCGTCTCTTTCGTTCGTCATGTTCTACGTACAAGGCGACAAGCACGAAAGAGTCAAGTGCCGCCGAGACGCCAAACGGCAACGGTCTGTAGTATCTCCGGAAGGAGGCAAGTCCACATCGCGGGCTCCACTTTTGTCCTTTTTTGGAGAAATTCGCGAGAAATTCATTGTATTTTTTTTTTGGATTAGAGATCTGGATTTGACAGATGGATCAGAGCGGATCGATTGCTCGTCGTGTCAACGTGGTCTGCCTAATCCGGGATTAATTAGCACTAGACGTGTAGGAGTAGGACAACGCAGGGGGAGAGAGACTAGCTGAGCTAGCTAGTCTGATGTAAACTGGCTAGGCTACTTGCTGATATGATAACAATATTCTAAGCTTCTCATCAAGTTGGGGCCGTGATGCCATGCCACTACTCATCAGAAGTGGACTTGTGCCGGACAGAAATGGGATGTTTATCCATCCCATTCGGGCGGTTACCAATGTCAAACCCTATGTTATTACTTAAGAGTTAAGAGGCACTTACTAGTGCGTTTTGTGCTCAATGAGCCAGTTCCTCCTTATTTACCTTTGCAACTTCAGTCCTCTCTCTGTTGTTGTTGTTTTGAAAATTTTTTTGTTGTTGTTGAACAACCTTCAGTGTAGGGACCATAGCAGCAGCAGGGACAGCTTTACATCCTAGCTAGGTAGAGATTGCTTTTGTCTTGCACCCGGTTTTTTAGGCTGGCAAGTACGCGAACCCCGGCAGAGTTTTTGCTTAAATTTGACTGATAGCACGTACCATGAGGGCCTCAATTAAAAAATCACCATGATGTGATGATCCAACCCTTTCCATCCGTTTCGAAGACTACAAATGGGCAGCCATCGTCATGTACCACGCACCGAGTTAAACTAGCATATCCATCGCTCTTAAACCTCACACAAATAAAAATCTACCAAATCTTCTCACCTGTAGGCTATAGCTTCCTCCTTAATTTAATACAGCCAGCATCAGGTGATGAGATGAAGTACCAAATTGAGAACATATATAAATATATATGGCTCTCCAATCATCACATTAACTGTAAATTAGTATCCACCTTGAGTTGCTAGACAGGCCCTCCATTACACCACCACAGTCCATAGCTGGCTAGTTTAAATAAATTAACTAAATTAGCATAAGAAACCACAATGGGTGCCACTAGTAATCCCTACAACCTTCAAAGCGGCATGTAAACAAAGGATAAATCCTTCTCTACTCTGCTCCCTATATATAATCTCCTTATTAAATTGACCTTAGTTATCCCAAGATGGTCCCAAAAGTGTGTAGGCATCCCTTCATCTCACCAAGAACCAACCAACAACACCTCACGCGGCCCTAGCTAGCATGCACCCATTTTGTCCATGACAAACCAAAGCATTTTAGCTAGCTAGCTAGGCCACGTTCCACAGCATAATTAAGGTCTTTGGCACGCTTTAGCCACACCCCGAGTTGGCCACACGTTGTAGAATATCACAATGTCCCTTTTTGCAAACAAAAAAAAATGAATATATATACGCCACAATGTATATATACAATACCGCCTGTACTACCACTTAGTACCATGCATATATATGCAGCTGGCGTGTGACGACATATATGATCCATCGCATCCTTTTCTTGTGGGACACACACTTATAGCATGCCATGCAAATGATTAATTAGTATATATCATGTTGTGAGCTAGTGTCATGAGATGGAAAGGCTTTAGCTACCTAGCGAGCCTATAGCGTGCTTTCTTCAGTGATGGCAATCATCACGCCATCATCATCACAGCAGGCTACCTGTAATAACTTACTGATACCGCCCTCACCTACTAACTGGAGTAGCTAGTTAATCGCTTCGCAAATGCTACACCCCCTCTCACTGGCTATATATACTAGCTCAGTCACTTCACTGGAGTGGCAGTGGCACAGCATCCCCAGCTGAGCGAATTGTTGCCAGAGAGTGAGAGAGAGAGCATCAATAGAGGAGATCGGGGCGGGGAGACCATGGCTAAGCTGGGCTCGGTGGTGCGGTGGTGCGGCGGGTGGAGGGAGCGGCGGGCGCGGCGGCAGAAGCAGCTGCGCCTGCGGCGGCAGCACAGCGGCGGCACGGTGTGGCTGGGGCGGCGGCGCAGGAGCTGCGGCCGGCTGGCCGTGTCGCGGCTGGTGCGGTGGCGGCTCGTCGCGGAGCTGCTGCGGCCCATCAGGAAGGCGCTGATGGAGATGGTCGCGGGAGCGGCGTTGGCTGGGTCCGGGTCCTCGTCCGCCCCCGGCCGGCGGCAGCTGGTCACGCTCCCGCAGCTCAATTTCCCCTTCGTCGGCACGCTCACGCTCCCGGCCATCGCGTGATCGAAACGCGCGCGTGCCCGGCTGCCCGGCATGCATCGTGTAATGATTTTGCGTTTTGTTTGGTTTGAATTTTCGTGTACGTGCGTACGTGTATGGCCTGGGTTAGGCAATCTCCCAGCTCCATGGCCCTGATGACACTATGGCTAACCTGTGACCTGTGGCTCAAATCTCTCAATCGAGTCAACAGCTGACACCCTTTTTCCCTTCATGTAGCTTTTACTGTCGTGTGTGTGTGTGTATGGCAAGGACAAATTCAAATAAAATTGATACAATTAAAGAGAACGTTTGCATACTAAATTAAATTCTCAATTGATGAAACAAACTCTGGCAGCTTAAGGGGTGTTTAGGAAAGCTCCACTCTAGAGCTTCCAACTACCAAGCCAAGGGGTAGAGCCAGAAATTACGGATAAGAGGACATGCATTATTAAAAATTAAAATACTCAAAGGCAAAATTATTATTTTTTATTGAATTGCATAGTAAGATTTCATATACATAAGAGGAATTTATCTAGCATAGGAGGTGCTTCCCCCCCTCGTTCCATCCACCCTAGGACCTAGCCAAACATCTTAGCTCACAAACTTTAATTATATAAGTGCATCTTCAATAGGAGCCCTCAAATCAGTACTCTGCTTTTGATTTGAGGGGTTCCCCTACTCAAGAATCTATTTCCGACTCTTTTTACATCTACTCCAATAGGAGCCCTCAAATCAGATCCTTCAAATCCATTCTAGTCGACTTCCAGTAGGCACTGGTATATGAGACCCACTCTCGTCATTCAGCCACACACCCACCGTCTTTCCAATTGACTGAGCTATGGGACATGGGAGAGGAGGGTGAGGAGCACGAAAGATGGCAGGGAAGGTCCAATCGATAACACATGGAGGGGGTGCTGTGGTGGGGTTGACTGTCTCGCTAAGAGGAGAGGATACACATTAAATAGGCCTCACAAGGATGGGACGGTGTCAGGGAGGGGAGCCCGCTGGAGGAGCGGAATAAGGTGGTGGCATCGGAGAGAGTTGGGACAAAAAATACGCGTGGGAATGAATTGTTGTGGGAAAATATTTCCAGGGTAAAAGTAGAGACCTCCCTATGCACCCTTAGGAGATGGGGCTGAGAGGAGAGACTTTGAGGGCCTCCATAAAGTAGGGACTTGGGTTAGGATATTTTTGGATGTTTTTTTTGTTCTGGCAAAAAAAAAAGAGTAGAAACCCTGTTTAGGGACCTTGTTGGAGATGCTCAAATGTGGATATAGGGGGCCGACATGTTCTAATTAGTACGGGTACGTACTTGCATCTTCAAAAAAAAGAAAACCCACGTACATGCCCGTGCTTGCGTTTCTCAATTTTGAAGAGGTGTGGATCCACACTCTTGCAAACATTCTCTACTATATTTTTGGGCAAAAAAAATCTTAATTGGAATGTAGGAATTCATATGAGTATATGACCTTGTCAGAGATCTACATAAAACAAATTCATTCATGTAGGAATAGAACAAAAATCTTTGTGCGCAAACAAAAAGCAAGTGAAAGAGTTTAAGATCAAAGAAACATCTTAAAAACCAGACATCAAAACAAAAGACTGCAAAAAGGAAGGACCTAAGTTCTGACGAGCTAGGCAAGTACTTGAGCAGATTGCACCTATAAACGTGATGGTTAGAAGTTCCAATTAGCTTTATCATCATGCAAAAAATGAGCATTAACTCGACGACAAAGCTGAGAACCTAGTACTAACATCTGTCTGATGATATAATTGTAAGGTAGTAGGATATTAGTTTGCACCGGAAGTTCATTTTAGTAAACCCGTGTTACATCTATATATTGACCAAAAAAAAGTCCCAACAGCTAACGCCAAAACATTGCTCTTCCCTGTAAGAGAACGAATGCAAGGACAAATTGAGGACTTAGTAACATCTGAAACCAGAGAGCTCGTGTCATCTTATTTATATGTTGCAAGGTGTTCCAATTTTTTGTTCAACTTAGATGCAAAAAATGGCATGCATCTTATTTATATGTATCGCTAAAAACACCAAGCATTTACACAGTCACATGCTTCTCATCTGGAAAAGAGAAACAATCAGGCTTGCTAGCTTCATATAGTACGTTGTATATATATATATATATATATATATATATATATATATATATATATATATATATATATATATATATATATATATATATATATATATATATATATATATATATATGACAGACATTACCGAAAGCTTTTCATACATTTTTCTTGCGTTTTTGAACCTCATTTGGAACATGCATGGAAAGACTCTTAGAGCAACTCCAGCAGGGCCCCTCTACTTGAGCCCCTATAGTTAAATATGGGGGTTCAGGACAAAAAAAAAACGTGCTCCAATAGGGCCTCTACGACAGCCACAAAATTTGGTTGGGCACCCAAATCCTTCCCTCAAACCCCATTCCCAGCCCCCATCGGTCGTTTTCTCCCTGCGCCCGTAGGGAAGCACGGCGACGCACCCTCTCCTAGCTCGCAGACGGATACCATGGTCCATACAAATTATTTTTTGATGTTGACAAGCTCCAATTGATACATGGAACAAGTTTGTCCATCTAGCTGGTGACAACTGTAACGTGCGTTCTGCAGATTCTACAACGAAACGCCTAACAAAAAAAGAAGTTTGACTTGAAAACTAATTTGAATTATAACTTTCGGCTCTAACGATCTATCTATTTCGCTTACATTTAGGAAATAGTTTTACCCCTAATTAATGATAGCTCAAAGGTGGTTTCCCTATTCGCTTAAAAAAACTCCCTATTCGCTTAAAAAAACTCCCTATCTATTAGCTTAAAAAACATAAAGACGAACAGTTCCTCCTGTGTAGGGGTGATCATCTATCAGTTCTTGAGCCAGATGTGACAGAAAAATAACAGATGCTAATTTAATTCACTATATATATATATTTTGACATTGTTTTTCCAATAAGTTATTGTGAATTCATGACTCTTTATTACTCTACTATACTTTGCATCGCATATATATAGCTGCTAGAAATTGTTTTGTGTATTGTTTTTTTATACTGCTAGCTGTTACATATATGCAAAATAAAATATTGTGGGCAACCATATATTAAAATGTTAGAAACGTGTGGTAACAGTAACTTGAAACTATTAACTGGTATGACATTCTCCCATGTTCATATAATATGTAAATAAAGAAATGGATCTTATGAAAACTCGCTTCCCATGAATATGCAGTTTTCTGGTAGCGTATATGTAAAAAAGGAATTAAAACAAATAAGTTGTGATCACCAGCAGCAATCAATAATGTACACAAATGACCCCTTAAGTGCAAAAACTAGTCATCAGATCACTTGAAAACAGAAGCAAACCATGTGAAAAATATTAAATCCCCTCTCAAGCTTTTGCCACAACAACATTTTTGCCCTAATTCTTATGTTTTGTGTTGCATAGAAATATTATATATCATAATGATTTATTTTTCAACAAGCTAGGTTCTCTTTTGAGTTCCCTAACATGAAAAAAAGAGAGTTGTGTCTATATATACATGACATTCTCATTCAACACAAACAAGCTAGTTTCGTCCTTTTTAGAGTGATCAACAAAATTTAATCTTGTCAGCCTGGTCTACGTCAAGTTCGCTCCAAAGTTGAATGTTGCATTATTACTTAACCATGTGTGATGTATACCCTGGCGTATATGTATTTCACTAAGTGCATACCTTATTCCTGCTTGATTTGCAGTGTTATTATTTCACTAATAATAAGGGGAAGAAAAATACAATGTGCTTATATATGTGAACTACTAATTAAACTTTGGCATGCATAATGGATACAAATCCATATAATTCACAGCATGCTAAAATGCTCTCATAGTTTGGATGTTCTGTTGGATTTGAATATTGGCCCACTCTGCAGTGCAACATATAAAAACATAATAATTAACTTGTGTATACACACATAAGCTAACAGAGCGGACCAGATGAAATAAGTATATATTTTGTTGCATTGGTATAGAAGCCTCCAAATTAAGGAATTGGTACGCAATATTGACCTGCCACCATTATTATAGTGGGCAACATATAGTGTTATGCATATTTATGTTAATAAATGGAAGATGGCTATATAGCTAGCTAGCAAATTATTAGTACAGCTAGCTAAACCTTGTGGGCCTATAGAATTGCCTTGCTAATTGCCTAGCAAATTATTAGTACAGCTAGCTAAACCTTGTACAGCCAGCTATAGATTCAATCGAGTACCATATTTTAGTGTTATTAGTACTGATTTAGGTGTTCAAATTGACAGCCATATTAATTACCTATAATTAATACTCCTAATTAAGTGTAATGCACATAGCACATACCTTGTCTACATATATATAGGATCTTAATTAATATCATTTGTTTTTCACATACATGAACATGCATGCCTGATTGACAGCACAATGAATATCCAAAAGAGTAATGAAGGGGACCAATAGATAAACGGACCTTATGTGCAAAGAGAAAATAATAAAACAAATAAAAAGGAGACTCTTATCTATAAGGAATGTATATGATGAATGCAATGCATGAACTATATATACATGTGTAGTATGATGATAGTATAAGATTTGCACGAATATGCTGCCCACCAGTGGCACACAATTTAATTTGCACAAAAATTACTTCTCTTTGATCAGTTGAAACAAGCAGAAGAAGCCAATATTAAGCCTTTCAGATTCTTACCTCACAAAGGAAGCAACAAAAGCATGTGCCAGAGACAACAACCAAGAATAACACATGAGGAAAGAACCAAAGAGAAAAAATAGATACAGTCAAGTACACAGAATGACAGAATAGTCTTTAGAGACGGTGGCACCTAAAAAGGAGCTGGGAATAATTAGTTGGCCTCCTAGCGGATTGAAGGTGAGAGGAGGAGGCAAAAAAAAATATGTATTTCCCAAGGGAAAAAACAAAAGGGAGGTCCTTTATTTAATCAAAAGATGCTAACTGCCTGTAGAGAGAATGTCTTTTGGTTCCTTTGGCTACAAGTCATATGTCTTCTCAAGCTCAAAGTTCAGCAGCCCTATACTTTGTGGATCCCACTTTCCCAAATTTGAGAGGAGAAAGGAAACACTCTACCAAACCAATTGAACGCAACCACCATCCTAGCACTCCAATTACACAATGCAAGGCAAATAACAGCATAGCTAGAGCATCATCTACCTAGTTGTCAGCTCTCCCACTAGTAGTGGGAGAGAGATATAGAGAGCTACTTCCTCCGTCCCATAATACATGACGTTTTAGGGTTCAAAATCCGTCTCATATTACTTGACGTTATAGCTTCAGCAGTCAGACTGACACTGCCCAGGCCTATTAGACAGTCCATCCGTCACACGATGGTCGCATCGTGGTTTCCATCCGGCAAATAAAATAAGGTAGAAAATGGAGCCGTGGCCGGCTGCTAGTGGTCCTCTCCCTCCATGAGTCATCGATGTACAGTAGTAATGCAGCAGCTGTCATTTGTTTGTAGGGGTGTTTACGTCTATAAGCTTTAGCCTTGGTAACCGCAACACATCCTAAAACGACATGTAATGTGAGACAGAGGGAGTACATGCATACTCCCTCCGTCCCTTTATATCTGTCACCGTTGGTGTGCGCGTCACAAGTTTGACTCGATTTATAGAAAATACGTGCAACATTTGTATCTCTAAATAAATTTATTAAAAAACTAGATTCAAAGATCTTTCTAATAATACTAATTATGTACTATAAATATTAATAGTTTTTAATACATATTTAGTCAAAGTTGTTTCTCGGGAAACGCAAACAACATATATTTAGGGACAGAGGGAGTACACATGGCCAGCCGCCCCTATACCTCACTCCAGAAAAACAAGAATAATAGCTAGTATATAGCTAACTCAAACAACCATTCAGATCTCGAAAAAAAAAGATAATAGTATGTTAATATGCATGCACAGTGGCGGGCCTACATGTATTCAAGGGTATTCAACTGAATACCCAAAAATTTTGCCAAAAAACTTTTGTATATATAGTATATATATACGTAGGTGTAGGAAAAAAAAAGAAAATAAAGCCAAAACAAATATCATGTCAAGAATTCGGTCAAAAACCTGTATTCTACTACTGATTTTCCACCCCACTCGATGGTCCAAATAGGCCCAGCGGCCTGTGGCCCAACATCTCCCCCGCCGGCAGCACACAGACGCATCGCGACTCCCAAATCAGAGACATCAGCACATCACCTGCCCGTGCTCGCTCAAGCGCTCCTTTTCTATCCTGTTTTCTTCCCCAACCCCAAACCCTAGCGCATACCGATGGCGGTGGCAGAGCAACGGACTCGGGCAGTGGCAAGGCACGTTGAAACGAGGCGACGACAACAAAATTCACGCTAAATTTTTTGGTACATATACAACACAAACTTGGGTTTGTTTGTACTTGATTTGAAATACCAAATTTGACAACAAATTTTACTATTGCTTACTGAATTGCTAAATTGATTTTACCAATTTACGTATGGAAATTTTATTATTGCATACCTACAAAATTCTAGATCCATCATTGGATTTTACATTGTAAAAAAAAATCAATTCGTCTCCACAATTTTGAATACCCAAGTTCAAAATCTTGGGCCCGCCACTGTGCATGCATCATGCATTATTCATGCAACCACTCATGGTAAAGGTCCATGCCATGCTATGTGGTCAGTAATTACCTTGTTCCCCATTCAGATAGACCTACATGCATAAAAGAGGAAAATTGACAGACAGAAAAAGTGTGTGTATAACACAGCTACCTACATGTGTAGCTAGTAGCTAGGTACAAAAGATACATGACATGGCTCCACAATTTTTCACAAACATATATACGCATACCCAACCATCTGACCCAACAGCAAGCACTGCTAATAGCTTATATATGTATGTGAGTCCATGCTTCAATTCTCTCTATATATGATACAATTAATTACCTCAATAATCTCCCTCCGATTGCTGCTTGGTATGTGTGGTTCCATCTTCCATGCATGTGTGTGTTCCCAACCTATACACCTACTAATAATCTTATCTTACCAACTAAACATATATATGTACCAGCAATAATAATCTTTCCTCAATAATCTCCTATCTTAATCATGCAACCATCTCATGTGTGACATGAACAAGAGATATGCGATGATCTAGATACAAACGGCGGCGATGGCGCAGCGTATGATCGACGGTGCAAGAACAAGAATTAATTAACCATGCGGTATTAATTAATTACTGGTTCGGTTGTTGAGCGATCGATCATTGGGTGGAGAAGAGGTCGACGAGGCTCTGCATGAGCTGCACCTGCGCACGGAGGCAGCGCACGTAGTCGGCGGTCTCGTCGAGGAGGCTGCAGTACTCCATCTCGGCGCCGCCGGGGACGAGCAGCCGGAGCACGTCGGCCCTGGCCGGCTCCCCGGCCTGCCTCGGAGGCGGGCCCCGGGCCGCCGGAGCCGGCGGCATCGGCGCCGGCGCCGACGACGTCTCCCCGGGGCTGCTGGCGTGGAGCATCAGCGGAGGCGCGGCGGCGGAGACGCGCCTCCGCAGCAGGACGGCGCGCCTGGACGACCTGGCGACCACCCTGCGCGCGCGCGCCTGGCGGAGCAGCGCCTGCGTCCAGGCCCGGCGCGGGCTGGCGGCGCGCGCCATGGACGAGTAGGCCGCGCGGCGGATGGTGCGCGGGCGGCGCGGCGCCGGGGTGGTGCTGTGGATCCGGGCCAGCGCGCGGAGGAAGTGGAAGGCCAGCATGCGCTTCGACGGCCGTTCGTCCGAGGCCGGGTCGCTGGCCGCGGCCCGGCGACGGCGGTTAGGGTTAGGGTTTGGCGGCGACGGCGGTGGTTGATGCTGATGATTACGCGCCGTCGTCGTCCTCTTGCCGGCCATGAACGGGCGCGGCGCGGCGAAGGGGAGAGACGGGGGATGGAAGGATGATCGATCAGAGAGAGGGTGCGGTGGGAGGTGGACGCGTCGCTTATTAAAAGGCAGGCGGGACTCGGGAGGGGAGAGGGTGAGGGAGGTTAAGGACGAGGAAGATAGGGTGGCCGGGGGAGGAGAGAGAGAGGAAGGGAGATTTGGGGGGCTCTGACACAGAGGATCAGGAGAGGGGCCTGCCTGCCTGATCATGCTAGCTGAGAGTATTCTATTCTTGAGAGAGAAGTGGAATAGAGAGAGGGAGAGGAACACGGCTCTGACACAAATGTCCTCTGCAAGATCCGGTGTCCTATAATACCAGTTGACAGCGAGAGACAAAACAAACATGGTCAGGGAAATGTGCGTGCATGGGCTAGAGGAGAGAGAAAGAGAGAGTACTCCGCTTGTACTTTATTATTTGTCGTTTTAGGTTTTCGTATCATAACTTTGATTAGATTTGTAGAAAATACGTATAACATTTGTATCTCCAAATAAATTTATTAAAAAAACTAGATTTAAAGATCTATCTAATGATATCAACTATGCATCATAAATATTAATAATTTTTATATAAAATTAATCAAAATTATTTCTCAGAAAGCGAGAAAGACAGATATTTTTGCTGATTCTTTTTTCTTTCTTCTTCTTTCTTGTGGTGCATGCAGCAAGTGCAATGTGGAAGCTGAATTGTTGATGAAAAACAGCAGGTAGAGAGAGAGAAAGTAAATAAAGGGGAGGAGAGAGAGAGTGTGTGAGAGAGGGAGAATAAGGAGGAGCTAGATAGGTGATCAACAACAACTCCCTCCCCCACTCCTGCATTGCATTACATGCATGTGGGATAAATGGAATCATGTGATGGAGGACGAGAGATCAGCGGGGATATTATAAAAAAAACTAAACCACTTTGGTCGGACTGCGGTCGGATGACCAATCATCTAGCTACTCCAACCGGCCAGCAAGCATCCCCCGCTTTCTACGGCGCCGGCGGCCGGGTTATCTGTTCGTTGTTGATGTTTAATTTGTTAACCCTAGCTAGCTCAGCTCTCTCCATCTGCCAAGCAAGTCGTAGTGCCAACCATGCATGCATGCACGATCGTATTGTACCTATCTCTCTCTGCTTGTAGTATGTAAGTAATTGATCGGTGCTCCATCCCGTTCCAAATTAATCATTACAAGTCATTTTGGATTTTCCACGCTATATATATCAACATACATAGAAAAAGAAAAGTGGAGTATGTGATGTTCAGCACGCAAATTGTCCACGCATGTGCCGTGTATATCGATCAATGGCGTGATTAGGAGACGCTTATATTTATTTAGTATCGAATTAAAGGGATCGCTTTTCTGCATAGTTATTATGGCTGTACCAATAATTAAATCCCAGTTATCGGCTAGCAAGCACTGATGCATGATCACGTTGCTGTTGCTGTCTTCCCGTCCCACGCCGCCGCTTAATTCATCATCTATCCAGATTTAACGTTACGCGATTATTAATGACACGACCAACTGAAACTGATGATGAAACGGAGAGGAGAGGAGAGGAGAGCAGACGAGCGGAACACATGGCGTCGCGTGCACTTTTATTTGCCAGCCGGGGGTACCATACCAACGGGTAACATGCGCGCACGCCGATCGATCCGCCCCGTTCCGTTCCGTTAGGCCGGCGGGCGGGTGCGGGTGCGGTAGCTCAGGCTGCCAACCGGGCAGACGTCACGGGCCATGCCATGGGAGAGGAGAGAGAAAAACACACATGCATCAGCATGCATGTAGTAGCCTAGTAGGAGTAGGAGTAGTATCTAGTCTGTGGGCATCCAATTTGGGTTGGGAGGAGACGACGGCGGCGGCGATGGCGGTGGTGCTGTCTACGTATCGGATCGTCTAGACGTGTAGCTAGGGGCGGTGCATGGTGCTGGTGCTGGTGGGTTGGAGAGGAGAGAGAAACACAGGCAAGGCCGGCCGGCCGGCTCTAGAGAGAAGAGGACAGGGGCGAAGTGGTGGGTGGTGGGACCGGACGTTGCAAACCACCACATGAGCGCACATGGGGTGCCTGGCCCACCTCTCCGCCCGCCCCCGGTCCGGTGGATGGATCGATGGGTTGCCCGCCGAGCCTTCCAACGCGCAATGCCGCGCCGCGCCGGTGCATTTTCTCTCTCTAGCCGCCGCCGCTGCCCAACAGGAATTAATACTGCTATGTGCTACAAACGGATTCTTTAAAATAAAAAAAGTTTTGAAATTAACTCAATTCATATAAAAATATTTATAATACCGAATACTCCCTCTTGGCAGACGTTCTCTCATTTTTCATCTAGGCACGTTTGTAAGGCGCTGCAGCTAGAATGAGGTGTTAGTGCCTTGGAATTTTTGCATGTTGCATGTGAATGCAGCCACTCAAGACTCCAAGAGTCTACTCCCTCCGTCCCATTGAAAGTGTCGTTGGAAAAGCATGCATGAAAGCACGAGCCGCACCGCATGGCTTGCTCTCCTTCCTTGGTATTCGCATTTTGGCTGGTAATAACGCCTAAGAAAGCTGCCCGGAGGGAGTAGTATAGTTAGAATGGCCATAAAATTACTTTTATAAAAAAAAACAAACTTATTAAATATATAAACATCATACTCCTACAATTTTTATAAACTTAGTCAACAAAATTTGACTTGGTCTAACGTAGAACTGCATTGTTTTGGGACTGGAAGGAGAACTCCCTTAACTAATTAAATTCCTACGTGTAATTGCACGTAATAGATGATAAATGATCATACATTCATACTGTTAATAATAATAATATGCTAGTATAAATCGTCATAATCCTGGTGGTGATTGAAGGCGCGCGCGGCGCCGCTCGTAATCATGAACCGCGGCCGCTCCTTTTCCACTGGCGACGGCGAGCCGGCCGGCGAGCAGAAAAGGATAGATGGATATGATCCGTGTAGTGCAGTGTCTGTTAGTTCCAGTCGATTTGACGCCGACCCGTGATAAATTCTAAAAATTCATATGCGCGCACCTGGGCCGGGCGGCCCTGCCGTCTCTCCCATATATTCCACCGTATCAGCATGTGGACGTACACCATTATTCTCTCTATAAAGCCGCTAGCAAAGCACACACACACACACACACACACACACACACACACACACACACACACACACATCTATATAAGACTTTAAACGTGGTGAGTTAGCTACAGTTTCTACAGTGTTAGCTACAGTACCGGGTCTCCGTGAACAGTACCACCCGTTAGCTACAGTACCGGATCCAGATAAATAACACCCACATAAACAGTACCGTCCATGTGAACAGTACTTAACCCGGTATGAACAGTACACCCGCTTGCAACAGTCCTACCCGCACGAAGCGCGGGGGACCTGGCTAGTATATATATATATATATATCACGATCAAGAGAGCTTAGTTATTGGCTAGGGTGGTTACTTCACTCGCTAGATGGGATTAAGTATAGCACAGTACGTACTTACACTGATCGATGCTAGTGCTTATAGCTAGCCTAAATATAACGATGCGTTAATTATTATCGTTTGGTCCAACGTCTAAAGCAGTGCCATCGGCCTCACACGGGAGAGATCGAGGTGAAGGCGATGATGAAGAAGAATCCGATCCTGTGTGACGGTTAGGACATGCTAATCACTGGCGTGCACATCACACACACGAACACGGATTAGACGGAGCGGAGAAAAAGTCGGATGGGTTAACGTATGGAAGGACGGGGTCGGTGGTGCACTGTCGTGCATGCATGCCGAGCGATAGATCGTGGCCGCTCGCTTGCCCCTGCTAGCTAGCTCCCCTCTCGTGATTGTTCACTTGTTCACATCAATGAGATAAGCTAGAGTATTGGTTGTTTCAAAAAAAAAAGTACACAGTATTGGTATATATAAATGGTATTGCATTGCTTTGCTAAGGCCTGTTGCACCCATCAGTTGCACTGAATTTTTTACTATTTGGCTCTTTTTTTGAAAAAAAATTCACGTTTAGACCCATGGGCGAAGTAAACTCAACTTTGGACCCTGGGGGTCGACGCCATGATGGCGTCGAGGTTACACGTCTCGACACCGTGACTCATGGCGTCGAGCTTCGTGGTCCTATTTGACGTGGCAGATGATCTGGCAGACAGCTCGACGTCGTAGATCACGGCGTCGAGCTCGGCGCCGTGATCTACGGCGTCGAGCTCGGCGCCGTGATCTACGGCGTCGAGCCTGGATTCATCTGATTACTATTGATTACATGTGGGAATCGTATTTCTGGGGATCGATCGGACCACGCACGTACTTAACGTTAATTACTCACACACGTGCGCACTGCACGCATCCGCACGCACTTGACGTTTATTAATCAACTTGCATTTCTTTATGTATCAGGCTGCTGGTACAGTCACATGACACACAAAGCTATATATATATGTCATGCCCGGCCGGGTGCGTGCATGGCGGCACATACGTCCGGCGGACGCATTTTCGCCGCGACGACGCCACCGGCCTATCGCCACGCGACATGCATGGCCTGCCCTGACGCGCACGCTGTGTCGTGTCGTCCTCCTCGTCGTCGTCCCTGCGCAGGCCGAGTAGAGTAGTATTGTATGGCCCTAGCTGGCCCCTGGCCGAGTAGAGTAGTACGTAGCGTGGAGTCGTAGGGCAGTGTATATGTATAGTACTATAATTGTACAGGTGTCGTCGGCTTCGACATGTATGCCGGCCATGTACATCTGGGCATACGTGCTGGTGGCCGTCGTCCATCCGCAACAGTCTCAGCGCACAGTAACAGGGACCGGTGGTGCACCCACCCAGCCTAGCCAGCTAGGGCTAGCTTGCGGCCGGTACTGGTACACTGCGCCTAGCTAGAGGTGTACGTGCATGTAAGCATGGCGTGGCACGTCGGCCGACGTATACCACTGTACGTACATGCAAACAGAGTGACTATAGCGTCTTCGTCCTGGCCCTAGCTTTTACCTATTCTACTTGTCGTTGTTTAGTACATACGTTTGGTAACTTTCTATAAAAGTTTGACGACAACGAACGAACGCCGGGATGTAATAAACATGACATGAGAAACAAAAAGAATCAAAGCATATATTACATTAATATATAATTACTAAATTACTAGCTCCAGCATCGATAATCTCGTAAAAGGGGAACAAGTTGAAAAGCCGTTTTTTACGGCTTCCGAACAGACCATTATATTCACGTTCTATTTCTAACTAATTACCAACTGATTTTACAGCCTGGTCATATGGTAGCAGCTCAATGGATCACCACCACCCAACAACTATTGATTACTATTACAAATTGAGATGACAGGGTTTGATCTAAAGTACTACTCCTATACACTACTAGCTAGTGAAGCCCCAGCAAAGTAATCAGATGAATCCAGGCTCGACGCCGTAGATCACGGCGCCGAGCTCGACGCCGTGATCTACGGCGTCGAGCTGTCTGCCAGATCATCTGCCACGTCAAATAGGACCACGAAGCTCGACGCCGTGAGTCACGGCGTCGAGACGTGTAACCTCGACGCCATGAATCATGGCGTCGACCCCCAGGGTCCAAAGTTGAGTTTACTTCGTCCAATGGTCTAAACGTGAATTTTTTTCAAAAAAAGAGCCGAATAGTAAAAAATTCAGTCAGTTGCATGCATGCATGCAAGGAGTACTGTTACTGTGTGTGTTAGCTAGCTGATAAACTAGCCCTCAATCGTTGCTGTTTTAATTATTATTCCATCGATGATCATATATCATGTATAGCTAGGTGTGCACGTGTTACCTACTATGTAGGGGTGTGTGCTACTAGTAGTAGTATCTAGATGCTATAAACCCCGGCCCGCGGCATCGTATTCTCAAGCCAAACAAATCATGCATGATATACTTTATTAGCTAGACCCATTAGTAAATTTTCCCTGTCACGGACACTACACGATGCTAACAGAGCTTCTCTTCTCGTACGTGCAGAAGAGGAACTCATATATATGGCACTAAAAACTTACTACTATATAAACCACAACCAGCAGCTGCATCTACATGACCTAGATATAATCTGTGATTACCTCACACATGAATATATAATGAATGTTTTTTTCTTCTCTCCAAATGTCTTATTTTTCCCCCTGTAATTAACACACCTGAAGCCTGAAGGCTGAAGCTTGGAGTATGAACTACTACTTGTTATTATTATATACTATATGTATATATAATAATAACAACATTGGTACTACTACTTGTACTAGCTACCTATAAGCCATAAATATAAAATGAAACAAAAATAGCTAGGAGTACACCGAACGGAGCAAAATGGCAGAGAAAGTTCTCATCCATCAATCATGAGAACCGGACGCTGCCGCGGCGTCCTGCTAGCTAGCTCTCCTGCCCACCTCTGGCCTAAAAGCAAAATTTCGCGTGCATGCGCGTCCTTCTTCCTCTTAGCTAGCTTGCTAATAAATCCGAGAAGTGGTTATGTGATAATGCATTCGCAACCAAATACTCACACGATTGTCCCGTACCAATAATGATGCTTAACAGATGACATAAACTAGCTAGTGCCCAACCGCTAATGATCCGTGCCGTGCCTCCGGCGTCCATATGGACCATGCCCTGCATGGATCATGTTCTTGGAACTGTCGGGCATGCAAACCGCAATTATATTCTAGTGCTCGTTTCTGTCCAAATTAAACGTTTGTCGAGATCACACAACCACGCATGTACTATATGTATCTATCACAATTGTCGACATATATTCCTTTTCTTGTGAGGGGTAAGTATATATGTGCTCTCATATCTAAATCTAAATCTATATATTTAATTTAAGGTAGATGCTATATGTTTCAGGCGTTTGGAATTTCATTAATTTTCAGGCAATGGTTGTAACATTAGAAATCAACATCTGCAACGTTAGAGAACAACATCTGCAACATGTTCACAGCGGGTCTAATTTTCAGAGGAGAAAATCCCTCCGCATGGATAATAACATCTGCAACATCGATCAACAAGTGCTGCAGCCTGCAACAATAAATATGTTGCCTAAAAAATCAAAAAATTTAGGCACCTGGAAAGTAGGAAGACTATATATTTTAATACCTTAATAGTAAAAATAAAAGTGATTCTTTCATTCGTCTTTTTTTTACTTCATAAAATATCCTCGCATCCTTCTTATCTCACATGAGACTTGGAATCACATGATCTGTGCTCATATACAAGTTAAAACAACCCATTGGCCATGTCTAGTAAAAGTAATACATAGTCCGATTCCAAAAATTTATTGAATTTAGTTGCATATATCGCACATGCACATTTGTTAGTATAATAATTAATACTAAAGACAGAAAGGATTCTTCCGCCCATCTACTTTTGTTATTTCTCACAATACCCTCACATCCCTCCCTTTCTCAAATATGACACTGACTCACTATCTATGCTCATACGAGTTAGAAGCATGTGTATACGCGCTTCCAGCGTTGGCGCAGAGTCCGATTCCAAGGCGTATTGGAAAAGATGATGCTATCACTAAATAAATCTCTGAACCGTAAATCGTCATTGCACCGCATGGGCATGTTTGCTATTATTAGGGCCCGGTGGTGAGGCTCCTCCGCATGCAATCCGCAGAGCCAGAGCACTTCACGTAGAGCTAGTTTTCATGGCTCTGTATCCCACTGCCCGTACGCGAAAACAGCTCCGTCCGCTCCACCCACAGAGCTGGAGGAGAAACCGGTGTGGGAGCCGCACCAAATGGGGCGTTGTAGAAGACAAAATCAAAATGAGCTATTGTAGATTTTAATACATCTTTCTATTACCTTTGTTAAAGTAAAAAGTTTGACTTACATAAAACTAATAAAGCTAGCATCTGCATTTTAGAGCGGAGTGACTAGTGCAAACTTTAATAATTGGAATTATAAGTACATTCGATGCATCTTCAAGTCTAGTGATACAATGATTACTTTTGTCTAATTATAAAACATTTCAATTGCAGAAATGTTTAAAAAAACAGATTTACATAAAAAACTTGTCATGTGATGTATATTTTCCATCGATTTCATTTGATATATATAACAATGCACATCTAAATTAAATGTATTGTCTTAGTATATACTATATTTTTTCAGGATGAATCAACGCCAAATGCAAACAGGTCAACTATAAAAAAAGTATTCACAAATGTATTTTGGACAAAATTTTGGAAAATAAAAAGAATCAGGAAATTGCAAATAATTTTGAATTAAGATATATCCAAGAACATCGGTCTCTAGTTTGATAAGATCGATCCGTGGAGAAATGTAATTGTCAGATGCATACCCCTTACCTTCTAATGTCATTCTCATGCTTAATGTCCAGTCTGTCTTCTTATGTAGTACACGGAAGGGAAATTTTATGTTATATGTATGTTATCCCAAAAACTGTGAAACAACGAAAGAATTAAAATCCAGTTGTTTTCAATTAATTATGTGCCTATATATATGAAAAAAACTGAGATTAATGCGTATGCACTTCCCTGAAAAAAAATCGTTATGCATTTATTAAGTACTCTACCTTACAAGAACTCCGACAGCACTAGCATAGAACACTGTGTAAAGAACAAATCTGTCAGGGTAGCTTTTCAACATCACAGTGGCCTACCCGCTAGCCAGCAGTATCTAGCTAGGATAACATATGCACTCCATAGCTTCTCAATAATATTTCTAATTTCTGAAAAAATTCTTGCGAGAAAGTAGAATAGTGGTTAGAACAATTAGTGTCAAAAAAACAAAGTTCCCAGTCAAATAAGGAAACTTATCGCTAGTTCTGTTTGGGTCTAGCATTATGTCTCTGCTACATATAGCTGTAAACTTATTTCAATGGTGACTTGTGACTTCGTTATTCTTAATTCTTTCAATGGTAAATGGCGTGCTTGTCGATAGCAAGTTGAGGCGATTATGATGACTTTGTCGATTTTAAAATTTATCAATCCAGCTAATGAGTCTTTTAATTTGGAGATGCTCATAGAGTAGTGTGTATGCGTGTGTACGTTCAGCTAAGTGTACATGCGTATATGTAAGTATGTAAGCATCTCCGTGTTTCAAAGGAAAAAAAAAAGAACCAAACTACTCGATCTGATCCGTCCGTATATATAATATATAACTATGAATTGTAATATATAGAATCCGTACACCAAAATATGACTAGGTAACTCGCCTGTAACTCAATATATATCCAAGAAGTTCAAATAATATGATTGGAATGTGCTAATATATGTATGCCGGCCGGCCTTACATATATCTGAGCGCAATTGACTGGTGAACAGATTGCCTGCTTTTGTTTATGATCCTGAAGCCGTTAGCAGTAGACTATTAGTTAGAACTTAGAAGGTTCCAAGAAGCAGGAATAAAAGGATGGGTGGCGATTAGTACAACAGGTCAGACTTGTTGTTCACATCTCATGCACTATTCTCACTGATTTGGTCCCCTAAAGGGGCCTTAGTGCACATGCATATGCACACCGTGCAAATAATAAAGTAGTGTAGACGATTGATCAATCGAGGAGAACATGGAAAAATAAAGCCATGGAGAGGGGGCAAGAGGGCAATATATACTTTTATTTAGTCCTTTTCGTCTAGTTAGTCTTGATACCATGAGACACATGGATGGATGTTTGATGTTTCGATTCTTTGCCCATTTGAAAGTAAAAGGGTACTCAAACGCCCATAACATGCATGGACTTTTTACCAAGGTAGCTAATCTTATTCATTGAGGGGCAATCATGATTATATATATATATATATATATATATATATATATATATATATATATATATATATATATATATATATATATATATATATATATATATATATATATATATATATATATATATATATATATATATATATATATATATATATATATATATATATATATAACCAAGCAAAGCAAAACCTAGATATAGCATGGATGTTACACCGGTACCTGATCATCTGTGTAGCTTCGCGGCTTTGCCAACGTGTATTTATTTATTAATATAAAACCGCGTGATGCTGCCACGCATGTACGTAGCATGCCTTACAAGACACTTCACCCCTTTCATGAAAGGATCGCGACCAGCTAGCATCATAGGTAATCTAGCTAGCAAGACGCCACTTTCCTGAATATTATACGTTGCACATGTATCTCTCACTGTTTTTATTAAACTAATAAATACGTTCTCGTATTACAACAGGACGTAATACTTGTACAATTTATCCTAATATATGTCTTTGAATTAAACTGAACACGCAACCTGCATGGGCACGGATCATAAAGTTTGGGTCGCAAGTGAGACAATAAACCAATCAAAACTTATCTCTAGTTTATCACACACTAAAACCAGACTCTATGCTTGGCAGAGTGGAGGGACAAACGGACCGAGAGAGAGGATAGCGTACCAAATTAAAATCTAGATGAAGGAGTGGAGGGACAAGCTGACGTCAGTGGAACACCTCTATTTTCACTAGTCTTTCGCACTAGCGGTTGTAAAAATACCTGTAAAAACAAAACAAAAAAGTGTCGCTTGTATAAATTCTTTCCGTACTAGTGTGTTTAGCGGGATTGCCTGGGTGTGCCGGCTCATTAGCTGCTAGCTAGCTGGGTAGCATATTCATTCGCCAATCAGGAGATCAGGGGGGGACCAATGCAACAGGTAACTGTTTCTTGCCCTCCATCCTCATTTGGCAGCAGGGCAGACACTTGAAGGGAGATGAGTGTCGTGGTCATGGAGCTGTAGCCAGCGAAGAACCGATCGAAGCCGGCCGGCCGTCGTCTTGCAGGACGTACGTTTTATTTAAGGATTGGGTTGGACGATGTCTGCTGCTGCAGGGAAGAGAGGTAGCGGCTACATATATCTATGTGTCGACTGTTGCATCCACTAGCTTGCGTGGCCAGTGTACAGCAGAGCTAGCTGAATACGGAGAGTATCTAGCTAGCTAGCGAGGGTCCTCTAATTAGGTCAATAGTGGTTGTCGTTATGCTTGCTAATAAGTTGGCATAAAGATAATGGCACGAATTGATCGGTGCAGCATGCGTGAGCTTTTGCTACACATGCCGGTGCACGTCTCTCCTGCGACTGCTGCGTTGTGTGTGACGTAGCGCTGCAACCTCCATCAGCTGCCACATCACTCGTACATTCTAATAAGCATACAAAAGTCATCAACTTTTTTTGAATTGCTTGACATGAGACTTCTGGCTACCTATGCAATGTTTCCTATGCCGATTATGCTTATTGCTTTCCACTTATTTACTACCAAATTAAAAGCTTGCAGTCTGAGGCATGATACTGCCATTGTTTTGTCCCTATCTTCTGAGCTTGATGATTGCTGCCCATGAACCAAATGTTCTTTTCAGTTTTTTTTTCTTGTAATTTTTATAATAACTTTGTACTTCGGAAAGCAGTCAGAATGTTTCAGCTTTTCTCTTTTTCGCTATTGATGTTAGAGTAGTATCCTCTCCACTATGCTCATCATGCTGCATTGCAGTGGAATTTTGGAGCGTTAATTGATATTTTTCGGGGTGATGCGTTTCAATCTTTCTGCTACTTTTTTCTTCAATGAAGCATGTGCATCTTATGTAGGAAATTTGGGATTGGTTGGCACTTGAGACCATCCAGCAAGCATGTGGTATGTGATTTTGACCCGTCATTTGTATATATATGGATCATCTGCTCAATCAAATATTAATCTCTTCTTCCATTTCTAAAATAAGTTGGTGTTAACAATTTAACATGGTATGCATATGATACCTGTTGTGCTTTACCATCTTGTGAGTTTGACCAAGATATAAACCACTATTTGGCTCCATTTCCTGAGATTAGCTTTTCTGCATTGCCTCATTCTCTGTAGTTTTATCTATATGAAACGTAGTGTTTTAATTGAGTCTATCCAAACCTATTGTAGATCCTGCTGCAAGTGCTGATCTAGCAGTTATTCTCATGCAAGAAGGACTTGCCCACCTATTCCTCATTGGCAGAAGGTGTGTGGAACTGTTGCGCCATCACAAAATAACAAATATTTGATTTTTAACATTTATTTAATTGTTTTATTTTATGTGTCTAAGATGTCAATGTTGTTATCTAGTACATAAGAGTTCATTTCTTGGAATTAGCACTTCTGGACTCTGGTTCACTCATGCTAAGAGTGTCTGTGCACCACCTGTATAAATCCTTTGCTTTCTGCACACCTTTTATATGTTTTTCCTGTTCTGTATATGTGGGCCATTTATTCATTGTTGGCACTTTCGGAGGAATAGTAATTCCATGAATGTGGAAATAAGAAAAAGGAGAAATATTCTGAATATATTTTTATCTGTAGCTTTCCTCTCCCTAAGCGGTTACACACTTCAAGATTATAATTTATATTTTTAACTGAACATGTATTGCCATATATATGGCATCCTGATGTATCATTTTCTTGTTGTCTTTTTAATGATTTCGATTCCTCTGAACAGCATAACAGCAACCCGGGCACGCATTGAAACATCAATTCCTAGGAAGCATGGCCCTGCAATTGCTGGCTACGAGACGGTATGATGACTTGTTCTGTTAATTAACCACATGACAAAATTGCTATGTTTACTTCCTACTGATTTCCACTTTCTGTTGTTCTGTAGGCCCTCAAGAAGTTCTTTGAGCATGTTTTGCAAGTAAGCTATTCACACGAAGTTATGCAAATGTGAACATGCATACAGGCAACAATTGACCGATGCATTACATTACTTGGTTGAAGGCATTGCTGAAACACATTGATTTTGAAGTAGTCCAGTGTGTTGTAATTGCAAGCCCAGGTTTTACGAAGGTAATCCTCACTTTCTTAGTTTCTTAAAGGGGAAACAATGTACTATACAGTAACTCCTTTATAAGGGGCATAAGTCTCATCTGTGTGCTGCTAGGCGTGTGTTCACTCTTCATTAAGTCCGGTGTCAAAATCCATCTGTCATTATGTGCTAGTTACCACCATTACTTGCATAAAGTTGAATACTCGTATGCTAAGGAAAAAATATCAACTTATGTAATTTTTTGGTTCCCTTTTTATCATAACAGGATCAGTTCCGTGATTATTTGTTTCTTGAAGCTGCACGGCGAGATTTAAGAGTAATAATTGAGAACAAGCAACGCCTTGTTCTGGCACATGCAACATCAGGTTACAAGTGAGTTCTTCCATCTTTCTATGCCTGGATAGTTTTGTTATGTGGGGATAAGGTACTAGTACCGATTCTTAAACAGTGTAATATGTACAGTTTTATGCAAGTTGCCTAGCATTAGCAGTTTAGTTTTCTGATCTGTTGGGAAACTTATATTGTCAATTACTATTGTTTCATAGATGGTCCTTCTGGAACGATAATCCTCTTAGCTAATTCTGTATTTGCTAAATGACTACTGGATTGTGCTACTTATTTATTTGATCATATTTTTGCCCTTTTACCCTTTCAAGTGTCCTAAGTTAATTTCTATTTGTTTGCTGGTTTCATTTGTTAGGCATAGTTTGAAGGAAGTTTTGGATACCCCAGGTGTGATGGCACTGATAAAAGATACAAAAGCAGCACAGGAGGTAAGCCTGACTATAAATTATACATGTTACTAGATATGCTAATTTATGTATGAAGCTTTCTTAAACACTTCGGTTTTTTTAATGCACATTACACTCAGTATAAACATATAATATCATATTCTCTTAGTTGTTAATCTTTGTATTTGTTTTCTAATTTCTACTTTGCAGGTCCGAGCTCTGCAGGATTTCTTCAATATGCTTACTAATGTAAGTGTCTTCAAGTGATTTTTTTACAGTTTCTAAGTGTGCAATAACTATTATGGAATTTCTCTATTCTGGTGCTACTGTTTTGAGTTAACCCTTTATGCGTGTTAACTTGTGCCTTTTTAAAAGATAAAGTTAAATAAGGATTTTATGTGTATGAATTATAGCTGCTAATGCACTTAGTTGAAGCATATCTGTATGCTGATTAATTTCAGGACCCAGCTCGTGCTTATTATGGACCAAAGCATGTTGAGATTGCACATGAACAGTATGCTGCTGTCCAGACTCTTTTAATAACTGATACTTTGTTTCGGTAAGCTGCTGTTCATAAAACTTCGATTTGTTGTGACTGTCAATAGAACATAAGAAAGATTACAATCCTAGAAAATAAAGACAAATCTCTCTTGGAGAAGAACCATGCAGGCCCTTATATTAGGCTATCTAAGCTGGCGTAACTAGCTAAGGATATTTGGTTTTGCCTCGCATGTTACGAGGAAACAATAGATTAGATTAATGAACTATCTGGGATTTCCAAAAAAAAATGTTAGTTTTCTTGTCCTTAATTTCCCTGATATATATGGCACTCGATACCAAGATGACCACAGTAGCAATCATCAGACCTAACTAATAATGAGTACAAACTTGGGAAAAGAATGCAGTCATTCCTGGATGTAGGCAGTAGGCTACCTTATCTTTCATTGCGAATCATATTCTAGGGACATCTTGTCACTGAACTCACTCAGCTAATGACATTAACAGCATTTTCAAACTGGTCATTTCCACAAGAGGACTTAATTTATGGTCCTCGGTCAACAATCAACAATTCCTTACTGTTATGTGGTTATGCCGGCCATAACAAGTGGTGTCCAATACACAGTACTGAACATATTGTTCCTATGCACATCTAATATGATTTGAAACGGGAGTTTATGCATTACAACTACTTTACCTATGTCTTAAACTTCAAATTTGAAATATTCTCCCTACTCCGTTCTATCCTACTTGTCCTTGGTAGTACTTTACTACATGGAATTTCCTGTGGTGACTGGTCAGAATAACAATCAAACCTTCTCTTCACTTACAGGAACACTGACATTGCTACAAGGCAAAAGTATGTGAACTTGGTTGAAAGTGTCAAGAAAAGCAATAGCACAGTGCACATATTTTCCTCAATGCATGTCTCTGGCGAACGTGAGTACTTCGCATTTATCATATGATTTGTCCATGATTATTCATTTAGTCAGTTTCCACTGATCAATGAAAATGTACACACTAAGCTCTTACTCCGTCCGGCCATTAATAAATGACGTTTCATCAGAAAATCTAAAAGGGAAGGAACAAGTCATTTAGCATGTTCGAAATGTCATTAATTAGTGTCCGGATTAGTATAATGTAGTATGCTTCAAATAATAATCATAGATTTTATTCTTTGGAAGCAATTGGGAAAACATTATTTACTTTTAAAATGTTTGCTGCATGCTTGTATTTAAACAACACTTGCCCTTTGTTTGAACAGAGTTAGCGCAACTGACAGGAATAGCAGCTATACTTCGTTTTCCCCTTCCTCAGCTAGAGGACATCGAGATGTGATGATACCAACCTTTTTGCTTCTCTTTAACATTCTTTTTGGTTGTGATCTGTTAACATATTACCGATATCATGTGTAACCTTATGCAGCTGATTTGATATGGTATAGGCAACCCTGGAAAGGAATTCTGGTACTTTTAAGATATCCTACTAGTTGTAAATGATCTGTTATGCCTTGTCTGCTGGTTCCTTTTCTCATTAAAGCCTGGTTATTTTTCACAACTTAAACTGAGTGCTTGTACATGCTCGGCCGAAGGGACAATATTTTTCTCTAACAATAAATTAGTCAACAGTACTTTTCAAAACTAAGGCTCTTTTTTATAATACGATACGGTGTTCATGCTGTTCCGTTGTGCCTCTTTTACTTTATTTTATTTCTTTGATTGATGACAAGGGCATCATTTAATGACTTTATATGGAATCACCTTTTAATATATGCTCAGCTGGAACTCGCCTGGAACCTCTGGTGCTCTGATGGCCAACCTGTGCATATCTGTCACGCATTATTTATTTGTTGGATTATTCATCCCTTTTCTTTTGTTTGTTTTTTCGGGCGAGGAGAGTCATGCAAGGCGAAATGCACCAGACTGCGTTGGAATTCTCTCAGTCTCTCTCACGACGCATAAACACACAAAAAAACTATTATAATTTGAAAAATACTCGTCTGAATATTGATTGATCGGACAGCACGAGCTGCATTTTCTTCCTCTGATAATCATTTGGACACATCGATTTGGCGTGTTGTTCATCTTGTCCAGTGCCAAATAAAAGATTTTGGACTCGATTATCGGCATGGTTGGCACGTTACGGCGCGATTTTGTTTGCTTCCAGTCGCTAGCCTACCGCCAGCCAAGAGTCAGCTCGTTTGCTTCCAGTCGCTCGCCTACTGCCTGCCAAGAGTCAGCTCCTAAGGTGAACACGTAGCTTGGCCTTCATTTTGTCTGACTGTACTCTGCTTCTCACTGTGGACCAGAGAAATGCACACTGCTTCTCACTGTGGATTAGAGAAATGTAGAGAAACAGCCTCTTTGGTTGTCCAACTTTGATCAGGTTTCTCTTCTGCCGTGATATTCTATAAAGTTTGATTTGCCCACTGGATTTGTCGTTGAATAGAAAACACCCTCTGCACTCGAATACCAGATAAATTACCTCAAATAGTTTAGAGTATTTTTATGGTGGTTTTGGTTGATATGGCATGTAGACCCTACATGTTTTTGGTTTCTCTAGTCGTGCCATCTTTTAGTTATGATCTTTTGATATAAGAGAGGGAGATAGACCATCTGACATGTGAGTCCCGGCGTTACGTCAGCAAAATCACCCAAGAAACCACATTGAAATGGTTAGTTTATCTGATTTTGAAAGTTAAGATGTATATGTTGTTTGATTTTGGAATTCAAGAAGGTTTTTAAAGTTCAGCAACAAGTTAGGAGTAAGCCATACTTCACCTCTATTCTATTGGTGTCCCACACAGAAACTTTATGGTCGATCCAAATTCCAAACATTCCGTCTCTTTCGTTCGTCATGTTCTACGTACAAGGCGACAAGCACGAAAGAGTCAAGTGCCGCCGAGACGCCAAACGGCAACGGTCTGTAGTATCTCCGGAAGGAGGCAAGTCCACATCGCGGGCTCCACTTTTGTCCTTTTTTGGAGAAATTCGCGAGAAATTCATTGTATTTTTTTTTTGGATTAGAGATCTGGATTTGACAGATGGATCAGAGCGGATCGATTGCTCGTCGTGTCAACGTGGTCTGCCTAATCCGGGATTAATTAGCACTAGACGTGTAGGAGTAGGACAACGCAGGGGGAGAGAGACTAGCTGAGCTAGCTAGTCTGATGTAAACTGGCTAGGCTACTTGCTGATATGATAACAATATTCTAAGCTTCTCATCAAGTTGGGGCCGTGATGCCATGCCACTACTCATCAGAAGTGGACTTGTGCCGGACAGAAATGGGATGTTTATCCATCCCATTCGGGCGGTTACCAGTGTCAAACCCTATGTTATTACTTAAGAGTTAAGAGGCACTTACTAGTGCGTTTTGTGCTCAATGAGCCAGTTCCTCCTTATTTACCTTTGCAACTTCAGTCCTCTCTCTGTTGTTGTTGTTTTGAAAATTTTTTTGTTGTTGTTGAACAACCTTCAGTGTAGGGACCATAGCAGCAGCAGGGACAGCTTTACATCCTAGCTAGGTAGAGATTGCTTTTGTCTTGCACCCGGTTTTTTAGGCTGGCAAGTACGCGAACCCCGGCAGAGTTTTTGCTTAAATTTGACTGATAGCACGTACCATGAGGGCCTCAATTAAAAAATCACCATGATGTGATGATCCAACCCTTTCCATCCGTTTCGAAGACTACAAATGGGCAGCCATCGTCATGTACCACGCACCGAGTTAAACTAGCATATCCATCGCTCTTAAACCTCACACAAATAAAAATCTACCAAATCTTCTCACCTGTAGGCTATAGCTTCCTCCTTAATTTAATACAGCCAGCATCAGGTGATGAGATGAAGTACCAAATTGAGAACATATATAAATATATATGGCTCTCCAATCATCACATTAACTGTAAATTAGTATCCACCTTGAGTTGCTAGACAGGCCCTCCATTACACCACCACAGTCCATAGCTGGCTAGTTTAAATAAATTAACTAAATTAGCATAAGAAACCACAATGGGTGCCACTAGTAATCCCTACAACCTTCAAAGCGGCATGTAAACAAAGGATAAATCCTTCTCTACTCTGCTCCCTATATATAATCTCCTTATTAAATTGACCTTAGTTATCCCAAGATGGTCCCAAAAGTGTGTAGGCATCCCTTCATCTCACCAAGAACCAACCAACAACACCTCACGCGGCCCTAGCTAGCATGCACCCATTTTGTCCATGACAAACCAAAGCATTTTAGCTAGCTAGCTAGGCCACGTTCCACAGCATAATTAAGGTCTTTGGCACGCTTTAGCCACACCCCGAGTTGGCCACACGTTGTAGAATATCACAATGTCCCTTTTTGCAAACAAAAAAAAATGAATATATATACGCCACAATGTATATATACAATACCGCCTGTACTACCACTTAGTACCATGCATATATATGCAGCTGGCGTGTGACGACATATATGATCCATCGCATCCTTTTCTTGTGGGACACACACTTATAGCATGCCATGCAAATGATTAATTAGTATATATCATGTTGTGAGCTAGTGTCATGAGATGGAAAGGCTTTAGCTACCTAGCGAGCCTATAGCGTGCTTTCTTCAGTGATGGCAATCATCACGCCATCATCATCACAGCAGGCTACCTGTAATAACTTACTGATACCGCCCTCACCTACTAACTGGAGTAGCTAGTTAATCGCTTCGCAAATGCTACACCCCCTCTCACTGGCTATATATACTAGCTCAGTCACTTCACTGGAGTGGCAGTGGCACAGCATCCCCAGCTGAGCGAATTGTTGCCAGAGAGTGAGAGAGAGAGCATCAATAGAGGAGATCGGGGCGGGGAGACCATGGCTAAGCTGGGCTCGGTGGTGCGGTGGTGCGGCGGGTGGAGGGAGCGGCGGGCGCGGCGGCAGAAGCAGCTGCGCCTGCGGCGGCAGCACAGCGGCGGCACGGTGTGGCTGGGGCGGCGGCGCAGGAGCTGCGGCCGGCTGGCCGTGTCGCGGCTGGTGCGGTGGCGGCTCGTCGCGGAGCTGCTGCGGCCCATCAGGAAGGCGCTGATGGAGATGGTCGCGGGAGCGGCGTTGGCTGGGTCCGGGTCCTCGTCCGCCCCCGGCCGGCGGCAGCTGGTCACGCTCCCGCAGCTCAATTTCCCCTTCGTCGGCACGCTCACGCTCCCGGCCATCGCGTGATCGAAACGCGCGCGTGCCCGGCTGCCCGGCATGCATCGTGTAATGATTTTGCGTTTTGTTTGGTTTGAATTTTCGTGTACGTGCGTACGTGTATGGCCTGGGTTAGGCAATCTCCCAGCTCCATGGCCCTGATGACACTATGGCTAACCTGTGACCTGTGGCTCAAATCTCTCAATCGAGTCAACAGCTGACACCCTTTTTCCCTTCATGTAGCTTTTACTGTCGTGTGTGTGTGTGTATGGCAAGGACAAATTCAAATAAAATTGATACAATTAAAGAGAACGTTTGCATACTAAATTAAATTCTCAATTGATGAAACAAACTCTGGCAGCTTAAGGGGTGTTTAGGAAAGCTCCACTCTAGAGCTTCCAACTACCAAGCCAAGGGGTAGAGCCAGAAATTACGGATAAGAGGACATGCATTATTAAAAATTAAAATACTCAAAGGCAAAATTATTATTTTTTATTGAATTGCATAGTAAGATTTCATATACATAAGAGGAATTTATCTAGCATAGGAGGTGCTTCCCCCCCTCGTTCCATCCACCCTAGGACCTAGCCAAACATCTTAGCTCACAAACTTTAATTATATAAGTGCATCTTCAATAGGAGCCCTCAAATCAGTACTCTGCTTTTGATTTGAGGGGTTCCCCTACTCAAGAATCTATTTCCGACTCTTTTTACATCTACTCCAATAGGAGCCCTCAAATCAGATCCTTCAAATCCATTCTAGTCGACTTCCAGTAGGCACTGGTATATGAGACCCACTCTCGTCATTCAGCCACACACCCACCGTCTTTCCAATTGACTGAGCTATGGGACATGGGAGAGGAGGGTGAGGAGCACGAAAGATGGCAGGGAAGGTCCAATCGATAACACATGGAGGGGGTGCTGTGGTGGGGTTGACTGTCTCGCTAAGAGGAGAGGATACACATTAAATAGGCCTCACAAGGATGGGACGGTGTCAGGGAGGGGAGCCCGCTGGAGGAGCGGAATAAGGTGGTGGCATCGGAGAGAGTTGGGACAAAAAATACGCGTGGGAATGAATTGTTGTGGGAAAATATTTCCAGGGTAAAAGTAGAGACCTCCCTATGCACCCTTAGGAGATGGGGCTGAGAGGAGAGACTTTGAGGGCCTCCATAAAGTAGGGACTTGGGTTAGGATATTTTTGGATGTTTTTTTTGTTCTGGCAAAAAAAAAAAGAGTAGAAACCCTGTTTAGGGACCTTGTTGGAGATGCTCAAATGTGGATATAGGGGGCCGACATGTTCTAATTAGTACGGGTACGTACTTGCATCTTCAAAAAAAAGAAAACCCACGTACATGCCCGTGCTTGCGTTTCTCAATTTTGAAGAGGTGTGGATCCACACTCTTGCAAACATTCTCTACTATATTTTTGGGCAAAAAAAATCTTAATTGGAATGTAGGAATTCATATGAGTATATGACCTTGTCAGAGATCTACATAAAACAAATTCATTCATGTAGGAATAGAACAAAAATCTTTGTGCGCAAACAAAAAGCAAGTGAAAGAGTTTAAGATCAAAGAAACATCTTAAAAACCAGACATCAAAACAAAAGACTGCAAAAAGGAAGGACCTAAGTTCTGACGAGCTAGGCAAGTACTTGAGCAGATTGCACCTATAAACGTGATGGTTAGAAGTTCCAATTAGCTTTATCATCATGCAAAAAATGAGCATTAACTCGACGACAAAGCTGAGAACCTAGTACTAACATCTGTCTGATGATATAATTGTAAGGTAGTAGGATATTAGTTTGCACCGGAAGTTCATTTTAGTAAACCCGTGTTACATCTATATATTGACCAAAAAAAAGTCCCAACAGCTAACGCCAAAACATTGCTCTTCCCTGTAAGAGAACGAATGCAAGGACAAATTGAGGACTTAGTAACATCTGAAACCAGAGAGCTCGTGTCATCTTATTTATATGTTGCAAGGTGTTCCAATTTTTTGTTCAACTTAGATGCAAAAAATGGCATGCATCTTATTTATATGTATCGCTAAAAACACCAAGCATTTACACAGTCACATGCTTCTCATCTGGAAAAGAGAAACAATCAGGCTTGCTAGCTTCATATAGTACGTTGTATATATATATATATATATATATATATATATATATATATATATATATATATATATATATATATATATATATATATATATATATATATATATATATATATATGACAGACATTACCGAAAGCTTTTCATACATTTTTCTTGCGTTTTTGAACCTCATTTGGAACATGCATGGAAAGACTCTTAGAGCAACTCCAGCAGGGCCCCTCTACTTGAGCCCCTATAGTTAAATATGGGGGTTCAGGACAAAAAAAAAACGTGCTCCAATAGGGCCTCTACGACAGCCACAAAATTTGGTTGGGCACCCAAATCCTTCCCTCAAACCCCATTCCCAGCCCCCATCGGTCGTTTTCTCCCTGCGCCCGTAGGGAAGCACGGCGACGCACCCTCTCCTAGCTCGCAGACGGATACCATGGTCCATACAAATTATTTTTTGATGTTGACAAGCTCCAATTGATACATGGAACAAGTTTGTCCATCTAGCTGGTGACAACTGTAACGTGCGTTCTGCAGATTCTACAACGAAACGCCTAACAAAAAAAGAAGTTTGACTTGAAAACTAATTTGAATTATAACTTTCGGCTCTAACGATCTATCTATTTCGCTTACATTTAGGAAATAGTTTTACCCCTAATTAATGATAGCTCAAAGGTGGTTTCCCTATTCGCTTAAAAAAACTCCCTATTCGCTTAAAAAAACTCCCTATCTATTAGCTTAAAAAACATAAAGACGAACAGTTCCTCCTGTGTAGGGGTGATCATCTATCAGTTCTTGAGCCAGATGTGACAGAAAAATAACAGATGCTAATTTAATTCACTATATATATATATATTTTGACATTGTTTTTCCAATAAGTTATTGTGAATTCATGACTCTTTATTACTCTACTATACTTTGCATCGCATATATATAGCTGCTAGAAATTGTTTTGTGTATTGTTTTTTTATACTGCTAGCTGTTACATATATGCAAAATAAAATATTGTGGGCAACCATATATTAAAATGTTAGAAACGTGTGGTAACAGTAACTTGAAACTATTAACTGGTATGACATTCTCCCATGTTCATATAATATGTAAATAAAGAAATGGATCTTATGAAAACTCGCTTCCCATGAATATGCAGTTTTCTGGTAGCGTATATGTAAAAAAGGAATTAAAACAAATAAGTTGTGATCACCAGCAGCAATCAATAATGTACACAAATGACCCCTTAAGTGCAAAAACTAGTCATCAGATCACTTGAAAACAGAAGCAAACCATGTGAAAAATATTAAATCCCCTCTCAAGCTTTTGCCACAACAACATTTTTGCCCTAATTCTTATGTTTTGTGTTGCATAGAAATATTATATATCATAATGATTTATTTTTCAACAAGCTAGGTTCTCTTTTGAGTTCCCTAACATGAAAAAAAGAGAGTTGTGTCTATATATACATGACATTCTCATTCAACACAAACAAGCTAGTTTCGTCCTTTTTAGAGTGATCAACAAAATTTAATCTTGTCAGCCTGGTCTACGTCAAGTTCGCTCCAAAGTTGAATGTTGCATTATTACTTAACCATGTGTGATGTATACCCTGGCGTATATGTATTTCACTAAGTGCATACCTTATTCCTGCTTGATTTGCAGTGTTATTATTTCACTAATAATAAGGGGAAGAAAAATACAATGTGCTTATATATGTGAACTACTAATTAAACTTTGGCATGCATAATGGATACAAATCCATATAATTCACAGCATGCTAAAATGCTCTCATAGTTTGGATGTTCTGTTGGATTTGAATATTGGCCCACTCTGCAGTGCAACATATAAAAACATAATAATTAACTTGTGTATACACACATAAGCTAACAGAGCGGACCAGATGAAATAAGTATATATTTTGTTGCATTGGTATAGAAGCCTCCAAATTAAGGAATTGGTACGCAATATTGACCTGCCACCATTATTATAGTGGGCAACATATAGTGTTATGCATATTTATGTTAATAAATGGAAGATGGCTATATAGCTAGCTAGCAAATTATTAGTACAGCTAGCTAAACCTTGTGGGCCTATAGAATTGCCTTGCTAATTGCCTAGCAAATTATTAGTACAGCTAGCTAAACCTTGTACAGCCAGCTATAGATTCAATCGAGTACCATATTTTAGTGTTATTAGTACTGATTTAGGTGTTCAAATTGACAGCCATATTAATTACCTATAATTAATACTCCTAATTAAGTGTAATGCACATAGCACATACCTTGTCTACATATATATAGGATCTTAATTAATATCATTTGTTTTTCACATACATGAACATGCATGCCTGATTGACAGCACAATGAATATCCAAAAGAGTAATGAAGGGGACCAATAGATAAACGGACCTTATGTGCAAAGAGAAAATAATAAAACAAATAAAAAGGAGACTCTTATCTATAAGGAATGTATATGATGAATGCAATGCATGAACTATATATACATGTGTAGTATGATGATAGTATAAGATTTGCACGAATATGCTGCCCACCAGTGGCACACAATTTAATTTGCACAAAAATTACTTCTCTTTGATCAGTTGAAACAAGCAGAAGAAGCCAATATTAAGCCTTTCAGATTCTTACCTCACAAAGGAAGCAACAAAAGCATGTGCCAGAGACAACAACCAAGAATAACACATGAGGAAAGAACCAAAGAGAAAAAATAGATACAGTCAAGTACACAGAATGACAGAATAGTCTTTAGAGACGGTGGCACCTAAAAAGGAGCTGGGAATAATTAGTTGGCCTCCTAGCGGATTGAAGGTGAGAGGAGGAGGCAAAAAAAAATATGTATTTCCCAAGGGAAAAAACAAAAGGGAGGTCCTTTATTTAATCAAAAGATGCTAACTGCCTGTAGAGAGAATGTCTTTTGGTTCCTTTGGCTACAAGTCATATGTCTTCTCAAGCTCAAAGTTCAGCAGCCCTATACTTTGTGGATCCCACTTTCCCAAATTTGAGAGGAGAAAGGAAACACTCTACCAAACCAATTGAACGCAACCACCATCCTAGCACTCCAATTACACAATGCAAGGCAAATAACAGCATAGCTAGAGCATCATCTACCTAGTTGTCAGCTCTCCCACTAGTAGTGGGAGAGAGATATAGAGAGCTACTTCCTCCGTCCCATAATACATGACGTTTTAGGGTTCAAAATCCGTCTCATATTACTTGACGTTATAGCTTCAGCAGTCAGACTGACACTGCCCAGGCCTATTAGACAGTCCATCCGTCACACGATGGTCGCATCGTGGTTTCCATCCGGCAAATAAAATAAGGTAGAAAATGGAGCCGTGGCCGGCTGCTAGTGGTCCTCTCCCTCCATGAGTCATCGATGTACAGTAGTAATGCAGCAGCTGTCATTTGTTTGTAGGGGTGTTTACGTCTATAAGCTTTAGCCTTGGTAACCGCAACACATCCTAAAACGACATGTAATGTGAGACAGAGGGAGTACATGCATACTCCCTCCGTCCCTTTATATCTGTCACCGTTGGTGTGCGCGTCACAAGTTTGACTCGATTTATAGAAAATACGTGCAACATTTGTATCTCTAAATAAATTTATTAAAAAACTAGATTCAAAGATCTTTCTAATAATACTAATTATGTACTATAAATATTAATAGTTTTTAATACATATTTAGTCAAAGTTGTTTCTCGGGAAACGCAAACAACATATATTTAGGGACAGAGGGAGTACACATGGCCAGCCGCCCCTATACCTCACTCCAGAAAAACAAGAATAATAGCTAGTATATAGCTAACTCAAACAACCATTCAGATCTCGAAAAAAAAAGATAATAGTATGTTAATATGCATGCACAGTGGCGGGCCTACATGTATTCAAGGGTATTCAACTGAATACCCAAAAATTTTGCCAAAAAACTTTTGTATATATAGTATATATATACGTAGGTGTAGGAAAAAAAAGAAAATAAAGCCAAAACAAATATCATGTCAAGAATTCGGTCAAAAACCTGTATTCTACTACTGATTTTCCACCCCACTCGATGGTCCAAATAGGCCCAGCGGCCTGTGGCCCAACATCTCCCCCGCCGGCAGCACACAGACGCATCGCGACTCCCAAATCAGAGACATCAGCACATCACCTGCCCGTGCTCGCTCAAGCGCTCCTTTTCTATCCTGTTTTCTTCCCCAACCCCAAACCCTAGCGCATACCGATGGCGGTGGCAGAGCAACGGACTCGGGCAGTGGCAAGGCACGTTGAAACGAGGCGACGACAACAAAATTCACGCTAAATTTTTTGGTACATATACAACACAAACTTGGGTTTGTTTGTACTTGATTTGAAATACCAAATTTGACAACAAATTTTACTATTGCTTACTGAATTGCTAAATTGATTTTACCAATTTACGTATGGAAATTTTATTATTGCATACCTACAAAATTCTAGATCCATCATTGGATTTTACATTGTAAAAAAAAATCAATTCGTCTCCACAATTTTGAATACCCAAGTTCAAAATCTTGGGCCCGCCACTGTGCATGCATCATGCATTATTCATGCAACCACTCATGGTAAAGGTCCATGCCATGCTATGTGGTCAGTAATTACCTTGTTCCCCATTCAGATAGACCTACATGCATAAAAGAGGAAAATTGACAGACAGAAAAAGTGTGTGTATAACACAGCTACCTACATGTGTAGCTAGTAGCTAGGTACAAAAGATACATGACATGGCTCCACAATTTTTCACAAACATATATACGCATACCCAACCATCTGACCCAACAGCAAGCACTGCTAATAGCTTATATATGTATGTGAGTCCATGCTTCAATTCTCTCTATATATGATACAATTAATTACCTCAATAATCTCCCTCCGATTGCTGCTTGGTATGTGTGGTTCCATCTTCCATGCATGTGTGTGTTCCCAACCTATACACCTACTAATAATCTTATCTTACCAACTAAACATATATATGTACCAGCAATAATAATCTTTCCTCAATAATCTCCTATCTTAATCATGCAACCATCTCATGTGTGACATGAACAAGAGATATGCGATGATCTAGATACAAACGGCGGCGATGGCGCAGCGTATGATCGACGGTGCAAGAACAAGAATTAATTAACCATGCGGTATTAATTAATTACTGGTTCGGTTGTTGAGCGATCGATCATTGGGTGGAGAAGAGGTCGACGAGGCTCTGCATGAGCTGCACCTGCGCACGGAGGCAGCGCACGTAGTCGGCGGTCTCGTCGAGGAGGCTGCAGTACTCCATCTCGGCGCCGCCGGGGACGAGCAGCCGGAGCACGTCGGCCCTGGCCGGCTCCCCGGCCTGCCTCGGAGGCGGGCCCCGGGCCGCCGGAGCCGGCGGCATCGGCGCCGGCGCCGACGACGTCTCCCCGGGGCTGCTGGCGTGGAGCATCAGCGGAGGCGCGGCGGCGGAGACGCGCCTCCGCAGCAGGACGGCGCGCCTGGACGACCTGGCGACCACCCTGCGCGCGCGCGCCTGGCGGAGCAGCGCCTGCGTCCAGGCCCGGCGCGGGCTGGCGGCGCGCGCCATGGACGAGTAGGCCGCGCGGCGGATGGTGCGCGGGCGGCGCGGCGCCGGGGTGGTGCTGTGGATCCGGGCCAGCGCGCGGAGGAAGTGGAAGGCCAGCATGCGCTTCGACGGCCGTTCGTCCGAGGCCGGGTCGCTGGCCGCGGCCCGGCGACGGCGGTTAGGGTTAGGGTTTGGCGGCGACGGCGGTGGTTGATGCTGATGATTACGCGCCGTCGTCGTCCTCTTGCCGGCCATGAACGGGCGCGGCGCGGCGAAGGGGAGAGACGGGGGATGGAAGGATGATCGATCAGAGAGAGGGTGCGGTGGGAGGTGGACGCGTCGCTTATTAAAAGGCAGGCGGGACTCGGGAGGGGAGAGGGTGAGGGAGGTTAAGGACGAGGAAGATAGGGTGGCCGGGGGAGGAGAGAGAGAGGAAGGGAGATTTGGGGGGCTCTGACACAGAGGATCAGGAGAGGGGCCTGCCTGCCTGATCATGCTAGCTGAGAGTATTCTATTCTTGAGAGAGAAGTGGAATAGAGAGAGGGAGAGGAACACGGCTCTGACACAAATGTCCTCTGCAAGATCCGGTGTCCTATAATACCAGTTGACAGCGAGAGACAAAACAAACATGGTCAGGGAAATGTGCGTGCATGGGCTAGAGGAGAGAGAAAGAGAGAGTACTCCGCTTGTACTTTATTATTTGTCGTTTTAGGTTTTCGTATCATAACTTTGATTAGATTTGTAGAAAATACGTATAACATTTGTATCTCCAAATAAATTTATTAAAAAAACTAGATTTAAAGATCTATCTAATGATATCAACTATGCATCATAAATATTAATAATTTTTATATAAAATTAATCAAAATTATTTCTCAGAAAGCGAGAAAGACAGATATTTTTGCTGATTCTTTTTTCTTTCTTCTTCTTTCTTGTGGTGCATGCAGCAAGTGCAATGTGGAAGCTGAATTGTTGATGAAAAACAGCAGGTAGAGAGAGAGAAAGTAAATAAAGGGGAGGAGAGAGAGAGTGTGTGAGAGAGGGAGAATAAGGAGGAGCTAGATAGGTGATCAACAACAACTCCCTCCCCCACTCCTGCATTGCATTACATGCATGTGGGATAAATGGAATCATGTGATGGAGGACGAGAGATCAGCGGGGATATTATAAAAAAAACTAAACCACTTTGGTCGGACTGCGGTCGGATGACCAATCATCTAGCTACTCCAACCGGCCAGCAAGCATCCCCCGCTTTCTACGGCGCCGGCGGCCGGGTTATCTGTTCGTTGTTGATGTTTAATTTGTTAACCCTAGCTAGCTCAGCTCTCTCCATCTGCCAAGCAAGTCGTAGTGCCAACCATGCATGCATGCACGATCGTATTGTACCTATCTCTCTCTGCTTGTAGTATGTAAGTAATTGATCGGTGCTCCATCCCGTTCCAAATTAATCATTACAAGTCATTTTGGATTTTCCACGCTATATATATCAACATACATAGAAAAAGAAAAGTGGAGTATGTGATGTTCAGCACGCAAATTGTCCACGCATGTGCCGTGTATATCGATCAATGGCGTGATTAGGAGACGCTTATATTTATTTAGTATCGAATTAAAGGGATCGCTTTTCTGCATAGTTATTATGGCTGTACCAATAATTAAATCCCAGTTATCGGCTAGCAAGCACTGATGCATGATCACGTTGCTGTTGCTGTCTTCCCGTCCCACGCCGCCGCTTAATTCATCATCTATCCAGATTTAACGTTACGCGATTATTAATGACACGACCAACTGAAACTGATGATGAAACGGAGAGGAGAGGAGAGGAGAGCAGACGAGCGGAACACATGGCGTCGCGTGCACTTTTATTTGCCAGCCGGGGGTACCATACCAACGGGTAACATGCGCGCACGCCGATCGATCCGCCCCGTTCCGTTCCGTTAGGCCGGCGGGCGGGTGCGGGTGCGGTAGCTCAGGCTGCCAACCGGGCAGACGTCACGGGCCATGCCATGGGAGAGGAGAGAGAAAAACACACATGCATCAGCATGCATGTAGTAGCCTAGTAGGAGTAGGAGTAGTATCTAGTCTGTGGGCATCCAATTTGGGTTGGGAGGAGACGACGGCGGCGGCGATGGCGGTGGTGCTGTCTACGTATCGGATCGTCTAGACGTGTAGCTAGGGGCGGTGCATGGTGCTGGTGCTGGTGGGTTGGAGAGGAGAGAGAAACACAGGCAAGGCCGGCCGGCCGGCTCTAGAGAGAAGAGGACAGGGGCGAAGTGGTGGGTGGTGGGACCGGACGTTGCAAACCACCACATGAGCGCACATGGGGTGCCTGGCCCACCTCTCCGCCCGCCCCCGGTCCGGTGGATGGATCGATGGGTTGCCCGCCGAGCCTTCCAACGCGCAATGCCGCGCCGCGCCGGTGCATTTTCTCTCTCTAGCCGCCGCCGCTGCCCAACAGGAATTAATACTGCTATGTGCTACAAACGGATTCTTTAAAATAAAAAAAGTTTTGAAATTAACTCAATTCATATAAAAATATTTATAATACCGAATACTCCCTCTTGGCAGACGTTCTCTCATTTTTCATCTAGGCACGTTTGTAAGGCGCTGCAGCTAGAATGAGGTGTTAGTGCCTTGGAATTTTTGCATGTTGCATGTGAATGCAGCCACTCAAGACTCCAAGAGTCTACTCCCTCCGTCCCATTGAAAGTGTCGTTGGAAAAGCATGCATGAAAGCACGAGCCGCACCGCATGGCTTGCTCTCCTTCCTTGGTATTCGCATTTTGGCTGGTAATAACGCCTAAGAAAGCTGCCCGGAGGGAGTAGTATAGTTAGAATGGCCATAAAATTACTTTTATAAAAAAAAACAAACTTATTAAATATATAAACATCATACTCCTACAATTTTTATAAACTTAGTCAACAAAATTTGACTTGGTCTAACGTAGAACTGCATTGTTTTGGGACTGGAAGGAGAACTCCCTTAACTAATTAAATTCCTACGTGTAATTGCACGTAATAGATGATAAATGATCATACATTCATACTGTTAATAATAATAATATGCTAGTATAAATCGTCATAATCCTGGTGGTGATTGAAGGCGCGCGCGGCGCCGCTCGTAATCATGAACCGCGGCCGCTCCTTTTCCACTGGCGACGGCGAGCCGGCCGGCGAGCAGAAAAGGATAGATGGATATGATCCGTGTAGTGCAGTGTCTGTTAGTTCCAGTCGATTTGACGCCGACCCGTGATAAATTCTAAAAATTCATATGCGCGCACCTGGGCCGGGCGGCCCTGCCGTCTCTCCCATATATTCCACCGTATCAGCATGTGGACGTACACCATTATTCTCTCTATAAAGCCGCTAGCAAAGCACACACACACACACACACACACACACACACACACACACACACACACACACACACACATATATATATATATCACGATCAAGAGAGCTTAGTTATTGGCTAGGGTGGTTACTTCACTCGCTAGATGGGATTAAGTATAGCACAGTACGTACTTACACTGATCGATGCTAGTGCTTATAGCTAGCCTAAATATAACGATGCGTTAATTATTATCGTTTGGTCCAACGTCTAAAGCAGTGCCATCGGCCTCACACGGGAGAGATCGAGGTGAAGGCGATGATGAAGAAGAATCCGATCCTGTGTGACGGTTAGGACATGCTAATCACTGGCGTGCACATCACACACACGAACACGGATTAGACGGAGCGGAGAAAAAGTCGGATGGGTTAACGTATGGAAGGACGGGGTCGGTGGTGCACTGTCGTGCATGCATGCCGAGCGATAGATCGTGGCCGCTCGCTTGCCCCTGCTAGCTAGCTCCCCTCTCGTGATTGTTCACTTGTTCACATCAATGAGATAAGCTAGAGTATTGGTTGTTTCAAAAAAAAAAGTACACAGTATTGGTATATATAAATGGTATTGCATTGCTTTGCTAAGGCCTGTTGCACCCATCAGTTGCACTGAATTTTTTACTATTTGGCTCTTTTTTTGAAAAAAAATTCACGTTTAGACCCATGGGCGAAGTAAACTCAACTTTGGACCCTGGGGGTCGACGCCATGATGGCGTCGAGGTTACACGTCTCGACACCGTGACTCATGGCGTCGAGCTTCGTGGTCCTATTTGACGTGGCAGATGATCTGGCAGACAGCTCGACGTCGTAGATCACGGCGTCGAGCTCGGCGCCGTGATCTACGGCGTCGAGCTCGGCGCCGTGATCTACGGCGTCGAGCCTGGATTCATCTGATTACTATTGATTACATGTGGGAATCGTATTTCTGGGGATCGATCGGACCACGCACGTACTTAACGTTAATTACTCACACACGTGCGCACTGCACGCATCCGCACGCACTTGACGTTTATTAATCAACTTGCATTTCTTTATGTATCAGGCTGCTGGTACAGTCACATGACACACAAAGCTATATATATATGTCATGCCCGGCCGGGTGCGTGCATGGCGGCACATACGTCCGGCGGACGCATTTTCGCCGCGACGACGCCACCGGCCTATCGCCACGCGACATGCATGGCCTGCCCTGACGCGCACGCTGTGTCGTGTCGTCCTCCTCGTCGTCGTCCCTGCGCAGGCCGAGTAGAGTAGTATTGTATGGCCCTAGCTGGCCCCTGGCCGAGTAGAGTAGTACGTAGCGTGGAGTCGTAGGGCAGTGTATATGTATAGTACTATAATTGTACAGGTGTCGTCGGCTTCGACATGTATGCCGGCCATGTACATCTGGGCATACGTGCTGGTGGCCGTCGTCCATCCGCAACAGTCTCAGCGCACAGTAACAGGGACCGGTGGTGCACCCACCCAGCCTAGCCAGCTAGGGCTAGCTTGCGGCCGGTACTGGTACACTGCGCCTAGCTAGAGGTGTACGTGCATGTAAGCATGGCGTGGCACGTCGGCCGACGTATACCACTGTACGTACATGCAAACAGAGTGACTATAGCGTCTTCGTCCTGGCCCTAGCTTTTACCTATTCTACTTGTCGTTGTTTAGTACATACGTTTGGTAACTTTCTATAAAAGTTTGACGACAACGAACGAACGCCGGGATGTAATAAACATGACATGAGAAACAAAAAGAATCAAAGCATATATTACATTAATATATAATTACTAAATTACTAGCTCCAGCATCGATAATCTCGTAAAAGGGGAACAAGTTGAAAAGCCGTTTTTTACGGCTTCCGAACAGACCATTATATTCACGTTCTATTTCTAACTAATTACCAACTGATTTTACAGCCTGGTCATATGGTAGCAGCTCAATGGATCACCACCACCCAACAACTATTGATTACTATTACAAATTGAGATGACAGGGTTTGATCTAAAGTACTACTCCTATACACTACTAGCTAGTGAAGCCCCAGCAAAGTAATCAGATGAATCCAGGCTCGACGCCGTAGATCACGGCGCCGAGCTCGACGCCGTGATCTACGGCGTCGAGCTGTCTGCCAGATCATCTGCCACGTCAAATAGGACCACGAAGCTCGACGCCGTGAGTCACGGCGTCGAGACGTGTAACCTCGACGCCATGAATCATGGCGTCGACCCCCAGGGTCCAAAGTTGAGTTTACTTCGTCCAATGGTCTAAACGTGAATTTTTTTCAAAAAAAGAGCCGAATAGTAAAAAATTCAGTCAGTTGCATGCATGCATGCAAGGAGTACTGTTACTGTGTGTGTTAGCTAGCTGATAAACTAGCCCTCAATCGTTGCTGTTTTAATTATTATTCCATCGATGATCATATATCATGTATAGCTAGGTGTGCACGTGTTACCTACTATGTAGGGGTGTGTGCTACTAGTAGTAGTATCTAGATGCTATAAACCCCGGCCCGCGGCATCGTATTCTCAAGCCAAACAAATCATGCATGATATACTTTATTAGCTAGACCCATTAGTAAATTTTCCCTGTCACGGACACTACACGATGCTAACAGAGCTTCTCTTCTCGATAAACCACAACCAGCAGCTGCATCTACATGACCTAGATATAATCTGTGATTACCTCACACATGAATATATAATGAATGTTTTTTTCTTCTCTCCAAATGTCTTATTTTTCCCCCTGTAATTAACACACCTGAAGCCTGAAGGCTGAAGCTTGGAGTATGAACTACTACTTGTTATTATTATATACTATATGTATATATAATAATAACAACATTGGTACTACTACTTGTACTAGCTACCTATAAGCCATAAATATAAAATGAAACAAAAATAGCTAGGAGTACACCGAACGGAGCAAAATGGCAGAGAAAGTTCTCATCCATCAATCATGAGAACCGGACGCTGCCGCGGCGTCCTGCTAGCTAGCTCTCCTGCCCACCTCTGGCCTAAAAGCAAAATTTCGCGTGCATGCGCGTCCTTCTTCCTCTTAGCTAGCTTGCTAATAAATCCGAGAAGTGGTTATGTGATAATGCATTCGCAACCAAATACTCACACGATTGTCCCGTACCAATAATGATGCTTAACAGATGACATAAACTAGCTAGTGCCCAACCGCTAATGATCCGTGCCGTGCCTCCGGCGTCCATATGGACCATGCCCTGCATGGATCATGTTCTTGGAACTGTCGGGCATGCAAACCGCAATTATATTCTAGTGCTCGTTTCTGTCCAAATTAAACGTTTGTCGAGATCACACAACCACGCATGTACTATATGTATCTATCACAATTGTCGACATATATTCCTTTTCTTGTGAGGGGTAAGTATATATGTGCTCTCATATCTAAATCTAAATCTATATATTTAATTTAAGGTAGATGCTATATGTTTCAGGCGTTTGGAATTTCATTAATTTTCAGGCAATGGTTGTAACATTAGAAATCAACATCTGCAACGTTAGAGAACAACATCTGCAACATGTTCACAGCGGGTCTAATTTTCAGAGGAGAAAATCCCTCCGCATGGATAATAACATCTGCAACATCGATCAACAAGTGCTGCAGCCTGCAACAATAAATATGTTGCCTAAAAAATCAAAAAATTTAGGCACCTGGAAAGTAGGAAGACTATATATTTTAATACCTTAATAGTAAAAATAAAAGTGATTCTTTCATTCGTCTTTTTTTTACTTCATAAAATATCCTCGCATCCTTCTTATCTCACATGAGACTTGGAATCACATGATCTGTGCTCATATACAAGTTAAAACAACCCATTGGCCATGTCTAGTAAAAGTAATACATAGTCCGATTCCAAAAATTTATTGAATTTAGTTGCATATATCGCACATGCACATTTGTTAGTATAATAATTAATACTAAAGACAGAAAGGATTCTTCCGCCCATCTACTTTTGTTATTTCTCACAATACCCTCACATCCCTCCCTTTCTCAAATATGACACTGACTCACTATCTATGCTCATACGAGTTAGAAGCATGTGTATACGCGCTTCCAGCGTTGGCGCAGAGTCCGATTCCAAGGCGTATTGGAAAAGATGATGCTATCACTAAATAAATCTCTGAACCGTAAATCGTCATTGCACCGCATGGGCATGTTTGCTATTATTAGGGCCCGGTGGTGAGGCTCCTCCGCATGCAATCCGCAGAGCCAGAGATTATTAGGGCCCGGTGGTGAGGCTCCTCCGCATGCAATCCGCAGAGCCAGAGCACTTCACGTAGAGCTAGTTTTCATGGCTCTGTATCCCACTGCCCGTACGCGAAAACAGCTCCGTCCGCTCCACCCACAGAGCTGGAGGAGAAACCGGTGTGGGAGCCGCACCAAATGGGGCGTTGTAGAAGACAAAATCAAAATGAGCTATTGTAGATTTTAATACATCTTTCTATTACCTTTGTTAAAGTAAAAAGTTTGACTTACATAAAACTAATAAAGCTAGCATCTGCATTTTAGAGCGGAGTGACTAGTGCAAACTTTAATAATTGGAATTATAAGTACATTCGATGCATCTTCAAGTCTAGTGATACAATGATTACTTTTGTCTAATTATAAAACATTTCAATTGCAGAAATGTTTAAAAAAACAGATTTACATAAAAAACTTGTCATGTGATGTATATTTTCCATCGATTTCATTTGATATATATAACAATGCACATCTAAATTAAATGTATTGTCTTAGTATATACTATATTTTTTCAGGATGAATCAACGCCAAATGCAAACAGGTCAACTATAAAAAAAGTATTCACAAATGTATTTTGGACAAAATTTTGGAAAATAAAAAGAATCAGGAAATTGCAAATAATTTTGAATTAAGATATATCCAAGAACATCGGTCTCTAGTTTGATAAGATCGATCCGTGGAGAAATGTAATTGTCAGATGCATACCCCTTACCTTCTAATGTCATTCTCATGCTTAATGTCCAGTCTGTCTTCTTATGTAGTACACGGAAGGGAAATTTTATGTTATATGTATGTTATCCCAAAAACTGTGAAACAACGAAAGAATTAAAATCCAGTTGTTTTCAATTAATTATGTGCCTATATATATGAAAAAAACTGAGATTAATGCGTATGCACTTCCCTGAAAAAAAATCGTTATGCATTTATTAAGTACTCTACCTTACAAGAACTCCGACAGCACTAGCATAGAACACTGTGTAAAGAACAAATCTGTCAGGGTAGCTTTTCAACATCACAGTGGCCTACCCGCTAGCCAGCAGTATCTAGCTAGGATAACATATGCACTCCATAGCTTCTCAATAATATTTCTAATTTCTGAAAAAATTCTTGCGAGAAAGTAGAATAGTGGTTAGAACAATTAGTGTCAAAAAAACAAAGTTCCCAGTCAAATAAGGAAACTTATCGCTAGTTCTGTTTGGGTCTAGCATTATGTCTCTGCTACATATAGCTGTAAACTTATTTCAATGGTGACTTGTGACTTCGTTATTCTTAATTCTTTCAATGGTAAATGGCGTGCTTGTCGATAGCAAGTTGAGGCGATTATGATGACTTTGTCGATTTTAAAATTTATCAATCCAGCTAATGAGTCTTTTAATTTGGAGATGCTCATAGAGTAGTGTGTATGCGTGTGTACGTTCAGCTAAGTGTACATGCGTATATGTAAGTATGTAAGCATCTCCGTGTTTCAAAGGAAAAAAAAAAGAACCAAACTACTCGATCTGATCCGTCCGTATATATAATATATAACTATGAATTGTAATATATAGAATCCGTACACCAAAATATGACTAGGTAACTCGCCTGTAACTCAATATATATCCAAGAAGTTCAAATAATATGATTGGAATGTGCTAATATATGTATGCCGGCCGGCCTTACATATATCTGAGCGCAATTGACTGGTGAACAGATTGCCTGCTTTTGTTTATGATCCTGAAGCCGTTAGCAGTAGACTATTAGTTAGAACTTAGAAGGTTCCAAGAAGCAGGAATAAAAGGATGGGTGGCGATTAGTACAACAGGTCAGACTTGTTGTTCACATCTCATGCACTATTCTCACTGATTTGGTCCCCTAAAGGGGCCTTAGTGCACATGCATATGCACACCGTGCAAATAATAAAGTAGTGTAGACGATTGATCAATCGAGGAGAACATGGAAAAATAAAGCCATGGAGAGGGGGCAAGAGGGCAATATATACTTTTATTTAGTCCTTTTCGTCTAGTTAGTCTTGATACCATGAGACACATGGATGGATGTTTGATGTTTCGATTCTTTGCCCATTTGAAAGTAAAAGGGTACTCAAACGCCCATAACATGCATGGACTTTTTACCAAGGTAGCTAATCTTATTCATTGAGGGGCAATCATGATTATATATATATATATATATATATATATATATATATATATATATATATATATATATATATATATATATATATATATATATATATATATATATATATATATAACCAAGCAAAGCAAAACCTAGATATAGCATGGATGTTACACCGGTACCTGATCATCTGTGTAGCTTCGCGGCTTTGCCAACGTGTATTTATTTATTAATATAAAACCGCGTGATGCTGCCACGCATGTACGTAGCATGCCTTACAAGACACTTCACCCCTTTCATGAAAGGATCGCGACCAGCTAGCATCATAGGTAATCTAGCTAGCAAGACGCCACTTTCCTGAATATTATACGTTGCACATGTATCTCTCACTGTTTTTATTAAACTAATAAATACGTTCTCGTATTACAACAGGACGTAATACTTGTACAATTTATCCTAATATATGTCTTTGAATTAAACTGAACACGCAACCTGCATGGGCACGGATCATAAAGTTTGGGTCGCAAGTGAGACAATAAACCAATCAAAACTTATCTCTAGTTTATCACACACTAAAACCAGACTCTATGCTTGGCAGAGTGGAGGGACAAACGGACCGAGAGAGAGGATAGCGTACCAAATTAAAATCTAGATGAAGGAGTGGAGGGACAAGCTGACGTCAGTGGAACACCTCTATTTTCACTAGTCTTTCGCACTAGCGGTTGTAAAAATACCTGTAAAAACAAAACAAAAAAGTGTCGCTTGTATAAATTCTTTCCGTACTAGTGTGTTTAGCGGGATTGCCTGGGTGTGCCGGCTCATTAGCTGCTAGCTAGCTGGGTAGCATATTCATTCGCCAATCAGGAGATCAGGGGGGGACCAATGCAACAGGTAACTGTTTCTTGCCCTCCATCCTCATTTGGCAGCAGGGCAGACACTTGAAGGGAGATGAGTGTCGTGGTCATGGAGCTGTAGCCAGCGAAGAACCGATCGAAGCCGGCCGGCCGTCGTCTTGCAGGACGTACGTTTTATTTAAGGATTGGGTTGGACGATGTCTGCTGCTGCAGGGAAGAGAGGTAGCGGCTACATATATCTATGTGTCGACTGTTGCATCCACTAGCTTGCGTGGCCAGTGTACAGCAGAGCTAGCTGAATACGGAGAGTATCTAGCTAGCTAGCGAGGGTCCTCTAATTAGGTCAATAGTGGTTGTCGTTATGCTTGCTAATAAGTTGGCATAAAGATAATGGCACGAATTGATCGGTGCAGCATGCGTGAGCTTTTGCTACACATGCCGGTGCACGTCTCTCCTGCGACTGCTGCGTTGTGTGTGACGTAGCGCTGCAACCTCCATCAGCTGCCACATCACTCGTACATTCTAATAAGCATACAAAAGTCATCAACTTTTTTTGAATTGCTTGACATGAGACTTCTGGCTACCTATGCAATGTTTCCTATGCCGATTATGCTTATTGCTTTCCACTTATTTACTACCAAATTAAAAGCTTGCAGTCTGAGGCATGATACTGCCATTGTTTTGTCCCTATCTTCTGAGCTTGATGATTGCTGCCCATGAACCAAATGTTCTTTTCAGTTTTTTTTTCTTGTAATTTTTATAATAACTTTGTACTTCGGAAAGCAGTCAGAATGTTTCAGCTTTTCTCTTTTTCGCTATTGATGTTAGAGTAGTATCCTCTCCACTATGCTCATCATGCTGCATTGCAGTGGAATTTTGGAGCGTTAATTGATATTTTTCGGGGTGATGCGTTTCAATCTTTCTGCTACTTTTTTCTTCAATGAAGCATGTGCATCTTATGTAGGAAATTTGGGATTGGTTGGCACTTGAGACCATCCAGCAAGCATGTGGTATGTGATTTTGACCCGTCATTTGTATATATATGGATCATCTGCTCAATCAAATATTAATCTCTTCTTCCATTTCTAAAATAAGTTGGTGTTAACAATTTAACATGGTATGCATATGATACCTGTTGTGCTTTACCATCTTGTGAGTTTGACCAAGATATAAACCACTATTTGGCTCCATTTCCTGAGATTAGCTTTTCTGCATTGCCTCATTCTCTGTAGTTTTATCTATATGAAACGTAGTGTTTTAATTGAGTCTATCCAAACCTATTGTAGATCCTGCTGCAAGTGCTGATCTAGCAGTTATTCTCATGCAAGAAGGACTTGCCCACCTATTCCTCATTGGCAGAAGGTGTGTGGAACTGTTGCGCCATCACAAAATAACAAATATTTGATTTTTAACATTTATTTAATTGTTTTATTTTATGTGTCTAAGATGTCAATGTTGTTATCTAGTACATAAGAGTTCATTTCTTGGAATTAGCACTTCTGGACTCTGGTTCACTCATGCTAAGAGTGTCTGTGCACCACCTGTATAAATCCTTTGCTTTCTGCACACCTTTTATATGTTTTTCCTGTTCTGTATATGTGGGCCATTTATTCATTGTTGGCACTTTCGGAGGAATAGTAATTCCATGAATGTGGAAATAAGAAAAAGGAGAAATATTCTGAATATATTTTTATCTGTAGCTTTCCTCTCCCTAAGCGGTTACACACTTCAAGATTATAATTTATATTTTTAACTGAACATGTATTGCCATATATATGGCATCCTGATGTATCATTTTCTTGTTGTCTTTTTAATGATTTCGATTCCTCTGAACAGCATAACAGCAACCCGGGCACGCATTGAAACATCAATTCCTAGGAAGCATGGCCCTGCAATTGCTGGCTACGAGACGGTATGATGACTTGTTCTGTTAATTAACCACATGACAAAATTGCTATGTTTACTTCCTACTGATTTCCACTTTCTGTTGTTCTGTAGGCCCTCAAGAAGTTCTTTGAGCATGTTTTGCAAGTAAGCTATTCACACGAAGTTATGCAAATGTGAACATGCATACAGGCAACAATTGACCGATGCATTACATTACTTGGTTGAAGGCATTGCTGAAACACATTGATTTTGAAGTAGTCCAGTGTGTTGTAATTGCAAGCCCAGGTTTTACGAAGGTAATCCTCACTTTCTTAGTTTCTTAAAGGGGAAACAATGTACTATACAGTAACTCCTTTATAAGGGGCATAAGTCTCATCTGTGTGCTGCTAGGCGTGTGTTCACTCTTCATTAAGTCCGGTGTCAAAATCCATCTGTCATTATGTGCTAGTTACCACCATTACTTGCATAAAGTTGAATACTCGTATGCTAAGGAAAAAATATCAACTTATGTAATTTTTTGGTTCCCTTTTTATCATAACAGGATCAGTTCCGTGATTATTTGTTTCTTGAAGCTGCACGGCGAGATTTAAGAGTAATAATTGAGAACAAGCAACGCCTTGTTCTGGCACATGCAACATCAGGTTACAAGTGAGTTCTTCCATCTTTCTATGCCTGGATAGTTTTGTTATGTGGGGATAAGGTACTAGTACCGATTCTTAAACAGTGTAATATGTACAGTTTTATGCAAGTTGCCTAGCATTAGCAGTTTAGTTTTCTGATCTGTTGGGAAACTTATATTGTCAATTACTATTGTTTCATAGATGGTCCTTCTGGAACGATAATCCTCTTAGCTAATTCTGTATTTGCTAAATGACTACTGGATTGTGCTACTTATTTATTTGATCATATTTTTGCCCTTTTACCCTTTCAAGTGTCCTAAGTTAATTTCTATTTGTTTGCTGGTTTCATTTGTTAGGCATAGTTTGAAGGAAGTTTTGGATACCCCAGGTGTGATGGCACTGATAAAAGATACAAAAGCAGCACAGGAGGTAAGCCTGACTATAAATTATACATGTTACTAGATATGCTAATTTATGTATGAAGCTTTCTTAAACACTTCGGTTTTTTTAATGCACATTACACTCAGTATAAACATATAATATCATATTCTCTTAGTTGTTAATCTTTGTATTTGTTTTCTAATTTCTACTTTGCAGGTCCGAGCTCTGCAGGATTTCTTCAATATGCTTACTAATGTAAGTGTCTTCAAGTGATTTTTTTACAGTTTCTAAGTGTGCAATAACTATTATGGAATTTCTCTATTCTGGTGCTACTGTTTTGAGTTAACCCTTTATGCGTGTTAACTTGTGCCTTTTTAAAAGATAAAGTTAAATAAGGATTTTATGTGTATGAATTATAGCTGCTAATGCACTTAGTTGAAGCATAT